>CM077095.1:65079987-65679987 GCA_039513925.1 Platanthera zijinensis | reverse complement strand
ATAATTGGAAAAATCTTATGGTGCAAAATAGGGTCGATTAGTTTCATAACAAATGATCTATTTGTAGTAATGACAGCTGTAATCTGTAGAAAGAAATTTCAGTTTAGCATGATGGTATTTGAGATGATCAGGGACAGCATTCAGGATCCCAAATTTGTAAGGATAATCTCTTTATTGTTGAGTGAGATTGATCCAGTCACTTTAAAACTTTCCAAATGCACTCTTTTTCACCACCTTAAAAAGATCTCATTGGCTTCCATCCATAGATGGGAACTCAAGCTGAAAAATCCAAAGCAGTTAGCTAAAGAAATTGTAGCTTCTGCCTCTGAGGTCAGGACCCCATCTCCCTCCTATCATCATGTTACTGAACAATAAGGTGCAGTAACTCAGGGGGAGCCTGCAGCCTTTGTTTCTGTTGTCAGATCTCCTCCTCTCTCTCCAACAAGATTAGCAAGCAAATCTCCCATCAGAATTCATGACAGCTCTCCAGCAAAGTCCCCAGTGGCATTCTCTCCAGAAGATACCCTTCTAGATGCTCAAGTCCAAGAAACCCTCCAAAACACTGCAGAAGCCAATGATAGAATGGTGGAAGAACTCACATCTGATGTTCCTTCCCTCTTCAAGAAACCAGCTAAAGAACATCCAAAAGATCCTTCTCCAGCTCCCTCTCCTTCTCCTATCAGATTACCAGAATCTCTTCCTTCTCAATCCCCTACTGCCAAGCAAGATATCCCTGAGACTGTTATTCTTTTTGATGAAGATAGAATATCTCCTGAGCCTACTGATATTCCCTTGAGAATGTTAGATTTCTCCATCCCCACATTCACTGATCAGGCTGATATTACCCTTGTTTAGACTACCAAAGCTGTAAGCTCAGTGATTATTGAAGAGATACATCTATGGAAAGCCCCTCCTCCTGCTACTATTTCTGCTTCTACCACTTCCTCTACCTCTTCTAATGCTGTTGCTACTGCTGCTACCCCTTCCAACTTAGAACTTCTTATCTAGATAGGCCAAATGCTCTCTGATCAAAGGAAACACTTTGACGATTATCTGAAATTGGTGCAAGATAAGGTAACTGCCTTGGAAATAGAAATGAGTCGACGATTTGTTGAGATCCAACATAACACTGACTCTCTAAAGAGCTTATTTCAGATTGGTGGCAAAGCCATAGATCACACTATTACTACTGTTGGTCAGGTTATGGAATAATCTCTGACTCTTGCTAATAATCAGATTTAATTATAAAAGAATGCTCAAAAACATGTGATGAAGGTTTGTGAGGAAGTTGGTACTTTCAAGGAAGAAGCCATAGAAAAACTCCTTGTAGAATTTAGAAAGAGGGAGAGCCTGGTGAAAGAGCATGTAATCAAACTTGTGGATAAGTTTTCTACAGATGAAAACACTCTCTGGGCTGAGAAAATTTTCTAAATCAATAAGAATGTTTTAGCTCAAATCCAGTCAGTGAGGTTCTCTACTTATGACACCACAGTTTGGATGCATAATCAGATTTTACCTTACTTTCAGGCTGATCCCAATATTATTCCTCATCATCTGAATCCTCTGGTTGAAGGACAGTCCAGTCAGGTTCCATCTCAAATACAATAACCTCAAATGCCCTGCTTCTCTCTTAGACCAGAAGATCAGGATCCTCCTCTAGCCTCTTATGACCAGGTATGGGATGACATTATTCCTCAGGATTTACTAGAGATCAACACTTCTAAGAAGAGGAAATATAGAGAAGGGCCTTCTGTCAGCAAAAGCATTCCCAAAGTTGATTAAGATAAAAGGAAAGCAAAGGAATTTGCTGAAGTTTGGATCCCCACTTCTAAGAGCATAATTCTTGATACTCTTAAGTTTGTAATGGACTATAATGAGAATAGAAATCTTCACTACAGCTCAGTTGAGTGGGAATTATATGAAAAGTCCATGACCAAAAGGAGGATATATGATAGGGAATATGGAAAGAATAATCCTAAAGCTCCTCCAAAGCCCCCAAGGTATTATCCCAAACCATTCAGCTATCAGAGAAGGCAGTAGGAAAAGCAAGATAGACAACCTTAGAGCAAAGAATGTACTTTTGTTGAGTTATTCTTGATAATTTTGTTGAAATGGTTGTTGATTAAGAAATCTAAAACATTATTTATATCCAATTTCCAGTTTTGCCTAATTGTGTTCAATTAATCTCTTCTGCCTTAGTTTAAATTTTCATTTCCAGGTCTTTATTAATTGCCATAATTTATCTTAGTGTAGCGGGTTATGAATTCTACAAATAGGGGGAGATTGTTGGGCATTACATCCACATTAACCCATATTTGCATGAAGTCACCCTTAAACTAAGATTAATTAAGTTGTATTTGATATCTTGTTTAAGTTGTGTGTTTGCAGATCATCATTACAAAGTGTAGACCAATGTCAGTCTACAGTGGGTCATGAACAAAGGACCATATAGTATAATCCCTCACTGTGTGATCCAAGGTGTTGACTCATGTGTAGCCTCACTATTGGGATACACTCCATATTCAAACACTTGGACCATGGAATGAAGATTGGACCCTTGAAAAGAAGAAAAGTTTCTTTCAAAAAAGTTCAAAAATTTTCTAAGTCCACTTCTCGAGAAGTCCTTTCAGTTCTCGAGAAGTAGAGTTAGAAGTTCTCGAGAAACAAGAGTTTAGTTCTCGAGAATTTTAGCTGTTTCAGTTCAGAAAACTTTAACAAGTTTAAGTTCTCTTTAAGTATCTCGTAGTTCTCGAGAAGTCGTTTTAGTTCTCGAGAAGTATCTCTTAGTTCTCGAGAAGTCCCCGAGTAGTTCTTGGGATGTTCAGAAAGTTTCAAGAAATTCTATCTGAGTCTTAGTCCTCGATAAGTCGGGATATAGTTCTCGAGAAGTCCAGATTAGTTGTCGAGAAGTTATTAGAGAAACTCAGCTTCATAGTTCTCGAGAAGTCAGGCCATAGTTCTCGAGAAGTCCATATTGTTTTCGAGAAGTATTGATCTTAAAGTCTCGAAAACTAAGTTCTATTACATACAGTTAGTTCTCGAGAAATTAAATCAGTTCTCGAGAGCTAATGCTACTTCTCGAGAACTGCAGAATAATTTCTTTCTGAAATTTGTTAAAGTCAAGATCGGCCGGATTTCTTAATGACTTGACGTGATTAGTATACATGTCGTCATTAATGTCTTTTCTAACCATTAGGAGTAATCCTATATAAGGTCTTGTCAAATCGACTAACCCTAACAGGCTGTCAAATAATATTCTAAGTCTCTGAATTGATTTTCTCTTTCCAAAAACTGAAGCCGTCGCCGATCTTCGTCGTGCAAATCGCCTAGGGCTTGCGTTCAAGAAGATTCAGATCAAGGTAGACTTACAAATCGAGAAGGTTTTCCAACTCTTCATCATCTCTCGGATCGTGTGAGTCAAAGAAATTTCAGATCCAGATATTGCCGAGTTTCTTCTTCAACTATTTCTATTAAAGCCGCAAGTTAAAAGAAAGAAGATTTTGGCCGAGATTTTCCAGATCTGAGAAATCATTGTTTGTATTTCTACAAATCATTTTTTATATCTTGTAGGAGATTTCTCTCTGAGTGTTGGAGCATTTTCTTTTGTCTCCGAGTTATAGGAAGTTTAATCTTCAGAGTGTAGATCCGTGTTGGTGATCGAGATTGTAGGAATTTGGTTCCGAGACGTAGGATTGTTTTCAATCCGAGATAATGGAGTAGCCGAGTCTAGAGATTTGCTAGATTGGTGAGGTAAAGTGGATGTACCTAAGATTGGGGAACCACTATAAATCTTCTTGTCATTCTGTGATTGCTTGATTTCTTGTGCTAGATCGCTAGTCTATTTATTCCGCAAATAGACACATGATTCACCTATTCACCCCCCCACTAGGTGATTTAGGTTGACAACTTTACACTTTTACTAGATAATATAGAAGTAAGGGACAGAAGTAAGGAAAACTTCTCATTCTATCTCGGGTCAGAAATCGTCGACCTCAGAACATAATTTGTCGACTGGAGTTCCAAGATCGTCGACCTGAGAATTTCTGTTCGTCAATCTGAGCTCTGTGAAATGCATTCTGGAAATAACTTGCCAATTCTGTGCTCTGAGTTTGTTGAGCTGCGAATCTGTCTAAAAGAAAAGATCGTCGACCTGAGTTCAAATAATTTCTACTGATCATTTTGATCTCTAAATCTTCTAAGTCTTGAATTTACTGAGGTCCTCTGCTGGGTGGTCCATGAAGGTTGAACATAAAGACTAGCCTAAACTCTAGAACTCATAGACTTGACCCTGGCTATAAATTATGGGTCAAAATCTACCTAATTTATTAAACCTAGCCCAAATCAAAACTAGGGATCAAACACGCACTTTGTACGTTTCATTGCAGAACATATAAATCAATTTTAAATTTTTTGTCTGCAAATAGTGGCCTAAAATTTTCAGATTTTCTCAAAATTCAAAAAAAAAATTGTGGAAATTCTACATCATTTTCTTAGTAAGAAAACAAAAAAAAATTTCATTATGTCTTTATTTTTATTAAGTTGTTATAAAATATAATTGTTGGTTTGCAAATAGCAGCCTATATTTTTATTTTTTAGCAAAAAAATCCAAAAAAAATTTATTTAACAATTTTTATATTATTTCCTGCAAGCAAATAAAAAAAATTTATCTCCATAGTTATTATGTGGGACAATTACAACTGTTGGGTATTGCATCCACAATCGACCTAATTTGAAGAAGAGTCTGAACAAGCTAAGTTGAATTGACTATGTATTTGACAATTCTATCAAGTTGTGCTTGCAGCTATTCAATGCTAATTACACACCAATGTCAGAGTGCAGTGGGTAAATATACACGGGTCTGCGCAACGTAATCCCTCGTTGTGTAGATTAGTGTGTTGATCCGCGTGTGCTCTCCCTATTGGAGTGCACTTATTTTCAAGTAAAGGATCAAGGTAGATCAAGAGCAGAAGAAGGAGCAAGGATGGGTCAAAGACAAAGCTATCAAAAGAAGGAAGGAGGAAAATCCTTCCAAGTAAAAATCGACGGGAATCGCTAGTGATTCCCGCCGACTTCGACGGGAGTCGTTAGTGATTCCCACCGACTTCGACGAGAATCACTATGTGTCTCCCGCCGACTACTTCCGGCTGGAAAAATAAATCAGAAATTTTGCCAAGGCAGAATCGATGGGAATCGGGAGTGATTCCCGCCTATATCGACAGGAATCACCAACGAATCCCACCGATTTTGCATTATGCAGATTTCGCCGCTCGTTGGGGATGATGCATATTTTAGCTTAATTTATTAGGGTAAAAATATGTTATTTTTGTTTTAAATCTCTTTCTTTATGTTATTTTTTGCTTCTTTTATGTAAATATTATAAATAATATTTATTTTCTGTTTTTGCAGGTTTCAGACAATTTCCAGGAAAAAATCCCCTGACACGCCCCCCTGTCACGCCCTCCCCGGGCGTGACTCAGGGCGTGTCACCTGCTCCCGATGTTGAAAGCCGCCAGGTGAATTTCTCGCCAAAGAATCCCCTGTCACGCCCCACCGACACGCCCTCCCCGGGTGTGTCACCGGGCGTGACACGGGGCGTGTCGCCCTCTGCCCGAAGTCTGCGCCTCCTTCAATGCTTTGTACACAGCTGCACGCAACAGTACTGTCACGCCCCATGTCACGGGCGTGACCTGGGGCGTGACTGCCCCCATTTCGACGTCTGATGGACCTGCGACTGCTGAATTTGACTTGACACGCCTGTCACGCCCCCCTATCACGGGCGTGACCTAGGGCGTGACCACCATCGTACCGAAATAATCATCATTCCCGCCAGAATTCAGCTCCCGAGGTCAAATCCGTACTTGTCACGCCCCCTGACACGCCCCCCTAGGGCGTGTCGGAGGGCGTGACCAACCCGTGGGAAAAGTCTATAAATACCAGACCCCCCCTTCCATTTCAGCAAGCTTTTGGGGAGAGGGGGAGGTGCTGCCCCTTTAGTTCTTCATCCTTTTTTATGCTTTTTTTCTCTCTCTCTCTCCCTCTCTCTCTCTTATTTTGTAATTATTTTCTTAACCTAGCTTAGTGTTTTGCTTTTAGCTCTTGCATTTCTTTTACTTGCTTAATATATGGCTAGAATAGGGCTTTAATTCATGCACTTGTAATTTCAATTTCATTAGTGTAACTTGCTCCTTTTAATTAATATAAGTGCTCTTCCTATTACTAGTGTTCTTTTTATGCTCTACTACTCATCCCCCCTCCTCCACTCTATTATGATTAACTAATCCTCCTTGTACTCGATCTTGATGATCCGAGGTTAGAGCGATTAAGTTATGACGCTTTAATTAATCTTTTCTTTTTTAGGTTAGGGCCTTGAATTATTCTTGATTAATCACGGGTTGGAGGTATATTTTCGATATATACTCTCCGCCTTTGCTTTCGTTCTGGGCTAGCCAAGAGGCCGATAGAATGAAGTGAGCATTCAAGAGTCAAGGGAGTTGTACGGACCCCTCGAGAGAGGCAGACGTCCAAATCTCCCGGATTGGAGTAAAATCCAATAGAGGGGTTCACCGAGTAAAGCGAGCTTTAGGCCTCCGATTTAGACGAGAGTCGGTCGGACCTTCTTAAACTCAGTTGGGCACGACTTCGAGAGAAGCGTGTTCAAGCATTAGGAACCTCCACGGTCAAGGACCTTTATCCTATTAAGTTTAGATTTTTATCGCATTTTCTTAATCATCTTTAGCCGAGGTGATTCTAGATTCGAGTGCGCCTCTTTATTATTAGCTATAAATCTTTTTATCCTGCAAGTAATTAGTTCTCTTTTCTTTTAGCTTAGTAATTTAATTTCAGTTTTTAGTTTAGTAATTAATAGAAATTCCAATTGATAAAATAATAACAATCTCCTTTGAGTAGAAGTAGTCATTACGCCCCAGGGAAATACGACCTTGATACTAATCTTTAGTATCCTATACTATAACCGATAAGGTACGCTTGCCTTTATCGGATATAGAATCGGATATAGAATCGGAGAATATTCTCAACCACCACATCCACTTTCTCTTCTCTTCTCTCTAACCCTCTCTCTCCGCCGTTGCGAATTTCTGTATCAAGTTTTTGGCGCCGTTGCCGGGGAATGTTTTGATATTTTGAAAAAAGGATAGCTATTAATTTTATCGTTTTTGTTTTATTTCTATTTTTTTTTCTTTTCTTTTTTCTCTCGTCTCTTTCACCACACTCTCGCGGTTGATTAATTTTATTTTAAAATGTGTAATCTTTGTTTTAATTGTGGAGAGTTCGGTCACTCTCGCGAGAAGTGTTGGGTAAGGTATCCTTCATCCTCCAATGATTTTATCCCTTCTGGATCGAATCAATTTGGCCAAATTGATCCGTCCTCGAATTTTTTTTCATGGGGTTACGATGGTTTTCAAACGCCTTCCTACCCTACTCCTCCGAATTTTTCTGATTTTAATTCTTATGGAAACCTTTTGAATGGACATTTTGATCCTAGCCCTACTCTGAACTACTCAGGGTGGCAACACCCTGATCATTCTTGGGGCCAAGGTGATCATCAATCCATTCCATCTCAAGATTTTTCCACTTTTTCTCCGCAAGTTTGCGCGCCTCCCATTTTTGATTCTAGCGAAAATGAAGTCATTTTTGATGGTGTAGCATTTGATGCACGAATCAATGCTCACTTCAAACTGATTTTTGACGCTTTGGCTGCTGAGGCCGCATCTTTTTCTTCCCCTCCTCCTCCTATTTATCTTTCGAATGATGAATCTTCGGATATTCCGCAGTGCCTTCAATCACTTGCGGAAGACGATTATTCAGAAATTCATTTGTGCCTTCAACCTCTCGAGGAGGAAATTTCCCCCGATATTCCGATTTTTTTTCAAGTTTCCGAGGAAGACGAACTTTCTTGTGTTCGATCTTCTCAAGAGATTGATTTTTCGGATATCCCGGTTTGCTCCCAATCTACCGAAATGATTGATATTCAGGTTGAGCAACCGGATTTTTCTGTCCAACCATTTTCTTGTGATCAACCGCCGTCGCCTTCTTCTTTTTCTTCTCTTCCCCCTTCTTGCGAAAATTCTGTTTTCTTTTCTTGTTTTATTTTTCCTTCTAGTTTAGTTTCTTCTTCTTCTTTAATCACACAGACGATAAGAAATTTACAGTGGTTCCCCAATCTTGGGTACGTCCACTTTCCTCACCGATCTAGTAAACCACTAGACTCGGCTACTCACTATCTCGGATTGAAAATAATCCTACACCTCGGAACCACGTTCCTACAAAACTCGATCCAAATCGGATCTACACTCGGAAGATAAAGCCTTCCTACAAAACTCGGAGAAAAACTCCTACAAAGAAATTTGTTTGAAAAGAAAATACAAACAATATATTGCACAGATCTGGATCTTTGATAGTCTTCTTCCTTGAGAACTTTGGCTTGATCAGAATATGTTGAAGATGACTTGAGAGAGATCCACAGATCTGAAAAACGGAATCACCTCGATCGAGAAAATAGATCAGAAATCTTTGAGGCTCGGCGAGATCGAGTGATTATCTTTCGTCTGGATCGCTGGAGAAACAAAGTTGAAAGCAGCGATCGGAGATCGTCGATCCAGACCTTCTTCCGTGAACGGCAATGGCGGTGGCGTGAGAAATTAGGGTTCACGGGAACTTTTCTCTTTCTTAAAATAATAATCTCTGTAAACTTGTTATTAGTCAAATCTGAAAGGACCTATTTATAGGTGGACTCCAACGGTCAGAAATTTAATTAGGGATGAAACATGGACCAATCAGAAATGATTAATTCGAAATACACAGCGAAATTGTACTTGGAGAATTTCAGGAATAATTGAACAGATATACTCGAGACAGAGAAGAGACATACTCGAGTACAAGATGTTATATACTCGAGTGGATAGGAGGAGCATACTCGAGTATAAGAAGAGAAGCTACTTGAGTGATTCAGAGATCAACACTCGAGTGATTTTAGAACTACTCGAGTGTAACACCCCTATCCGTCACATAGCATATAGCAGTAGATCCGACCGGGGCCCGACGCCATATACTACGGACAGACCAGTTGGTTACGCGTTGAAACCATTCAACCAATCATGTCGTCCTACACAACACCTAGCGGAAGCAAATTATTAAGTTGCAAAAGAAATAAGAACCCTGCTACAAAGCATGAATGTCCACTACCAACTCAGGAATGTAATCATACACAAAAGAGAACTGGCCTTAAGGCCTTACATTGTTCACTTAACAAAAATAGTGTTTTCATACTTCGGCTCGCAGGCCCGCCATACATGAAATAAGCGGAAAGCATAAAAAGGGTTAGGCCTTCGAGGGCCAGCACCGCAACAAGGGCTTTAGCCCGCTATTTCCCGCTCTGCTCCGCAACACCTGCAAGCCACAAACCACCTCCCGGTAGCAAACAATAGTAACGGTCAGCAATGCTGACCAAATTATAACGATCCCGCCCCCAAAATCGGGGCGGCGATGCTCTTTCCCTGCACTTCATTAGTATAGGCAATATATTAATGTGAACACACATCAACACAGGCGTAGGCTCGCACGGCCACACACCCCGTGCACTCAGGGCACATTCTCGGCGAACCGGCCAACGTCACGTCAATTCAAGCCATAGACGTTCCCAATCCACCACCGCCTCTTGGACGGTCGTCCATATGAGCATTTTGCCTTCCTGGCCTTGGTCACGGCAATTTAAGCCATAGACCGCCGAAGACCCTCATCCATGCCAACGGTCCTACCGAACGACATTGACCGGGTACGGTTCCGCCTGACCCGTGCTCATATCGCAACGGCAATTTAAGCCATATGCGCAGGTCAAGACTCACCGAGTCCCGTTTCCGCCACAACAATCACATAACCCGGTTATGTTCACGTTGGCTCCCTGGCCATCGTGTTGGCAAAACTCGCTTTTGCCCAGTTTTCCGGGTGCACCTTGGAGTTAATCTCCAAGGCTCCCTGATGCAATCTACCACGTAGAAAACCCAAAAACACCCAAACACCCGGAGTTTTCCCCGGTTCATATGCAATGCAACATCACCGATCCGGACCAACATGTCCGAATAGGCTTCACACACAATGCCTATGTCCGTTTACGCATACGGGCTCTACACAAGGGGGACTTCACATATCTACCCCAAGGAACGCTCCAACTCTTCGCTCACTCGCGAGAGAGGGCTTCCTATGCAAAGGAAAAGAGGGCTTCACATGCCTAAGGATGAGAAATCGTTACCCTTGCATTCTTCCGCAGCGCCATCGAAAACTATACGGTTGGAAAACACCGCAACGGCGTCGCCTCCGCGGATCTGGACTCGGATCGCGATTCGGAACTCCGAAGCTCCTCCGGCGGCCGGATCTTGGACTCCTCCTTCCTCCTTGCTCTCCCTTCTCTCTAACTTTTAGAGAGAGATGGGCCAAAGAAAAATGGGTTTCTAAACCCTATTTCCCGGCCATAACCACCCAGGAGCAGCCCCCACCGTCGGATCGAAAGCCAAGGAAATGAACGGCCCGGATTAAAACCAAAATCATAAAATCTGGGCCAAACACGGGTTGGCACACGGCCGTGTGCCTGGCCGTGTAGCTCATTCGCCGTCTCGACCCAAATTGAAAACCAGCACACGGCATGTGACACGGCCTCCGACACGCCCGTGTCGCCTGCGACACGCCCGTGTCGGGACCCGTGTCACGCCCCCCGTGTGCAATAAATCACCACTTTGCAGTCAGAGGGGTACACGGCCTTGCGACACGGCATCGGACACGCCCGTGTCACATCTGACACGCCCGTGTCTGTGCCCGTGTCACGGCCCGTGTACCACTTCGATGATTCCCTTGAGTGACACGGCCTAGGACACGCCCGTGTCCTAGGCCGTGTCCCTCCACACGACCATCGTCGACCTACACTGGTTGGCTACACGGCCAGTTCGACGACTCGAGCTCGACACGCCCGACACGGCCTCCGACACGCCCGTGTCGGGGCCCGTGTCACCTGCACTAAAAACCCGACTTGGCCAAAATCGATCCCCGTCGCTCCTACGACAATTTTGGGGTGTTACAATTCTACCCCCCTTAAGGAATTTCGTCCATGAAATTAATAAAGGAAAAACATGACTTAACGTAAAATAGTACCTGAGCGGAATAATTCGGGTACTCCTCGAGCATAGTCTGCTCCCGTTCCCAAGAGAGCTCCTCACGCCCGCAGTTATCCCACCGGACCTTAACCATCCGGATCTCCTTGTTACGAAGCCTCTTGACCTCAACATCTTCAATACGAACGGGCTTGACCCTTGTCGTCAACCCTTCGTCCACCGGCACTTGGTCAAACGCGATCACCTGCGAAGGCTCTTGCACCGCCTTTCGCAATACAGAAATGTGGAACACATCATGTAATCCACTCAACTCCACCGATAACTTCAAACGGTACGCAGCTTCGCCGACTCGCTCCAGAACCTCAAAAGGTCCAAGGTATCTTGGGCTCAGCTTCTTCAAGCGTCTCACCCACGAAACCCCCTTGAACGGCTTCACTTTCAGGTATACCCAATCGCCTACCGCGAACTCCACGTTCCGGTGCTTGGCATTGTAATACTTCGCCTGCCGGTCCTGAGCGGTCAACAAGCGCTCCTGAATGATCCGCACTAACGAGGTAGCACTCTCCACCTCCTGCTTCTTGTACAACCTTGCCTCACCCGTTTCAAGCCACGATAACGGCGTGCGACACTTCCTACCATACAGGGCCTCGAAGGGCGCCATTTGTATACTCGCTTGGTAGCTGTTGTTGTACGCGAACTCCACCAAATAAAGGTGGTCTTCCCAATGCTTACCGAAATCCAGAACACACATGCGTAGCATGTCTTCCATCGTTCTATTGACCCTCTCGGTCTGCCCATCCGTCTGCGGATGGAAAGCTGTGCTGAACTTTAACTTCATTCCCAGCATCTGCTGCACCAACCTCCAATCATTTGACGTGAACCGCCCATCGCGATCACTCACAATGCTACGAGGCACACCATGCAGCCAAACAATATTGTCAACATATAACTTTGCCAACTTCTCCACTGGATCATCCTTCCTATGCAGAATGAAGTGCGACACCTTGGTTAGCCGGTCTACGATCACCCAGATGGCATCGTTCCCCTTCTGCGACCTTGGCAACCCATGCACAAAGTCCATAGATATATCGTCGAATTTCCACTCCGGTATAGGAAAGGACTTCAGAAATCCTCCCGGCTTTTGGCACTCCGCCTTCACCAGGGCGCACGTTTGGCACTTAGCCACGTACAACGCCACATCTTTCTTGAGCCCCGGCCACCAAAACAGCTTCTTGAGATCACGATACATCTTCGTGCTCCCTGGGTGGATTGAGTACTTGGTATGATGAGCCTCGTACATCAACTCCGCCCGGAGGTTACCCCCACTCGGGACGCACAACCGATGATCCTTCCTCAACAAACCATCTTCCACCAAGAACTGGGAATTTGACCCATCCAGAGCGGCCTCCATAAGCTCCTTCATGGAGTCATCTAACTCCAATGCCTGCCGAACCCGGTCAGCCAGGTCATACTGCACTTCCGTCCAGTTTAACATTGCTTTGGCGCTCGTCTTCCTGTCAACGCAACAGATCTCAAGCTCCTCCAACTCCCGTACTGGCCGCTCATCATGCACTGACAACCAGTTGGCTTGGGCGGGAGCCCTGCGGCTCAGCGCATCCGCAACTGCGTTGCCCTTCCCGGGTACATAATGTATTTTGAAGGTGTAGTCCCCTAGGAACTCCATCCACCTCCTCTACCTCATATTAAGGTCCTTTTGATCCAACAAGTATTTTAGGCTCTTGTGATCGGTGTATATATCGACCCTTACGCCGTATAGGTAGTGCCTCCACAACTTGAGTGCAAATATCACGGTCGCCAACTCCAAGTCGTGCACCGGATAATTTCTTTCATGCACCTTCAGCTGACGCGATCCATACGCTATCACGCTCCCATGCTGCAGCAACACGCAGCCCAAGCCACTACCCGAAGCGTCGCTATACACCTCAAAGCCCTCGGTCCCACTCGGCGAACTAAGCACTGGCGCCGTGGTCAACCGTCTCTTCAGCTCCTCAAAAGCTTGCATGCACTCTTGCGTCCACAAGAATTTCTGATCCTTCCTTGTCAACTTCGTGAGAGGTAATGCTAACCGCGAGAAGTTCTCTACGAAGCGCCTGTAATATCCGGCAAGCCCAAGAAAACTCCGGACTTCCGCGACAGAAGATAACGCAGGCCACTCCCGTATCGCAACATTCTTCGCCGGATCCACCGCTATACCTTCCCCACTCACTATATGACCAAGGAACACTACCGAGGGTATCCAGAACTCGCACTTGGAGAACTTCGCGTAAAGCTCATTCCTCCTCAGTGTCTCCAACACCAAATGCAAATGCTTGAAGTGGTCTTCTTCGCACTGCGAGTACACCAAAATATCGTCAATAAAGACGATCACAAAACGATCCAGGAAATCTCTGAACGTCCTATTCATCAGATCCATAAACACCGATGGCGCATTCGTTTGTCCAAACGGCATGACCGTGAACTCGAAATGCCCATACCTCGTACTGAACGCCGTCTTCGGGATATCACACTCCCTGATCCTCAGCTGATAGTACCCCGACTTCAAGTCCAACTTGGAGTATACCGACGATCCGACTAACTGATCAAAGAGATCATCAATCCTCGGGATCGGGTACTTATTCTTCTCCGTTAGCTTGTTCAACTCTCTGTAGTCGATAGACAGCCACATACTCCCGTCTTTTTCTTAACGAAGAGGACCGGTGCGCTCCAAGGCGACGAGCTTGGACGCACATACCCTTGCTCCATCAGCTCCTCTAGCTGAACTTTCAACTCTGCCATCTCCTTAGGCGCCAACCTATACGGAGCACGTGACACCGGTTTGGCCCCCGGTACGAGCTCGATGGTGAAATCAATCTCCCGCTGCGGTGGGGCTCCGGGAAGACTATCCGGGAACACATCGGGGTATTCGCAAACCACGAGGATGCTATCCAACGGAGACTTTGGCTCCACAGCCCCCACTATTGCGAAGAACAGCTCTGCACCAGCACGAACTGCCTTCACCACCTGAAGAGCAGACATCAGTGTCCTGCTCGACCCCTTTAACCCCTCGAATATAGTCTCCCGCCCTACACCCAGCTTGACCTCCTTCCGGTCACAGTCAATCCAAGCTTTCTGCTCTGACAGCCAATCCATTCCAAAGATCACGTCGAACTCTACTAGCGGCAGCAATGACGCAAGCAAGTCGAACTCTTGGCTCCCAATGTGGACCTTTACGGCGCACACCCTGTCCGCATGCATCGAGCACCCATTCGGTAGCAGCACATCCAACTTGTCCATCGCCATCGAAGAAGGGACTCCGATGCGCGATATAAAGCCTTCAAACAAGAAGGAGTGTGAAGCTCCCGTATCGAATAGTGCCCGTGCCGGACTATCACTAATCACAACAAAGCCTATACAAACAATATTAGGCTAACAAGCAATAGCTAACGGTATTAAAGCTAACTTGCTATAAATTAACTCATACCTGTCACCATATCCGCTTGCTTGATGGCCTCCTGCTGGCCCAAGTTATAGACTCTAGGCTGAGTTGGAGCATAGTGGGACACGGTCGACTCCACCGCTTTGCCCTTCTCCTCGTAGGTAGCTCCTTGCTTCCTTTCGGACTTTGAGCGTCCACTCCAGCAATCACGGGCAAAGTGCCCCGGCTTTCCACACGTGAAACAAGTGCCCGGGGTTCGATTGGTAGTTGCCCCCGAGGCACCTGAAGCAGCTGGACCCGACGTCTTAGCTTTCTTAAAGAATCTGCGGTAGCCCGACTTCGACGTAGTCGGTGCCTTGAACTCCGCTTTCTTGCTACCGGATTCCTTCTTTGCTTGGACATTCTTCATGTCCTTCTCCAAGGACCGGGCCGAACTGACCAGGGTCATGAAACCCTGCGTCTTGGGCCCCGACAGTAGCAATCTTAGATCATCTCTTAGCCCTTCGTAGAAGCGGCTCGTCTTGCGCTCCTCGTCTGCGAAGGTAGCGCCGACATATCTCCCCAACCGAGTAAACTCGTGGAGGTACTCATCAACGGTGCAATCCCCTTGCACTAACTTCTGAAATTCGCTTTCTAGCGCAATCCTCTGCGCCGAGGGGAGGTATCGAGCCTTGAACAGTCTCGCAAACTCCTCCATCGAAACTTCGGCCAACGGCCTTCCCCGCAAACTATGTAGCTCTAGGCCTTCCCACCAAAACCTTGCGTCCCCATCCAAAAGGAACGTCGCTATAGTGGTCTTCTGCCACTCTTCCATTTCCGTCGCAGTCATCACCTTGTTGACCCTTGAGAGCCAATCCTCTGCTTGGGTCGGGGTTTCTGCCCCCGTGAATACCGGTGGGTGAAAGCCCATCACATGCTTCAGTTGTCTTTCCGTTGCTCTCCGAGGCAACTCTGGCTCCAACACTACTTGCTCAACCCTCCTTTGCTCTGCCGTCTGAAGCGGTACTTGCTCCATAGCAGGAGCGGGCTGCTGCACCTGCCTTGCAGGCTGCGCATTGATCATTGCCATGACCGCTTCTACCACCAACCTAATGGTCTCGGCAGACGGAGGTGTTGCAGGCGCATCTCTTGGCGCACTGCTCGCCTCAGAACCTGGCCGTTCAGACGGCCCAGCACCACTTCTGGTCACCTATAATCGTGCAAAACACCGATAAGCGACCCAAAAATTACTGCAAATAGCAATTGCATGAACACGCAGGTTCCTCAAACATGTATATTTTCATTTCTAAGTGGACATTCATGGGTTCTTTTCATGTTATAACGATGACGCACACATGTGCTCACCACCCCTTAAAGTGAATTCGTCCACGAATTCATTTAAGCTTGACCGAAACCAGAAGTCTGATACCAATTTGTAACACCCCTATCCGTCACATAACATATAGCAGTAGGTCCGGCCGGGGCCCGACGCCATATACTACGGACAGACCGGTTGGTTACGCGTTGAAACCATTCAACCAATCATGTCGTCCTACACAACACCTAGCGGAAGCAAATTATTAAGTTGCAAAAGAAATAAGAACCCTGCTACAAAGCATGAATGTCCACTACTAACTCAGGAATGTAATCATACACAAAAGAGAACTGGCCTTAAGGCCTTACATTGTTCACTTAACAAAAATAGTGTTTTCATACTTCGGCTCGCAGGCCGGCCATACATGAAATAAGCGGAAAGCATAAAAAGGGTTAGGCCTTCGAGGGCCAGCACCGCAACAAGGGCTTTAGCCCGCTATTTCCCGCTCTGCTCCACAACACCTGCAAGCCACAAACCACTGCCCGGTGGCAAACAATAGTAACGGTCAGCAATGCTGACCAAATTATAACGATCCCGCCCCTAAAATCGGGGCGGCGATGCTCTTTCCCTGCACTTCATTAGTATAGGCAATATATTAATGTGAACACACATCAACACAGGCGTAGGCTCGTACGGCCACACACCCCGTTCACTCAGAGCACATTCTCGGCGAACCGGCCAACATCACATCAATTCAAGCCATAGACGTTCCCAATCCACCACCGCCTCTTGGACGGTCGTCCATATGAGCATTTTGCCTTCCTGGCCTTGGTCACGGCAATTTAAGCCATAGACCGCCGAAGACCCTCATCCATGCCAACGGTCCTACCGAACGACATAGACCTTGTACGGTTCCGCCT
Source organism: Platanthera zijinensis (assembly GCA_039513925.1). NCBI lineage: Eukaryota > Viridiplantae > Streptophyta > Magnoliopsida > Asparagales > Orchidaceae > Platanthera > Platanthera zijinensis. Next base: position 65,663,220 of record CM077095.1, on the reverse strand, counting down.
GACCCGTGCTCATATCGCAACGGCAATTTAAGCCATATGCGCAGGTCAAGACTCACCGAGTCCCGTTTCCGGCACAACAATCACATAACCCGGTTATGTTCACGTTGGCTCCCCGGCCATCGTGTTGGCAAAACTCGCTTTTGCCCAGTTTTCCGGGTGCACCTTGGAGTTAATCTCCAAGGCTCCCTGATGCAATCTACCACGTAGAAAACCCGAAAACACCCAAACACCCGGAGTTTTCCCCGGTTCATATGCAATGCAACATCACCGATCCGGATCAACATGTCCGAATAGGCTTCACACACAATGCCTATGTCCGTTTACGCATACGGGCTCTACACAAGTGGGACTTCACATATCTACACCAAGGAACGCTCCAACTCTTCGCTCACTCGCGAGAGAGGGCTTCCTATGCAAAGGAAAAAAGGGCTTCACATGCCCAAGGATGAGAAATCGTTACCCTTGCATTCTTCCGCGGCGCCATCAAAAACTATACGGTTGGAAAGCACCGCAACGGCGTCGCCTCCGCGGATCTGGACTCGGATCGCGATTCGGAACTCCGAAGCTCCTCCGGCGGCCGGATCTTGGACTCCTCCTTCCTCCTTGCTCTCCCTTCTCTCTAACTTTTAGAGAGAGATGGGCCAAAGAAAAATGGGTTTCTAAACCCTATTTCCCGACCATAACCACCCAGGAGCAGCCCCCCACCGTCAGATCCAAAGCCAAGGAAACGAACGGCCCGGATTAAAACCAAAATCATAAAATCTGGGCCGAACACGGGTTGGCACACGGCCGTGTGCCTGGCCGTATAGCTCATTCGCCGTCTCGACCCAAATTGAAAACCAGCACACGGCATGTGACACGGCCTGCGACACGCCCGGGTCGCCTGCGACACGCCCGGGTCGCCTGCGACACGCCCGTGTTGGGACCCGTGTCACACCCCCCGTGTGCAATAAATCACCACTTTGCAGTCAAAGGGGTACACAGCCTTGCGACACGGCATCAGACACGCCCGTATCACATCTGACACGCTCGTGTCTGTGCCCGTGTCACGGCCCATGTACCACTTCGACGATTCCCTTGAGTGACACGGCCTGGGACACGCCCGTGTCCTAGGCCGTGTCCCTCCACACGACCATCGTCGACCTACACTGGTCGGCTACACGGCCAGTTTGACGACTCGAGCTCGACACGCCCGACACGGCCTCCGACACGCCCGTGTCGGGGCCCGTGTCACCTGCACCAAAAACCCGACTTGGCCAAAATCGATCCCCGTCGCTCCTACAACAATTTTGGGGTGTTACATCGAGTATGAGAGTATATACTCGAGTAAAAACACTTAGAGAAAATTTCTCAGATAAAATAGGAAGAACTACTCGAGTAGAAGAGTTGGAGATACTCGAGTGAGAGGAAAGTGAACTACTCGAGTATATGGGGAAGATTACTCGGGTAATCACTAAGCTACTCAAGTATGAAAAACTACTACTCGAGTACAGAGTCACTTACTCGAGTATATAGGGAACTACTCGAGTAGGTAGACTTAGAAACTTTCTGAGATGAAAAGTGCAGATCTACTCGAGTATCAACAGAGCACTTACTCGAGTAACTAACCAACTACTCGAGTACAAGTTATCACCTACTCGAGTACAATACAGTCTACTCGAGTATGCAATCCAACTTACTCGAGTACAGACTCACTTACTCGAGTGTACAAACGAGGTACTCGAGTATGTGGACTTTAGAGAAAATTTCTGATCTAAGAACAGAAGGATCTACTCGAGTATAAAATATGACCTACTCGAGTGACTAACTATCTTACTCGAGTAAGCTTATCTACACGATTATACAGAGTCTTCTCGAGTATGTCTAAGGATTTACTCGAGTACCAAGTCACTTACTCGAGTATATGAAAGAAGCTACTCGAGTATGTGGACTTAGAAAAATTCTTCTGAAAAAAATAAACTTCAATACTTCAGTCCACCAATCCAAGTGCATGTAGGAAGTGTATTCCAATAGAGAGGCTATACATGGGCCAACACTTTGGATCACACAATGAGGGATTACATTGTATGGTCCTGTGTTTGGTGACCCATTATAGACTGACATTGGTCTATACTTGGCAATAAAAACCTGCACATATACAACTGAAACACAATATCAAATACACCTTAATTCATCTTAGTTCAAGGTCTGACCTCCCACAAATCTGAGGTATTGTGGAGACAAAAACCCAACAATCTCCCCCTATTTATAGATGTCAGCACCCTCTACACTAAGGTGAATTACTTAGAGTAAAAAGAACAACACACATATACTTCAAAAAAAATAAACTGAAGCAGGATAAATAATAAGATAGCCATAATCAGAATCAAAAATATATATATATAGAAATGTTTTTAACAGATTAAAATGTCCATTTCCACATTCTCATTGACTCAAGAAGGGGCTCCTTTGTGCATTCTTTCTCTCTTCAGCTCTTGCCTCTCTAGGTAACTGAATGGTTTAGGAAAATATGTTCTGGGCCTAGGAGGAGAAGCTGGGTTGTTGTATCCCCAATTTCTGTCATGAAGTCTGATCTTGATCTGGGATGCTTCATAAGCTTTCCATTCTGAATAACTGTAATACTGATCTCTGTGCTCACCAAGATCTGTTACTAGCTTCAGGGTATCAAGTATCAGAGATTTGGAGGTTGGACTCCAAACTTCAGTATGAACAATTTCTGATCTACCTTCAGAAGCTGGGGCAGGCTCTTTTCTAGGTGCAGAACGGCTGGCAGAAGCGCCATCACCATATTTCCTTTTCTTCTTTGGGACACCTTGAGAACTAGGAGGAAGGTCATCTTGCCAAATATCAGTATAAAAGAGAGGAGGCTCAGTCACATCACCAGCAGGTTTGGGTGAAAAGACTGGCACATCTCCTGGATTGTTTGCCTGAGCTGGAGGATGTTCTTCAAGAGGGTCCAAGAACTTGGGAATGGTGGTAGGGTTAAGTTGAGAATTTGGGAAGTTCTGATTATTTACCCATACAACTGTATCATAAATGTAGAATTTGACAGATTGGAGTTGAGATAGAATATCTGCTTTCATATTCTTGACTAGATCATTGACTGTTATTTGAGCTTGTTCAGACAGTTTTTCAACTACTTTTTCAACTTGTTCTTTGACAACTTTCTCCCCCTTGCTGATATCTACAGCTAGCTTGGCAATTGCTTCATCTCTGAAAGTGCCAACTTCTTCACATACTTTCATCACATTTGCTTCAGCATTCTTGTCCAATATTATCTGATTATGTGCAACAGTTTCAGCTTGATTCCTTAGTTCACCTATACTTGTAATAGCGTGATCTAAAGCTTTTCCACCCAATTGAAACAATCTCTTGAGCTCATCAGTATTGGCTTGAATTTCAGCAAAGCCTCTACTCATCTCCTTTTCAAGAGTAGAGACTTTGTTATTTACTGAGGCTAGAGAGTCATCAAAGTACTTTCTTTGTTCACTGAGTAGCTGTTCAATCTTGCTTACCAGATCTGAAGAAGTAGAAGGAGTTGAAGTTGAAACAGGGACTGAAGGAGCAGGAGCAACCCATGGAGGGATTTCAGTAATTACCACTGAGCTTTCAGCTCTCTTGAAGGATTCTATCTGAGCAGATTCTTCTGTATTAATGAAGGAGGGAATAGAGAAGTCCAAAGTCCTCAGAGGAGCCTCCACTGGTTCTGGAGATACTTCCTCGTCATCAGACAAAAGAATATTTTCATGCTGGCTTTCCTCTGCAGCAGAGGACTGAGCAGGAGACTGGACAGGAGACTGTGCTGGAGTCTGAGCAGGAGACTGGGCAGGAATCTGAGCTTCTGGAGTCAGTACAACTGATTCATTTTGAAACAGGGGTGCATCTGAGCTGAGCTCATCAATCAATTTATTGATATCTTCTATAGTAGATAGTAGGATTGCTGGATCTGGAATCTCTGAGTGGGGATCTGCTGGAGGAGGAGAAACTGGAGGTAGAGAGTCCCTGACTTCTGCTTGCTGTGAGGGTTCTGATGAAGCTGGGTACTGAGGATGAGATGAGGCAGGCTCCCCCTCAACTGTTGCACTAGAGGTAGCAGCAGTTTGATGTGGAGGAGGAGATGGAATCCTGTCATCAGGTACACTGGTTTCTTGGGAATCTACTGAAGGGACAGCAGCTTTGGATGCTTGGGCTGTGTTTAGAATTTTAATTTTATATCGCTGGATGGAGGATATAGAAACCTTTTTCATGTGATGCAGTGGAGTCCCTTTGGATAAGTTAAAGACAGAAGGGTTGATTTCATGAAGAAGGAGGGAAATAATCCTTGCAAAACTTGGATGCTTAATGCTTTCTCTGAATTTATCTAGGATCAACAGTCCAAACTGGAATCGTTTGCGGCAGATAATGGCTTGCATTATATCAAACATTTCCATAGAAATGTCTCGAATGGAGTAAGTTTTGCATAGCAGTACCTTAGCAATTACATCCACTAGGAACTTTCCTTCTAAGTTGAAATCAGCTATGATAAAGGAATGGGCTTGAGGGTTAGCTCCACAAAATAAACTAGTTCTTACTGAATCTTCAGCAGTAATTTCGTCATCGTCATCTACTACTGGCAGTTTTAACAGAGCAGCTAATGTGCCTTTGTCCAGTCGGATTTTTATCCCTCTGACCTTGGATTTCAGGAGCTTTCCATTGCGTTTTACCTTCAGATTCTGATAGAACTCTTCAACAGCTGGGAAAATAACTTGGCACGGCGTCTGGAGAACGAACGACAGTCCGGCGGTCTCGAACAAAATCAGAAGATTTCGGAAACATCTGAAAGATCGGCTATGCCCGCGGGGGCAAGTTCTGAGCCTATGTCGATTTTAGAAGAGGGGGCCATCTGCGATTCTGGAGGACGGGAGAGGCGAAGACGACGATGCTCTGCGGTTTTCCGGAAGATGAAGAGTCGGCGGCTACTCGAAAGAATGGGAAGTGGAAAGGGATTTTCCGATTTTTCTAGATATATATATGATTCTAATTAGGTTAAGGAAAATAAATTCATACCTGAATCAAGCGGCAAATAGCTCGGTGCGAATAGAAAAAATTAGAAATCCATGATATGAATGTTGTATACTCAAGTAGGTAACATTATACACGAGTATTAGATATAGCATACTCGAGTAGGTAACATCATACACGATTATTATATAGAGCATACTCGAGTAGGGCAAGTTTGTACACGAGTACATTGTCAAGTACCCGAGTATGTAAATCCTTTTACCTAAGTAATTCCCGTCTACTCGAGTATCTGTCTGGATATACTCGAGTATATATTACTTGAAAGACAATTTTCCTTGGGAGATGTATATTGCCACTGAAATCTTTTACTCTGAGCAGCCAACACTACTGATATCTTCTTGATTTGTGAGTCCATCACTAGTCTTCTTTGTTGAGCAGCCCGAGTTTCGTTTTGAAGAACGAAAACTTGGACTCGTCCAGCGGCTTGGTGAATATATCTGCAACTTGCCTGTCTGTGGAGACATATTATAGATCTATGTCTCCATTTTCCACATGCTCCCGGATGAAATGATAACGAATCTCTATGTACTTGGTCCGGCTGTGGGAGACTGGGTTGTTGGCGATTGCTATAACGCTGGATGAGTCGCAAAACAAAGGAATGTTCTGGAACTTCATGTTGTAGTCTTCAAACTGATTTTTGATCCAGAGAAGCTGTGCACAACAGCTGCCTGCAGAGATGTACTCTGATTCAGCTGTTGAGATGGCAACACAGTTCTATTTCTTACTGCTCCAGGAAATAAGTCTCCTTCCGAGGAATTGGCAAGTCCCGGAAGTACTTTTCCTGTCGTCTTTGCTTCCTGCAAAATCTGCATCTGAAAATCCAATTAGTTCACTATCATTACTTCTTGGGTACCATAAGCCAAGATTTGGTGTACCTTTGAGGTATCTCAAGATTCGCTTTGCAGCAATGTAATGAGATTCCTTTGAGTTCACCTGAAACCTAGCACATACACATGTTGAGAACATTATGTCTGGTCTACTTGCGGTAAGGTAGAGCAAGGACCCAATTATGCTTCTGTACTTGGTTTCATCAAAAGGTTTCCCTTTCTCATCCTTGTCGAGAGACATAGCTGAGGCCATTGGAGTCCTCATAGAGGTTGCATTCTCCATTCCGAATTTCATGAGTAGCTCTTTGGTGAACTTGGTCTGTGAGATGAAAATTCCATCCTCAGATTGTTTCACCTGAAACCCTAAGAAATACTTCAGCTCTCCCATACTGCTCATTTCAAACTTCCCTTGCATAAGTTTAGAAAACTTCTTGCAGAGGTTGTTATCTGTAGAGCCAAAAATAATGTCATCGACATAGATTTGCACTAGCAAAATCTTGCCTTTTATTTCCCTAAGAAATAATGTCTTGTCTATCTTTCCTCTTGTGAACTTGTTCTCAAGAAGAAAGGTGGACAACGTCTCATACCAAGCTCGAGGAGCTTGTTTAAGACCATATAAAGCTTTTTGTAATAAGTAAACATAATTAGGATAAGTTGAATCAATGAAACCTGGTGGTTGCTCTACATACACTTCTTCCTTTATGTCACCATTTAGGAAGGCGGACTTAACGTCCATCTAATAGACGGTAAAGCCCTTAAGTGCAGCGTAGGCAAGAAATAACCTGATCGCTTCCAGTTTTGCCACTGGAGCATAAGTCTGGTCGAAGTCAATTCCTTCTTCTTGACGATATCCCTTTGCGACAAGTCTGGCTTTATTCTTTATGATGGTTCCATCTTCGTCCATCTTGTTCCGGTAGACCCATTTTGTACCAATGATGTTCTTACCCTTGGGTCTAGGAACAAGTGTCCAAACTTTGCATCATTTGAACTGATTCAGTTCTTCTTCCATGGCTAGGATCCAGGATGCGTCGGAGTTGGCTTCCTCAAATTTCTTTGGTTCAACCTGTGAAAGAAAACTTAAGTGTAAATTCTCGTTAGTTGTACCTCGACGAGTTCTGACGCCATCCCTAGGGTCTCCTATGATTTGATCAACGGGATGATCCTTCAAGTGTCTGAACTCTAAAGTCCTTGCATCTGGGATCTCTTCAGCCACTGGAGTTGCATCTTCAGCTGGGATGTGTTCTTCATCTTGATCATCTATTTCTCCAATAGGGGTTGTAGAGGTGATCTTGATGAACGTCTTGTCTTTATCTTTAGTAGTTTAATCCCAAGCTAAGTTCCTTCAACTTTGTATCTGCATCTACACTAGGCACACTAGACGAGTTGCTGTGCAGCAGACTCGTCTCATCAAATACAAGATGTATCGACTCTTCTACTACCAAAGTTTTTCTATTGAATACTCTATAGGCCTTACTATGGCTACTATAACCTACAAAAATACCTTCAAAGCTTTTCTCGCTAAACTTGGTAGTGTTATACTTACCATTGTTAAGTACGAAGCACTTGCAGCAAAAGATTCTAAAATACGAAATGGTTGGTTTCCTGTTTTTAAAAGTTCGTAAGGAGTCTTATCATGGTTCTTGTTGATGAGAGCTCGATGTTGCACGTGACAAGCGGTGTTGACGGCTTCAGCCCAGAAGTACTCTGGAAGTGAGGCATCACTCAACATGGTCCGGCAAGCCTCTATGAGTGTTCTGTTCCTTCCTCAGCTACTCCATTTTGTTGTGGAGTGCGAGGAGAGGAAAACTCATGAAAGATACCTTGACTTTCGCAGAATTCTGTCATGGCTCCAGATTTGAATTCCGTTCCATTGTCACTCCTGATTTTGACTACAGAACAGTTGTATTCATTCTGGATTTGCCTAACAAAATTTGTGAAAATACTGAAGGTATCTGACTTGTGTTTCAGAAAGAACACCCACGCAAAGCGCGAGTAATCATCCACAATAACCAACGTATATTCCTTACCTCCCAAACTTCTAACTTGCAGTGGACCAAACAAGTCCATATGGAGAAGCTGTAAGCTTCTATTGGAATCCTTGCCTATTATGCTTTTAAATGAACTCCTTGTTTGCTTGCCTTTGATACAGGCATGATAAGGGCTGTCCGTAACACGCTTGACATTGGGGGCATCACGTACTAAGTTTTGAGAGAATAATATATTAATAGTTTTGAAATTAATATGTGCTAGTCTCTTGTGCCATTGGTCAGCAAGAGATGCACTACTTTTTGCTAAAAGACATACTGGTGTAGAAGTATCAATACAAATGAAATTTAAACATAAAATATTTCTGCTTCGAGTGCCTGATAAAATAGTTTACAGGTTATTAACCGATTTTATCAAACACTTGTCAGCATGAAATTCAACTACATATCCTTTATCGCATAGTTGGCTTATGCTGATGAGATTGTGTTCCAATCCTTCAACATAGGCTACATCCGAAAAGGAAACGCTACCGTTAGAAATCATACCATAGCCTTTAGTTATCCCTCGATCTGAACCTCCAAAGATGACCTTTGGCCCGTTGGAGACTGAGGTGAAATTCTGGAGTAGGCTTCTTGTCCCGGTCATATGCCGAGAACATCCGCTGTCTAAATACCAGATTGGCATTTTGGTGGCCTTTGGACATACCTGCAATTACAATCACTTAGCCTTAGGAACCCAAACACGTTTGGGTCCTTGGTCTCGAGTTAGAAAACTCCCCCTACGAGTATTAGCCTTATGAGTGGTCATTCTCACGTTGCTAACTTGAGGGGTTACATCATTACTAGGATTGAACCAACAATCGATGGCAAAGTGACCAATTCTGCCACAACACCAACAGTCGAACATGTTGTATCTTTGCCTAGTGTATTTCTGCTTGATTTTCTGAAGTGATGGTCTAGCAGGAACCTTGTTTTTGGAGGAGGAGGCTTCATGATGAAGACAGCTACATGAAGTCTTCTCCTTCATAGGCTTTTCCACAATAGGTTTTACCTTTGGTGTCTTCTTGATGTTATGACCATGAGCATAAGGTCCATAGCTTTGAAGTTGAATCTCTTCATAGGGTGCTTTGAAGACACTCTCGCCAAAGTTACGAGGACGAGTCCAACCTTGGTATCTTGACTTAGGCTTCTCAGGGATCGGCCTAGAAAAGTGTCCATAGGTAGACTCATAGTCGAGTTCGTTCGTAGGAAAGATAACTTTCTTGAACAGAACAGGTTCTAAGGGAGCTTTTCCTTTTTCTTCAGCTAGAGCCTTCTGGGCAGCCTTATTCTTTCTCTTGGTCTTGTTTCTCCTAGAGGATTTACTAGAGGAACCAATGTGGCCTAAACCAGCACCCTTGGCCTTAGCTGAGAATTCAACAACGAGTGGAAGAACTATCTTAGGCTTTGAGAAACTCTCAACAAGTTTCTTCTCAGCCTCAAGTCGTTGTTCCAACTCTTTGATGATTTCCTCTTTAAGGTCGAGGTGCTTGAGCGCTTGATTGTATTCATCCATAGCACTATTTAAGTTCTCTTGAAGAGAGTTAGTCTTAGCGACTTCTTCTCTAAAGTTGCTCTCACTAGCCTGTAGAGATTTTATCTCTTTGGCTCGAGTTTTCACTACTCTACGACATTTTTCGTAGGTCATGAGCAACTCTTTGTACTGGGCCATGAGTTCAGATTCATCTTCAGAGGAATAGCCCTCTTGCTCATTATCATCATCAGAATCAGAGAGAGGAGTGTGAGATTTTACCTCCACAGTGAACTAGGGGACTTGTTCATCATCTGAGTGAGCCATGAGCCCAAAGTAAGCTTCCTCTTCTTCACTCGACTCAGATGAGTCGGAGTCGCTGAGAGTTTTGCTCTTCTTGGCTACTAGACTCTTCTCTGTCCTCTTCTTGTGGTATGAGGATTTCATTTCCTCTCGTCTGCCTCCCTCTTTCTTCTTGTGAGGGCAGTCCGCGATGACGTGACCTGGCTTATTGCAACAATAACAAAAGATGTCAATCGAAATCTGTTTGTTCTGTTTAGAGTTATACCTGTTATGGCTACTTGAGCCTTTCTTTCGCTGATCACTGTCACGTCGTGATCTTCTGAATGAGGCATCTTTGCCTCTCCATTGCTTCTTCTTATTTAAGAATTTCTTGAATTTCCGGGAGAGCAATGAGAACTCTCCTTCAGATAGTTCTGAGCCAGATGAGCTTGGATCAGATGATTCTTCTTCATCAGCTTCAGGAACTGGGACAGGAGAGCTAGCCTTTGTCTTCCTTGAGCTATCTGCCTTTAGAGCGACAGACTTCTCCTTGGATGCGGACCTGCTTATCTCTTCTTCAACTTTTCTTGAGTTGATTTGCAGCTCGTAAGACATAAGCTTTCTGAACAGATTGTGCGGGTCTGTCTCAGCTAACCTTCCAAACTCCCGAATGGCACATACCTTATTGTCCCATTCCTTGGTTAGGGATCTTAAGAATTTGTCATTGAGTTCCCCATTGGTGAAGACACGTCCATAAACTCTGAGGCCATTTACTATCTTGAAGAAGTTCTCAAAAGTGTCAGCTATGGCTTCCTAATGACCCTGCCTGAAGGCTTCATATTTCTGGTTCAGTAGGGACCTTCGATCATCCCTCACTTCTTCTGTACCTTCCATTAGAGTCACTAGGGATTGCCACATCTCCTTGGTAGATTGGCAATGAATCAGATTCTGCAGCATTGAGTCATCGACTGCACTTGCAATAATATTTTTTGCTTTCTTGTCCAAAGAGACAAGTGCAATCTCGTCCTTATCCAGATCCATCAATTTCTTTGGAACTTGCTTAGATGAATCTATGGTGGAGGTGGTCATAGGAATGTAACATCCCATTTCCGGCTAGACCCCTAGGAGTCGGTTGGTTGTGGTAGAACCCTAGGGAGCCCAAAACTTGAAATAAATCGACCAAGAAATCGGTTCACGGGTTGGTCACGCCCGTGACCGGCCCGTCACGCCCGTGACATAGGGCGTGACCACATTCAACGATCGTCGATTTCAGTTCGATGATCGTTGAACCTAGAATTAGTCACCAGACCTGTCACGCCCGTGACTCGCCATGTCACGCCCGTGACATAGGGCGTGACCATGATCGTCGATTTCAGGTCGACGGTCGTGGACCCAAAATTGGCCCCACGGGCATGTCACGCCCGTGACCCGCCATGTCACTCCCGTGACATAGGGCGTGACCATGATCGTCGATTCCAGGTCGACGGTCGTCGACCCAAAATTGGCCCCACGGGCATGTCACGCCCGTGACCCGCCATGTCACGCCCGTGACCCGCCATGTCACGCCCGTGACCCGCCATGTCACGCCCGTAACATAGGGCGTGACACGCTCGACGATCGTCGATTTCAGTTCGACGTCGTCGAACCAGAATTGGCCGCACAGGCCTGTCACGCCCGTGACCCAGGTGTCACGCCCGTGACCACCCTTCGACGATCGTCGATCTCAGTTCAACGATCGTCGAACCCAGAACTGGCTAACCGGGCCTGTCATGCCCGTGACCTATGTGTCACGCCCGTGACCAAGGCCGAAACGACAGCCAGGTTGGAAATTTCGGTAACTGACGTCGTAATAAAATCCGATTAAGGGAATGAAAACCAAGAGTATTTATGGGCCGTTTTCTACTTTAATTATTTAAATAATTAAGGAAATGTTGGTCCAATAGGAAATCGCCACCTGGCGAGCACCTCTTCATCTCCAGCGTTTCAACTGCCATTCGCCATAACCGAAACGTCATAAGGGAATTATTAATGGCCGCGAACGTTTCATCTCTAACGTTTCATCCTTTCCCCTCCCCATTTGCTGATCTATAAAAGACTCCTAAGAGCAAGAGGAAAAGGTTACACTCCCTCAAACTGTTTCAGACTTCCCCCTTGCTGTTGAAGAATTTCCGGCGACGCCACCACCGCGCAAATGGCTTCCCGACGCTCTGCACGCCTCCAACCCGCGAACAAGGTCCTCCCCTCCCTCTTCTTCTGCGGATAGATCTTAGGAATCGTTAGGAGAGATATCGGGCTCAAAAGAGCCAGATTGGGTGAGCGTGTTTGTGGTTTTCCGAAAATTTCATGGTGGCGGGTTCGCCGGAAACCGCCTCTCCGGCGGCCGTGCCGCCGCCCGACGATAGCCCTCGCCTCAACGGAGGTGGTGGTGGTGGTGGTGGCCGGCCAGGGAGATGGCTGGATGGCCGGGAAATAGCTTGGAAAAGCTACAGGAAATTAGGTTTTCAGGCCTCTGGTTCGGGCTGTTGAAGAAGATGAACAGTGCCATGAAAATTGGATTCTATTTTTAAAACAATTTCTGAATGAATTTATCTGTCATGTTAAATACTTTGGTAAAAATACCTAGAGGCTCCTACAGGAAAAATGATCAACATAGAAAATGTAGCCCTTGAAGTCTACTTTAATTCAAAATTAATTTCTCTCGATTTGGAATCCTGGTTAGACCACAGCACCCTTTTGGGTGAGGTCTATCCAGAGGGCTGCCTTGACCTTAGAAAAATTCCCCACTCCAATCCAGTCATCCAAATGACTTGAAATTTGGGGTGTGGTCTAATCTTACATATATCTAGGTGCTATCCAAAAATGAGAATTTTTGGAGAATACTTTTCTATATTTTTTAGAAAAATTCAATAATCCTAGCCGAATTTAATTAGATAGTTAAATAATTTCCAAACCCTCCCAAATTTTGGTGAGTGGTCCCTGGGTTCACCATAAGGTTCTGTATAATTTTTCATCTCATTTGGAGATGTTTTGGATTAGAAATGAACAAACCTAAGTTTTGCCCTAATAAGGGGTCTTAGGTTAAAAGTGCACTTTTGAAGTTTGAGTGGTCAGATCACCTCAACAGAGGCTGAGATTTTTACCACTGGCTAGTAATATTCTCTAGCACCCCCTCATGGAGTTTGAGGTGGATCGGGGTAAGTTTACCCTAAGTACCAAGGCCAAACCCTAAGGATGGATCTTGGTGGTTTGTGAAGGTCATGTGGTCAAATGACCTTGGATTGACCCGAAATTGGGTGAAGGGAACCATAGGGCCAATATAGTTCTCTGGATGAAATTTTAGTAAATTTGGAGACCGTTGGGATACCTAAAAATCTAACCCTAGTTTATGGCACAAAACTTGTAAAGATAGGAAATGACACTAAATCACATTGAAAAGTGGTGAGATTTGGGGAGAGTGAATTATAGGGATGGTACAAGCTCTGGATATTTTTCTATGAATTTTATGTTCATTATTTTGGATACTTCCTTTAATGATTTAGTAGTTGTATGATTTGCTTAGAAAATTTATTAGGGAATACACACTCTCTGGAAAGTGATGAAATTTAAGCAGAGAACGTTTATTATGATTTTAAATCTCTGTGAATTTTTATGGGATTTTTGGAAGATTAATTCTAAGGCTACTTCATTAAGTATGTTTTACCTTGATTATTTGATTAAATCTTTAGTGGTGTTTAGCAAGCTAGTAAAATTATGATTCTCTGCACAAAGATCTTTTATATATCATACTACTGACTAGTGATTTTTCTATAATTTTTAGATGAATAATTTCAGTACTTCCTTCATTACGTAGAATTAACGTGATTATACTGAATAAATTATTTAGAGGTTAAATACTTTCTATAAAATTCTGAGAATTTGTATTTGAGGTTATCTTGCTGTTATTTAATGATTATGATTTTTGAGTAACCATTACTTGGGAAGATCATGTAGTTCATGTTTAAAATGACCCGTGGCACGACCTTTGGGAAAATTAAATAAATATCAGATTAATTAGGAAAATTATAAGTTTCTGGTTTTAGGCAAAGTATGATATGGTAGACCACCAGTAAATATTATAGGAGATTTGGAAGACAACTTGGTGTACCTCCCCTTGGGTACCTCATATAGTTTAGGATGGTCTGCATATAGTAAAGCCACGGAATTCTGGTAATTGATGGTTGGTATGGCAAGTTAAGATTGAGTTCATCATTAGAAGTCATGATAAGTAGAGTGTGGGACTGGTTAGGATAAGGGAGTACGGGAACGACGAAAGATCGTCCATCCCGGGAAGAAGAGGAAGAGTCTTAATACTCTAGGGTTAGAACTAAGGTAACTAAAAGAGGATCGGGTTAAGGGAGATCAACCAATAATAATAAGTGCCTTGCGAAAGGGAACTTCGGGTCGTAATGCCGCCGTCTTGGTTCCTAGTGCCCCTTGAGAGCTCTTCACGGGGTATACCGGGGGCAGTCCTGGGCTAACGTAAACCATAGGAATAATAAATTAAAAGAGCAACTAGTATAACTGGGGTTGCACACACTCACTCCCCGATAGCTAGGAAGGTAGAATAATAGGACTTGTTGCCATTCAGACGGTTGCTCTGAAGGTAGATGCACGGACAGGACTGTCCGGGGGGCCGAGGGCTCGAGGGTTGGAGTACAGAATAAAGGTGGTGGGTCTTCGGTACCTGATCGTCGTTCACACCGACATCGGTACGCTGACTCGGCGGTGTGGGACACTTAGCCAAAGAAAGTCTGGAGGGTACATCCAGCAGCAGTACGCGGATACTCTAGGTTGTGTTCATCTAGGGGCGTACGGGAGGGCTAGGCCTGGTAGTGTGGATGCCCGCCTAGGAGTGGGGGGCCCGACCCACTGTCTTCGTTTGCCACTACGGAGGTTCCTGGGAGTGAAGCTAGCTGCCCGAACAGGGGGAACTAAAGGTCTGTGCGCATAGAGTCGTGTGCGTGAGTTGCACTTGCATGAATCATGGCATAGCATACCACTACACTCATATTTGCATACAACCGACACCCCAACGTATAAATCGGTATGGGACTTTTTATACGATGGGAGCCTTGCAGAAGACCCCTTAACTTATAAGTTTGTATGGGCATTCATATAAGTTAAGGTTACATACTTATTTACTTGTTTGTTTACTTACTGTTCTCTAGCTGCCTTTTATACAATTTGCTATTTATTAATTATTCTACCTATTACAACATTTATACTGTTCACCTGTTATAACTTGCTAGTTAGGTCCATCGTCACCTGCTTGACTATTCTCCACTTTTGTAGCTTCCCTTTCCTCCTCTCCGCCCGGTGCTTAGGAGCCGTGGTGGGAGGGGTAGGGGATGATAGGGCTTAGTCTTTATGACTAATGGTTTTCGAACCAAACATTACAGGAGCTCCGGATGGGAGACAGGGACCAGCACCAGCGGAGTACGGTGCGCATGGAGGTGGGACAGTCTAGCACCGATGCACTTGCGACCAGCTCCGTGAGTGATTAGTATTTTCTTAGCTTCCGCGATGAGTGACTTATAGTGAGGACTCTGATGTACTGGGCTCGAGCCCATTTATCTATTTTCCTATTATTACTATTGATGGACTGGTTATGATTTCACTTTTATTTACATGTTTCTGTGGACTTGTTTACACTTTTGTATAAATGCTTCTCTCTCTTGTGATCGAAAAGGGCCGGCAGAATTGGCGTTTTGTAGTGGTTGCCTTCCCGAGATGTCGGTGCCACCGCAAAGGGGCAATTTTGGGCTAAGACCCCGGTGGTTGAAAAAGAAAAAAAAGGGGGTCTTACAAGTGGTATCAGAGGAGACCTCGATCGAAAGAGAAGTAGTCCACAAAAACCTTGGGCCACCCCCGTGCGAGCTTAGTTTGCGGACAAACTAGCAGCGGAAGCAGTGGTGTGCCCATAAGGGAAATCACATGTGAAAGTCCATCATAACTCTTCTTAAATTCCATTCATTCGCTCTCTAACAAATGGAATTTTTGCTTGTAGCCTGCGACGAACCCTACATTGCAGCAGGGGACACCTCAGGCTCCGAATGTGGTCTCGACTCCGCCAGCACCCGTTCCGTTCCAGCAGACGGAGATGGGGCAAACACTGACGACCATCCTGGAGGCCTTCAGAGCTCAGCAAGCCCCGGCCCCACAGCCAAACCTCGGGGCCAATTGGATGACGGTCTTCCGAGGACTTTCCCCT
The DNA here is from genome assembly GCA_039513925.1 of Platanthera zijinensis. Classification (NCBI taxonomy): domain Eukaryota; kingdom Viridiplantae; phylum Streptophyta; class Magnoliopsida; order Asparagales; family Orchidaceae; genus Platanthera; species Platanthera zijinensis. Next base: position 65,647,305 of record CM077095.1, on the reverse strand, counting down.
CCATCCTACCAGGGGACAGAGTCTGCAGTACGTACGGAGGAGTGGTTGGACATCATTTACGAGATGCTGGCAGGGATTCGATGCCCCACGGAGGAGGCAGTCGCTTTGACAGTCTCCTGCTTAGAGTCACACGGAAAGAGATGGTGGAAATCTCAGCTGGACACCACCTTTGCAGGGATGGACTGTGCTGATATTACTTGGGAGGAGTTCAGAGCAGCGCTCTTGGGACATTTTGTACCTCAGTCGGCGAGAGATGACCTGGAGGATAGGTTCCTGCGGTTGAGGCAGGGGAACAGGACTGTGGTGGAGTACTATCAGGAGTTCACTCACCTGGCCCGTTATGCGGACGCTTACCAGTTAGACGATGCTGGCTACGCCCGGAGGTTTTATAAGGGGCTGCAGGATGACATGAGGCAGGCCCTCCTTTTCGTTTCAGAGGGGAGTCTGGCCAGGATTCTGGAGATGGCTAAGAAGAGAGAGGCGGATCAGCTTACAGTGAAGAATCGGAAGAGACCGGCTGATGATTCAGTGATTGGAGGTCGTAGAGACCGTCCTCGGGCCAGGTTATCGGGGAGAGAAGGAACGGGGATCAGCCTCGTCAGGAGTTTGGGCAGGAGCAGAGGACTCAGGGGTATTGGCTCCCCAGCCTATACAGATGCTGGAAATGCCAAGGACGGCAGGGCAGCCACCGGTATGCTATCAGTGCAACCAGCCGGGGCATATCAAGCGGAACTGCCCTGTGGGGCGAGCACCCCCACCAGCACATCAGGGCGCTCCACCTCCCCGACAGTTTGGCGGACGAGGACAGGACCGAGGACGAGGATTTCAGGATCGAGGTCGTAGGCTAGAGAGAGAGCAGGTGTATGCTCTAGACCTGACACAGCCCCGGGACTCGGAGCAGGTTATCACAGGTATGGCAGTACTTTTCAAATTTTCTTCATATAAACTACTATTTTAAACATAACCTGGTTAGAAATTAAGAGAAGATAAACTACAATAAGAATACTAAGACATTTAATTACCCCATGCATAGTATTCGTGAGCGGCAAGCCTGCTCACACCCTTTTCGACACTGGTGCGTCGCAATCATTCGTGTCGGAGGATTTCGTGAAAGGACTGGCAGGAGTGGAGCCATTCACCGGGAAGATGATGAGGGTGCGCCTACCCGATGGATCCGAGATATTGACCTCTGCTTATTGTAATATGGAAGCAAGGATCGGCGGAAAGGCATTTGAGGCACCAGCGACGGTTCTGAGGATGCCAGATTACGATCTGATCCTGGGCATGACTTGGCTTCATTGGAACCATGCCCAGATCGATTGCGTGGCGAAGAGGATCACCGTGAGGCATGGCGACTCCTTCATTGTTATCGAAGGTATTATATCAGCACCCTGTACTTTACTATCGTCTGTGCAGGCCGTTAAGGCCCACCTGCAGGGGGAAGAGGTTTATCAGGTCCTCTTTGAGGCGGTCGTAGCCAAGGATTCCATTGCAGATATTCCGGTAGTGCGGGACTTCGCCGAAGTGTTTCCAGAGAAGCTACCAGGGTTACCCCCGCACCGAGAGAAGGACTTCCAGATTCAGCTCGTACCGAGGGCTAAGCCGGTATCCAGAGCTCCCTATCGAATGTCCCCGAAGGAGTTGGTGGAATTCCGAAGCCAGCTTCAGGAGTTAGTGGAGGCCGGGTTCGTTCGGCCTAGCTCTTCACCATGGGGAGCTCCGGTGCTGTTCGTTAAGAAGAAGGACGGGACCCTTCGACTGTGCATCGATTACCAGGCTCTGAACAGGTTGACAGTCCGGAATACTTATCCCTTACCACGGATAGACGAGCTATTTGACCAGCTGGAGGGAGCTCATTGGTTCTCAAAGCTGGATCTGAGGTCAGGATACTACCAGCTTCGTATTCGGGAGGAGGACATCCCGAAGACGGCCTTCAGCAGCAGATACGGCTTGTACGAGTTTACCGTGATGCCGTTCGGGCTCACGAATGCACCCTCCGCATTCATGACTTTGATGAATCGGGTGTTCGAGGAGTATCTGGACGTCTTTGTCATTGTATTCATCGACGACATTCTCATCTATTCAAGGACGGAGGAGGAGCACGCGAGACATCTAGCCTTGACCTTGGAGAAGCTGCGTGAGCACGAGATGTATGCCAAGTACAGCAAGTGCCTGTTCTGGCTAAAGGAGGTGGCCTTTCTGGGCCATGTCATCAGTGGAGCAGGTCTGGCAGTGGATCCGGCAAAGATCCAGGCAGTACGGGATTGGCCACCACTAAAGTCGGACACGGATGTTCGAAGTTTCTTGGGACTTGCCGGTTACTACCGGAAGTTCGTAAAGGGGTTCTCTCAGATTGCCCTCCCTCTTACGTCCCTGACGAAGAAGGAGTCCCCTTTTATTTGGACGTCGCGATGCGAATCTGCCTTCCAAGAGCTGAAGGATCGTCTCACCTCGGCCCCCATCCTTGCTCTTCTATCAGGGAGGGAGGGATTCCAGGTATATACAGATGCTTCCTATCAGGGGATGGGTGCCGTCCTTATGCAGAATGGACACGTAATAGCTTACGCCTCTCGTCAGTTGAAGCAGCACGAGCAGAACTACCCCGTGCACGATTTAGAGATGGGGGCAGTCATTTTTTCTCTTAAGATCTGGCGGCACTATCTCTACGGGGTACATTGTAATATCTTCTCCGACCACAAGAATCTGAAGTACGTAGACACCCAGAAGGAGTTAAACATCAGGCAGAGATGCTGGGTGGAGTTTCTTTCGGACTACCAGTATACCATGCACTACCATCCGGGGAAGGCGAACGTGGTTGCGGATGCTCTGAGCCGGAGAGCGAGTACGACTGGAGTAGGCCCGCAGCTGATGGCCTTGGAGTTGATTAGATCATTCGAGGAGATGCAGATTTCACTAGTGTCTGAGGATGACCCGGAGCTGTACATGGAGTACCTGGGGTCGATGGCTACTACTGATGACATTCGAGACCGCATCAGAGAGGGGCAGATGCTGGACGAGAGAGCTGAGCCGATATTCCGAGCCTTGGAGGAAGGCACGACAGGAGATTACTCTTTAAGGGATGGGCTCCTGTGTTTCCGGGGCAGAGTCTACATACCAGCAGGAGGACGGATCCGGGAGGATATTTTGACGGAGGCTCACTACAGCCGGTATTCGGTACACCCGGGGATCACCAAGATGGTAAAGGATTTAAAGAGGACGATGTATTGGCCGGGTATGAAGAAAGATATTACGTATTTTGTGACGCATTGTGAGGCCTACCAGCTCGTGAAGGCGGAGTGTAGGAACCCGGCAGGCTTGCTGCAGCCGCTTCCAGTGCCGGAGTGGAAGTTTGAGGATATAGCCATGGACTTCATACATGGGCTACCTAGATCCCGTGCGGGGAACGACTCGATCTGGGTGATAGTGGACAGGCTGACAAAGGTGGCCAGATTCATCCCAGTGGCAAAGGACACACCGGTCAGTGTATTAGTACGGAGGTTCATTGAGCAGTTTGTGCGTTATCATGGGGTGCCCAAGACTATCGTTTCGGATCGGGATGGGCGGTTTACATCCAGGGAATGGAGGTCAGTCCAGGACCATCTGGGTTCTCGGTTGACATTCAGCACAGCTTTCCATCCTCAGACCGACGGACAAACAGAGCGCACAAACCGTACACTGGAAGATCTGTTACGACTGTGTATTTTGGACCGTGGCGAGCCTTGGGAGAGATTGTTGCCACTGGTCGAGTTTTCATACAACAACGCTCATCAGTCCAGCATAGGCATGGCTCCATACGAAGCGTTGTACGGAAGGAGGCGCAGAACCCCACTATCATGGGTTCAGGACGAGGATCCGCAGGCATTGGGCTCGGAGTTTGTGGGACATACAGATGCTCAGATTAGATTGATCCGAGACAGGATGTTGGAAGCCCAGAGCAGACAGGCGAAATACTACGATGCGAGGCATCGTCAAGTGGAGTTCCACGTGGGGGACCGAGTTTTCTTGAAGATACGGCCGATGCACGGATTCTCGCGGGTGCGTGGGCGGAAGAAGCTCAGTCCGAGATATATGGGGCCTTATAGGATCTCGGAGCGGATCGGCCCCTTAGCCTATAGACTGGAGCTACCGCCGGAGTTAGCGGGATTGCATGACGTCTTCCACGTCTCCTCACTTCGGAGGGCTCTGCTACGCCCTGAGCAGCTGATTTCCTCGGCAGATGGCCCAGTGGCCTCAGATCGGTCAGTCGAATTGGAGCCTATCAGGATTGACGATACAGCAGTACGGGTCTTGCGACGGAAGAAGGTCCCGTTAGTCAAGGTTCTGTGGAACAATCATGGGCAGGAGGAGCATACATGGGAGCCACAGGACTTGATGCGGCAAAAATACCTGGAACTTTTTCGTCAGGTATACCTCACAACCCCTCTGGACAATTAATTTGCCTTCCTGTTTTAAACCAATGGAATTGAAATTTCAAGAATAGGGGCTAATCTTTTGTTTATTGGGGTGTATATACCTAGTTAAGTGGACGAATTAATCTTAGATTCGAAACCGCACAAACAAACATAACGTAGAGAGGTAATCTTTCAGTTCTCATGGGATGTTACAAGCTTATTTTTCCCGATTGGAGTCCCGTAGGCTTGACCTTGATTCGGGGACGAAATCTTTGTTTTTTTTATTGGGATTTGTAACATCCCATTTCCGGCTAGACCCCTAGGAGTCGGTTGGTTGTGGTAGAACCCTAGGGAGCCCAAAACTTGAAATAAATCGACCAAGAAATCGGGTCACAGGTTGGTCACGCCCGTGACCGACCCGTCACGCCCGTGACATAGGGCGTGACCACATTCGACGATCGTCGATTTCAGTTCAACGATCGTCGAACCCAGAATTAGTCACCAGACCTGTCATGCCCGTGACCCGCCATGTCACGCCCGTGACATAGGGCGTGACCATGATCGTCGATTCCAGGTCGACGGTCGTGGACCCAAAATTGGCCCCACGGGCATGTCACGCCCGTGACCCGCCATGTCACGCCTGTGACATAGGGCGTGACCATGATCGTCGATTCCAGGTCGACGGTCGTCGACCCAAAATTGGCCCCACGGGCATGTCACGCCCGTGACATAGGGCGTGACACGCTCGACGATCGTCGATTTCAGTTCGACGTCGTCGAACCAGAATTGGCCGCACAGGCCTGTCACGCCCGTGACCCAGGTGTCACGCCCGTGACCACCCTTCGACGATCGTCGATCTCAGTTCGATGATCGTCGAACCCAGAACTGGCTAACCGGGCCTGTCACGCCCGTGACCTATGTGTCACGCCCGTGACCAAGGCCGAAACGACAGCCAGGTTGGAAATTTCGGTAACTGACGTCGTAATAAAATCCGATTAAGGGAATGAAAACCAAGAGTATTTATGGGCCGTTTCCTACTTTAATTATTTAAATAATTAAGGAAATGTTGGTCCAATAGGAAATCGCCACCTGGCGAGCACCTCTTCATCTCCAGCGTTTCAACTGCCATTTGCCATAACCGAAACGTCATAAGGGAATTATTAATGGCCGCGAACGTTTCATCTCCAACGTTTCATCCTTTCCCCTCCCCATTTGCTGATCTATAAAAGACTCCTAAGAGCAAGAGGAAAAGGTTACACTCCCTCAAACTGTTTCAGACTTCCCCCTTGCTGTTGAAGAATTTCCGGCGACGCCACCACCGCGCAAATGGCTTCCCGACGCTCTGCACGCCTCCAACCCGCGAACAAGGTCCTCCCCTCCCTCTTCTTCTGCGGATAGATCTTAGGAATCGTTAGGAGAGATATCGGGCTCAAAAGAGCCAGATCGGGTGAGCGTGTTCGTGGTTTTCCGAAAATTTCATGGTGGCGGGTTCGCCGGAAACCGCCTCTCCGGCGGCCGTGCCGCCGCCCGACGATAGCCCTCGCCTCAACGGAGGTGGTGGTGGTGGTGTCCGGCCAGGGAGATGGCTGGATGGCCGGGAAATAGCTTGGAAAAGCTACAGGAAATTAGGTTTTCAGGCCTCTGGTTCGGGCTGTTGAAGAAGATGAACAGTGCCATGAAAATTGGATTCTATTTTTAAAACAATTTCTGAATGAATTTATCTGTCATGTTAAATACTTTGGGAAAAATACCTAGAGGCTCCTACAGGAAAAATAATCAACATAGAAAATGTAGCCCTTGAAGCCTACTTTAATTCAAAATTAATTTCACTCGATTTGGAATCTTGGTTAGACCACAGCGCCCTTTTGGGTGATGTCTATCCAGAGGGCTGCCTTGACCTTAGAAAAATTCCCCACTCCAATCCAGTCATCCAAATGACTTGAAATTTTGGGTGTGGGATAATCTTACATATATCTATATGCTATCCAAAAATGAGAATTTTTGGAGAATATTTTTCTATAGTTTTTAGAAAAATTCAATAATCCTAGCCGAATTTAATTAGATAGTTAAATAATTTCCAAACCCTCCCAAATTTTGGTGAGTGGTCTCTGGGTTCACCATAAGGTTCTGTATAATTTTTCATCTCATTTGGAGATGGTTTGGATTAGAAATGAACAAACCTAAGTTTTGCCCTAATAAGGGGTCTTAGGTTAAAAGTGCACTTTTGAAGTTTGAGTGGTCAGATCACCTCAACAGAGGCTGAAATTTTTACCACTGGCTAGTAATATTCTCTAGCACCCCCTCATGGAGTTTGAGGTGGATCGGGGTAATTTTACCCTAAGGACCAAGGCCAAACCCTAAGGATGGATCTTGGTGGTTTGTGAAGGTCATGTGGTCAAATGACCTTGGATTGACCCGAAATAAGGTGAAGTTAACCATAGGGCCAATATAGTTCTCTGGATGAAATTTTAGTAAATTTGGAGACCGTTGGGATACCTAAAAATCTAACCCTAGTTTAGGGCACAAAACTTGTAGAGATAGGAAATGACACTAAATCACATTGAAAAGTGGTGAGATTTGGGGAGAGTGAATTATAGTGATGGTACAAGCTCTGGATATTTTTCTATGAATTTTATGTTCATTATTTTGGATACTTCCTTTAATGATTTAGTAGTTGTATGATTTGCTTAGAAAATTTATTAGGGAATACACACTCTCTGGAAAGTGATGAAATTTAAGCAGAGAATGTTAATTATGATTTTAAATCTCTGTGAATTTTTATGGGATTTTTGGAAGATTAATTCTAAGGCCTGCTTCATTAAGTAGGTTTTACCTTGATTATTTGATTAAATCTTTAGTGGTGTTTAGCAAGCTAGTAAAATTATGATTCTCTGCACAAAGATCTTTTATATATCATACTACTGACTAGTGATTTTTCTATAATTTTTAGATGAATAATTTCAGTACTTCCTTCATTACGTAGAATTAACGTGATTATACTGAATAAATTATTTAGAGGTTAAATACTTTCTATAAAATTCTGAGAATTTGTATTTGAGGTTATCTTGCTGTTATTTAATGATCATGATTTTTGAGTAACCATTACTTGGGAAGATCATGTAGTTCATGTTTAAAATGACCCATGGCACGTCCTTTGGGAAAATTAAATAAATATCAGATTAATTAGGAAAATTATAAGTTTCTTCTTTTAGGCAAAGTATGATATGGTAGACCACCAGTAAATATTATAGGAGATTTGGAAGACAATTTGGTGTACCTCCCCTTGGGTACCTCATATAGTTTAGGATGGTCTGCATATAGTAAAGCCACGGAATTCTGGTAATTGATGGTCGGTAGGGCAAGTTAAGATTGAGTTCATCATTAGAAGTCAGGATAAGTAGAGTATGGGACTGGTTAGGATAAGGGAGTACGGGAACGACGAAAGATCGTCCATCCCGGGAAGAAGAGGAAGAGTCTTAATACTCTAGGGTTAGAACTAAGGTAACTAAAAGAGGATCGGGTTAAGGGAGATCAACCAATAATAATAAGTGCCTTGCGAAAGGGAACTTTGGGCCGTAATGCCGCCGTCTTGGTTCCTAGTGCCCCTTGAGAGCCCTTCACGGGGTATACCGGGGGCAGTCCTGGGCTAACGTAAACCATAGGAATAATAAATTAAAAGAGCAACTAGTATAACTAGGGTTGCACACACTCACTCCCCGATAGCTAGGAAGGTAGAATAATAGGACTTGTTGCCATTCAGACGGTAGCTTTGAAGGTAGATGCACGGACAGGACTGTCCGGGGGGCCGAGGGCTCGAGGGTTGGAGTACAGAATAAAGGTGGTGGGTCTTCGGTACCTGATCGTCATTCACACCGACATCGGTACGCTGACTCGGCGGTGTGGGACACTTAGCCAAAGAAAGTCTGGAGGGTACATCCAGCAGCAGTACGCGGATACTCTAGGTTGTGTTCTTCTAGGGGCGTACGGGAGGGCTAGGCCTTGTAGTGTGGATGCCCGCCTAGGAGTGGGGGGCCTGACCCACTGTCTCCGTTTGCCACTACGGAGGTTCTTGGGAGTGAAGCTAGCTGTCCGAACAGGGGGAACTAAAGGTCTGTGCGCATAGAGTCGTGTGCGTGAGTTGCACTTGTATGAATCATGGCATAGCATACCACTACACTCATATTTGCATACAACCGACACCCCAACGTATAAATCGGTATGAGACTTTTTATACGATGGGAGCCTTGCAGAAGACCCCTTAACTTATAAGTTTGTATGGGCATTCATATAAGTTAAGGTTACATACTTATTTACTTGTTTGTTTACTTACTGTTCTCTAGCTGCCTTTTATACAATTTGCTATTTATTAATTATTCTACCTATTACAACATTTATACTGTTCACCTGTTATAACTTGCTAGTTAGGTCCACCGTCACCTGCTTGACTATTCTCCACTTTTGTAGCTTCCCTTTCCTCCTCTCCGCCCGGTGCTTAGGAGCCGTGGTGGGAGGGGTAGGGGATGATAGGGCTTAGTCTTTATGACTAATGGTTTTCGAACCAAACATTACAGGAGCTCCGGATGGGAGACAGGGACCAGCACCAGCGGAGTACGGTGCGCATGGAGGTGGGACAGTCTAGCACCGGTGCACCTGCGACCAGCTCCGTGAGTGATTAGTATTTTCTTAGCTTCCGCGATGAGTGACTTATAGTGAGGACTCTGATGTACTGGGCTCGAGCCTATTTATCTATTTTCCTATTATTACTATTAATGGACTGGTTATGATTTCACTTTTATTTACATGTTTCTGTGGACTTGTTTACACTTTTGTATAAATGCTTCTCTCTCTTGTGATCGAAATGGGCCAGCAGAATTGGCGTTTTGTAGTGGTTGCCTTCCCGAGATGTCGGTGCCACCGCAAAGCGGCAATTCTGGGCTAAGACCCCGGTGGTTGAAAAAGAAAAAAAAGGGGGTCTTACAAGGAATGTGGGGACCTTCTTCAACAATCATGAAGATCCGGGGATCTACTGCTTCCATAAAGAATTAAACTCTTTCCTTCCACATGGGAAAATTGTTCTTGGTGCAGATAGGGAGCTTAGCAAAATCCTTGGTCTTACTCATGCTTGAAATTTCTCTTGAGACAACTTGGTAAGGATTAGATCAAGGTGTTAACCTTTTAACGATCAACCTCCCTTTGATACCAATTGAGAAAACTAAGTTGTCTACCTAAATCACCTAGAGGGGGGGGGGTGAATAGGTGAAATGTGTGTCAAATGCGGAATAAAAATTAACACATCAAAGATCAAGCAATCACACAGACGACAAGAGATTTACAGTGGTTCCCCAATCATGGGTACGTCCACTTTCCTCACCGATCTAGCAAACCACTAGACTCGGCTACTCTACTATCTCGGATTGAAACAATCCTACACCTCGGAACCACGTTCCTACAAAACTCGATCCAAATCGGATCTACACTCGGAAGATAAAGCCTTCCTACAAAACTCGGAGAAAAACTCCTACAAAGAAATTTGTTTGAAAAGAAAATACAAACAATATATTGCACAGATCTGGATCTTTGATAGTCTTCTTCCTTGAGAACTTTGGCTTGATCAGAATATGTTGAAGATGACTTGAGAGAGATCCACAGATCTGAAAAACGGAATCACCTCGATCGAGAAAATAGATCAGAAATCTTTGAGGCTCGGCGAGATCGAGTGATTATCTTTCGTCTGGATCGCTGGAGAAACAAAGTTGAAAGCAGCGATCGGAGATCGTCGATCCAGACCTTCTTTCGTGAACGGCAATGGTGGCGGCCTGAGAAATTAGGGTTCATGGGAACTTTTCTCTTTCTTAAAATAATAATCTCTGTAAACTTGTTATTAGTCAAATCTGAAAGGACCTATTTATAGGTGGACTCCAACGGTCAGAAATTTAATTAGGGATGACACGTGGACCAATCAGAAATGATTAATTCGAAATACACAGCGAAATTGTACTTGGAGAATTTCAGCAATAATTGAACAGATATACTCGAGACAGAGAAGAGACATACTCGAGTACAAGATGTTATATACTCGAGTGGATAGGAGGAGCATACTCGAGTATAAGAAGAGAAGCTACTTGAGTGATTCAGAGATCAACACTCGAGTGATTTTAGAACTACTCGAGTATGAGAGTATATACTCGAGTAAAAACACTTAGAGAAAATTTCTCAGATAAAATTGGAAGAACTACTCGAGTAAAAGAGTTGGAGATACTCGAGTGAGGGGAAAGTGAACTACTCGAGTATCTGGGGAAGATTACTCGAGTAATCACTAAGCTACTCGAGTATGAAAAACTACTACTCGAGTACAGAGTCACTTACTCGAGTATATAGGGAACTACTCGAGTAGGTAGACTTAGAAACTTTCTGAGATGAAAAGTGCAGATCTTCTCGAGTATCAACAGAGCACTTACTCAAGTAACTAACCAACTACTCGAGTACAAGTTATCACCTACTCGAGTACAATATAGTCTACTCGAGTATGTAATCCAACTTACTCGAGTACAGACTCACTTACTCGAGTGTACAAACGAGGTACTCGAGTATGTGGACTTTAGAGAAAATTTCTGATCTAAGAACAGAAGGATCTACTCGAGTATAAAATATGACCTACTCGAGTGACTAACTATCTTACTCGAGTAAGCTTATCTACACGAGTATACAGAGTCTTCTCGAGTATGTCTAAGGATTTACTCGAGTACCAAGTCACTTACTCGAGTATATGAAAGAAGCTACTCGAGTATGTGGACTTAGAAAAATTCTTCTGAAAAAAATAAACTTCAATACTTCAGTCCACCAATCCAAGTGCATGTAGGAAGTGTATTCCAATAGAGAGGCTATACATGGGCCAACACTTTGGATCACACAATGAGGGATTACAATGTATGGTCCTGTGTTTGGTGACCCATTATAGACTGACATTGGTCTACACTTGGCAATAAAAACCTGCACATATACAACTGAAACACAATATCAAATAAACCTTAATTCATCTTAGTTCAAGGTCTGACCTCCTACAAATTTGAGGTATTGTGGAGACAAAAACCCAACAACAAGGCTAACTCCTCCAAACTCGACTCCAAGAGCTTAAAACACAAATCTCTCAGGATTTCTAAGACTCCTCCAAGTCCTACACTCAGGCCCAAGGCCCTACACTCAGAGATGTTATGTCTTATAACTCAGTAATCTACTACCTACATCAAACTTTTGGAAAAGTCCTACACTTAGTCTTATAGGAAAGCCCTACACTCAGATCCAACACTCAATCCAACCTTAGAGAATAAATCTCCTACAGCTTAGGCACTTAGCCCTACCTTAGATCCACACAAGGCTCCTACCACTTAGATTCCCAACTAGAATCCTACAACTCAGGCCCAAGGGCCCTACAACTCAGTTCTACAGAAAGAACTATCTCAGCCTTTATAGATCGGGCTTAGACCTAGATCAGTAATTATCCTACAATTGAAAGGTTGGTTGGTGTTATAGAATGAATGCAGAGAAACAATCTTTGAGTCTGCCTTTTCCTGAACTGAAATGATTCATTCCTTTCTTCTTCACAGCTCCAGTAATGGATCATCAAAATTAGTTCTGCTTGAGCTGTGAAGTCACTGCATCTAGGGTTTGCTTTGTTCCTTCTTCTACCTTAGAGAGAGAGAGAGAGCTCTCTAAACTTGTTGTTGAAGTTGTGTAGGTCAACAACTAACTTTCTTGTACTTTTAGATTAATAGAATGAACAACTTCTTCAAGCTCTATAACAAGGTCGAGAGAAGAAGATGAAGCCATGTATGAAAAAAGTTTATTATCCAAAAGTTAATTGCTTCTTACTTGATCTCTTGCTTTTCTATCCCGCTGTCCAACGACTCTTTGATTAGTGGGACCACCTGGAGTTTGTAGCTGCAACTTTTGTTTAGCATTTAATTCGGTACAACAGGCACTCAATACCTTTTGTTGTCTACTATTCAGTTCCCGCAACATTTGAATTTCTGCTGATGTCATCATAACACAACACTTGTGACTTAGCCAAATTCATAATTCTACATAGGCTTTGAGTGAAACCTTGTCACTCAATGCCAAAAAACTTAGGCAGATTTCTATATTTTCAGGCGTTGAGTGATCAGTCATCACTTAATAAATATAGACTTTTGCAGTCAGACTGAATAGGCGTTGAGTGAGCTTCATCACTCAATAGATCTAGACTTAGCTGATTTTCTCTGTATGAAGGCATTGAGTGAGTTGTCTTCACTCAAAACTTTCTATCTTTGCCTGTTTTGTTGAAGAGGCGTTGAGTGAACTGCCTTCACTCAATGCTTCTGTCCTTAGACAGATTTTTTTGTTGAATAGGCATTAAGTGATCTGTCATCACTCAACGCTTCTGTCCTTAGATAGAATTTTGTATCAAACAATACTACAGCTCTGACTAAATAATGTTTTGTCGATGCTTTCTCTGTATGGTGTTGAGTGAACTGCCTTCACTCAACGCTTCTAGACTTAGCAAGATTACTGGGCAGATTCTTTACGGTTTTGACTGCTTGAGCTTTACTAAACGCTTCTATCTCTAGGCATTGAGTGAACCGCCTTCACTCAATGCTTCTGGACTTAACAAGATTTCTGCCTTGGAAATGCTGAGGCTTTGACTATCTATTCTTTAATCAACGCTTAAGGCCATCCGGCATTGAGTGAACTGCCTTCACTCAACGCATCTGGACTTAGACAAATTTGAGACTTGTTAGTATCTTGTCCTCTATCCTCCTGTCATTGTCACTTGGATAACCTGTCTAATCAAAGTAATAAAGATCCCCCTACATACATAGAACTTATAGCATGCATCAGATACAAACATGTGTATACCATTGTCCTATAGACCTTCTTCAAATCTGGGACATTGAGATCAAAGGACCCAACTAGTAGGATGAACCAGAATAGGTAATACTTTCTGGACTTGTGTGAACGGCGCATTAATGACCTCTTGTCATTTCCAAATCTTATTTTATGTTATAACTAAGTTTGGTCCTATAGGAGTGTGAAACTTGGCCTGATTAGTCATTCCAAAGCATGAGAAGCATGTCATCTTTTAATCCGTAGTCAAATCAACCCCCTTTTTCTCTCACCTCAAAGCCATTGACCTCGAGCTTACTTCCCTCATCCAAATAACTAAGTTTTATAATAAGCCGACCCTTTAACTTGGAAGAACAAAGCACATAGCAAGGTCGTCGAAAGTCGAACGCCGCCATGCCGCTAAGGAGATAAACACAATCCATGGCCGCAAATCTGGTGTGCTTCCTACCCTCTCCCTTGGTATTAGATCTTTAGATACAAAATTAGGAGAGACCTTGGGCTCAAGAGAGCTTGATTTTGGTGAGTTTAATGGAGTTTTCTAGGAAGTCACCACGCTCGAACTTCCATTCTAGGGCGTCGATCGCCACAAAAATATCTTCGATCATTTCCTCTCTTCAGTATAAAGATTGCGGTATTAATTTCTTGAAGAATAGTGGTCTAATGAGGGATAAAGAGAGGAGATAAGTGGAACCATTTTGTACGTTGACTGGAGGAAGAAGATGAACAGATGTTGTCTATCTACCATTAAGATTCGTGCAAAAATTATATTATATTTAAAGACAGAAATCTATTTTGTACGCATGATGGACTTGAAGCCTAATTTTTGGCATAATCCAATCATATTCAGGTCTTGGGCTCAATAAGAAAGTTGTATCCCTCGGAAAGAACTTTCCAGCGAGTGGTTGCAAATTTTATGGGGAGCTTGGTAGCTCCCTAAAAGTAAAATCAAAGTTGTTATCCTGAAATAATTATGTACAAGACAAATTCTGTCCATGTTTACACGAACGAATTCAAACCTTATTTTAGGCAAGATAAACTTAGATCTGGACCTAGGACTTTACAAAAACATTGTAGCCCTTGGAAATACCATTGCAGAATGGGGTTAAACTTAACTTTTGGTGGTGTGTAGCTCTAGGAAATCTAGTTTCCCTAAGGTGTGTCGTAAAAGTACCATTTTTTATGTTTATTAGATTTCTCTTAGAATAATCATCCAGCACTTGTGAAAATTGGTAGTCTTCTGCTTGATGATGTTGTTATCACCCCTGTTGAGATTCATATTTTTTGGATAGGTAATTGTTGAGTTATTGACATATAAATATTTATTGTAAATGAATACTATGATGTCCGAATGGGCTTAAACTTTGAAGGAATGTTTAAAATGGTAGACTTGATCTATGATTTGAATCTCAGCGAATATTAATTTTGTATGATACTTGAATTATATACTTATGATTTGATTGTCTTTGTTGGGTATTGTATCCACAATATCCCTGATTTGAAGAAGTGTCCCTTGAACTAAGTTGAATTGAGGGTGTATTTGATGTTAGTTTCAATTGTGCGTGATGCAGAATTTTATTGCCAAGTACAAACCATTGTCAGGTTATAATGGGTCTTCAAACACAGTTCTATGCAATGTAATCCTTCATTGTATAGAACATTGTGTTGACCTATGTGTAATCTCTCTAATGGGGTGTACTTAATCTAGCATCTCAACGGAAGTTACTGTTCAAAAGTTGCAGATTTTGGCTAAGCCAAATTTGTTGAGTGATCACATGAGGTCTCATTAAACTCATCGAGTACTCACGTAAGTACTCGTAGAATTCATTGAGTTATCATAGGAGTACTTGAGGGATCACTAAGAACTGCTGATCAGAATGGCTAAGTAAATTAGTTGAGTACTTACATGAGTACTCGTTGAATTCATTGAGTCTTCTTGAGAAGTTAAGTGAACTATCTTCATACTTTAGAGAAAGTTTGTGTTAGTCGGTTATAAGTAAAATTCATTGAGATGACAAGTAAATTAATCGAGTACTCTCAAGAGCATTCAACTAATTTATTGAAAGGTCTCATGTAGTCTCAACATCTTACACAAGCTCTCACCCAAGTCATTTGGACTAGTTCATCGAGCAGTCTAGCGAGTACACGTAATATCTCGATGAATTGGACTTAAGTGAATTTTTATTCAGCATCATTCTCATTTTCACGGTTTTTTAAAATTAGGGCTTCTGCCATGTACAGTACACATGGATGATAGACCTAAGTTCGAAATCAAGCTATTAGTGAGGAATCGTCTAAAAATAGTCTTCGATTATTTCATGGAACCCTAATTGCGAATCACAAATCAAATTATGTTCTATTTTCATATTTCCAAAAGTGATCAGGAATTCAAATCGAGTTCACGAAGAACTTTGTTGTTGGCTACTCTCACAATCCGCGATTCTTCTTAGAAAGAAAATACTCGATCGATCTCAAGATTTCAGATTTACATTTGTTTAGAGATCAGTCGTTTCTCAGATTCGATCTGTGTAGTAAATTTAGATTCTTCTTCTCCAAGAATTCAATCAGGGCTTTCAAGAAACAAAGATAGACTATATTTTTAGATTTGAGAAAAAAAAGTTTTCTTTAAAATAATTTTTTTACTTTGTAAGAAGTTTATTCTTTCGAGTTTTTATAGATCCTTGCTGAAGGGTCGAGTGTAGGGGAAGTTATTCTCCATGTTTGTAGGAGTGGAAGACTCCGACTTGTAGGATTATTATTAATATGAGTTTTGATGAAGTAGCCGAGTCTAGCATGAAGTGCTAGATAGGCGAGGCGGGACAGTGGACGTACCCTAGTTTGGGGAACCACTATAAATCCTCATGTCTATACTCTGCTTATTCTCTTATTCTATATGCTTTATTTTTTACTCGATTTTAATTCCGCTATAAGCAGCATGATTCAACTATTCACCCCATCTAGCTTATTTAGGTTGACAACTAAATACTTTTAATTAGTATCAGAGCGAGGCTTGTTTGTTAAAAGGTTAACACTTTGAACATATCTTGATCTAGTTGTCAAACGAGAAATGGACAGGAGCAAGGATTTTTCCTCAATGAAGTTGCCAGTGTGCACCAAGGAGAATTTCCCCAAGTGGAAGGGAAGGGTAAAATTATTCATGGAAGCTTCTGAACCCAAAATCTTAATCATTATTGAAGAAGGCCCACATGTTCCCATGACTCCATCAACCATTGATCTAAATCTGATGGTTCCTAAAAGGATAATGGATTTGAACAAAGATGAGATAGCTCTTGTTGCTCTGGACAAGAAGGCTAAGAACATCACTATCAGTATGGTGGACAATTCTATGTTGCAAAACTTAATCCATTGTAAGTCTGGAAATGAGATGTGATAATCTCTAATTGTTCTCATGGAAGGAACAAAAGAAGTAAGGGATGATCAGAGATCTATGCAAAATCAGGAATATGAAGCATTCAAGCAAGACATGAGGGATACTATTGCTTACCGCTACGAGAAGTTTTTCAAGACTGTCAACAACCTAAGAAATTATGGTGGAGAGTTTACCAATGGAGAGCTTAATGACAAATTCCTGAGATCCCTGATGAAAGAATGGGATACCAAGGTAATTGTTATCAGGGAATTTGGTAAAATGGCTATAATGGATCCACAGATCTTGTTCGAGAAGCTGCTATCCCATGAGCTGAAATTCAGTATCAGGAAACCAAAAGAAGAGGGAAACAAGACTTTAGTCAGAGAGAAGTCTGTAGCACTAAATACAGAAGGGTCAAGAAAAGACAGAGCTGTGTCACCAACTAGGACACATGCCTCAATTGAATATGAAGATTCAGAGCCAAGCTCCTCTAGTTCTGAAATGTCAGATGGAGAGTTCTCCTTACTCTCTAGACCATTTAAGAGGCTGCTCAGCAAGAGGAGGGAAATAAAGAATCAACCCTCCTAATCTGATTATAAAAGATCAAGTCGTGATGGTGATCATCACAAGAGAAGCTTCAACATCAATGAAAAGTATAGGTCTAAATAGAACAAATATGTTTCTTTTGACATTCTTTGCTATTTTTGCATTAAGCCAGAACACATGATTGCCAACTATCCTCCCAAGAAGAAGGAAGGATCAAAGAAAGAAGAAAATAGATCCTTCAAAGGAAAAAAGAAAGAAGAAAAAGCCTTATCGCGAAGAAGTCAAAGACTCTTAGTGATAGCGACTCAAGTGAGTCAAGCTCAGATGAAGAAGCCTACTTTGGGCTTATGGCATACTCAGACGAGAATAACGACTCCCAAAAAAATAGGAAGGTAAATTTTCACACTCCTCTGTCAGGTTCTGATATAGAATTCGACGATCAATAAGATTATCTCTCTGAGGGTGAGTCAGACTTAATGATGCAATATCGAGCACTATTGAAGGGATTTGACAAATGCCATAAGGTAGTCAAATCTCCGTCCAAATATATTGCATCTCTCAAGACATTGGAATCTAAATTGAGGGATGAAATCGAGAGATTAAATCCCCTTAGAATTGAAATCCAATCCTTGGAAGAGGAGTTGGAGTGCTCTACTGAAATAGTAAGTCTGAAAGTGAAGGCCATAGATGAAATGGAAGAAAAGTTATTGATTGAAAGGAATCTCGTTGAAAGTATCTCGAAACCAAAGACTGTTCTTCCTCTTATTGATGGATTTACAGCTTCTAAGATAGGTGGTGTTGCATATAAGTATCCTAGAAATAGAAATAGGAGAAAGAACCAAAAGACAAGCAAGTTGCTAAGCAGTCACATGAGACAATAAAGCCAACCACTTTTTGTTCTCATGAGCTTCTACTTCTAGATCAGCACCTCTTGCTATACCTCCCACTCAAATGGTAAAGCAGGAGAAGAAAAGATGGTACAACAAGTTTGACTGTTGGTGTTGTGACAAAATTGGTCACTTCGCCATAGATTGTTGGTATAATTTGGATGAATATAAGACACCCTAAGTTCACAATGATAGAATGACCCCTCACAATGTTAACATTTCTAGTGGTGTTAATCTAACAAGAAGCCAAGGACCCAAATATGTTTGGGTTCCTAAGGGAAATTAATCTGTGAATGCAAGTATTTCCAAAGACCAACCAAAATATTATCTAGTACTTGGAGAGTGGATGTTTTAGGCATATGACCAGAACAAAAAACCTACTATAAGAGTATACCTCAGTCAAAGATGGTCCAAAATTTATCCTTGGGGGCATTGATAGAGGAATCACAAAAGGTTATAGTATGTGTTGGGTCCATTGCCCACAATATCTTAGATTTGAAGAAGTCAAACATGTCAATGATATACACATTATTGTATTTAATGTATGTTCAAGTTCATGCATGCAGGTTAGTCCTTATAACATTGATAGGACAGATGTTCCAAGTGATGTGACAGGTGGTCACAAAGTGAAGATGTGGAGAGATAAGAATCTTTCTAAGTCCATAGGCGTTGAGTGAAGCCAGTTCACTCAATGCTAGATACAAGGGTAGATGATGGATAGGCTGGGAATTGCCTAAGTACCCAAACGTTGAGTGAAGCTAGTTCATTCAATTTTAGATGCCATAAAGCACTGAGTTAGTTGTGGATAGTCAAAGCCATGCAGTCTGCAAAGCAATTCTGCGGTCAATTCCACAGCCATTGAGTGAGGGCAGTTCACTCAACTCCATTGTCCAGTATAGCTGAATTTATCAAAGCTTTAATATTGGCTAGCTGAAAATTCGACAAAGTCTAGAAGCATCGAGTGAACACAGCTCACTCGATGCCAAAGTAGAAGGCATCGTGTTATTATACAGCCTAAGATGATAGAAAGCGAGCAAATACAAAAGCATTGAGTGATTAAGCTTCACTTTACGCTCTCAATGTCAGACAGCAAAAGTGTTAAGTCATGTTGCTACTGTCAAAGCCTAAGAGGAAGACATAAATCTACTAAGTCCGTAAGTGTTGAGTGAAGCCATTTCACTCAACGCCCGATAAAGAAGACAGGAAAAGGCAGAAAGCGTTGAGTGAGGCCAGCTCACTCAATACCTTCAGATAGTGAAGAAATGACTAAGTGAAGAGGCATTGAGTGAGGAAGGCTCACTCAATGCTCTCAACGCCTAGAGGCAGAATGATGAGCCAAGTCAGAAAGCATTGTGTGATGAAGGTTCACTCAATGCTCTCAATGCCTAAGATGCAGAATGGTTCAGGCTATTGACTAAGGGTTTTGGCAAAGAGTGAAGCTTGTTCACTCAACGCACTCAACACCTGGAGTGGATTTGAGAAATTGGCTAAGTCCATAACTGATGACGTCATCTAAAGTCAACCAAAGTCAACAGAGTTCAAATAAGTTGCGGGAAAGATACAAAATATGCCAAATAGCGACGGAGGGATACTATACGTCTTCTTCCGTTAAAGTACAGTGCAGTTGTCAACTGTAGGTGGTCCCAATACTTCTTGGAGCCGTTAATCGGCGGAAGATAAAAGGTACAACTTCTCAAGAAATAACTAAACTTTTAGGGTTTTACTTTTTGCGGCTGAACTTCATCTTCCTCGCCATTGCTGCCAAGCCAAAATCTTGACGTCATTCCAGCTAAACCAAAAGTTCATTCCAGATAGCTGTAGCATTTTCTTCTGCTACAAAATGTTCAAACTTATTTTTGATAAAGAGAAGAAGTAGAGCTTTTATTTTATAGTAGGTTCAGGTTAGCTGGTTGAAGAACTCAAGATTTGTTAAGACTTCAGTCTTCTTCAGCAAGTTCAGAAAATTATTTCTGAGTTACTTCCAGCAGAGGCAGTTATTTACTAAAGACCTTATTCTTACTGTTATAAAGATAATTAGAGCTGAGATAACTCAGCTCTAGTAGTAGACACAGAGAAATTGTTCTGTGTCAAATTAATACAAACTATTTCATTTCTGTAGGATCCTTTTGAATCTGAGTTTTAAGGCATTTGTGCCTGAGGTAGGGCAGATTTGCTTGAGTGCAGGATCTAGTTTTGGATCTGAGTGTAGGAACTTTGGGTTTGAGGTAGGATCCTTTGTGGATCTGAGTTGTAGGGCTTTTGAACTTGAGGTAGGACAATTTTGCTGGAGATGTAGGAGAGTCATTCTCTATGAGTGTAAGACCTTTAGGTCTGAGTGTAGGATCCAGATTTGGATCTGAGGTAGGACTTTGTTCTTGAGCTGTAGGAGAGTCATTCTCTCTGAGATAGGGCTATCCTCCATAGCCTGAGTTGTAGGACTTGAGTTCAAGTCTGAGGTAAGTGATCAGTTTGATCACTAAGCTATAGGAGCAGTTTTCCCTGAGGTAGGGCTTTATGCTTGAGTTGTATGTCTTGGAGGAGACTGAGAGATCCTGCGGGATGTAATGTTTAAGCTCTTTGGATTTGAGTTTTTGGAGAAGTGTCTTGTCTAATTGGAAGTTAGAAAGGTTGGAGGAGAGTGGATGTACCCATAATCTGGGGAACTAATATAAATTTTGTGTGTGCTTTTGTGTTCTGTCTTGAAAGCTTAAAAACTACTAACTCGTAATACATTAAGTTAAATAGAATAATAATAAACCAGAAAACCTATTCACCCACCCCTCTAGGTTATTAGCAACCTTGGAATTATAGACTTTCAGTATGATTAGCAACGGTATTATTTCTTTCACAAACGTGGCTTATATTAAAGGATTACAATAAAATCTCATAAGCATAAGTCAATTATGTGAAAAAGGATATATGGTTGAGTTCTACAAGGACAAGTGTTTGAGAAATACTTCTGATAAATCAGAAACTATTTTTATAGGCATTCAGAGTAGAAATATTTTCTGTCTTAATTTACTTTGTTTGGAATCTTCTACACTAGTGTGCTTTTTGACAAAAGATAGTGCATCTCTTTGTGATCAATGACACAAGATACTAATACATATTAATTTCAAAACTATTAATATGTTATTTTTTTCAACTTAGTGCGTGATGCACCCGACGTTTAGTGCGTCAAAGAGAGACCTTGTCACACATACCAATTGGTAAGCAGATAAGAGCTACCTTTAAAAGCATCTGTTGATGCGGGAAATGCACCTCTGGACTCATTAAGAGAAAAGTGGGCCGAGACTGTCGAGTAGTCGGTTATATACAGTTAGAGCAGCGATAAGACTTAGGGGGAGAGAGAGAGGAAACTAGCAGCGATAACACCGGAGTTTGTCCGTCACGGCAAATGTCACTCCTGCTATGGGCTTTCCTTTGATTATGAAGAAAGGATTACAATGGTTAAATAAAGAGAACCCAGGCGAATAGGAGACCACTAGAGGCAAAGTTTGAGTTCACTGCCACAGGCAGCAAGCTTAGGGATTTGAACTTTCTCCCCTAAACAGTACTATTCACACCTTTTTATAGGATCGGGGCCTGTCCAAGTAGGAAGGGATAAGAATATCGGCTACCCAGGCACTGGAGAAATAGGCAGAGTGACCAGATACAACGAAGCAAAAAGGAGGGCGACAACCTTATCGCATGGCTAGGTTGTCAGCCCTCAGTTTGCTCAGCTTATCATCGATAGCTTCCGTGTTGAGGAGATCTGCGACTAGGAAGATTGGCATCTAGAGCTGGTCTTATCGCTAGGACTTGAGAAAATCCAAGAGTGTGGTCATTCTGGGTAAACAACAACGTCTCCAAAGATTCCTCCAAATGTCTCTATCTGCTCTATATGGGCTTATTCGGTCCCTTGCCAGTTCTTAGTTTAGGAGGTAAATTTTATACCTTTGGTATTATTAACGATTACTCACATTTTTCATGGGTATTCTTTCTAAAACACTAGTCATATACCTTTGCCTCTTTCACTAGCTTTGTTAGTCAGATACAGAATGAGTTGAACTACTCTGTAGTAAAAATCTGAAGTGGCCATAAAATAGAATTTGAATATGGTGCCATGAAAGAGTTCTGTGCAAGCTAAGGTATCTTTCATGAGTTTTCCTCTCCTCTTACTCCACAGCAAAATGGAGTTGCCGAGAGAAAGAATAGAATACTCATTGAGGCAAGAAAAACTATGTTGAATGATTTTTCCTTACCATAATACTTTTGGGTTGCAGCAATCAACATAGCTTGTCACGTGCAAAATAGAGCCTTAATCAATAAGAATCATTATAAGAAACCTTATGAACTTCTGAAAGGCAAGAAACTGACTGTGTCCTACTTTAAAATCTTCAGAAGAAAATGCTTTGTACTTAATAATGGGAAGTATTACAAAACTAAGTTTAATGAAAAATATTTTGAAGGTATTTATGTAGGATATAGTAGCCATAGTAAGGCATATATAACTTTTTAATAAGAAAACCCTGGTTGTTGAAGAAACTATTAATATTGTATTTGATGAGATGAGTATGCTTCATAGTAGCTCTTCTAGTATCCTTGTTGAAGAAGCAGGTTCGCAATTAAAAGAGCTAAAATCAGAAGAAGTTGTTAAAGATGGCGTCTCAAGCTCCATCAAAGTCAATACTCCAAGTTTGATTAAACATGAAGAACTATAAGTTGAAGAATGTACACCATAAGAAGCAGAACCTCCTGGTGGCAATATAGGGAATCTAGTGATCAGACATTTAAGAGATCACCCCGTTGATCCGATCATCTAAGATCCTAGTGAAGGTGTTTGAACAAGAAGAGGAACAACTAATGAAGCATTGCATTTTAGTTTCCTTTCCCATATTATGCTAAAGAAGTTAGAAGAAGCAAATAAGGATGCTTCATGGATCATTACAATGCAAAAGGCGCTCAATTAGTTTAAAAGATGCAAGGTATATGAGCTAGTACCAGGACCCAAAGGTCACAATATTATAGGGATGAAATGGGTCTTTAGAAACAAGCTAGATGAGAATGGAGTTATCATAAATAATAAAGCCAGACTGGTAGCTCAAGTTTACCGACAAGAAGAAGGGATTGACTTCAATCAAACTTTTGCTCCGATGGGCAGACTCGAAGCGATCAGATTGTTCCTAGCATATGCTGCTCATAAAGGCTTCAAAGTTTATCAAATGGATGTGAAGTCAGCCTTCCTTAATGGTAATTTAACAGAAGAAGTATACATGAAACAACCACTAAGTTTTGTCGATTCATCCCTACCTAATTATTTTTACTTTCTACATAAAGTATTATATGGTTTAAAACAAGCTCCTCGAGCTTGGTATGAGACATTGTCTAGGTGTCTTCTTGAAAACAAGTTTATAAGAGGAAGGATAGACAATGCATTATTTCTTAGGGAAGTAAAAGACAATATTTTACTAGTACAAATATATGTCGATAATATTATATTTGGTTTTACAGACAAAACCTTTACAATAAGTTTTCCAACTTGATGCAAGGGAAGTTTTAAATGAGTAGTATGGGTGAGCTAAAGTTTTTCTTAGGATTTCAAGTGAAGCAATCTGAAGATGGAATCTTCATCTGTCAGATGAAGTTCACCAAGGATTTACTTAATAAATTTGGAATGGAGAATGCAACCTCTATGAGGACTCTACTGGTTCCAACTATGTCTTTAGACAAGGATGAAAAAGGGAAACCTTTTGATGAAACCAAATACAAAAGCAAAATTGGATCCTTGCTCTATCTTACTACCAGTATACTGGATAAAATATTTTTAACACGTGTCTGCACTAGATTTCAAATGAACTCTAAGGAATCTCACTATGCCGCTGCAAAGAGGATTTTGAGATACCTTAAAGGCACGCCTAATCTAGGCTTATGGTATCGAAGAAGTAATGACCGCGAGTTAATTGGTTTTTAGATGTTTATTTTGCAGGAAGTAGGGATGATAGGAAACATACTTTGGGGATGTGTCAATTCCTTAGAAGAAGGCTTATCTCATGGTGTAGCAAGAAGCAAAATTATGTAGCAATTTCAACTGCTGAGTCAGAGTACATCTCTGCAGGTAGTTGTT
This sequence comes from Platanthera zijinensis, assembly GCA_039513925.1. Lineage (NCBI taxonomy): Eukaryota > Viridiplantae > Streptophyta > Magnoliopsida > Asparagales > Orchidaceae > Platanthera > Platanthera zijinensis. The sequence continues at coordinate 65,623,128 of CM077095.1, read as the reverse complement.
GCGCACAACGTCTTTGGATAAGAAATTAGTTTGAAGACTATAACATGAAGTTGAAGGAGATTCCTATGTTTGTGATTCGTCAAGCGCAATAGCAATAACCTACAATCCAGTTTCTTATAGTCGGACAAAACACATTGAGATACACTACCATTTCATCTAGGAGCATGTGAAGAATAAGGATATCAACCTTTGCTATGTATCCACAAACAAGCAGGTTGCTGATATTTTCACAAAGCCGCTAAATGATGCCAAGTTCATATATTTCAAAACTAAACTTGAAATGCTCAACAAGGACTCTTAAGGTGGTCAAGGAAGCTGACGAAATCTGACCAAGTGAAGATAAAATTCATCAAGTCTTCACACATGCACTTGTGAATTCAATCGAGAAATCACAAGTATATTCGACGAATACTCGTGAATACTCGGCGATTTAATCGATAAATCACAAGTATATTCGACGAATACTCGTGAATACTCGACGATTCGACGAGAGGACTCATACTCATTCGATGAATTAGACAGGATATCCAGATGCATTTGACAAACTAGACTTGGTTCAGAATTTCTTTATTATTGGATCCGAAGAATTATTTGTTTAAAATTCTCAGGTATGCGCCTTTTCAATTTTACTCGAAATAATATATATATATATATAAACAGTTCAAGGGCATTCGAGACTTCACATGACCTATCTTCATTTCTTCGAGACTTCTCCAACTATTTAGTTTTTCATCGACTTGTAGAAAGCTCTATCGGTTTGTCTCCAATTTTTTAGAATTTTCTTCCATTTCTCCTCGAATCAGATCAAAAATGGCTCGCAAAGGCACTTGCAATCTTAAGGTGGGAGGAGAACTCGTTCGCTCTGGTTTTTCTACGGCTTCTGACAAATTCTGAAATGTCATTCTTATATTAGAAATAGCTGGACTGACATTCATTCTAGAGAAAGACTGCAGAGTCCTTAACAGAGAAGTACTTGAATTCTAAAAGAAAGTAGAGCTCAAGCGAGAAGGATCCCTCATCAAAAGAAGTGTTAGAAATATTGAAGTGAGAATGAATCTAAGCTTCTTAAACCAATTTCTTAAAATGCATAAAGATGAAGAAAAAGATGAAATATCTGACACTGATTATGACAGAGCACTCTCTTTTTTGTGACCTGGAAAAGAAAACTATAACCATCAGAAGCAAAGAAATGAATGATGAAGGCAAACTCTTAAATGATATTATTGGGAAAGTGTTCTTGTGCAAGACATGGTTGCATGACTATTTCTCAGGAGACATGTTCAAACTGCTGACATTTGTGATATTTAGAAAGATAATGAACTGGGGAACATTTCTTTTTGACAGAATTAAGGCATGCTTCTCAGCCCCAAATTTTGGAAGAATCATCTCTCTCTACCTTAAGTAGCTAGACTAAAATCAGTTTGATATATCCACTGGTATTCAAATTCACCAGTTGAAAGAGATAGGTGCATCAATCTTTGCTCGATGGGAAAGGAGAATTTCCAGGTAGGGGGTAGAGAGTGAGATGGGTGAAGGTTTTAGATTCCAGGACAGACCTCACACTGTATCCATAGAGAAGGATATTCCCTCACCCCCATGAAGAAACTGAGATTATTGATGTAGTTACTGAGGGGAGAGTCAACCTATAAATATTGAGAAACTTGTCATTCCACCAGTACAATCTGATATTCTTCCAGGGAAAACTGAAATTCCATCTCCAGCACCTAATGTTCAGATAGAGGCAGATGTTCAGCCAGAAGCTCAAGCTATTATGTTATCGACACATGATGGAGTGCCTAATTTGGAAGAATTGCATGCATTGTCTTAGAGGGAGTCCTTAGCTAAAGACTCGCTCTAAGAGGACCTCCATGGTGAAAAAGTTTCTATTGAGGTTGAGGAATTGGTAGCGCTCTCTGAAGAAGTCATAGAGGCTATGGTTAAGTCTCCTGCTCAAGAACAAATATTGTTCAAAGACTACTTAGGGTGAGAATATTCCAGCAGTGTTAAGACTAATGTTGATAATCTTGCAACTTCTAGATCTCAGGGTGAGAGTGCCCTCCTACAAAAAGTTCTTTGTTAAAGTCTATAGAAGAAATACTGGTGAAGAAAAAAAATTTGATTTCTCCCTGCAACAAGTCTTTAGTAGAGTGTCTGAAGTTGAAAAAGATCTAAATTATGGCCTGGCTCAATTTAATCACAATATGGATAAGTTACAGACCTCTCTGATTCAATGGTTAAGTCAAGGTGGTAAGTCCATCGACTATTCAATCAAAATCATTGGTCAGGTTTATACTGAGACAGTTCAATTATCTCAATATAATGATGCTATAATACATCTACATGATGCGAGCATGCATCACATTGATAGGCAAATGAGAATTTATAAGGAAGAGATCATCCAAACCCTTATTTTAGAAGTCAAAAAGTGGGAGGGTAGAATACAAAGAGGGATGAGTGAGCTGAATCGGGAAGTATGAAACAGAATGCACAGTGCTAATGTTTACAGTTATTGAATTTCAACTGGCTGCATGAAGAATTGATAAGGAAAGTTCCAGTTCAAGCTTCACCTTTTGTGGTTGAACAACCCATTGAAGGTGGAGAGTTCCATACCGAGTGTGTAGAGTATTTTGAGTAATATCCTGAAGGTGGATAGTATGCACCTCCTAAAGGATACTCTCAAATATGGTCTGATATTTTTGAGGAAGAGGTAGAGATTCTTGAAGATACTTCTAGACCTCCTCAAAAGAGGAGAATATATGGGGAAGGCCCATTAGCTAAAAGATCTGATCCTAACAGAGAAAACAGGGAATATTTTGAAGTGTGGAGTCCTATTTCCAAAGGCATTGTTTTGGACACTATCAACATAGTTGACCGGAAAAATGAAGAGCCAATGGCATATTACAACAAAGAGGAATGAGATATGCATGAAGAATCAAATGCGAAGAGGAGGCTTCATTTCAGAAAGCATAAAAGAGAAAATCCTGATGCTTCTCCTCCTCCATCAAAAAACTATCCCAAGCCCTTGCTTACTTTGACATGCAACATGAGAAGACCAAGGGCAAGAGCATTCTTGAGATCATTATATTCTATGAATGTCTTAGAATGCCCACAAGAACTTTTATATAAATATTGACATTTTGTTCATCTATTGTTACTTAAAATTCATATATCATTTCTTTGTCTTTTGTTTCTTTACTTTACTGTCTGTGGAATTCAGCTTAGTATATAGGGGTCTGACTTCTTCAAATAGGGAGAGATTATTGGGAATTGTATCCATAATAGCTCTGATTTGAAGAATTGCTCCTTGAACTAAGTTGAATTGAGGGTGTATTTGATGTTAGTTTTAGCTGTGTGTGATGTAGGTTTTTATTGCCAGGTACAAACCATTGTTACGTTACAATGGGTCTTTAAATACAGTTCTGTGCAATATAATCCTTCATTGTATAGAACATCATGTTGAAACATGTGTACTCTCTTTAATGGGGTGTTCTTCATCTAGCATCTCAAAGGAAGTTGCTATTCATAAGTTGCAGATTTTGGCTAAGGCAAATTCGTTGAGTGATCACGTGAGGTCTCGTTAAACTCGTCGAGTACTCATGTAAGCACTCGTAGAATTTGTCGAGTGATCTCAGGACTACTTGAGAGATCATTAAGAACTGCTGATAAGAAAAGCTAAGTAAATGTTTCAAGTACTCAAGTGAATTCGTCAAGTACTAATGTGAGTACTCGTTGTATTCGTTGAGTCTTCTCAAGAAGACAAGTGAACTATATTTATACTCCAAAGAATGTTGGTGTTAGCCAGTTTTATGTAAAATTCTTTGAGCTGACAAGTAAATTCGTAGAGTACTCTCGAGAGCTTTCAGCTAATTCGTCGAAAGGTCTCGTATAGTCTCGAGATCACACGAAAGCTCAATCCCAAGTCAATTTGACTAGTTTGTCGAGTAGTCTGGAGAGTACACGTGATATCTCGATGAATTGGACTTAAGTGAATTTTTATTCAATATCTTTCTCATTTTCATGGTTTTCCAAAATTATAGCTTCCTTCATGTATAGTACACATGGATGATAGGCCTAAGTTCGAAATCGATCCGTTAGCGAGGATTGTTATATAAATATTCTTAGATTATTTTAGAGAACCCTAATCATGAATTGCAAATCAAATCATGTTCTAATTTCATATTACCAAAAATAATCGGAAATTCAAATCGACTTCATGAAGAACTTTGTTGTTGACTACTCTCCCAATCCGCGATTCCCCATGGAAAAAAAGACTCGATCAATCTAAAGATTTCAGATTTATATTCATTTAGAGATCAGTTTGAAAGGCTTTAAATTCTAGAGTAGCTAAATACCTAGAGGGGGGGGGGTGAAAAAGTTTTTCTTCCTTTTGGTGATTTCTTTTGATTTTGGTGAGTTGTGATTAGTTAGGTTTGCTTTCAAGAACACACAATAAACATACAAATGGTTTATAGTGGTTCAACAGAGTATGGGTACATCCACTAACCCTCCCACCTTTCTTATAGTTTGTTAGTCAAGGCCAACTTCTCACACCTCGGCTCCAAGATCTTACAACACAGATCCCTCGGGATCTCTCAGACTCCTCCAAGTCCTACCTCAGGCCCAAGGCCCTATGTAACGCCCAAAAACTCAAAAGAGGAACGGGCAATGTTTGAAGTAGATTTGAACCTTTGTATAGGTCACACGGCGTGGGACATGGGCGTGTCCCAGGGCCGTGTAAGAGGGGTGTTCGACTTTGGGTCGCGTGGTCGACGATTTGGCAGTCAACGGTCGTCGGGTGAAGGCAAACGGCCTAGGACACGGGCGTGTCCTGCTTGGGTATGTTGCGATTTGTGCTGAGGGAGCTACACGGCCAGGGACACGGGAGTGTCCCAGGCGTGTCATGCACACGACAAGTGAAACAGGCGTGTCACATGGCCGTGTCCTTCTCTGAACATTTCTAGACCTGTGTCATTTTGGCACACGGACCGAGACATAGGTCCTGACATGGGCATGTCACATGCGACACGGGCGTGTCGGATGACGTGTTACAGGCTGTGTTCTGGTCGGGAATTTCTTGAGTGACGGTGAATGGGTGACACGGCCTTGGACACAGGTGTGTCGCAAGCCGTGTTCGGCCCAGATCATGGATTTCAAGTCCGTATCGCAGCCGTCTGTTTCTTTAATTTGAGATCCGATGGCTGGGGGTTATTTCCCCAATGATATACCCGGGTTTAGGGCATAGAAAACCCCATTTCTATTTCGTTACTCTCTTTTTAAGATTTAAAGAGAGGAGAGAGTAAGGAGGAAGAAGGAAGGCTAAATCCGGTCACCAGCAGAGTTTCGGAGCTCCAAATAACGAGCCGACTTTGGATCTACGGAGGCAAGGAGATTGCGGTGCTTTTCATCCGCGTAGATTTCCATGGCGCCAAGGGAAAATGCTAGTTTAATGATTCTCATCTTGAGCATGTGAAGCTCTTCTTCCTTTGCATGGGAAAACCCTCTCCCGAGAGTGTGCTGTGAGTTTGAGGTATTCCTTGGGGTAGATATGTAAAGTCCCCCTAGTTAGAGTCCGAAATCGTAGTACGGGCATAGGCATGATGTATGAAGCTTACTCAGACATGTTGGTATGGATCAGTGATGTTTTGCTATGCATTTTATGCCGGAGAAGACTCCGTGCATTTTGATTGTTTTCAGGTTGCTATGCGTTAGAATGCAACAGGGAATCTTGGGGATTAACCCCAATGTTGGGTATTGTATCCACAATGTACTTGATTTGAAGAAGCCCCTGTACAAGCTAAGATGAATTCACAATGTATTTGACAATCTTCTGTTAAGTTGTGCTTGCAGCTATTCCATGCTAAGTACACACCAATGTCAGGGTGCAGTGGGTCAATATACACGGGTCTGCGCAACGTAATCCCTCGTTGAGCAGATCAGTGTGTTGACTCACGTGTGCTCTCTCTATTAGAGTGCACTTATTATCAAGTATAGGGTCGAGATAGATCAAGAGCAGAAGAGGAGCAAAGATGGGTTAAAGACCAAGTTCAGAGGAAGGAAGAAGAAATCTTCTAAGTCAAAATCGACGAGAATCACTAAGTGATTCTCGCCGATTCGACGGGAATCATTAGAGATTCTCACCGAATCATCGAGAATCACTCAGTGATTCCCGCCGATTTCATCCGGCTGACTGTCCTCCCTCAAGAAATCTGCTAAGGCAGAATCGACGGGAATCACTAAATGATTCCCGCCGATTCGTCGAGAATGATCTTGATTCTCGCTGATTTCCTCCGGATGACAAGTATTTCAAACTAGAATTCTGCCAAGGCAAATTTGACGGGAATCATGAGTGATTCTCGCTGACTTCGTCGAGAATCATCAATGATTCTCGCCGAATTTACCTTAGACAAAATTGCTCTGCTCGCTGGACCGAACCATGATGGGTTACATTGTTTTGACCGGGCCTAGGGTTTCTTATTGTGGGCCCCACAACGGTCATTTAGGGTTATACTAAAGTATATATACTCTCTTATTTCGAACTTAAACAGAGGTGATTCACGCAAAATAAAAAGCAGCCGTGTTTGACCTATCCGATCGCGGAACTCCACCGCACGCCGTCGCCGATCGTAAGTTGTCGCCTCCGTAGATCTTAGATCCTCTTTGATCGTCCAGCGACAGGACTGAGGCAAGCCTACCGTCTCACGCATCTCTTTCAAGATATATTGTCTCTCAATTTATTGAACGAGGATTTCTCTTCATTCCAAATCGATTGAGACGACTGATCCGATTGAGATCGCTGGTTGACCTTGCTTGCTTTGTCAAGAAGTTTGGATGTACAAAGCATCGCCGCCACAATCGCTTGCCACCGCCGATCTTGGGAAGATCCTCTCCAAGAGAGTGCTCCGGTCGTGGAATCTTCTTCTACATCAAGAACACTTCAATGAACGAAGAGGGACATCGGGTTCTCCACAAGTTTGTTTGTATTTCTTGTACATTCAATTTTCATTTTCTTGTAAAGGAATTTTATTCCTAGTTGTAAGGGTTAGGTGCAAACCGTGGTGGAGGAGTAGTGACTCCTTCGGTTGGAAGGGTGCCTTCCGTAGTGTGAGGATTGGATTTCAATCCGTTTGGTGAAGTGACTGAGTCGTCCCTTAGCGGGAGATAGGTCGTAGGGGGAGAGTGGACGTACCCAAAATGGGGAAGCACTATAATTGCTTGTGTGCTTTTCTGTGTTGTGTTTGTTTAATTGTGCAGGTTATTTAAATTCCGCAAAAGGCTTCAATTCACCTATTCCCCCCCTAGGTGGAATCTGTTGACACTAAAGACTTTCAAGTGGTATCAGAGGGAGGTTGCTCGTCAATAAGGTTAACACCTTGAGAAAGATCCCGGTTCTAGTGTCAAGAAGAAGACAAGAATCAAGCATGGAGCTATACTCTGATGTCTCTCCTCTGAGACTCCCTGCTTGCATAATGCAGTATTATCCCATCTGGAAGATGAGAGTAATGTTTCATCTGGAGGCCATTGACCCTCGCGCATCATTCATTATGGAAGAGGGTCCCTTCATTCCCATGAAGGCTTCCGTATCTGGAAAAGATCTCCAAGTCCCCAAGAGTCCTGAAGAGATGTTTGAGACTGAGCTTTCACTTTTCAACCTGGACAAGCTGATTCGTCAGATCATCACTGACGTCTGGTCTGGATCATCTCGTTCAAGATTGGACAAGTGTAGGACTGCAAAGTCTGTGTGGCAAACTATCTCTGACCTCATGGAGGGAACGTAGACGGCTGGGACTGGATGCCAACAAGAGGATGAAGCCTATGTTGAGGTCCTCATCTTTGAAGATGAAATTCAAGACCAATATCTTACTATCAGGGCTCCCGTGTCTCTATCTGAGAATGAAGAAGAGATTGCGGAATGCAGTTCTGATGAAGCTGACACATCAGTCTCTGCAGATCTTAACGCTAACCCTGATCATCACAGTCAGGATCAGGTATCTTCCTCATCATGCTCCTTTCCTCTTGAATCTCCTGAAGACAGGAGTAGCTCAGTGGGTTGTCCATCAAGTGATGCAAGGGTGATGGACAGCTTCAATCAAAGGATTGAAACTCTTGATTCCCTTCGTAGTGCCCTTCAGAAGAGAAACTTACTTGTGGAGAAACAAGCTATGGAAATTGCTCAGTTGAGGACCATGACGGATCTCCAATTAGAATCCATCAAGGTGAAGGACTCAAAAATCTTGGATCTAGATTTTTCACTAGAGACCGAGAAGAGAATAGTATCTAACTTTTCCAAGGTAGATGCTATTAAGAGAAAGGGAGATAACGGGTGGATCTCACGAATTATAAAATCGTGGAGAAATGGGGAAACTATTTTCATACCCCCTACACCGAGTAGGAAGGGCACACATCATGCCTTCAGGTATGACCATAATAACAACTATGGTCACTGCAAGAATGATCAACCCTCATGTGGAAGTACCCATAGTGCAAGTGTTGTTATGGCTACCAATGAGAAAATACATTTGGCTCATCATGAACCTTTTGTATTCTCTGCCTCAGCCTCAAAAATTCATAAGATTGCAGGAACCATCTCTCACAGTAACTCTCACCACCCTAGTACACAGGGAAAGGGGGTTGGGAAACATGTAGCTAGTAACCATGGGCCCCCCGGATGTGTGCTAACTGAAAAGAAGGCACCACCTCCCAGGCCTCATGACACTCACCACATGTTCTCCATCCACCCTCCCTCGTGTCGCGGTGGAAAGGGAAAATCTGTGAGTAGAACATGCTCTTCCCCTATTGGACCTAAGATCATGACTAACTCAGTCAGTAGATCTTGTCAGAAAAGGAGATACAACATTCATGAGTGTTAGTGCTGTAGCAAAGTGGGTCACTTTGCCATTGATTGTTGGCACAATCTTTTTGTGCCAAGGGCAAGGGTATGTCCACTTCCTTTGGCTAGAGATAGCCTTCCTGACAGAAATCCTGTAGGAAGGCATTCAGTATTTTATGCTGACAGGAACCGAGGACCCAATACATATTGGGTTCCTAAGGTAAGGTAATTCATTTTTGCAGGATAGTCTAAGTACCCGTGAACATGATGGGACCTAGACAAGAGATGTTCCAGGAATGCTATGGAACAAGCATATGGGATAAGAGATAATGCGAACTACAATGTCCCACTTGAACTGGATGCCTGGTGTACTTCTAATAGTAGATTCGAATGATCAACCCAATGATCCCAGGTACGCGCATTCAGTTTCGAACATTGATTCGCATTACATTGATTATTATATATATATATCCAAGCAAATATAAAGATTCTCGATCCAGATATAAATATAAATATATACAAACTCACACCTCATGGAAGGACACATATGCTAAAAACTGTGTGATCCTTAAGTTGGAAATCTGATGAATTCTTTTTATATACATATACAATTGATAATGTATAACAATGGATGTTAATCAGTCCGATGAAATTCAAGGTACGTGTGTCAGTAGTTGTAACGAAAAAAAATTCTACATTTTGACTCACATAGAATTACCTAGTGCTTATGTCTAGGGTTAACATCCATAGAAATAAAAAGGGGAATGTCTTGAAAAGTTTGAAATTCAAAACGACAAGCAGAAACATGCCCTTCACAGCGGAAATATCGGCTACCTCAGTGTTCGGAGGATATAAATAGTGTAAACCACTGAATCCCAACCCTTCGCATTCTGGACCTTGCGGAATCCCGTCGACTCTGCGGAAACATCGCCTAATCCCGTCGATTCGTGCGGAAATTCCTCCCGTGCTTCAGTCGCTTGGTGTTATCATCGACTCCTCCATTCCTCCCGTCGACTCCAGCTTCGTCGATTGCATTCCGCCATAGTCCTCCCTCCGTCGACTCGGTGCTTCCATCTCCGGCATCCTTTGGACACAAGGAACCTGCCAATTCACCGTCAGCTCACCCTCTCTCGTCAAATCCCATTCCCGTCTCCAGCGGTCCCGACGCAAGCCGACTAGGGATTATCTCTTCTCAGCGTTTTGTAGTGGTTGCCTTCCCGAGATGTCAGTGCCACCGCAAAGCGACAATTCTGGGCTAAGACCCCGGTGGTTGAAAAAGAAAAAAAAGGGGGTCTTACAAGGAATGTGGGGACCTTCTTCAATAATCATGAAGATCCGGGGATCTACTGCTTCCATAAAGAATTTAACTCTTTCCTTCCACATGGGAAAATTGTTCTTGGTGCAGATAGGGAGCTTAGCAAAATCCTTGGTCTTACTCATGCTTGAAATTTCTCTTGAGACAACTTGGTAAGGATTAGATCAAGGTGTTAACCTTTTAACGATCAACCTCCCTTTGATACCAATTGAGAAAACTAAGTTTTCTACCTAAGTCAACTAGAGGGGGGGGGGGGTGAATAGGTGAAATGTGTGTCAAATGCGGAATAAAAATTAACACATCAAAGATCAAGCAATCACACAGACGACAAGAGATTTACAGTGGTTCCCCAATCATGGGCACGTCCACTTTCCTCACCGATCTAGCAAACCACTAGACTCGGCTACTCCACTATCTCGGATTGAAAACAATCCTACACCTCGGAACCACGTTCCTACAAAACTCGATCCAAATCAGATCTACACTCGGAAGATAAAGCCTTCCTACAAAACTCGGAGAAAAACTCCTACAAAGAAATTTGTTTGAAAAGAAAATACAAATAATATATTGCACAGATCTGGATCTTTGATAGTCCTCTTCCTTGAGAACTTTGTCTTGATCAGAATATGTTGAAGATGACTTGAGAGAGATCCACAGATCTGAAAAACGGAATCACCTCGATCGAGAAAATAGATCAGAAATCTTTGAGGCTCGGCGAGATCGAGTGATTATCTTTCGTCTGGATCGCTGGAGAAACAAAGTTGAAAGCAGCGATCGGAGATCGTCGATCCAGACCTTCTTTCGTGAACGGCAATGGCGGCGGCCTGAGAAATTAGGGTTCACGGGAACTTTTCTCTTTCTTAAAATAATAATCTCTGTAAACTTGTTATTAGTCAAATCTGAAAGGACCTATTTATAGGTGGACTCCAACGGTCAGAAATTTAATTAGGGATGACACGTGGACCAATCAGAAATGATTAATTCGAAATACACAGCGAAATTGTACTTGGAGAATTTCAGGAATAATTGAATAGATATACTCGAGACAGAGAAGAGACATACTCGAGTACAAGATGTTATATACTCGAGTGGATAGCAGGAGCATACTCGAGTATAAGAAGAGAAGCTACTTGAGTGATTCAGAGATCAACACTCGAGTGATTTTAGAACTACTCGAGTATGAGAGTATATACTCGAGTAAAAACACTTAGAGAAAATTTCTCAGATAAAATTGGAAGAACTACTCGAGTAGAAGAGTTGGAGATACTCGAGTGAGGGGAAAGTGAACTACTCGAGTATCTGGGGAAGATTACTCGAGTAATCACTAAGCTACTCGAGTATGAAAAACTACTACTCGAGTACAGAGTCACTTACTCGAGTATATAGGGAACTACTCGAGTAGGTAGACTTAGAAACTTTCTGAGATGAAAAGTGCAGATCTACTCGAGTATCAATAGAGCACTTACTCAAGTAACTAACCAACTACTCGAGTACAAGTTATCACCTACTCGAGTACAATATAGTCTACTCGAGTATGTAATCCAACTTACTCGAGTACAGACTCACTTACTCGAGTGTACAAACGAGGTACTCGAGTATGTGGACTTTAGAGAAAATTTCTGATCTAAGAACAGAAGGATCTACTCGAGTATAAAATATGACCTACTCGAGTGACTAACTATCTTACTCGAGTAAGCTTATCTACACGAGTATACAGAGTCTTCTCGAGTATATCTAAGGATTTACTCGAGTACCAAGTCACTTACTCGAGTATATGAAAGAAGCTACTCGAGTATGTGGACTTAGAAAAATTCTTCTGAAAAAAATAAACTTCAATACTTCAGTCCACCAATCCAAGTGCATGTAGGAAGTGTATTCCAATAGAGAGGCTATACATGGGCTAACACTTTGGATCACACAATGAGGGATTACATTGTATGGTCCTGTGTTTGGTGACCCATTATAGACTGACATTGGTCTACACTTGGCAATAAAAACCTGCACATATACAACTGAAACACAATATCAAATACACCTTAATTCATCTTAGTTCAAGGTCTGACCTCCTACAAATTTGAGGTATTGTGGAGACAAAAACCCAACAACAAGGCTAACTCCTCCAAACTCGACTCCAAGAGCTTAAAACACAAATCTCTCAGGATTTCTAAGACTCCTCCAAGTCCTACACTGAGGCCCAAGGCCCTACACTCAGAGATGTTATGTCTTATAACTCAGTAATCTACTACCTACCTCAAACTTTTGGAAAAGTCCTACACTTAGTCTTAGAGGAAAGCCCTACACTCAGATCCAACACTCAATCCAACCTCAGAGAATAAATCTCCTACAGCTTAGGCACTTAGCCCTACCTTAGATCCATACAAGGCTCCTACCACTTAGATTCCCAACTAGAATCCTACAACTCAGGCCCAAGGGCCCTACAACTCAGTTCTACAGAAAGAACTATCTCAGCCTTTATAGATCGGGCTTAGACCTAGATCAGTAATTATCCTACAATTGAAAGGTTGGTTGGTGTTATAGAATGAATACAGAGAAACAATCTTTGAGTCTGCCTTTTCCTGAACTGAAATGATTCATTCCTTTCTTCTTCACAGCTCCAGTAATGGATCATCAAAATTAGTTCTGCTTGAGCTGTGAAGTCACTGCATCTAGGGTTTGCTTTGTTCCTTCTTCTACCTCAGAGAGAGAGAGAGAGCTCTCTAAACTTGTTGTTGAAGTTGTGTAGGTCAACAACTAACTTTCTTGTACTTTTAGATTAATAGAATGAACAACTTCTTCAAGCTCTGTAACAAGGTCGAGAGAAGAAGATGAAGCCATGTATGAAAAAAGTTTATTATCCAAAAGTTAATTGCTTCTTACTTGATCTCTTGCTTTTCTATCCCGCTGTCCAACGACTCTTTGATTAGTGGGACCACCTGGAGTTTGTAGCTGCAACTTTTGTTTAGCATTCAATGCGGTACAACAGGCACTCAATACCTTTTGTTGTCTACTATTCAGTTCCCGCAACATTTGAATTTCTGCTGATGTCATCATAACACAACACTTGTGACTTAGCCAAATTCATAATTCTACATAGGCTTTGAGTGAAACCTTGTCACTCAATGCCAAAAAACTTAGGCAGATTTCTATATTTTCAGGCATTGAGTGATCAGTCATCACTCAATAAATATAGACTTTTGCAGTCAGACTGAATAGGCGTTGAGTGAGCTTCATCACTCAATAGATCTGGACTTAGCTGATTTTCTCTGTATGAAGGCATTGAGTGAGTTGTCTTCACTCAAAACTTTCTATCTTTGCCTGTTTTGTTGAAGAGGCGTTGAGTGAACTGCCTTCACTCAATGCTTCTGTCCTTAAACAGATTTTTTTGTTGAATAGGCATTAAGTGATCTGTCATCACTCAACGCTTCTGTCCTTAGATAGAATTTTGTATCAAACAATACTACAGCTCTGACTAAATAATGTTTTGTCGACGCTTTCTCTGTATGGTGTTGAGTGAACTGCCTTCACTCAACGCTTCTAGACTTAGCAAGATTACTGGGCAATTCTTTACGGTTTTGACTGCTTGAGCTTTACTCAATGCTTCTATCTCTAGGCATTGAGTGAACCTCCTTCACTTAATGCTTCTGGACTTAACAAGATTTCAGCCTTGGAAATGCTGAGGCTTTGACTATCTATTCTTTACTCAACGCTTAAGGCCATCCGGCATTGAGTGAACTGCCTTCACTCAACGCATCTGGACTTAGACAAATTTGGGACTTGTTAGTATCTTGTCCTCTATCCTCCTGTCATTGTCATTTGGATAACCTGTCTAATCAAAGTAATAAAGAGCCCCCTACATACATAGAACATATAGCATGCATCAGATACAAACATGTGTATACCATTGTCCTATAGACCTTCTTCAAATCTGGGACATTGAGATCAAAGGACCCAACTAGTAGGATGAACCAGAATAGGTAATACTTTCTGGACTTGTGTGAACGGCGCATTAATGACCTCTTGTCATTTCCAAATCTTATTTTATGTTATAACTAAGTTTGGTCCTATAGGAGTGTGAAACTTGGCCTGATTAGTCATTCCAAAGCATGAGAAGCATGTCATCTTTTAATCCGTAGTCAAATCAATTCTCTCACCTCAAAGCCTTTGACCTCGAGCTTACTTCCCTCATCCAAATAACTAAGTTTTATAATAAGCCGACCCTTTAACTTGGAAGAACAAAGCACATAGCAAGGTCGTCGAAAGTCGAACGCCGCCATGCCGCTAAGGAGATAAACACAATCCATGGCCGCAAATCTGGTGTGCTTCCTACCCTCTCCCTTGGTATTAGATCTTTAGATACAAAATTAGGAGAGACCTTGGGCTCAAGAGAGCTTGATTTTGGTGAGTTTAATGGAGTTTTCTAGGAAGTCACCACGCTCGAACTTCCGTTCTAGGGCGTCGATCGCCACAAAAATATCTTCGATCATTTCCTCTCTTCAGTATAAAGATTACGGTATTAATTTCTTGAAGAATAGTGGTCTAATGAGGGATAAAGAGAGGAGATAAGTGGAACGATTTTGTACGTTGACTGGAGGAAGAAGATGAACAGATGTTGTCTATCTACCATTAAGATTCGTGCAAAAATTATATTATATTTAAAGACAGAAATCTATTTTGTACGCATGATGGACTTGAAGCCTAATTTTTGGCATAATCCAATCATATTCAGGTCTTGGGCTCAATAAGAAAGTTGTATCCCTCGGAAAGAACTTTCCAGCGAGTGGTTGCAAATTTTATGGGGAGCTTGGTAGCTCCCTAAAAGTAAAATCAAAGTTGCTATCCTGAAATAATTATGTACAAGACAAATTCTTTCCATGTTTACACGAACGAATTCAAACCTTATTTTAGGCAAGATAAACTTAGATCTGGACCTAGGACTTTACAAAAACATTGTAGCACTTGGAAATACCATTGCAGAATGGGGTTAAACTTAACTTTTGGTGGTGTGTAGCTCTAGGAAATCTAGTTTCCCTAAGGTGTGTCGTAAAAGTACCATTTTTTATGTTTATTAGATTTCTCTTAGAATAATCATCCGGCACTTGTGAAAATTGGTAGTCTTCTCCTTGATGATGTTGTTATCACCCCTGTTGAGATTCGTATTTTTTGGATAGGTAATTGTTGAGTTATTGACATATAAATATTTATTGTAAATGAATACTATGATGTCCGAATGGGCTTAAACTTTGAAGGAATGTTTAAAATGGTAGACTTGATCTATGATTTGAATCTCAGCGAATATTAATTTTGTATGATACTTGAATTATATACTTATGATTTGATTGTCTTTGTTGGGTATTGTATCCACAATATCCCTGATTTGAAGAAGTGTCCCTTGAACTAAGTTGAATTGAGGGTGTATTTGATGTTAGTTTCAATTGTGCGTGATGCAGAATTTTATTGCCAAGTACAAACCATTGTCAGGTTATAATGGGTCTTCAAACACAGTTCTATGTAATGTAATCCTTCATTGTATAGAACATTGTGTTGACCTATGTGTAATCTCTTTAATGGGGTGTACTTAATCTAGCATCTCAACGGAAGTTACTGTTCAAAAGTTGCAGATTTTGGCTAAGCCAAATTTGTTGAGTGATCACGTGAGGTCTCATTAAACTCGTCGAGTACTCACGTAAGTACTCGTAGAATTCATTGAGTTATCATAGGAGTACTTGAGGGATCACTAAGAACTGCTAATCAGAATGGCTAAGTAAATTAGTTGAGTACTTACGTGAGTACTCGTTGAATTCATTGAGTCTTCTTGAGAAGTTAAGTGAACTATCTTCATACTTTAGAGAAAGTTTGTGTTAGTCGGTTATAAGTAAAATTCATTGAGATGACAAGTAAATTATTCGAGTACTCTCAAGAGCATTCAACTAATTCATTGAAAGGTCTCATGTAGTCTCAACATCTTACACAAGCTCTCACCCAAGTCATTTGGACTAGTTCATCGAGCAGTCTAGCGAGTACACGTAATATCTCGATGAATTGGACTTAGGTGAATTTTTATTCAGCATCATTCTCATTTTCACGGTTTTTTAAAATTAGGGCTTCTGCCATGTACAGTACACATGGATGATAGACCTAAGTTCGAAATCAAGCTATTAGTGAGGAATTGTCTAAAAATAGTCTTCGATTATTTCATGGAACCCTAATTGCGAATCACAAATCAAATTATGTTCTATTTTCATATTTCCAAAAGTGATCAGGAATTCAAATCGAGTTCACGAAGAACTTTGTTGTTGGCTACTCTCCCAATCCGCGATTCCTCTTAGAAAGAAAATACTCGATCGATCTCAAGATTTCAGATTTACATTTGTTTAGAGATCAGTCGTTTCTCAGATTCGATCTGTGTAGTAAATTTAGATTCTTCTTCTTCAAGAATTCAATCAGGGCTTTCAAGAAACAAAGATAGACTATATTTTTAGATTTGAGAAAAAAAGTTTTCTTTAAAATAATTTTTTTACTTTGTAAGAAGTTTATTCTTTCGAGTTTTTATAGATCCTTGCTGAAGGGTCGAGTGTAGGGGAAGTTATTCTCCAAGTTTGTAGGAGTGGAAGACTCTGACTTGTAGGATTATTATTAATATGAGTTTTGATGAAGTAGCCGAGTCTAGCATGAAGTGCTAGATAGGCGAGGCGGGACAGTGGACGTACCCTAGTTTGGGGAACCACAATAAATCCTCATGTCTATACTCTGCTTATTCTCTTATTCTATATGCTTTATTTTTTACTCGATTTTAATTCCGCTATAAGCAGCATGATTCAACTATTCATCCCATCTAGCTTATTTAGGTTGACAACTAAATACTTTTAATTAGTATCAGAGTGAGGCTTGTTTGTTAAAAGGTTAACACTTTGAACATATCTTGATCTAGTTGTCAAAAGAGAAATGGACAGGAGCAAGGATTTTTCCTCGATGAAGTTGCCAGTGTGCACCAAGGAGAATTTCCCCAAGTGGAAGGGAAGGGTAAAATTATTCATGGAAGCTTCTGAACCCAAAATCTTAATCATTATTGAAGAAGGCCCGCATGTTCCCATGACTCCGTCAACCATTGATCCAAATCTGATGGTTCCTAAAAGGATAATGGATTTGAACAAAGATGAGATAGCTCTTGTTGCTCTGGACAAGAAGGCTAAGAACATCACTATCAGTATGGTGGACAATTCTATGTTGCAAAACTTATTCCATTGTAAGTCTGGAAATGAGATGTGATAATCTCTAATTGTTCTCATGGAAGGAACAAAAGAAGTAAGGGATGATCAGAGATCTATGCAAAATCAGGAATATGAAGCATTCAAGCAAGACAAGAGGGATACTATTGCTTACCGCTACGAGAAGTTTTTCAAGACTGTCAACAACCTAAGAAATTATGGTGGAGAGTTTACCAATGGCGAGCTTAATGACAAATTCCTGAGATCCCTGATGAAAGAATGGGATACCAAGGTAATTGTTATCAGGGAATTTGGTAAAATGGCTATAATGGATCCACAGATCTTGTTCGAGAAGCTGCTATCCCATGAGCTGAAATTCAGTATCAGGAAACCAAAAGAAGAGGGAAACAAGACTTTAGTCAGAGAGAAGTCTGTAGCACTAAATACAGAAGGGTCAAGAAAAGACAGAGCTGTGTCACCAACTAGGACACATGCCTCAATTGAATATGAAGATTCAGAGCCAAGCTCCTCTAGTTCTGAAATGTCAGATGGAGAGTTCTCCTTACTCTCTAGACCATTTAAGAGGCTGCTCAGCAAGAGGAGGGAAATAAAGAATCAACCCTCCTAATCTGATTATAAAAGATCAAGTCGTGATGGTGATCATCACAAGAGAAGCTTCAACATCAATGAAAAGTATAGGTATAAATAGAACAAATATGTTTCTTTAGACATTCTTTGCTATTTTTGCATTAAGCCAGAACACATGATCGCCAACTATCCTCCCAAGAAGAAGGAAGGATCAAAGAAAGAAGAAAATAGATCCTTCAAAGGAAAGAAGAAAGAAGAAAAATCCTTATCGCGAAGAAGTCAAAGACTCTTAGTGATAGCGACTCAAGTGTGTCAAGCTCAGATGAAGAAGCCTACTTTGGGCTTATGGCATACTCAAACGAGAATAACGACTCCCAAAAAAATGGGAAGGTAAATTTTCACACTCCTCTGTCAGGTTCTGATATAGAATTCGACGATCAATAAGATTATCTCTCTGAGGGTGAGTCAGACTTAATGATGCAATATCGAGCACTATTGAAGGGATTTGTCAAATGCCATAAGGTAGTCAAATCTCCGTCCAAATAGATTGCATCTCTCAAGACATTGGAATCTAAATTGAGGGATGAAATCGAGAGATTAAATCCCCTTAGAATTGAAATCCAATCCTTGAAAGAGGAGTTGGAGTGCTCTACTGAGTTAGTAAGTCTGAAAGTGAAGGCCATAGATGAAATGGAAGAAAAGTTATTGATTGAAAGGAATCTCGTTGAAAGTATCTCGAAACCAAAGACTGTTCTTCCTCTTATTGATGGATTTACAGCTTCTAAGATAGGTGGTGTTGCATATAAGTATCCTAGAAATAGAAATAGGAGAAAGAACCAAAAGACAAGCAAGTTGCTAAGCAGTCACATGAGATAATAAAGCCAACCACTTTTTGTTCTCATGAGCTTCTACTTCTAGATCAGCACCTCTTGCTATACCTCCCACTCAAATGGTAAAGCAGGAGAAGAAAAGATGGTACAACAAGTTTGACTGTTGGTGTTGTGACAAAATTGGTCACTTCGCCATAGATTATTGGTATAATTTGGTTGAATATAAGACACCCTAAGTTCACAATGATAGAATGACCCCTCACAATGTTAACATTTCTAGTGGTGTTAATCTAACAAGAAGCCAAGGACCCAAATATGTTTGGGTTCCTAAGGGAAATTAATCTGTGAATGCAAGTATTTCCAAAGACCAACCAAAATATTATCTAGTACTTGGAGAGTGGATGTTTTAGGCATATGACCAGAACAAAAAACCTACTATAAGAGTATACCTCAGTCAAAGATGGTCCAAAATTTATCCTTGGGGGCATTGATAGAGGAATCATAAAAGGTTATAGTATGTGTTGGGTCCATTGCCCACAATATCTTAGATTTGAAGAAGTCAAACATGTCAATGATATACACATTATTGTATTTAATGTATGTTCAAGTTCATGCATGCAGGTTAGTCCTTGTAACATTGATAGGACAGATGTTCCAAGTGATGTGACAGGTGGTCACAAAGTGAAGATGTGGAGAGATAAGAATCTTTCTAAGTCCATAGGCGTTGAGTGAAGCTAGTTCACTCAATGCTAGATACAAGGGTAGATGATGGATAGGCTGGGAATTGCCTAAGTACCCAAACGTTGAGTGAAGCTAGTTCATTCAATTCCAGATGCCATAAAGCACTGAGTTAGTTGTGGAGAGTCAAAGCCATGTAGTCTGCAAAGCAATTCTGCGGTCAATTCCACAGCCGTTGAGTGAGGGCAGTTCACTCAACTCCATTGTCCAGTATAGCTGAATTTATCAAAGCTTTAATATTGGCCAGCTGAAAATTCGACAAAGTCTAGAAGCATCGAGTGAACACAGCTCACTCGATGCCAAAGTAGAAGGCATCGTGTTATTATACAGCCTAAGATGATAGAAAGCGAGCAAATACAAAAGCATTGAGTGATGAAGCTTCACTTTACGCTCTCAATGCCAGACAGCAAAAGTGTTAAGTCATGCTGCTACTGTCAAAGCCTAAGAGGAAGACAGAAATCTACTAAGTCCGTAAGTGTTGAGTGAAGCCATTTCACTCAACGCCCGATAAAGAAGACAGGAAAAGACAGAAAGCGTTGAGTGAGGCCAGCTCACTCATTACCTTCAGATAGTGAAGAAATGACTAAGTGAAGAGGCATTGAGTGAGGAAGGCTCACTCAATGCTCTCAACGCCTAGAGGCAGAATGATGAGCCAAGTCAGAAAGCATTGAGTGATGAAGGTTCACTCAATGCTCTCAATGCCTAAGATGCAGAATGGTTCAGGCTATTGACTAAGGGTTTTGGCAAAGAGTGAAGCTTGTTCACTCAACGCACTCAACACCTGGAGTGGATTTGAGAAATTGGCTAAGTCCATAACTGATGATGTCAGCTAAAGTCAACCAAAGTCAACAGAGTTCAAATAAGTTGCGGGAAAGATACAAAATATGCCAAATAGCGACGGAGGGCTACTATACGTCTTCTTCCGTTAAAGTACAGTGCAGTTGTCAACTGCAGGTGGTCCCAATACTTCTTGGAGCCGTTAATCGGCGGAAGATAAAAGGTACAACTTCTCAAGAAATAACTAAACTTTTAGGGTTTTACTTTTTGCGGCTGAACTTCATCTTCCTCGCCATTGCTGCCAAGCCAAAATCTTGAAGTCATTCAAGCTAAACCAAAAGTTCATTCCAGATAGCTGTAGCATTTTCTTCTGCTACAAAATGTTCAAACTTATTTTTGATAAAGAGAAGAAGTAGAGCTTTTATTTTATAGTAGGCAGGTTAGCTGGTTGAAGAACTCAAGATTTGATAAGACTTCAGTCTTCTTCAGCAAGTTCAGAAAATTATTTCTGAGTTACTTCCAGCAGAGGCAGTTATTTAATAAAGACCTTATTCTTACTGCTATAAAGATAATTAGAGCTGAGATAACTCAGCTCTAATAGTAGACATAGAGAAATTGTTCTGTGTCAAATTAATACAAACTATTTCATTTC
Organism: Platanthera zijinensis; assembly: GCA_039513925.1. Lineage (NCBI taxonomy): Eukaryota > Viridiplantae > Streptophyta > Magnoliopsida > Asparagales > Orchidaceae > Platanthera > Platanthera zijinensis. Next base: position 65,602,196 of record CM077095.1, on the reverse strand, counting down.
TGTAGGATCCTTTTGAATCTGAGTTTTAAGGCATTTGTGCCTGAGGTAGGGCAGATTTGCTTGAGTGCAGGATCTAGTTTTGGATCTGAGTGTAGGAACTTTGGGTTTGCGGTAGGATCCTTTGTGGATCTGAGTTGTAGGGCTTTTGAACTTGAGGTAGGACAATTTTGCTGGAGATGTAGGAGAGTCATTCTCTATGAGTGTAAGACCTTTAGGTCTGAGTGTAGGATCCAGATTTGGATCTGAGGTAGGACTTTGTTCTTGAGCTGTAGGAGAGTCATTCTCTCTGAGATAGGGCTATCCTCCATAGCCTGAGTTGTAGGACTTGAGTTCAAGTCTGAGGTAAGTGATCAGTTTGATCACTAAGCTATAGGAGCAGTTTTCCTGAGGTAGGGCTTTATGCTTGAGTTGTATGTCTTGGAGGAGACTGAGAGATCCTGCGGGATGTAATGTTTAAGCTCTTTGGATCTGAGTTTTTGGAGAAGTGTCTTGTCTAATTGGAAGTTAGAAAGGTTGGAGGAGAGTGGATGTACCCATAATCTGGGGAACTAATATAAATTTTGTGTGTGCTTTTGTGTTCTGTCTTGAAAGCTTAAAAACTACTAACTCATAATACATTAAGTTAAATAGAATAATAATAAACCAGAAAACCTATTCACCCACCCCTCTAGGTTATTAGCAACCTTGGAATTATAGACTTTCAGTATGATTAGCAACAGTATTATTTCTTTCACAAACGTGGCTTATATTAAAGGATTACAATAAAATCTCATAAGCATAAGTCAATTATGTGAAAAAGGATATATGGTTGAGTTCTACAAGGACAAGTGTTTGAGAAATACTTCTGATAAATCAGAAACTATTTTTATAGGCATTCAGAGTAGAAATATTTTCTGTCTTAATTTACTTTGTTTGGAATCTTCTACACTAGTGTGCTTTTTGACAAAAGATAGTGCATCTCTTTGTGATCAATGACACAAGATACTAATACATATTAATTTCAAAACTATTAATATGTTATTTTTTTCAACTTAGTGCGTGATGCACCCGACGTTTAGTGCGTCAAAGAGAGACCTTGTCACACATACCAATTGGTAAGCAGATAAGAGCTACCTTTAAAAGCATTTGTTGATGCGGGAAATGCACCTTTGGACTCATTAAGAGAAAAGTGGGCCGAGACTGTCGAGTAGTCAGTTATATACAGTTAGAGCAGCGATAAGACTTAGGGGGAGAGAGAGAGGCAACTAGCAGCGATAACACCGGAGTTTGTCCGTCACGGCAAATGTCACTCCTGCTATGGGCTTTCCTTTGATTATGAAGAAAGGATTACAATGGTTAAATAAAGAGAACCCAGGCGAATAGGAGACCACTAGAGGCAAAGTTTGAGTTCACTGCCACAGGCAGCAAGCTTAGGGATTTGAACTTTCTCCCCTAGACAGTACTATTCACACCTTTTTATAGGATCGGGGCCTGTCCAAGTAGGAAGGGATACGAATATCGGCTACCCAGGCACTGGAGAAATAGGCAGAGTGATCAGATACAACGAAGCAAAAAGGAGGGCGACAACCTTATCGCATGGCTAGGTTGTCAGCCCTCAGTTTGCTCAGCTTATCATCGATAGCTTCCGTGTTGAGGAGATCTGCGACTAGGAAGATTGGCATCTAGAGCTGGTCTTATCGCTAGGACTTGAGAAAATCCAAGAGTGTGGTCATTCTGGGTAAACAACAACGTCTCCAAAGATTCCTCCAAATGTCTCTATCTGCTCTATATGGGCTTATTCGGTCCCTTGCCAGTTCTTAGTTTAGGAGGTAAATTTTATACCTTTGGTATTATTAACGATTACTCACATTTTTCATGGGTATTCTTTCTAAAACACTAGTCATATGCCTTTGCCTCTTTCACTAGCTTTGTTAGTCAGATACAAAATGAGTTGAACTACTCTGTAGTAAAAATCTGAAGTGGCCATAAAATAGAATTTGAATTTGGTGCCATGAAAGAGTTCTGTGCAAGCTAAGGTATCTTTCATGAGTTTTCCTCTCCTCTTACTCCACAGCAAAATGGAGTTGCCGAGAGAAAGAATAGAATACTCATTGAGGCAAGAAAAACTATGTTGAATGATTTTTCCTTACCATAATACTTTTGGGTTGCAGCAATCAACATAGCTTGTCACGTGCAAAATAGAGCCTTAATCAATAAGAATCATTATAAGAAACCTTATGAACTTCTGAAAGGCAAGAAACTGACTGTGTCCTACTTTAAAATCTTCAGAAGAAAATGCTTTGTACTTAATAATGGGAAGTATTACAAAACTAAGTTTAATGAAAAATATTTTGAAGGTATTTATGTAGGATATAGTAGCCATAGTAAGACATATATAACTTTTTAATAAGAAAACCCTGGTTGTTGAAGAAACTATTAATATTGTATTTGATGAGATGAGTATGCTTCATAGTAGCTCTTCTAGTATCCTTGTTGAAGATGCAGGTTCGCAATTAAAAGAGCTAAAATCAGAAGAAGTTGTTAAAGATGGCGTCTCAAGCTCCATCAAAGTCAATACTCCAAGTTTGATTAAACATGAAGAACTATAAGTTGAAGAATGTACACCATAAGAAGCAGAACCTCCTGGTGGTAATATAGGGAATCTAGTGATCAGACATTTAAGAGATCACCCCGTTGATCCGATCATCTAAGATCCTAGTGAAGGTGTTTGAACAAGAAGAGGAACAACTAATGAAGCATTGCATTTTAGTTTCCTTTCCCATATTATGCTAAAGAAGTTAGAAGAAGCAAATAAGGATGCTTCATGGATCATTACAATGCAAAAGGCGCTCAATTAGTTTAAAAGATGCAAGGTATATGAGCTAGTACCAGGACCCAAAGGTCACAATATTATAGGGATGAAATGGGTCTTTAGAAACAAGCTAGATGAGAATGGAGTTATCATAAATAATAAAGCCAGACTGGTAGCTCAAGTTTACCGTCAAGAAGAAGGGATTGACTTCAATCAAACTTTTGCTCCGATGGGCAGACTCGAAGCGATCAGATTGTTCCTAGCATATGCTGCTCATAAAGGCTTCAAAGTTTATCAAATGGATGTGAAGTCAGCCTTCCTTAATGGTAATTTAACAGAAGAAGTATACATGGAACAACCACTAAGTTTTGTCGATTCATCCCTACCTAATTATGTTTACTTTCTACATAAAGTATTATATGGTTTAAAACAAGCTCCTCGAGCTTGGTATGAGACATTGTCTAGGTGTCTTCTTGAAAACAAGTTTATAAGAGGAAGGATAGACAATGCATTATTTCTTAGGGAAGTAAAAGACAATATTTTACTAGTACAAATATATGTCGATAATATTATATTTGGTTTTACAGACAAAACCTTTACAATAAGTTTTCCAACTTGATGCAAGGGAAGTTTTAAATGAGTAGTATGGGTGAGCTAAAGTTTTTCTTAGGATTTCAAGTGAAGCAATCTGAAGATAGAATCTTCATCTGTCAGATGAAGTTCACCAAGGATTTACTTAATAAATTTGGAATGGAGAATGCAACCTCTATGAGGACTCTATTGGTTCCAACTATGTCTTTAGACAAGGATGAAAAAGAGAAACCTTTTGATGAAACCAAATACAGAAGCAAAATTGGATCCTTGCTCTATCTTAATACCAGTATACTGGATAAAATATTTTTAACACGTGTCTGCACTAGATTTCAAATGAACTCTAAGGAATCTCACTATGCCGCTGCAAAGAGGATTTTGAGATACCTTAAAGGCACGCCTAATCTAGGCTTATGGTACCGAAGAAGTAATGACCGCGAGTTAATTGGTTTTTAGATGTTTATTTTGCAGGAAGTAGGGATGATAGGAAACATACTTTGGGGATGTGTCAATTCCTTAGAAGAAGGCTTATCTCATGGTGTAGCAAGAAGCAAAATTATGTAGCAATTTCAGCTGCTGAGTCAGAGTACATCTCTGCAGGTAGTTGTTGCGCACAACGTCTTTGGATAAGAAATTAGTTTGAAGACTATAACATGAAGTTGAAGGAGATTCCTATGTTTTGTGATTCGTCAAGCGCAATAGCAATAACCTACAATCCAGTTTCTTATAGTCGGACAAAACACATTGAGATACACTACCATTTCATCTAGGAGCATGTGAAGAATAAGGATATCAACCTTTGCTATGTATCCACAAAAAAGCAGGTTGCTGATATTTTCACAAAGCCGCTAAATGATGCCAAGTTCATATATTTCAAAACTAAACTTGAAATGCTCAACAAGGACTCTTAAGGTGGTCAAGGAAGCTGAGAAAATCTGACCAAGTGAAGATAAAATTCATCAAGTCTTCACACATGCACTTGTGAATTCAATCGAGAAATCACAAGTATATTCGACGAATACTCGTGAATACTCGGCAATTTAATCGATAAATCACAAGTATATTCGACGAATACTCGTGAATACTCGACGATTCGACGAGAGGACTCATACTCATTCGATGAATTAGACAGGATATCCAGATGCATTTGACAAACTAGACTTGGTTCAGAATTTCTTTATTATTGGATCCGAAGAATTATTTGTTTAAAATTCTCAGGTATGCGCCTTTTCAATTTTACTCGAAATAATATATATATATATATATATATATATATATATATATATATATATATATATATATATATATAAACAGTTCAAGGGCATTCGAGACTTCACATGACCTATCTTCATTTCTTCGAGACTTCTCCAACTATTTAGTTTTTCATCGACTTGCAGAAAGCTCTATCGGTTTGTCTCCAATTTTTTAGAATTTTCTTCCATTTCTCCTCGAATCAGATCAAAAATGGCTCGCAAAGGCACTTGCAATCTTAAGGTGGGAGGAGAACTCGTTCGCTCTAGTTTTTCTACGGCTTCCGACAAATTCTGAAATGTCATTCTTATATTAGAAATAGCTGGACTGACATTCATTCTAGAGAAAGACTGCAGAGTCCTTAACAGAGAAGTACTTGAATTCTAAAAGAAAGTAGAGCTCAAGCGAGAAGGATCCCTCATCAAAAGAAGTGTTAGAAATATTGAAGTGAGAATGAAGCTAAGCTTCTTAAACCAATTTCTTAAAATGCATAAAGATGAAGAAGAAGATGAAATATCTGACACTGATTATGACAGAGCACTCTCTTTTTTGTGACCTGGAAAAGAAAACTATAACCATCAGAAGCAAAGAAATGAATGATGAAGGCAAACTCTTAAATGATATTATTGGGAAAGTGTTCTTGTGCAAGACAAGGTTGCATGACTATTTCTCAGGAGACATGTTCAAACTGCTGACATTTGTGATATTTAGAAAGATAATGAACTGGGGAACATTTCTTTTTGACAGAATTAAGGCATGCTTCTCAGCCCCAAATTTTGGAAGAATCATCTCTCTCTACCTTAAGTAGCTAGACTAAAATCAGTTTGATATATCCACTGGTATTCAAATTCACCAGTTGAAAGAGATAGGTGCATCAATCTTTGCTCGATGGGAAAGGAGAATTTCCAGGTAGGGGGTAGAGAGTGAGATGGGTGAAGGTTTTAGATTCCAGGACAGACCTCACACTGTATCCATAGAGAAGGATATTCCCTCACCCCCATGAAGAAACTGAGATTATTGATGTAGTTACTGAGGGGGAGAGTCAACCTATAAATATTGAGAAACTTGTCATTCCACCAGTACAATCTGATATTCTTCCAGGGAAAACTGAAATTCCATCTCCAGCACCTAATGTTCAGATAGAGGCAGATGTTCAGCCAGAAGCTCAAGCTATTATGTTATCAACACATGATGGAGTGCCTAATTTGGAAGAATTGCATGCATTGTCTGAGAGGGAGTCCTTAGCTAAAGACTCGCTCTAAGAGGACCTCCATGGTGAAAAAGTTTCTATTGAGGTTGAGGAATTGGTAGCGCTCTCTGAAGAAGTCATAGAGGCTATGGTTAAGTCTCCTGCTCAAGAACAAATATTGTTCAAAGACTACTTAGGGTGAGAATATTCCAGCAGTGTTAAGACTAATGTTGATAATCTTGCAACTTCTAGATCTCAGGGTGAGAGTGCCCTCCTACAAAAAGTTCTTTGTTAAAGTCTATAGAAGAAATACTGGTGAAGAAAAAAAAATTTGATTTCTCCCTGCAACAAGTCTTTAGTAGAGTGTCTGAAGTTGAAAAAGATCTAAATTATGGCCTGGCTCAATTTAATCACAATATGGATAAGTTACAGACCTCTCTGATTCAATGGTTAAGTCAAGGTGGTAAGTCCATCGACTATTCAATCAAAATCATTGGTCAGGTTTATACTGAGACAGTTCAATTATCTCAATATAATGATGCTATAATACATCTACATGATGCGAGCATGCATCACATTGATAGGCAAATGAGAATTTATAAGGAAGAGATCATCCAAACCCTTATTTTAGAAGTCAAAAAGTGGGAGGGTAGAATACAAAGAGGGATGAGTGAGCTGAATCGGGAAGTATGAAACAGAATGCACAGTGCTAATGTTTACAGTTATTGAATTTCAACTGGCTGCATGAAGAATTGATAAGGAAAGTTCCAGTTCAAGCTTCACCTTTTGTGGTTGAACAACCCATTGAAGGTGGAGAGTTCCATACCGAGTGTGTAGAGTATTTTGAGTAATATCCTGAAGGTGGATAGTATGCACCTCCTAAAGGATACTCTCAAATATGGTCTGATATTTTTGAGGAAGAGGTAGAGATTCTTGAAGATACTTCTAGACCTCCTCAAAAGAGGAGAATATATGGGGAAGGCCCATTAGCTAAAAGATCTGATCCTAACAGAGAAAACAGGGAATATTTTGAAGTGTGGAGTCCTATTTCCAAAGGCATTGTTTTGGACACTATCAACATAGTTGACCGGAAAAATGAAGAGCCAATGGCATATTACAACAAAGAGGAATGAGATATGCATGAAGAATCAAATGCGAAGAGGAGGCTTCATTTCAGAAAGCATAAAAGAGAAAATCCTGATGCTTCTCCTCCTCAATCAAAAAACTATCCCAAGCCCTTGCTTACTTTGACATGCAACATGAGAAGACCAAGGGCAAGAGCATTCTTGAGATCATTATATTCTATGAATGTCTTAGAATGCCCACAAGAACTTTTATATAAATATTGACATTTTGTTCATCTATTGTTACTTAAAATTCATATATCATTTCTTTGTCTTTTGTTTCTTTACTTTATTGTCTGTGGAATTCAGCTTAGTATATAGGGGTCTGACTTCTTCAAATAGGGAGAGATTGTTGGGAATTGTATCCATAATAGCTCTGATTTGAAGAATTGCCCCTTGAACTAAGTTGAATTGAGGGTGTATTTGATGTTAGTTTTAGCTGTGTGTGATGTAGGTTTTTATTGCCAGGTACAAACCATTGTTACGTTACAATGGGTCTTTAAATACAGTTCTGTGCAATATAATCCTTCATTGTATAGAACATCATGTTGAAACATGTGTACTCTCTTTAATGGGGTGTTCTTCATCTAGCATCTCAAAGGAAGTTGCTATTCATAAGTTGTAGATTTTGGCTAAGGCAAATTCGTTGAGTGATCACGTGAGGTCTCGTTAAACTCGTCGAGTACTCACGTAAGCACTCGTAGAATTTGTCGAGTGATCTCAGGACTACTTGAGAGATCATTAAGAACTGCTGATAAGAAAAGCTAAGTAAATGTTTCAAGTACTCAAGTGAATTCGTCAAGTACTAATGTGAGTACTCGTTGTATTCATTGAGTCTTCTCAAGAAGTCAAGTGAACTATATTTATACTCCAAAGAATGTTGGTGTTAGCCAGTTTTATGTAAAATTCTTTGAGATGACAAGTAAATTCGTAGAGTACTCTCGAGAGCTTTCAGCTAATTCGTCGAAAGGTCTCGTATAGTCTCGACATCACACGAAAGCTCAATCCCAAGTCAATTTGACTAGTTTGTCGAGTAGTCTGGAGAGTACACGTGATATCTCGATGAATTGGACTTAAGTGAATTTTTATTCAATATCTTTCTCATTTTCATGGCTTTCCAAAATTATAGCTTCCTTCATGTATAATACACATGGATGATAGGCCTAAGTTCGAAATCGATCCGTTAGCGAGGATTGTTATATAAATATTCTTAGATTATTTTAGAGAACCCTAATCATGAATTGCAAATCAAATCATGTTCTAATTTCATATTGCCAAAAATAATCGGGAATTCAAATCGACTTCATGAAGAACTTTGTTGTTGACTACTCTCCCAATCCGCGATTCCCCTTGGAAAAAAAGACTTGATCAATCTAAAGATTTCAGATTTATATTCATTTAGAGATCAGTTTGAAAGGCTTTAAATTCTGGAGTAGCTAAATACCTAGAGGGGGGGGGGTGAAAAAGTTTTTCTTCCTTTTGGTGATTTCTTTTGATTTTGGTGAGTTGTGATTAGTTAGGTTTGCTTTCAAGAACACACAATAAATATACAAATGGTTTATAATGGTTCAACAGAGTATGGGTACATCCACTAACCCTCCCACCTTTCTTATAGTTTGTTAGTCAAGGCCAACTTCTCACACCTCGGCTCCAAGATCTTACAACACAGATCCCTCGGGATCTCTCAGACTCCTCCAAGTCCTACCTCAGGCCCAAGGCCCTATGTAACGCCCCGAAACTCAAAAGAGGAACGGGCAATGTTTGAAGTAGATTTGAACCTTTGTATAGGTCACACGGCGTGGGACATGGGCGTGTCCCAGGGCCGTGTAAGAGGGGTGTTCGACTTCGGGTCGCGTGGTCGACGATTTGGCAGTCAACGGTCGTCGGGTGAAGGCAAACGGCCTAGGACACGGGCGTGTCCTGCTTGGGTATGTTGCGATTTGTGCTGAGGGAGCTACACGGCCAGGGACACGGGCGTGTCCCAGGCGTTTCATGCACACGACAAGTGAAACGGGCGTGTCACATGGTCGTGTCCTTCTCTGAACATTTCTAGACCTGTGTCGTTTTGGCACACGGACCGAGACATAGGTCCTGACACAGGCGTGTCACATGCAACACGGGCGTGTCGGATGACGTGTTACAGGCTGTGTTCTGGTCGGGAATTTCTTGAGTGACGGCGAATGGGTGACATGGCCTTGGACACAGGTGTGTCGCAAGCTGTGTTCGGCCCAGATCATGGATTTCAAGTCCGGATCGCAGCCGTCCGTTTCTTTAATTTGAGATCCGATGGCTGGGGGTTATTTCCCCAATGATATACCCGGGTTTAGGGCATAAAAAACCCCATTTCTATTTGGTTACTCTCCTTTTAAGATTTAAAGAGAGGAGAGAGTAAGGAGGAAGAAGGAAGGCTAAATCCGGTCACCAGCGGAGTTTCGGAGCTCCAAATAACGAGCCGACTTTGGATCTACGGAGGCAAGGAGATTGCGGTGCTTTTCATCCGCGTAGATTTCCATGGCGCCAAGGAAAAATGCTAGTTTAATGATTCTCATCTTGAGCATGTGAAGCTCTTCTTCCTTTGCATGGGAAAACCCTCTCCCGAGAGTGTGCTGTGAGTTTGAGGTATTCCTTGGGGTAGATATGTAAAGTCCCCCTTGTTAGAGTCCGAAATCGTAGTACGGGCATAGGCATGATGTATGAAGCTTACCCAGACATGTTGGTATGGATCAGTGATGTTTTGCTATGCATTTTATGCTGGAGAAGACTCCGTGCATTTTGATTGTTTTCAGGTTGCTATGCGTTAGAATGCAACAGGGAATCTTGGGGATTAACCCCAATGTTGGGTATTGTATCCACAATGTACCTGATTTGAAGAAGCCCCTGTACAAGCTAAGATGAATTCACAATGTATTTGACAATCTTCTGTTAAGTTGTGCTTGCAGCTATTCCATGCTAAGTACACACCAATGTCAGGGTGCAGTGGGTCAATATACACGGGTCTGCGCAACGTAATCCCTCGTTGAGCAGATCAGTGTGTTGACTCACGTGTGCTCTCTCTATTAGAGTGTACTTATTATCAAGTACAGGGTCGAGATAGATCAAGAGCAGAAGAGGAGCAAAGATGGGTTAAAGACTAAGTTCAGAGGAAGGAAGAAGAAATCTTCTAAGTCAAAATCGACGAGAATCACTCAAGTGATTCTCGCCGATTCGACAGGAATCATTAGAGATTCTCACCGAATCATCGAGAATCACTCAGTGATTCCCGCCGATTTCATCCGGCTGACTGTCCTCCCTCAAGAAATCTGCTAAGGCAGAATCGACGGAAATCACTAAATGATTCCCGCCGATTCGTCGAGAATGATCTTGATTCTCGCCGATTTCCTCCGGATGACAAGTATTTCAAACTAGAATTCTGCCAAGGCAAATTTGACGGGAATCATGAGTGATTCTCGCTGACTTCGTCGAGAATCATCTATGATTCTCGCCGAATTTACCTTAGACAAAATTGCTCTGCTCGCTGGACCGAACCATGATGGGTTACATTATTTTGACCGGGCTAGGGTTTCTTATTGTGGGCCCCACAACGGTCATTTAGGGTTGTACTAAAGTATATATACTCTCTTATTTCGAACTTAAACAGAGGCGATTCACGCAAAATAAAAAGAATCCGTGCTTGACCTATCCGATCGCGGAACTCCACCGCACGCCGTCGCCGATCGTAAGTTGTCACCTCCGTAGATCTTAGATCCTCTTTGATCGTCCAGCGACAGGACTGAGGCAAGCCTAGCGTCTCACGCATCTCTTTCGAGATATATTGTCTCTCGAATTTATTGAACGAGGATTTCTCTTCATTCCAAATCGATTGAGACGACTGATCCGATTGAGATCGTTGGTTGACCTTGCTTGCTTTGTCAAGAAGTTTGGATGTACAAAGCATCGCCGCCACAATCGCTTGCCACCGCCGATCTTGGGAAGATCCTCTCCAAGAGAGTGCTCCGGTCGTGGACTCTTCTTCTACATCAAGAACACTTCAACGAACGAAGAGGGACATCGGGTTCTCCACAAGTTTGTTTGTATTTCTTGTACATTCAATTTTTGTTTTCTTGTAAAGGAATTTTATTCCTAGTTGTAAGGGTTAGGTGCAACCCGTGGTGGAGGAGTAGTGACTCCTTCGGTTGGAAGGGAGCCTTCCGTAGTGTGAGGATTGGATTTCAATCCGTTTGGTGAAGTGACTGAGTCGTCCCTTGGCGGGAGATAGGTCGTAGGGGGAGAGTGGATGTACCCAAAATGGGGAAGCACTATAATTGCTTGTGTGCTTTTCTGTGTTGTGTTTGTTTAATTGTGCAGGTTATTTAAATTCCGCAAAAGGCTTCAATTCACCTATTCCCCCCCCCCTAGGTGGAATCTGTTGACACTAAAGACTTTCAAGTGGTATCAGAGGGAGGTTGCTCGTCAATAAGGTTAACACCTTGAGAAAGATCCCGGTTCTAGTGTCAAGAAGAAGACAAGAATCAAGCATGGAGCTATACTCTGATGTCTCTCCTCTGAGACTCCCTGCTTGCATAACGCAGTATTATCCCATCTGGAAGATGAGAGTAATGTTTCATCTGGAGGCCATTGACCCTCGCGCATCATTCATTATGGAAGAGGGTCCCTTCATTCCCATGAAGGCTTCCGTATCTAGAAAAGATCTCCAAGTCCCCAAGAGTCCTGAAGAGATGTTTGAGACTGAGCTTTCACTTTTAAACCTGGACAAGCTGATTCGTCAGATCATCACTGACGTCTGGTCTGGATCATCTCGTTCAAGATTGGACAATTGTAGGACTGCAAAGTCTGTGTGGCAAACTCTCTCTGACCTCATGGAGGGAACGTAGACGGCTGGGACTGGATGCCAACAAGAGGATGAAGACTATGTTGAGGTCCTCATCTTTGAAGATGAAATTCAAGACCAATATCTTACTATCAGGGCTCCCGTGTCTCTATCTGAGAATGAAGAAGAGATTTGCGGAATGCTGTTCTGATGAAGCTGACACATCAGTCTCTGCAGATCTTAACGCTAACCCTGATCATCACAGTCAGGATCAGGTATCTTCCTCATCATGCTCCTTTCCTCTTGAATCTCCTGAAGACAGGAGTAGTTCAGTGGGTTGTCCATCAAGTGATGCAAGGGTGATGGACAGCTTCAATCAAAGGATTGAAACTCTTGATTCCCTTCGTAGTGCCCTTCAGAAGAGAAACTTACTTGTGGAGAAACAAGCTATGGAAATTGCTTAGTTGAGGACCATGACGGATCTCCAATTAGAATCCATCAAGGTGAAGGACTCAAAAATCTTGGATCTAGATTTTTCACTAGAGACTGAGAAGAGATTAGTATCTAACTTTTCCAGGGTAGATGCTATTAAGAGAAAGGGAGATAACGGGTGGATCTCACGAATTATAAAATCGTGGAGAAATGGGGAAACTATTTTCATACCCCCTACACCGAGTAGGAAGGGCACACATCATGCCTTCAGGTATGACCATAATAACAACTATGGTCACTGCAAGAATGATCAACCCTCATGTGGAAGTACCCATAGTGCAAGTGCTGTTATGGCTACCAATGAGAAAATACATTTGGCTCATCATGAACCTTTTGTATTCTCTGCCTCAGCCTCAAAACTTCATGAGATTGCAGGAACCATCTCTCACAGTAACTCTCACCACCCTAGTACACAGGGAAAGGGGGTTGGGAAACATGTAGCTAGTACCCATGGGGCCCCCGGATGTGTGCTAACTGAAAAGAAGGCACCACCTCCCAGGCCTCATGACACTCACCACATGTTCTCCATCCACCCTCCCTCGTGTCGCGGTGGAAAGGGAAAATCTGTGAGTAGAACATGCTCTTCCCCTATCGGACCTAAGATCATGACTAACTCAGTCAGTAGATCTTATCAGAAAAGGAGATACAACATTCATGAGTGTTGGTGCTGTAGCAAAGTGGGTCACTTTGCCATTGATTGTTGGCACAATCTTTTTGTGCCAAGGGCAAGGGTATGTCCACTTCCTTTGGCTAGAGATAGCCTTCCTGACAGAAATCCTGTAGGAAGGCATTCGGTATTTTATGCTGACAGGAACCTAGGACCCAATACATATTGGGTTCCTAAGGTAAGGTAATTCGTTTTTGCAGGATAGTCTAGGTACCCGTGAACATGATGGGACCTAGACAAGAGATGTTCCAGGAATGCTATGGAACAAGCATATGGGATAAGAGATAATGCGAACTACAATGTCCCACTTGAACTGGATGCCTGGTGTACTTCTAATAGTAGATTCGAATGATCAACCCAATGATCCCAGGTACGCGCATTCAGTTTCGAACATTGATTCGCATTACATTGATGATTATATATATATATCCAAGCAAATATAAAGATTCTCGATCCAGATATAAATATAAATATATACAAACTCACACCTCATGGAAGGACACGGATGCTAAAAACTGTGTGATCCTTAAGTTGGAAATCTGATGAATTCTTTTTATATACATATACAATTGATAATGTATAACAATGGATGTTAATCAGTCCGATGAAATTCAAGGTACGTGTGTCAGTAGTTGTAACGAAAAAAATTCTACATTTTGACTCACATAGAATTACCTAGTGCTTATGTCTAGGGTTAAAATCCATAGAAATAAAAAGGGGAATGTCTCGAAAAGTTTGAAATTCAAAACGACAAGCAGAAACATGCCCTTCACAGCGGAAATATCGGCTACCTCAGTGTTCGGAGGATATAAATAATGTAAACCACTGAATCCCAACCCTTCGCATTCTGGACCTTGCGGAAATCCCGTCGACTCTGCGGAAACATCGCCTAATCCCGTCGATTCGTGCGGAAATTCCTCCCGTGCTTCAGTCGCTTGGTGTTATCATCGACTCCTCCATTCCTCCCGTCGACTCCAGCTTCGTCGATTGCAGTCCGCCACAGTCCTCCCTCTGTCGACTCGGTGCTTCCATCTCCGGCATCCTCTGGACACAAGGAACCTGCCGATTCACCGTCAGCTTAACCTCTCTCGTCAAATCCCATTCCCGTCTCCAGCGGTCCCGATGCAAGCCGACTAGGGATTATCTCTTCTCAGCGTAAGGGTAACGACCGTTCTTCCTTGAATCGAGCTTGTTTGTACCTTCTCTAGTTTTTACTAGTCCAGTTCCTACGAGTTTGTAACTTGTCTAGTATAGTTCCTAAACTAGAGATTTAGATAGAGTTAAGTTCCTTGAATGTTACTTATTTCTAGGTTTGCAATGGCTCCTCGAACCACGGTTGGGCTTCTCACCGGGAGTGAGTTGGTTAGGACCGGCTTCTCCCTTGCCTCTGATGAATTCAGGAACATTATACTGATGCTTGAGGAAGCTGGGCTCTCCTTTATCCTTGAGCACCCATGCAAAATTCTAGATAAAGAAGTTCTTGAATTCTATGCAATCACGAAGCTACGTCATGAGGACACCTTGATTAAGAGTAAGATCGCTGGACTAAGGATCAAGATGTCTGCAGCAAAATTATCACATCATCTGCAGCTCAACAGCTTTGAACAAGAGGACTATCTGGATGAACATGATCGTGCCAGGACTTTACTGTTCTTTGGAATCGCTCGAGGGACCAAGTCCATCAAATGCAAGGACATGAATGAGGAAGGAAAGCTCCTCTCTGACATCATTGGGAAGGCCCTGATCTGCAAGTCGGGCTCTCATGATCATATTTCAGGGGTTATGTTAAAAATCCTGATAGCTGTGGTATGTAGAAAAAGATACAACTAGGGGGCCATGTTCTTTGAAAAGATTTAAGATACCCTTCGAACCCCCAACTTTGGGAGAATCATCAGCCTGTACCTCAATCAAATGGACGGAGACAGGTTTGATATGAGTAAGGGAGTTCCTCTTCACTACTTAAAGATGATGGACTCCAGCGTGTTTGATAGATGGGAGAGGCGAATTGGCCGAGGAGGTGCAGCTGATGCACGGGATGATGAAGATGACAGAGCTCCGGAGTACCGAAATCCCTTGGATCACCCCAGTGACGTTCCTGATTTACCGCGTGCAGGAACTGAGGGGGAGTTGTTACACATTCCTTCTGATGCCCTCAGGACGGAAGTCTCAGGTTCAGATCATGCAGATGCAGTCACTGACATTAACCAGATTGCAAAGGATGCAGTAGATACCCTCGCTACCGATCAAGCTGACAAGGAGGAAGTGGAGGATGACATGGAGGATGCTGCTACTGATGAGGATGATGTGGAGAATGCGGCCACTGATGATGTGAACAATGACCAAGCTGGAAATGAGATGGACTTGAGGGAAATTGATGTTGATCTTCCCTCTGTGGAATAGGTTTAGGTAGCAGTTCCTGATGTATATGGTGCAAAAATTGAGGGGGAGACCTCCCGACAGGGGATGATGAGTATAGAAAAAACAACAGAGGCTGCCCCAATCCCCCCTCAAGAGACTGTGAATCTATCCTGCTCCACCAGTGTATCTGCGGATGAAAATCCTGACTCACAGAGTCCTATCCCCCTAAGCATGACAAGGCCATTCATCAAGTTCATCCGTTAGGACCTAGCCTGGCAAATCACACGGTAAATATCATTCAAAGTATAGTTGATGAACTGAAAGCCTGTTTTGAACAATCTCACAACAAGGTGCGGAAACGAATTAAGCAATCTGAGGATCTGATGCTTAAAAATGTTGTGGAGATAAATCATAAGCTGGATATGATGGAACAAAGGTTTGAAGCTAAGTATACAGAGGCCGACACTGCCGTAAATCTTTTAATGCAAGGACTTCAGAAGAATACAGCTGATCTAGCAGTGGTAAACCAAAATGCACATGTTGTGGCCAACAACATCAAGCTGTTTGATTCCAACATGGTGACACTCAACGCAAATCAGACATCCCTGCTGAACGAGTTCACTAAGACTGTTAAACATATAGATGAGTCACTGCATTCCTATGCAAACTCTATTGCCCTCGAAGCCAAAAAGGGGGAGAATGAATATAATGCTAAGATGGTAGGGCTAGAACAAATTATGGTCGACAACTTCAAGCAGTCAAACAAGTATGTTTTTGATAGCTGTCACTGGCTAGTTCAGCAAGCATCCGGTATACAAATTCCAATTCCATTTCCTTCTCCTGATGAGGTTACCACTATTGCTGATGAGGTTGCAAGTGCTGAGGAGGTTCCCTTGAGTGAAGCTGAGGTCAGGAAGGCTGCTAGGGCTACTGTCAAAGCTGCTCACAGTGCAATATTTGACCAAGAGGCCATTGCGAAAGGCAAACGAAAACTTCAAGAAGGAACTTCCAAAGAGACTCCAGCTGAGAGGAAAGTAAGATTGAAGGAAAGTGAAGTGAAGAATGAATGATGGAGTCCTATATCGAGGAGCATCATACTGGATACTTTCATGCTACAACAACGGGGAGAGCTGAATAGAAATGAAGTATACAATCAGTATGAATGGGAGATGCACAAAGCATATGAAGCTAAAAGAAACATATTTTTCAGGACTAACACTATGGAACATAAAGCACCTCCCCCCAGATACTACCCGAAGCCAAAGGAGTACTTTGAGAGACAAAGCAAGAAGTTCCTTGCTCAATAACTTAAGGATGATCAGGCTAAGGATAAATAAGCTTGGGATATAGACTTATCAATTTCTATATGCGTGTGTATCTTTTCATGTAATTATATGAATAATTTTTGATATATACAATTTTGAATATATATATATATATATATATATATATATATATATATATATATATATATATATATATATATATATATATATATATATATATATATATAATCACATGCTGATTCGTCTGTTGTTCTGAATGCGTGAAATTTTACTATTCTTAATTTCTTGTCTTGCACATTTGTTATGTATATCTTTCTGGTTGGTGTAATTCATCTTAGCTAGTGGGATTTTGGCTTATTCAAATAGGAGGAGATTGTTGGGTATTGTATCCACAATGTACCTGATTTAAATAAGCCCTTGTACAAGCTAAGATGAATTCAAAATTTATTTGACAATCTTATTTTAAGTTGTGCTTGCAGCTATTCCATGCTAAGTACACACCAATGTCAGGGTACAGTGAGTCAATATACATGGGTCTGCGCAACGTAATCCCTCGTTGAGCAGATCAGTGTGTTTACTCACGTGTGCTCTCTCTATTGGAGTATACTTATTATCAAGTACAGGGTCGAGATAGATCAAGAGCAGAAGAGGAGCAAAGATGGGTTAAAGACCAAGTTCAGAGGAAGGAAGAAGAAATCTTCTAAGTAAAAATCAACGAGAATCACTAAGTGATTCTCGCCAATTCGACGGGAATCATTAGTGATTCTCGCCGAATCGTCGAGAATCACTCAGTGATTCCCGCCGATTTCATCTGGCTGGCTGTCCTCCCTCAAGAAATCTGCTAAGGCAGAATCGACGAGAATCACTAACTTATTCCCGCCAATTCGTCGAGAATGATCTTGATTCTCGCCGATTTCCTTCGGATGTCAAGTATTTCAAACTCGAATTCTGCCAAGGCAAATTCGACGGGAATCATGAGTGATTCCCGCCGACTTCATCTAGAATCATCAATGATTCTCGCCGAATTTGCCTTAGATAAAATTGCTCTGCTCGCTGGACCGAACCATGACGGGTTACATTGTTTTGACCGGGCCTAGGGTTTCTTCTTGTGGGCCCCACAACGGTCATTTAGGGTTGTACTAAAGTTTATATACTCGCTTATTTCGAACTTCAACAGAGGTGATTCACGCAAAAAAAGCAGCCGTGCTTGACCTAGCCGATCGCGGAACTCCACCGCACGCCGTCGCCGCTCGCAAGTAGTCGCCACCGCAGATCTTAGATCCTCTTTGATCATCCGGCGACAGGACTGAGGCAAGCCTAGCGTCTCACGCATCTCTTTCGAGATCTATTGTATCTCGATTTGTTGAACGAGGATTGCTCTTCATTCCGAATCGATTGAGACGACTGATCCGATTGAGATCGTTGGTAGACCTTGCTTGCTTTGTCAAGAAGTTTGGATCTACAAAGCATCGCCGCCGCAATCGCTTGCCGCCGCCGATCTTGGGAAGATCCTCTCCAAGAGAGTGCTCCGGTCGTGGACTCTTCTTCTACATCAAGAACGCTTCAACGAACGAAGAGGGACATCGGGTTCTCCACAAGTTTGTTTGTATTTCTTGTACATTCAATTTTTGTTTTCTTGTAAAGGAATTTTATTCCTAGTTGTAAGGGTTGGGTGCAACCCGTGGTGGAGGAGTAGTGACTCCTTCGGTTGGAAGGGTGCCTTCCGTAGTGTGAGGATTGGATTTCAATCCGTTTGGTGAAGTGACCGAGTCATCCCTTGGCGGGAGATAGGTCGTAGGAGGAGAGTGGACGTACCCAAAACGGGGAACCACTATAATTGCTTGTGTGCTTTTCTGTGCTGTGTTTGTTTAATTGTGCAGGTTATTTAAATTCCGCAAAAGACTGCAATTCACCTATTCCCCCCCCCCATAGGTGGAATTAGTTGACACTATAGACTTTCACCTAAGGTGCACCCGGAAATCTGGGCGGAAACGCATTTCTGCCATTTTGGTGGCCTGGGAGCCAACCGGGTACATAGCGGGGCTATGTACCGTATTTGATCGATAGTTGGGACTGGGGGAAGTTTGGCCCGTGTCAAAGGCCAAATGGCCATGGCAGGGTGAGCAACGGGCTGGTGGAACCCTTCCCGCTCCATCTGTTTCGGTTAAAGTGACCTAAAGTTAACGTGGGACTTACCGATGATTTGGAGAATGAGTCTAGGCTACGAATGAAAGGACTAAATGCTTATGAGGTTTGTCTCCCCTGGGGGTGGTGGTGAAGTCAAGGATCGAACGGGGTTCGGACTGGCTCCACCGAGTAAATGCCCTGAGAGCATGAGGTGTACGGTCGTGTGTGCGTGAACCTTTGATGTGGTGTTTATTCACTATGTTGCTTGTTTTGCTTACAAGTGAAGGGAAGGAGCTTGGCCGCCCTAGTTTGTGGGCGGAATCATAATAATTTGGCTGACCGTTATTCTTGTTTGCCACCGTTGCGGTGAATTGTGCTTGCAGGTGCTGCGGAGCCGAGCGGTAAATAATGAGCTAAATCCTAGGTTGCTGAGCCGGCCCTCGAAGGCCTAATTTTTGAGTGTTTTCTTGTATTCTCATGTGTGACCGGCCTTCGTGCTGAGGTTTGGAAGACACTTATATTTGAGCAAACTATTGTAAGGCCTTAAGGCCAGTTCTTTTGTGTATTTTGTACTTCATTCCTACTGGAATTTTGTTAGTGGACATTTGTGCTTGTGCTGGGTTCATTTCTTTGTAACTTAATAAATTACTTAGGCTAGATGCTCTGTGTAGGACGTTGTGATTTGTTGAATGTTTTCAATGAGTAACTGTAGGTACCCTAGTTTTGATTTGAGTTCAGTCCTCTCTTTTAGTCTTTTGACCCAAGATTTATCTATGGTCAAAGGTTAGTTGTTTAGTTAGTTTGCTCTAGTTTAGACTTGTCACTTTTCTAGATAAATATTTGGTTAAGTTATTTTTTGTTCGACTATAGTCGAACGTCGCTCGACTATCGTCGATCAGCCGATCGACGATCGTCTTCCTGATATCTCGACTATCTGCTTGATAGGTCGACTATCTGTTGTCTTTGATAGTTCGACTATCTGTTGATAGGTCGACTATCTGTTTTGGTTGATAGCTTGACTATCTGTTTGATAGGTCGACTATCTGTTTTCTTTGATAGTTCGACTATCTGTTGATAGGTCGACTATCTGTTCTCTTTGATAGTTCGACTATCTGTTGATAGGTCGACTATCTGTTTTCTTTGATAGTTCGAATATCTGTTGATAGGTCGACTATCTGTTCTCTTTGATAGTTCGACTATCTGTTGATAGGTCGACTATCTGTTTTCTTTGATAGTTCGACTATCTGTTGATTGGTCGACTATCTGTTTTCTTTGATAGTTCGACTATCTGTTTGATAGGTCGACTATCTGTTTTGCTTCATAGCTCGACTATCTGACTTGATAGATCGACTATCTGATAGCTCGATTATCTGTTCTGATAGGTCGACTATCTGCTGAGGTAGTTCGACTATCTTCTTTGATAGTTCGACTATCTGTATCGTTCGACTATCTGTCTGATAGGTCGACGATCTCTGTGCTTCGGTCAACGATCTCTGAGGGTCGTTCGACGTTTTGCTGTATGTCTTAAGTAATTTTGTCATCTTCTATGATGTGATTTATTCAGACTTCATTATGGCATCAGAAATATCTGTTTCAGACAAAGGAGGAACTGATTCGTCTATCTCTTTTTCTGTAACTGCAGGAGGATCTGCTGGAGGGGAGGCCAAGGGCAGCTCCGAGGCATCTTCATAAAGCATCTCCCCCTGTCTGATTTCAGTAGATACTGAAACCAGGCCCCTAGATGAAGAGGGCTCAGTAGATTTTGATAGAGCTTGAATGCTGCTGTTAGCTTTTGAACTCCTTTTCCTGAATGAACTCTCTTTTTCTATATGAACTGGTTTTAGCTATCTGAACTAGTTAATTTCTTTCTCCAAAGAATTCTTTATATAGCAGCAGCAGCAACGGCTCTAATTTGAGTTTGAATCTTGTCTTCTACTGAAATCTGCAAGCTGGGCTGCAAATAGCATAAAGCAAGAACAAAAAACTGCAGACAGATATCCTATAAGAGGATAAAGCTTTCTAAGATGCTGCAAGTAACTCTGATAAAATAATACTAGAGAAAGTCACATCAGAAAAGACTCTTTACGGCCAAAGAAGACTTTTTGAGTCTAACGGCTATAAAGGACAGCCTGGCAGATAAAGCATAAAACATATTTCAACTAATAAGACAAACAACTTTGTCAGAAAAAGATTGGCTCATGCATAAGGAATGGAGCAGATATTGCATGGAAATAATATCATAAATTTATTCAAATAATCTTTTATAAAATATGCCAAAATGAATATGAAATAAATCACATCATAGAAGATGACAAAATTACTCAAGACATATAGCAAAACGTCGAACGACCCTCGGAGATCGTCGACCGAAGCATAGAGATCGTCGACCTATCAGACAGATAGTCGAACGATACAGATAGTCGAACTATCAAAGAAGATAGTCGAACTACCTCAGCAGATAGTCGACCTATCAGAACAGATAGTCGACTATCAGATAGTCGATCTATCAAGGCAGATAGTCGAGCTATGAAGCAAAACAGATAGTCGACCTATCAAACAGATAGTCAAACTATCAAAGAAAACAGATAGTCGACCTATCAACAGATAGTCGAACTATCAAAGAAAAGAGATAGTCGACCTATCAACAGATAGTCGAACTATCAAAGAGAACAGATAGTCGACCTATCAACAGATAGTCGAACTATCAAAGAAAACAGATAGTCGACCTATCAACAGATAGTCGAACTATCAAAGAGAACATATAGTCGACCTATCAACAGATAGTCGAACTATCAAAGAAAACAGATAGTCGACCTATCAAACAGATAGTCGAGCTATCAACCAAAACAGATAGTCGACCTATCAATAGATAGTCGAACTATCAAAGACAACAGATAGTCGACCTATCAAGCAGATAGTCGAGCTATCAGGAAGACGATCGTCGATCGGCTGATCGACGATAGTCGAGCGACGTTCGACCATAGTCGAACAAAAAAACAACTTAACCAAATATTCATCTGGAAAAGTGACAAGTCTAAACTCGAGCAAACTAACTAAACAACTAACCTTTGACCATAGATAAATCTTGGGTCAAGAGACTAAAAGAGAGGACTGAACTCAAATCAAAACTAGGGTACCAACAATCTCCCCCTATTTGAGTTAAGTCTCTCAACAACTAAACACACAAAACAAACTACTGAAAATAAATAAAATGCATGAAGAAAAATTTAAGCAGATAACATCAATCAATCAGATAAGCAAATAACTGTCAATCAATGAAATTTTAAGAAGCTTCAGAATTAGGTTTAGGTTCAGAAGAACTTGAAACAAAAGTTATTTTCCTAGAAGGATCTAGAGCTTCTTTCCTTGACAGCTTCAGGTCTTGTTCTCCAATGATTTTAGTTTCTGACGCCCTTGGGACAACTGCTTCAGGATGCTTTTCCATGTATTTTGAAGGGTCAAATACCTCAGGTCTAACCTGGAATTTATCAAGCTCCTTCATTCTGAATTTTGACATAGTGGTTAATCCTGCAGTGTCTTTGCCTTCAGCTTTAGCTTTCTTAATTTGGGCTGAACCAACAAGTTCAAGAAATCGAGCCATCCTGAAATCAGGATCAAGCTCTGGGCTTTTATACACATTTTCAGTGGTTGTATCAGCAGGTTTCACAGCTTTAAATTTAATAGACATATCTAGCAGACTTTCAGCTGGCTCTTTATCCAGAAAAACTAGATAAGAAGGAGGAGCAAACTCAGCAAATTTCTTGCAAGCGACCCGGGCATGATGCTGCCCAGTGCTGGTCCAAGGATAAGGTCTGTTTTCAGTGTGGGCAGAAGGGACACAACAAGTCTAGGTGTCCTCAGGTCCAGCCTGCTCTTCATGAAGTTCCTCTTCAGGCATTACCTCCGCCCCAGCGTGTGGACAAGGGAAAGGGAAAGCTGAACGTGATCTCTTCCGAGGAGGCTAAAGCTTCGACTCAGGTCATCTCAGGTTAGTTGTCTTCCAGCCTGAATGTTTTGTTCTTGTCTTACTAGAATGTTTGTAGTATTGTTGTGGTAGTTCCTTAGTTGTATATGTTCCTATAGGGAAGTTTAAGGTGGAGAACCGCTGGGCACGGGTTCTGTTTGACTCCGGCGCTACCCACTCGTTCGTGGCTAGAGCCTTGTAGAACGACATCGGTTGACTTTAGATCGAGTTCGGGATACCTTTCGTGTCAAGTTCCCCTCTGGTGAATCTGTGTTGTCAGATTTGGGCATGTTAGATTGCCCTGTTTTGTTGGGGGACTTCCTTGCGAAGGCAGACCTGAAGATGATTGATCTGGAGGACTTCGATGTTATTTTGGGCATGGACTAGCTGTCTAGGTATGATGCAGTCATTCAGTGCAAAGGGAAGCGCTTGGACTTCATCAGGGACGACGGTCAGCCCGGAAGTGTGTATGCAGATCTGAGCCAGGATTCTTCTGTCATCTCTGCGGTATGTGCTCAGAAGCTTTTTCTTTCGGACTGTTTTGCTTGTTTGGTCTCGGTGGTTGGGACCGCTGTTAGTGTACCGCGCTTAGAGGAGATTCCAGTTGTTTGTGTTTTCGCCGATGTTTTTCCTGATGACCTTCCTGTCTTCCTCCCGAGCGGGATGTTGAGTTTGTGATCGATTTGGAGCCGGGTACGCATCCTATTGCTAAGGCACCGTACCGGATGACCCCTCGAGAGCTAGAGAAGTTGCAAGTCCAGTTAGATGAGTTGTTGGCGAAAGGGTTTATCAGGCAGAGTTCGTCGCCTTGGGGTGCTCCTGTTCTATTTGTGAAGAAGAAAGATGGGTCAATGCGGCTTTGTATCGACTATAGGGAGTTGAATAAAGTCACAATCAAGAACAGGTACCCTCTGCCGAGGATCGATGATTTATTTGACCAGTTGCGCGGTAGCACGGTCTTCTCCAAGATTGACCTTCGTTCAGGCTATCATCAGCTTAGGATCCGTGAGACAGATATTCCATGGACTGTGTTTAGATCGAGGCACGGACATTTTGAGTTCTTAGTGATGTCATTTGGATTGACCAACGCTCCATCAGCGTTCATGGATATGATGAACCGGGTGTTCAAGGATTTCCTAGATAAGTTCGTGGTGATCTTCATCGATGACGTGTTGGTTTATTCTCACAGTGCTGAGGAGCATGAGTAGCATCTGCGCTTGGTTCTAACAGAGTTGAGGAACCATAAGTTATTCGCCAAGTTAAGCAAGTGCGAATTTTGGTTGCCTCAGGTCTCGTTTCTGGGCCACGTGGTGAATGAGGATGGGATCTCGGTTGACCCGGAAAAGATCGCAGCAGTGATGGATTGGAGTAGGCCGGGCACGCCCAAGGAGATCAGGAGCTTTCTAGGATTGGCCGGCTACTACAGGAGGTTTGTGGAGGGTTTCTCTACCCTAGCTGCACCTTTGACTAAGCTGACTCAAAAGAACGTGGCTTTTGTTTGGAGCCAGAAGTGCGAAGAAGCCTTCCTGGAGTTAAAGAGGAGATTATGCACTGCTCCCGTTCTGACCCTGCCTACTGAGGGCATGGATTATGATGTATACGTGGATGCTTCGCATGTGGGTTTGGATGCGTATTAATGCAGGTGGGTAAGGTGATTGTCTATGGGTCAAGGAAACTGAAGACTCATGAGAAGAATTATCCTACACATGACCTCGAGTTCGCAGCGGTTATTTATGCATTGAAGCTGTGGAGACACCTACTTTATGGGGCTCAGTGCAAGATCTTCACCGACCATAAGAGCCTGAAGTACGTGCTCACGCAGAAGGAGTTAAATCTGCGCCAGCGTCGGTGGCTAGAGTATGTGGCCGATTATGATGTAGAGATCCAGTATCATCCAGGCAAGGCCAATATGGTGGCCGACGCCTTGAGCCGAAAGACGGGAAAGATCTTTAATCTCACCGCCGATCGTTTGGTGGAGGAGTTCCTCCTTATGGATATATCAGTGAGATGCTGTGACTTGCAGAGTAGTTTGTCAGTGGCAGAGCCGTCTTGGATTTCTTTGACCATACTTCACCAGAAGGATGACCCGGATCTTCTACACTTGTACTCCAGGACTGAAAGAGGAGAGTTGCCGGATTATTCCATCAATGATGTGGGAACTTTGAAGTACCGCGACAGATTTTGCATCCCCGCAATTGGGGACATTCGGGGTATGGTTTGCAGAGAGGCTCATGGATCCAGCGTTGCCTACCATCCAAGATCTACAAAGATGTATCGGGACTTAAAGCAAATTTCCTGGTGGTATGGCATGAAAGGAGATATAGCCCGATTTGTTGCGGAGTGCCACACTTGCAAGCGGGTGAAGGCCGATCATGGAAGGCCTGGTGGCAAGTTGACTCCGTTAGAGATACCGACTTGGAAGTGGGAAAGTATATCTATGGATTTCATCACAGGTTTACCGCGATCCTCGAGGGGATTTGATTCCGTTTGGGTCATAGTGGATAGACTGATGAAGATTGCTCACTTCGTGCCATATAAGATTGATTACCCGATGAAGAAGATAGCGGAGTTGTACTTGAATGAAGTCATCCGACTGCACGGTGTGCCGGTTAGCATCATTTCTGATCGAGACTCCCGATTTACTTCTCATTTTTGGCAGAGTCTGCAGGAGGGTTTGGGTACGGATCTGAGGTATTCTACTGCGTACCACCCACAGACTAATGGGCAAACGGAGCGGGTGAATCAGATAGTTGAGGATATGATCCGATGCTACATTTTAGACCATGGTGGAGCGTGGGATGAGCGGCTGCGACTTATGGAATTTGCATACAACAATAGTTATCAGGAGAGCTTGTAGATGGCTCCGTTCGAAGCCTTGTATGGGAGGCGCTGCAGAACTCCGTTGTTTTGGGCTGAGGCTGGTGAGAGGCCATTGTTGGGTCCTGATGCGCTCGAGGAAATGGAAGTCGCAGTGAAGCTTGTTTGAGAGAAGCTTCGTATCGCTCAGGAGAGGTACGAGAAGAACGCCAATCGGCATAGGACTGCCTTGGAGTTTTCTGTAGGGGACCTTGTATTTCTTAAAGTTTCGCCGATGGTTGGTGTAAAGAGGTTTGGTAAGAATCAGAAATTTGACCCGAGGTATGTGGGCCCATTTAAGATTTTGGAACAGATTGGCGTGTCAGCTTACAGGTTGGAATTGCCAGCAAACTTCCCAGGTGTTCATAATGTTTTCCATGTTAGTCAATTGGGGAAGTGTATGCGCAACAGTGGGCAAGTGTTGGACGTTGTGCCCCAGTTGGAGCCCAACCTCTCTTTTGTTGAAGTGTCGGTTCGTATTTTGGATACTCAGGAACGGGTGCTGCGAAAGAAGTCTATTCCGATGGTGAAAGTTCTTTGGAAGAATCAGGATTTGGAGAGCGCGACTTGAGAGCTAGAGTCGGCTATGAGGGAGGCTCACCCTCAGCTGTTTCCCTAATTAGTTTGGTTTGTTTTTCTTCTTGTAATGTTTGGATTATTACTTTCCTTCTATAGTAGAAGTGTTGTGCGTAAAGTTTCGGGACGAAACTTTCTTTTAGGGGGAGTGACTATAACGCCCCCGATTTTTCTGCGATTATTTAATTCTCGTTTGGCGGTACGTTGATGCATTTTCGTGGCTCGTGCCATTTGTGGAGTGTGGTCTTAACTCTTTAAAACTGGGTGCCCTATTTTGTAGCCGGTTGGCAAGATCTCCCTAGCAAGCCGATTCGTTTTGGGTGACCCGGTGTGGCCTCTCGGGGGATGCTTGTGTTTTGGCTTCAAGAGGGTATAACTCGAGTTCTGTTCGTTGAAAGTTAGTTTCGACTTCGCCGTTGTGTTCGTAGTATGGATATTTAGCTACGGTGCGAATTTCGTCGAATTCCGAGATAGTTTGGTTTTCGCGCCGTTTTTGGTGTGCCATTAATAAAGCCTATTAGAGAATTCTCTTAATTTAATAAGGGAGCCGGCGGTTAGGATTCGATTTTGCTGAACCGATGCATTTAAAGCTTATAAAAAGGCTTTATTAAGAAGTGGCGGGCCACTCTCTTCTTTCTTCCCAAGACCGAAACCGTCGCCTGCTCCTGTTCGCAGAAAACAGAGGAAACCGCCAGACCTGCTTCTCCTTCGGACGGCGATTCCGGGAGTGTTCGTGGACAGATTTCGATTCCGAAAGTGGCGTTGTCTTGCTCTCACTCAGATCTACGTTTCGACGGTAAGAGGTTTGTTTTTCGTGGAGTTTTAGGAGACTTGGATTTTCGGTTTCTTGTGGTTTTCCGCCATTAATGTGAGGGTTTGCTTGTTAGGTGCTTCTCCTTTTAGTGCAGAACGAAGAGGAGGGAAAGCCGACCAAGCTTCGTCGGAAATCGAGGCAAGTGGTATTCTTTCCCTTGCCATTGTTGTTCTTTTGATATTCTAGAATGTTTCCCGGTTTGCCCTAGGGTAGAAACCAAGCATATTCCCTTTTACCTTGCTGAATTTAGGGCTTAGATTCGCCTATGAACCCCCCTCCTTGTGCTGTTTTGCTCAACCCGATGGTTGTTTTAACCATTTAGACTCCAGATTTGTAGTTCTAGTTGGGTGCTTTTACGGGTGGAGCCGAGAGAGAGAGTAAGGGAGGTTGTTGTGGTAGGTCTCTGGTTAGAACCAGTCTTGGTAGACTCTCCGATTTTTGTGTCGAGTGTGGTGCCCACACTCAAAGCCAAAAGCCGCCCGGACTTGGCGTTGAGTGTTGTGGACACACTCAAAGCCATAGTTCGGTTTGTTCTTTGCGGTTGAGTGGTGGGGTGATTGAGTGAAAATTTTCGTCTAAGTCAAAATCGACGAGAATCATCCTTGATTCCAGCCGATTTCGACGTGATTCCCACCGATCGGCAAGAATCATCCTTGATTCCTGCCGATTCGGCGAGAATCATCATTGATTCCCGCTGATAGTCGAGAATCCTTCTGGATTCTTGCCGATTCGGCGAGAATCATCCTGCATTCCCGCCGATTCGGCGAGAATCAGTCGGCATTCCCGCCGACCTCCTCTTGTTGGCGTTGGCTTAGGGTTTTCCTGCGGAAGTGAACTTTGGCGTAGAGTGAGTTGACCTCACTCAACGCCAAAGCTGTTTTGGCATTGAGGGTGGTAGACTCACTCAATGCCACTATTGGGATTTGTGGTTCTGGCTGAAGGCGTTGAGGGAGTGGACCTCACTCAACGCCATAGCTGTTTTGGCGTTGAGTGAGGTTAGCTCACTCAAAGCTGCTGCCTCTTTTGCTGAAGGCGTTGAGGGAGTGGACCTCACTCAACGCCATGGCTGTTTTGGCGTTGAGTGAGGATAGCTCACTCAACTCCAGAGCTGTTCTTGCGGAGGGCGTTGAGTGAGTGACTCTCACTCAACGCCATGGCTATTCTGGCACTGCGTGAGGCTAACTCACTCAACGCCTAGGTCTGGTTAGGCACTGAGTGGATTCCACTCAACGCCGAGCCGTGTTGAGTAACTTCAACACTATTTCTCTTTCCTCGATTTACGTTCCCGAGTGAATTCCTTGTTTATTTTTGTAGTTTCCTTGTCGGCCATGTTTTTCTTTCCTAATGGCTGAATCGTGGGTCGTGGTTAGTAGTGGTGGTTTGAAGCTCTTCATGGGGGAGGTGTTGTGTAATTTAGCCAAGGCCACCCTTATTCTTCTATCTTGCTCCAGGTACGAGCTGGGCAAGGGGGTGGAAGGTCCCTTGTGCTTTAACATGTAGACCCTTGAGCTTGTTGGCTTGGAAATGGTGGTTGAGGGACTGAGTTTGCCTCCAACCCAGATCCATGCTGTTTGTTTTTGCTACTACCATCTCCCACAACTTAGGGTGTTAGAAGTTTCTTCCTTGGTAGATTACAGTACTTTGGGCTCTTGGTAGCCTAATAGACCCTGCAGGATGTAGTTTTTGGGCAGGGTTGGTGCTGTTTCCTTGCACGTAGTGCATTTCTTATTGTCTTGCCTTGGGCAGTTGTGACTTTTACTGCGGTGTGTTTTCCTCTTTTATTTATTCCCTGGTTAACACTTCCTTGCAGTTTTTTTTCCTTGTTTTGCTTGCTGAGGTATTCTTTCTTCTTTTGAATGCCTCAGGTTCTGAGCAGTAGCCGGTTTGGTGGCTAGGTTGCGGTGGTGTTGCTGTTGGTCTCTTAGACTTTGGAGATCCTGTTGCTTTGTTAGTGAGGTAGTTTTTCTGTACTTTTCTTACAGACATACATATTTGCCAGTGGGTTCGTGTCAGGTTGTTGGCGCCCACTGGTAGTTTTTACCTTTGTACTAGATATATTACTTTTGTTGCTACCATTTTCTGGAGATAGTCTACTTGCTCTAGGGAGGATTTATGTTAGGTTGCTAGTTATTTTAAAACTACATTTATTATTATTGTAAATATATTGCATGATCAGCATGATTTATAAAAGTAAATCACTATTTTCCAAGCAGCGTATAAAGATCGTTTTCCTATATCTAATATAAATTAAATGTAGAGTCTTTCATAGAATAAGTGGTCCTCATAGGGCTCATATGCTCTTATTAGAATGTCAAACCTGAATAAAATATTTTTCCGCAGCGCTTAAGTATAGTTTTTAACTATGGACTAGGTGATCCACCGAGCCGAGGGATACGGCCTCTAAAGTATAACTGATTTTCTAATCATTAAACTCATAGATTTCTTTCATAAAGAGTAGTAGTTGGTTTTGCCTGAGCGTCAGCAGTTACCCCCTACTTGACGTGGCATCATGACGCGCGTTTTCTCATACTCTGATAATTCTTTAATTCGGAGAAAATGTGGGTTGTGACACCTGAAGTATTTGTTGGACCAGAAAGAGCTTAATATGCGACAGAGAAGGTGGATGGAATTTTTTGGTGACTACACCTTCCAGATTCATTACACTCCCAGTAAAGGGAATGTAGTAACAGATGCCTTGAGTCGTATGACTCCGGCAAGGGAAATTGGTTGCTACGGCATGATGAAAGCTTAATACGAGAACTAGAAGCATTGGATATTTCTTGTGTTGAAAGGAATGCCACTGCAAGTGCGTGCTTAAACTGGAAAGAGGTACAGTGTGACCTGACGGACCAGGTTCGATAGGCAACGACAATTGATGATAGCCTTCAGCGCTATGCAGCGGAAAGTGCAGATGCTCAGTTTTCATTTAGTGACAGCCTTTTTCAAAAGGACGGTCGCTTGTGTGTCCCAGATAGGGGTAAACTTCGTGAAGAAGTAATGTATGAAGCTCACTTCACAAGGTATTCGATTCAACCCAGGAGCACGAAAATGTATAAGGATCTGAAGAAACTTTTCTGGTGGCCTGGGATGAAGAAGGATATAGTGCACTACGTTGCAAAGTGTCAAACATGTGCTTTAGTAAAGGCTGAATGCCAAAAACCAGGATGTTTTCTGAAGTCATTGCATATCCCTGTATGGAAGTTTGATGATATTTCCATGGATTTCGTGCACGGACTGCCGAGATCACAGCGTGGGAATGATGCAGTTTGGGTGATTATGGACCGATTAACTAAGGTGTCGCACTTCATCCCTAACTGGAAGGACGATCCCGTTGAAAAGTTTGCAAAGATGTATGTGGATACGATTGTACGACTGCACAGAGTACCTCGTAGCATCGTCAGTGATCGAGATGGGCGTTTCACTTCGGGTGATTGGAGGTTAGTCCACCAACTATTGGGTACGAAATTACATTTCAACACGGCCTTTCATCTTCAAACGGATGGTCAGACCGAAAGGACCAACAGGACGTTGGAAGATATGCTCTGAATGTGTGCGCTGAATTTCGGGAAGAGTTGGGAAGAAAACTCTTTATGATTGAGTTCTCCTACAACAATAACTACCAGGCTAGTATTCAGATGGCGCCCTTTGAGGCTTTATACAGTAGGAAGTGTCGTACATCATTGGCTTGGGCGGAGACTGGAGAAACAAAGTTGTACAGACGAAAGGAGGTAGATGATGCCAACGCAGTTATACGAGTGATACGTGAATGGCTGTTGGTGGCATAAGATAGGCAGGCTAAATATTTCAATGCCAAGCACCGAAACGTGGAGTTTGCGGTGGGCAATTGGGTATACTTGAAAATTAAACCCTTTAAAGGTGTGTCCAGGATACGGCGGCTGAAAAAGCTGAGCCCGAGGTTTCTGGGACAGTTTGAAGTGGTAGAGCGTATTGGTGAAGCTACCTATCGACTAGCACTGTCGCTGGAGCTGAGAGATTTACATGACATGTTTCATTTCTCGGTGTTACGGAAGGAGATGAAGGAGCCATCACAAGTGGTTGTTGCCGATCAAGTATCAGTTGGTAGTGGGCTAACGACGAAGGTTAGACCCATTCAGATCAAAGATAAAGCAGAAAAACAGTTGTGGAACAAGACGATCAGGATGGTCAAAGTCCGGTGGGATAATTGTTGCTCTGAGGAGCTCATATGGGAGCTAGAGCCAACCATGTGAGCTGAATTTCCCGAGCTATTTATGTAAACTGTTGACCGTGTACATTTTGAGTTATATCATTATGGTTACTGAGTTTACTTGCTATGTACAAATTTCGGGACGAAATTTATTGTAAGGAGGGGAGGGTTGTAACACCCCAAAATTCAGAAGTCTCAAAATGGGGGGTGATACGGCATGGGACACGGGCGTGTCCCAGGGCGTGTCCTGCTCTGTTACTCGAGTGTTCGCGAGTGTGATTTTGGTCTCGAGTAGGCATTAAGTGAGGCAACACTGCCTGGGACACAGGCATTTCCCAGGGCATCTCCTGCTCTCGAGCACTCGACGCCATGCACTCAATTATCTTCGAGAGGCGACACAGCCTGGGACACGGGCGTGTCCCAGGGCATGTCTTGCTCAGGTTGATGGCCAGAACGTGTCCGAGAAGGACACGAACTGGATCCCAGGCATGTTCTGGATGACACAAGCAAGTCAAATGTGATACGAGCATGTTTGGTACCCGTGTTCCTTTCGGGATTTTTGGTGAACTTGTGTCAAATGAGGGACACGCCCATCAATACGGGCGTGTACCAAGTGAAACGGGCATGTCAGGTCTTGACACGGGCATGTCTAAGCCCGTAGCGTGGTCTGGATTGAGTCGGTTCTGACGCCTCTTAGGGAACATGGCCTATGACACGGGCATGTCATAGGCCGTGTCAGCCGAAATATTAGATTTTCAGAATGGTTCTGAGCCGCTTGTTTTCTTTGATGGTGATCCAATGGACCTGGGTGTTTTCCTGGCTAGATAAGAACGGAGATGAGGAGGTCTTTCTCATCATAAGCCTCAACATCTCTTTCTAATAATAAGAGAGAGAGGAGAGAAAGAGGAGGAGGAAGAAGAGGAATCCGGTCGTCGGTGGTGCTACGGTGGGCCAAATCGTGAGCCGAGTTCGGTTCTGTGGAGGCTAGAGCATTGCGGAGCTTTCCAACCATATAGTTTTCTCCATGGAGCCGAAACGTCTTCTTAGGGTAATGATCTTCCACTCGGACATGTGATGTCCTTAATTCTTGCATCTATATAGGAATCCTCCACGAAAAGGTGGATGGAGAAGTGATTCCCTTGGGATTGGTGGTTCATCCCTTGTTTATTTGCATTAGAACCGGAAGTGAGTAGTATGGTTAGGCATGCTGTGTGAAGCCCATCTGGACATGTTGGTCTGGATTGGTGATGCTTTGTTTGCAAATCGGAGGAGACTTCGTGTACATTGGTTGTTTATATGGACTCCTTAGTAGATACTAGCAGCTTGGTGCAGCAGGAAGTACTGGAAGAAGTCAAGGAAAATTGTTGAGGGGTTGTGCTTGGTGCTCAATCCCTTTGGCCGTGAGTGCCAGTATGTACGAAGTTGAGCCGTTGGGCTGCAACTAGAAAGGCCTTGGTGGCGAACGGGCAAGGTGAAGTTGTACCCGTGTCGGTCCGATGTGACGACTGACGATGATGAGCTACGGGCAAAGCAGATTTGTACCCGCGTTATGGTTGTCTAACCTTGGGTGCTTAAGGCTCTGTTAGGATCACATAGCAAGAGTCTTTGGCCTGAGCGCCATAAAGACTAGGAATGCTCATAATGAACAGTTATGTCTGGGACCTCTGAACGGTGGTGTGACCTGGTATTCGGTACAACAACAATATGCCCTGAGTGCACAGATCGTCGGGCCGTCGTACTGGCGGTTGTGATATTATTGACTTGTGCGGTCGTGCACTTCCTTGGTGAATTATGATACATATATGTTATGTGAATGATGTGTGAAATGCTTTGCAGGGAAGGAATTCTTCTGCCCCATGCCAGGGGCAGGGTCGTTATAATTGGTCAGCTGAATGCTGACCGTTGCCCTGTTTGCCACCGCTTGGTGGTTTGTTTCTTTATAGGTGGTGCTGGGCCGGGCGGGAAATAGCGGGTTGAAGCCCATGTCGCACTGCTGCCCTTGAAGGCTTGTTTTATTTAATCTTGTTCATGTGTGGCCGGCGCGCGCGCCGATGTTTGTAAACCATACCTTTTGTTAAGAGAAATCTGTAAGACCATAAGGCCAAACGTTGTTGTATACATTCCTATTTTTCCCGTAGTGGACGCTCTTTGTTATTCTTGAGTTCAAGTTTTCAACCTTGAAGCTTCCGCTAGAATGCTCTGTGTTAAGGTTTGTTGGTCTTTGATATTATTGAATAATTGTTCAGCCTGTTTGTAAAATATGGTGTGTAGCCCCGGCCAGACCCTCTATTATATTGCATGTGACGGGTAGAGGTGTTACACCAGAGCAGCCACATTAGCCTTATTTTGTTTACGCACCATCACGAGACGTTTGCGGAAACTCTAGCTATAAGACATGGAGGCGATGGAGTAGATGAAGGAAGAAGTGAGAGAGGGGGGCACTCTCCATGCGGGGGTAAGTGTCACGTATTTATAGGCACCAGAGGAGGGCCCCACAAAAGATTCTCTCGTAAATGAACTTTAATACCACAAGCCTCGGTTGGACTTTCTTTCCGAGCTTGGGACAACCTTGAAAAGAGCGAGGATTGTGTACAACCTCGGGCTCACAGGAGGGGACTCAAGGAAAAATACTAAGGGCGAGAAGTTTGCATAGGCGGGAGGTTCCCGCAGCCCGTGCTGATCCATTAAAATTGAGACGAAGTCTTTGCGAGACGGAATACTCGCAAGGAGAGAGGTGAACAGTAGAGGAAGCGAGAGGGTCCTCGTGCCGTAGTCTAGGCTCTAATGACAAGACGAGGTACCGCGAGATGAGCTGAGGAGCAACGGAGTAGGCGATATGGGATACTCGCGAGGCAAACTAATGGGCATCTCTCTCCCACTAGATGCCATTTGTCGTCGGCCGCCGTCTCTACGTTGGTCGAACGTCGGCTCGACGTTCGTCGAGCGCCGGCTCGATGATTCGTCGAGCGCCGGCTCGATGATTCGTCGAGCGCCAATTCAACTAAAAGGACATTTTTACATTTTTACCCCCCAAGTAGGAGTTTTAATCTTAAGTCTCAGGTAATTTTACCCTTTTGCCCTTGGTGGTCTGCATATAACCCTTCAGAACAGCGGAGTTTAGCTGGTGGCAGACCCAGCCCAGGGTATTTTGGTAATTTAAGGTCGGCTTAGTTTGGTTATTGGCAGGTCAAACTCAGAGGCCTATAAATATACCGATAAGGTGCCTTGAAGAAGGTTGTTGACCCCTTTCATCTTCTTCCTCCAAGGCACCTAGCTCAGCACTGGCTAGGGAGGGTAAGGAATTCTAGTTCTTCCGAGTAAGAGGCGGGACCTCCAAGCTGAATGATGTAGGGACGACCGTGATTCGGATGTGATTATAATACGGACACCTAAACGTTACCGAACAAGAAATAAAAGAGGGAACGCCGACCAAAAGCGAACGAAAAGGGGTCGGTTGGTTCCCAAAATCCGGGACTCGATACCACGTCCTTAGGACCTACTTCTCCAACAAGCACACAACTCAACGTAAGCCGGACTCGATACAACGTCGTTAAGACCTACCTATCCAACAAGCACACAACTCACCGCACCTACACAAGCATCTATTCATTTCAATATAGCCATTTCAAGCGCAGCAATAGTTTATTTCGGAGCGGCGGAAAACCTTTAAGAGCGATCGAAATTCGAGTCGTGATTAATTCCCTTGTTGGCACATAAAGTGCGCCAAACGAAAGAGCAAAATCGAGGCTAGGCCACGTTGCATTCCCAAGACGGATCTACCCATTCCGGACAATAAGAGATTCAATAACAACACCGTCAAATTCAAATTTTGCAAGCGACGGATTTAAAAATCACGGAAAAAATGGTGCATGAAAAAACCTCCACAAACTAAAGCAAGAATCACACAAAGAAAAGAGATTACCCAACCGGATGAAAGTTCACACAAAGATAAGGTGGGAGAATCACTCTCTCCACGGATCCACCGGCGTCACACCGAAGGGTTTGCAACCTTCTTCCACGGAGTCGCACCAAGGAAGCCGCGCCGGAGTCGCACCAAAGCGGATGGAGGGAGCAAGGAGGGGTGGCGGCTTCACACCACCACAAGGGGCCGGCAGTTTCACACCACACAAGGGGGGCGGCTTGGATTCTCTCCTCTTGGCCGAAATTCCTCTTAAGGGGAATAGAATTAGGTTTCAAATCTCAATGATATTATTCCTCTTAAACACCTCCTTAAATAGGAGTTTACAATAACTCTTAGCCCTCCATGACGGAGATGTAATCTCATCCATCCAAAAGGCTAAATGCACACCAAAATAAAATATTGTTCCAAATGAAAAAAAATTACACATGCCATGAATATAAAATTATCACTTAAACATAGGATAATTTTATATTCCCAAAATATAAAATAAAGTGCATGAAATAAGAAAAATTAGGCTAATTCTTCATGGCGGTTTTAGCACGCCGCGGGCGGAGGTTGTAACGTACACTTCCTTCAGTGTTATCACGACGTCTCAGATCTTTATGTCGTAGCGCCTCGGCAACCGGGTCATCATCAATTGGCGGCGGCGCTACATCAATCCTCCCCCACTCAAAATCACGTATCTCTAATGCGTGAGTGGAGAGATAGCGGCGGAGAAGCTCGACATCCAAACATTAAAGCTCTGTCGCGAGTACCCAAGAGTCGTCCGAAGGGGGGCGGTCATGCCAACGGACAAGGAAGCGGTAAGTAGTACCATCCGGAGTAGTGAATGGTTACGCAGCGAGTATCATATCTGGTGTGAGAAATGTCCTGGGGAACCTGGGAAACATGTCAGCAATAGGAGTAAAAGAAGGCAACGTACCATCCGATGTTTTACCTGCGAGGACCGAAGGAGAGAGATCATCCGAACTACCACTCCCCAACCCATCAGAATTTTTAGTGGAGGGAGAAGACGACAGAGAATTCAACTCAGGTGGAGGTAAAACAAACAACGTCAAATCCGAGACATTAAAAATAGGGGAGATACCCCAATCAGCCAGCAAATCCAAAATGAAAGCGTTGTCACCTAGTTTCTTGATAATCCGAAAAGGGCCGGCACGCTTCGGTGCCAACTTCTTAACGGTGTCAGATGGCAAGCGTTCGGGAACTAAGCGGACTAGGACCAAATCGCCAACTTTAAAGTGTGACACCCTCCTATGTAAATTAGCGTGCGACTGATAAGACTCGTATTGAGCAGTCAAGGTAGCTCGTATATGTGCATGTAAGTCATGAATATGTTGGGAGAAGGATTGTGCAAACTGACTTGTCTTGTATGTTGGGGGCAACAGTACCAAGTCAATAGGCACAGGGGCCTTGTATCCATGGACAATTTCGTTTGGTGACAGACCAGTAGACCGATTTTTGGAATTATTATAAGCTAACTGGGCATAGGAAAGAATAAGATCCCACGTGCCTTTGTGATCGCTCACTAGGCATCTAAGAAGACTACCCAAGCTTCGATTAACCACCTCCGTCTGCCCGTCAGTCTGGGGGTGATAGGCAGAGGAAAATAATAGCTTGGTACCCATTAAGACCAAAAGTGTCTTCCAGAAATAACTAGTGTACTTAACATCACGATCCGAGACTATTGTCTTCGGCACTCCCGGGTGACTAACTACTTCTTTAAAATATAATTTGGCTATATGAGACGCATCGTTAGTTCTAGTGCACGGGATGAAATATGCCATTTTGGAGAACCTATCCACAACTACTAAAATAGAATCGTGACGTCGTAAAGTAGTGGGTAAGCCTAAGACAAAGTCCATGCTTACATCTTCCCATGGGGTGGAAGGAATAGGTAACGGCGTATATAAACCAACATTGGTTTTGGTGCCCTTAGATAATTGACAAGTACGGCAACTACTCACCACTCGTCCCACCATTGCCTTAAGTTTAGGCCAATAGAATTTTTCTTCAACTAACGTAATGGTCTTATCCCTACCGAAATGACCACTCAACCCTCCGCCATGCATTTCCCAGATGATATGGAGACGTAATGACGACTGTGGAATACATAACTTTCCAAGTCAAAATAGATAGTCGTCCTTAATGACGAAAGCCGATATGTTCGTGGGGGAGCAATCTTGGGCTGACAAATATGCGTCCTCGAAATCGGGGAACATGGCGTACTCATCTTTGACACGCTTGAATCCTACCACATTAACCTCCATAGTGGTGACTAACAAGGTTAAGCGACTAAGAGCATCCGCGAATCAGTTGTCAGCTCCCTTAAGGTGCTTGAGATTAAACGTGTAACCTTGTAAGAAAGCTACCCACTTAGCGTGCCGTGGGCTGATCTTATGCTGGCCGTTGATGAAACGTAAAGCCTCATGATCGGAGAGGATCACAAACACCTTAGAGAGGAGATAGTGCCTCCAATGGTGTAGACATCAGACTACAACATAAAATTCCCTATCGTAATTTGAATAGTTCAGCTTAGGGCCGGACAACTTCTTGCTAAAGTAACTAATGGGATGGCCCTCCTGGCTCAAGACTCCTCCAATCCCTACCCCAGACGCATCACATGTGAGCTCAAAGACTTTAGTAAAGTCAGGTAGACGTAAGACAGGTGCCTTAGTCATAACCTCCTTTATTCGCTCCAAAGCATAGGTGGCGGACTTCGTCCACGTAAACTCTCCCTTCTTCATACAGTCTGTGATAGGCGCCATAATACTACTAAAGTCTCGTATGAAACGACAATAAAACGTGGCTAACCCATGGAAGCTACGCACCTCACGTAGGGTGGTTGGCACGGGCCAGTCCTCAATGACCTGAACCTTGCCCGGGTCAACTCGAATACCTTAAGAGCCGACTATATAGCCTAAAAACTCAACCTCCGAGGCATAGAAAGTGCATTTCTTAATATTGAGAAATAAAGTCTCCTTCCGCAGGGTGGAAAGGATCACTGTCATGTGGGAGATGTGCTCGCTAGTAGAGGTGGTATAAATCAAAATATCGTCAAAGTAGACGACAACGAACTTCCCCATGAATGGCTGAAAGACATGTGTCATCATCCAGGAGAAGGTACTAGGGGCATTGGATAACCCAAAGGGCATCACAAGCCATTCGTACAGACCATCCTTTGACTTAAACGCCGTCTTCCACTCGTCGCCCTCTCGTATCCTAATCTGGTGATAGCCACTCCGAAGATCTAATTTGGAGAATATGGTGACTCCAGACAAGACATCCAACAAATCATCTAGGCGGGGAATGGGGAACCTATACTTGATTGTGATTTTGTTGATAGCCCGGCTATCAACGCACATCCTCCACATGCCATCCTTCTTGGGGGCAAGGAGGGCTGGCACAACACATGGGCTCATACTAGTCCTAATAAAACCTTTCTCTAGCAAACCCTCTATCTGGGACTGCAACTCCAGGTGAGCCGTGGGGTGGAGTCGATAGTGGGGCTGATTTGGCAAGGAAGACCCCGGGATGAGATCTATCGCATGCTGGATATTCCTAAGCGGGGGTAACGTGGGAGGCAAATCATCCGGGTACACGTCCCTATACTCCTCCAACAGTACCCGTAACTCACTAGGTAGCTCATCCAAAATACTAGAATCGGGCTTCGCACTTAATAGGACTAGTGCATACATAATTCCATCAAAGAACGGATCTCTCTCAAACTCTTTCCTCCAAACTAGATTCAACGTTTTCCGTTCTACCGGAATAGTGGTGTCCTTAGCCAAGACTACGGGCTCCTTTGGGATGGTCGGCCTCAAAGTGATGGTTTTGCCATTGAATTTGAATTTATAAGTGTTGGCTCTACCAAAATGTGTAACATCATGGTCGTATAGCCAAGGGTGGCCTAACAACACATGACAAGCGTCCATCAGAAGGATATCACACCACACCTCATCAATGTAGGATTTGAATGAGAGTGGGACCAGGCATCGCTTGGTAACGGGTACAGAGATCTTGTTGATCCAGGCGACCTTATATGGGGTTGGGTGTGGCTCCGTGGTCAAGGACATACGTGCGACAGCGTTCTCAGAAACGACATTCACACAGCTACCACTATCAACAATCAGCTTGCAAAGCTTCTCGCCACTCTTAAAAATTAGAGAAAATATGCTCGTCCTCTTCCAATCATCTAATGGACGAGGAGTGGTCAAGATACAACGCATCACCATAAGGGGGTGATCATCCTCTAAGTCACTTGGGACCCCTTCTGGGTCGCTCTCCTCCGCAGCCTCATAAACATAATCCGCAAGATCGGTCGTCGACTCTAACAAGGCTTTAGTTTTCGTTGGGCATTCGAAGGCGTAGCGACCCTGAATGCCGCAAGAGTAACATGTGGCGTTAGTATTGCTAACCTTTCTGATAGAAATACATTCACTCGCGGGGTTCTTAGTGTTCCTAGCAGTGATTACAATAGACTTTGACTCGGCGGACCAGAACTTTCCTTGATCCTGATATGTGGAGGAAGATGATCCGGTAGTGGATTTCCCCTTCGTAAGGGAATAATGGGAGTGAGCCTTAGATGCTAAGTGTTTCTCAATGCCGAGGGCAGCATTGAATGTCGTGTTTAGATCCGTGTGGTCATATCGTAAGAGCTTCCGCTGAATATCGGGTTGAAGCCCCTTACGGAATCTAGAAAGGGTGACCTCGGGGATTTCCTTCAGATCACAACGTACCATTCGGTCCTTCAGTTCTCCCATATACTCCGCTACTGAACTTGAACCCTACCGCAGGGTGGCAAGCTCGTCAAACATCTGTGTCCGATGGTACGCGGGGACGTACTGATCGGTCAACAAATTCTTCATCACGGTCCACCCAATAATTGGGTCTCCATTCCCAACTCCTAGCCTACGCTCTTCATTCAGCCAATAAGTTTTGGAACGGCCTGTCAGCTTCATCCTGGCACCTTGGACCTTTTGGGGGTCCGTGAGATGGTGCCAGTCATAGTAACATTCCATGTCCACTATCTAAGTGAGGAAGTTCTGTGGATCTCCCATGCCATTGTAAGTGGGAGCATCAATCTTGATAGCCCTCGTAATGTCAAACTCTCGCTCGTGGCGACGGCCTCGAGGGGGCACTCGTGGGGAGTCCCCATCAGAATCCGAATCGGAGCTTTGTTGGCGGCGGCGGGGCAACTCGACATTAGCGGGTGGTGGAGGTGGCCTAGCTTGGGTTTGGATGAACTGAGTTAACAAGTTCCTAAGCTCAGTCATCTCGTTACGCAGCCGCGCGATGACCTCAGTGTTGGGATCTATATGCTCATTCGCAGCCATCCTAGACGTAGACGGAGCCGAATATTATAGTCCTAGCCTAGTGCGCATTCAGGATTAGGAAAAACTTGGAAAGATGAATTTTCCTAGGGCTGTAGCTATACTGAAAATAAGATATTTTTATAGATTCCCAAAGTGACTAACACGTAGATCGTAAATTTTTTTTTTTTTTGAGATTTCGCTGAAAAATAGGGATTTCAACCCGCTATTTGCAGACCAACTAGATAGAATTACGACATTTCCAATTTGCAGGTTGACCTAACAAGGACGAATCGAAAAATTTTCTATTTTAATGTTGCTGGAAATAAAATCAGGAAGCTACATAATTTTTTTCAGATTTTTGTGACAAGTTTTAAAATTCCCAGGATTTTACTAAACGCAGACCAATCCGAAAATTTCAGATCTTTGAAAGTTCAGATCGACCAACGAAGAACAGAGAGAGGATGTTTGCAACGTGGAAGTTGAAACAACCTCCCTCTGATACCAAATTGATGTAGGGACGACCGTGATTCGGACGTGACTACAATACGGACACCTAAACGTTACCGAACAAGAAATAAAAGAGGGAACGCCGACCAAAAGCGAACGAAAAGGGGTCGGTTGGTTCCCAAAATCCGGGACTCGATATCACGTCCTTTGGACCTACTTCTCCAACAAGCACACAACTCACCGTTAGCCGGACTCGATACAACGTCCTTAAGACATACCTCTCCAACAAGCACACAACTCACCGCACCTACACAAGCATCTATTCATTTCAATATAGTCGTTTCAAGCGCAGCAATAGTTTATTTCGGAGCGGTAGAAAACCTTTAAGAGCGATCGAAATTCGAGTCGTGATTAATTCCCTTGTTGGCACATAAAGTGCGCCGAACGGAAGAGCAAAATCGAGGCTAGGCCACGTTGCACTCCCAAGATGGATCTACCTATTCCGGACAACAAGAGATTCAATAACAACACCGTCAAATTCAGATTTTGCAAGCGACGGATTTAAAAATCACGGAAAAAACGGTGCATGAAAAAACCTCCACAAACTAAAGCAAGAATCACACAAAGAAAAGAGATTACCCAACCGGGATGAAAGTTCACACAAAGATAAGGTGGGAGAATCACTCTCTCCACGGATCCACCGGCGTCACACCGAAGGGTTTACAACCTTCTTCCACGGAGTCTGATGAAGATTTTCTATAGTTTTAAAATATTATCCAAACTATAATCTCAAATAGGCAAGTGTACCTATCGAAATATAGTATAGGAAATGTTGTATTAGACTCGGGGCCTGTTGAGTACTTCTACTCACGCAAATTAATATTATTTTATCGAAGTACAAGAATGAGGTTAAATTAACTATAGGAGAAAGATAAACTAAAAAACTAGCACTTGATCTAGACTCCCTTTCAATTCGAATAAACTTCAATAAAATGTAAACTCTAATTTACCTACTTCGACCGTAGAGGTTCCTTAAGTACAAAAGCGTCTCTCTCGAGCTCATGCTTTTGACTAACCTTAGGTTGATCGACTAAGACCTCTCGGTCAGTCGAAACCCCTAAGCTTGCTTTACGCGGTGAACCCCGCTATTGGATTTGACTCCAATCCGGAAGATCCATGTCATCCTCTCTCGAGGAGTGCATGCGGCTCCTTCTATCTTTGAGCGATCTACTCGTATCCGCAACCTCTCGGTCATTTAAGATACAGATCTAGGATTGAAAACATATTCTCGAAATATGAATTCGATACAAAATAATTCAAAGATAAATCGATAGTGATAAATAAAGAGTTTGACAAAATGAGTTTATTCACTTTCAAAGTTCATCATGATCAAGTGCTAATGTAAATTAACTACTTGACATGATAAAAGAAATACATAAAAAGAAGGGAAAGAAGAACATGTTTGCAAAAAGGAAATTCTTGAATTGAAATCTAAACTATGAATTTGAAATTACATAAAAGATAATGCTGAAAAACAATAAACTAAGCTACAAAATACTCCTAAAGCATGTTCCTAATTTTCCTCCTGATCTTCTAAACATATCTGGAATTTATAGATTTTTCTGCTTGGGAGTCACGCCCATTGGTCACGCCCGTGACCTGGGGCGTGTCAGGCTCGGAAACTGCAGTCTTGAAAGCCCGGGAACGTTGGAGAAAAACTGCCAAAAATCGCCGTTCTGCGGGTCACGCCCCTCGGTCACGCCCGTGACCTAGGGCGTGTCTAGTCTGTTATAGGAAACGGCGGGAATGGGAACGACGGGAAGTAATTCTGGCATTTCTGAAGTGGTCACGCCCTAGGTCACGCCCGTGACCTAGGGCGTGTCTGACTGGGTCAGCAAAACGGTTGGAAACGGCGCAATCTGCGATTAATTTGGCAGTTTCGAAGAGTTCACGCCCTATGTCACGCCCATGACAGGGGGGCGTGTACTTGAGAAATGGTGCAGAATTGTCCCGGGATGATTTCTGGAGAAAAATATTTTTTTGAACTAGACACGCCCGTGTTCACGCCTTCGACACGCCCATGTCTCAGGGGAGTGTACTTTTGAAACTC
Source organism: Platanthera zijinensis (assembly GCA_039513925.1). Taxonomy (NCBI): domain Eukaryota; kingdom Viridiplantae; phylum Streptophyta; class Magnoliopsida; order Asparagales; family Orchidaceae; genus Platanthera; species Platanthera zijinensis. The sequence continues at coordinate 65,559,323 of CM077095.1, read as the reverse complement.
TCCAGATTTGTAGAGGACGTCGTCCTCTTTCCGTTGACTGGTTGCACGTCCCGTAACTCTTCCTGGTTTGAAAGTTATGATCATTTGTAGTTCAGCTATCCTATACAAAAAATGTTCATTTTATCCGTTTCAACTCCTGATTCGTCCTGCAAGCTCCAAATTATTATTCGCAGCCCAAATTGACCTGAAATGTGAAAATAAAGCAATTAGAACCATAATTACTAAAATATAATTATAATCTTATTATTAATTAAATAAAAACTATATGAAAATAACTATAATTAGTGACTTATCAAATACCCCCATACTTAATCTTTTGCTATTCCAGAGCAAAACTATGAGAAGTACTTATAAGAAATTTATATTTTTTTATTTAAACTAAAAATTTATTAAATCAAAAGAAAGTTAAAAATAAAATTTAGCGATTTAAATATTAAATCCTAAACTATGAAATTAAAATGTACAGAGAAAGGTATTTAGCAAAAATTTCTCATATAAATTAATTAGAATTCAAAATTAAGTAATTTAGCAAACAAAATTAGATTAGAATTATTCACATTATTACTAAAAAGAAACTTGTAAGAAATTTTTAACTACTACTTATGCTCTCTTAGTATTTTAATTTACTTCTAAAACCATTTTTTTTAGGATTTGGGGAAAAGGAAAATGAAGAGTTTTTGGATTGGGGGTGATGAATTTTATCCTCTCACCCCACACATTTTTTCTTTTGATATTTGCATATGTTTACCAAGAAAATGATGGATTTTATCCTCTCATTTTCCATGACATATGAACAAATATTTTTTCTCTTCAAATAAAAACAAAAATTAAATGGGAGTAATGAATTTTATTCTTTTACTCCTATTTTTTTATTTGGGGATTGCATATGTGTACCAAGGAATTTATAAGTCCCATTACATATGATCTAACCAAAATAAAAAATTGCATATGTGTACCAAGGGATGATGAATTTTATCCTCTCATCCCTATGACATATGATCTAACAAGAAAATTTAAAACAAAGGGAAGGTTACACAAAATTTAGATTAAATTAAAATAATTAGAGAGCAACTATAGTAAATTTAGAATTTCCTAAGAATCTTTAAGCATAAATGATTATAATTAAAATCAAAAGATTGTTAAACTAAACACTATAAAATTGAAACTAATTAGAATTAAGAAAAAGAAGTAAATAAGGTTCTCTAAACAAAATTAATTCATAAGTTTATTTCTCAAAATTAAATCGCTAAAAATTAATTTAACTAACAATGATAAAATAAAAGACTAGCAATTTAAAAATTATAAAAATTCTATAAATAAACTCAATTAAATTGATGAAAATCACATAAAATTAAGTAGGGGTTTATTTATATTTTTTGAATTTTTTTTAAGATAAAAATACTAAAACAAAGAAAAGATAAATTAAAATCCTAATTTTTTTTGTTATTTCTTGGACTTCCCAAGGACTACCTAGTGACGGGTTCGCAAGGCACTAGGCAGTTTTGTGGGATGAAAGCCCAACACGGCCCTTTCCAAGAAATTAATTTTTGATTTTCTAATTTTTTTGTATTTTTAAAAATAAAAAAAAACAAATTTTTTTGTATTTTTAAAGATTTTCTTTAAATTTTTTTTGAAATAAAAGCATGAAATGGAGTCCACCCCCATACTTAAAAATAAACATTATCCCCAATGTTGATAAGCCAAGTAGGCGGGGGAAAAATGCATAAAAAAAGTAAATTGCAATGATTTAAAGATAATCATGGGGTGTCTCCCAAGAGCGCTTTTCTTTTTCCCGTCTTTAAGCTAGACGGTTATTGTTAAGAAAATGGAAAATAAAATTTAAAGTGAACAGGCAACTCCCTTAATTCATGCTTTGGCGAAGATGCCAAAGTTGCTTGCCCGACTACTCCTCCGCTTTCTTCTTGATTTTTGTTGGGTATTGTATCCACAATGTACCTGATTTGAAGAAGCCCCTGAATAAGCTAGGTGAATTGACTATGTATTTGATTACTTGTCTTCTAGTTGTGCTTGCAGCTATTCATCACTAAGTACACACCAATATCAAGGTGCAGTAGGTCAATATACGCGAGTCAGCACAACGTAATCTCTCGTTGAGCAGATCAATGTGTTGGCTTACGTGTACTCTCTCTATTGGAGTGTACTTATTTCCAAGCACAGGGTCATGAAAGATCTAGAGCAGACAAGGAGCAAGGATGGGCCAAAGACCAGCTCACGGGTGGAAAGACGAGAAATCGTCTAAGTCCAAATCGTCGAGAATCACTAGATGATTCTCGCCGGTTGGAGCCGGCAGTCTCAACGCCGCCAGAAATTTCTCTAAGGCAGAATCGTCGAGAATCACTAAGTGATTCTCGCCGATTCGTCGAGAATGACTTTGCATTCTCGACGATTCGGCGAGAATCAAGTGTGATTCCCGCCGATTCTCCCTGCTTCCATATCAGTGCAGCCAGAATTCTGCTAAGTAGAATTCGGCGAGAATCGTAGGTAATTCTCGTCGATTCGTCGAGAATCACCTACGATTCTCGCCGAATTTGACTTAGGTAATTTTCCGATTCTTTCTGGACTGGTCCATGTTACCTGCAGTATTTCGAACCGGTCTTAGGTCTTGTTGCTGGTGGGGCCCACAACGGTCATGTGCTTGACCTAAGGTATATATACCTCCGTATGTATGAGCGGAACCAGAACGAGATACGCGAATTCAAAAGACAAGCCGCCGTCGAGCCCTAACGCGCGATCTTGCTCCGCCGACCGCCTCCGTCGTTCGTGTAGTTGTCGCCGCTGTTGATCTCAAGTTCTTCCAGATCTCCGGCGATAGAAGCTTAGGCTAGCATAGCGTCTCACGCGTCTAACCAGAGATCCCTTGTCTCTTGATTCGTTGATCGGGATAAACCTTCCCCTTCTGAATCGATCGAGACGACCGATCCTAGTGTGACCGTTGGAAGACCTTGCTTCCTTTGCTATGAAGTTTGAATTGCCATAGCACTGCAGCAGCTCTCCATCGCCGCCGCTTATTCCGAGTACCTAGCCGCCGCTCCAAGCCGCCGCCGGTTTCGGGAAGGTTCATTCCAAGAGAGATCTAAGGTTGTAGACTCTTCGTTGACTTCAAGAACACGTCGTCGAACGAAGAGGAACACCTTAATCTCCATAAGTCGTTTGTATTTCTAATGCAATCTAGTTTCAATTTCTTTGTAAAGGAACGATTGGTTCCTAGTTGTAAGGGTTGGGTGCAACCCGTGTTGTGGGAGTGGTAACTCCTACGTGAGGAAGGCTTCCTTCCGTTAGTGCAAGGATTGGATTTCAATCCTGTTGGTGAATTGACCGAGTCATCCCTGGTTGGGAGATAGGTCGTAGGGGGAAAGTGGACGTACCCAAATCGGGGAACCACTATAATTTGCCTGTGTTCTTTTCTGTGCTGTGTTGTTTGATTTACTTATGCAGGTACTGTTTTTAATTCCGCAAAAACGCTACAAGTCACCTATCCCCCCCATAGGTGAAGCTAGTTGACACTAGATGGACTTTCAAGTGGTATCAGAGGGAGGTTGCTCATCCAAAAAGGTTCACACCTTGAGTAGAATCCTGCCACTAGTGTCAACAAGAATGGAGCTGGATTATGATATCTCTCCGTTAAAACTTCCGTCGTGCACAAAGGAGTATTATCCCATCTAGAAGATGAGAGTATCTTTTTATTTGGAGGCCATCGACCCTCGCGCATCAATCATCTTGGAAGAGGGTCCGTTCATTCCCATGAAGGCCTCCTGCTCTGGAAAGGATATGGAGATCCCAAAGGAGACTACTGAAATGTCTGAGATTGAATTCTCTCTATTCAACTTGGATAAAATGATTCGTAAAATCATCCTGGATGTCTGGACTGGACCTTCCCGGTCAAGACTTGAAAAGTGTAGGACGGCCAAGTCCTTGTGGCAAACTGTATCAGACCTCATGGAGGGATCAGATAGAACAGAGATAAGTCGCCAGCAAGAGGATGAGGTATATATGGGGGTCAGCATATCTGAAGAAGAAAGTGATGACCAATTTCTCAGTATTAGGGCTCCTGTGTCTTTATCAGAGACTGAGGAGGAAGTTGAGGAAGACTGCTCAGTTGAAGATGACACAGCTGCCCCAGTCAGTCCTAACGTTATCCCTGATCAGCTAAGTCAGGACCAGGTAACTTCTTCACCTTGCCCCTCTCTTCCTTAAGTTCCTGAAGACAGGAATAGTTTGGATGACTGCCCTTCAGAAAATCCTGATACCCTGAAGAGTGCCCTTCAGAAGAGCAACCTGATTGTTGAGGAGCAAGCTCAGGAGATTGCTCGACTGATGATCTTGTTGGATCTCCATTTGGCTTCCAACAAGGTAAAGGACTCTAAAATCTCTGATATAGAGAGTCGTCTAGAAAATGAGAAAAGGATAGAATCAAACTTCTCTAAGGTTGATGCTATCAAAAGAAAGGGAGAAAATGGGTGGATCTCCCGTATTATTAAGTCATGGAGAAATGGGGAAACGGTATTCCGACCCCCCACCCCAGGCAGGGGGGGGGGGTACTCATCATGCCTTCAGGTATGACCACAGGAACTCCCGTGGTCACTGCAAGGTGAATCAGTCCTCATGTGGAGACACCCATAGTGCAAGAGCTGTCATGGACACTCACTAGAGAATACCTCAGGCTTATCCCAAACCCTATGTATTCTCGGCCTCTGCCCCAACTCGGCATGAATCTGCTGATGTCAACTCTCAATGCGCTTCTCACCACCCTAGGGCACAGGAAAGGGGGGTTAGAAGTCATGCAGTTAGTGCTCATGGGGCCTCTAGAAAGGTGCTGACTGAAAGGAAGGCACCACCTCCCAAGCCTCATGACGCTCTCTACATGCATTCCTTCCACCCTTCCACGTGTCCCGATGGAAGAGAAAATTCTGTGAGCAGATCCGGCTCTATCCCATTTAGACCTAGGACTGTGACTACCACTGTCACCAGATCAGGTCATAAACGGCGATACAACATTCATAAGAGTTGGTGCTGTGGCAAAGTGGGTCACTTTGCCTTAGATTGCTGGCACAACCCCTCTGTGTCAAGGGCAAGGGCATATCCACATCCTCAAGGCCAAGTTAGCCATCCCACCAGGGTTCCTGTGGGAAGGCACTCAAGTTGTTGTGCTGACAAGAACCTAGGACCCAATACTTATTGGGTTCCTATGGTATCATAACTCTTTCTTGCAGGGTAGTCTAGGTTCCCGTAAACCTGATGGAAACCTGACAGGAGATGCTCCAAGAATGACGTGTAAAAAGTATCTGGAATAGGAGCAGTGCCATCAACACTGGCACATGGAGTAGGGATGACAGGAAAAGTACTTTCCGGGACGTGTCAATTCCTCGGAAGAAGGCTCATCTCATGGAATAGCAAGAAGCAGAATTGTGTAGCAACCTCCACAGTAGAGTCTGAGTACATCTCGGCTGGCAGCTGTTGCGCACAACTCCTATGGATCAGAAATCTGTTAGCAGACTATGATCTTTAGTTCAAGGAAGTACCGATGTACTGCGACTCCTCCAGTGCAATAGCCATTGCCAACAATCCGGTATCGCACAACAGAACGAAGCATATTGAAGTGCGCTACCACTTCATTCGGGAGCACATGGAGAACAAGGACATCTCTCTCTGTTATGTCCCCACGGACAAGAAGATTGCAGATATTTTCACAAAGCCCTTAGACGAGGCCAAGTTCAGTCTTTTCAAAACTGAATTGGGGATGCTAAACTATGAGGAATGAAGACTACAGAAACTCCAGACTCGTGCTTCTAGGGGGAGCCTCTGCTCGGAACTTAAGTGAAAGCAAAGGTGCAAGAACTGAGGAGGAGCATGGTGTCTCTTGCTACAGTCCCAGATTTGCAGAAGCCGAAAAGGGGGAGATTACCCTCTCGGCTAAGGTGCTAAGGTGTGTGCTCCAAATGCTCTAAAGATAATGGTATGGAATTACAACTCACACTTGTTTTTCAAAGTTGTGTGTTTTTCCAAGCCGTTATATTCACCTTAGCTCGTAGGGTTTAGGCCTCTTCAAATAGGGGGAGATTGTTGGGTATTGTATCCACAATGTACCTGATTTGAAGAAGCCCCTGAACAAGCTAAGGTGAATTGACTATGTATTTGATTACTTATCTTCTAGTTGTGCATGCAGTTATTCATCGCTAAGTACACACCAATGTCAGGGCGCAGTAGGTAAATATACGCGGGTCTGCACAACGTAATCCCTCGTTGAGCAGATCAGTGTGTTGGCTTACGTGTACTCTCTCTATTGGAGTGTACTTATTTCCAAGCACAGGGTCATGAAAGATCTAGAGCAGACAAGGAGCAAGGATGGGCCAAAGACCAGCTCAAGGGTGGAAAGAAGAGAAATCGTCTAAGTCCAAATCGTCGAGAATCACTAGATGATTCTCTCCGGTTGGAGCCGGCAGTCTCAACGCCGCCAGAAATTTCTCTAAGGCAGAATCGTTGAGAATCACTAAGTGATTCTCGCCGATTCGTCGAGAATGACTTTGCATTCTCGACGATTCGGTGAGAATCAAGTGTGATTCTCGCCGATTCTCCTTGCTTCCATATCAGTACAGCCAGAATTCTGCTAAGTAGAATTCGGCGAGAATCGTAGGTAATTCTCGCCGATTCGTCGAGAATCACCTACGATTCTCGCCGAATTTGACTTAGGCAATTTTCCGATTCTTTCTGGATCGGTCCATGTTACCTGCGGTATTTCGAACCGGTCTTAGGTCTTGTTGTTGGTGGGGCCCATAACGGTCATGTGCTTGACCTAAGGTATATATACCTCCGTATGTATGAGCGGAACCAGAATGAGATACGCGAATTCAAAAGACAAGCCGCCGTCGTGCCCTAACGCGTGATCTTGCTCCGCCGACCTCCTCCGTCATTCGTGCAGTTGTCGCCGCTGTTGATCTCAAGTTCTTCCAGATCTCCGGCGACAGAAGCTTAGGCTAGCATAGCGTCTCACGCGTCTAACTAGAGATCCCTTGTCTCTTGATTCGTTGATCGGGAAAAACCTTCCCCTTCCAAATCGATCGAGACGACCGATCCTAGTGTGACCGTTGGAAGACCTTGCTTCCTTTGCTACGAATTTTGAATCCCCATAGCACTGCAGCAGCTCTCCGTCGCCGCCGCTTATTCCGAGTACCTAGCCGCCGCTCCAAGCCGCTGCCGGTTTCGGGAAGGTTCATTCCAAGAGAGATCTAAGGTTGTAGACTCTTCGTTGACTTCAAGAACACGTCGTCGAACGAAGAGGAACACCTTAATCTCCATAAGTCGTTTATATTTCTAATACAATCAAGTTTCAATTTCTTTATAAAGGAACGATTGGTTCCTAGTTGTAAGGGTTGGGTGCAACCCGTATTGTGGGAGTGGTAACTCCTACGTGAGGAAGGGTTCCTTCCGTTAGTGCAAGGATTGGATTTCAATCCTGTTGGTGAAGTGACCGAGTCGTCCCTGGTTGGGAGATAGGTCGTAGGGGGAGAGTGGACGTACCCAAATCGAGGAACCACTATAATTTGCCTGTGTTCTTTTCTGTGCTGTGTTGTTTGATTTACTTGTGCAGGTACTGTTTTTAATTCCACAAAAATGCTACAAGTCACCTATCCCCCCCCCATAGGTGAAGCTAGTTGACACTAGGTGGACTTTCAATTTTCCTTCTTGCAGTTGACTTGAAAATTTAGATTCAAATCACCGATCCATACCTGAGGTGATTTGAATTTTTGTAGAGAAGCGGCAAATGGATCGTGGATGACGTTTAATTGCAACAGCTCCTCTTCTACATGACAATCGTTAGTATAAGGAAAATCAAAAGTAAGCGTTTCAGAAAAATCTTCGCAAGGAGGAGGCTCTTGCGAAGGTATAAGATTAGGCTCTGGTTGTTTTTTTCTAAAATTAATTTTTTATCCAAAAATTCACTGGAAATAAAATCATTGGACGCATCAGGATCAAATATTTTTGCTCCTAAAAAGTCATAAATTGTGCATGGAGGAGAAAAATTGGAAGTCGTAGGAGGAGACACATGTTCTTCTTCTACTTCGTCCGGTGTGCCAATAAAATTAATAAATTTTTGATATAATAATTCTTCTTCCTCTTTTGAATAAGACACCAAGGGGGTACATGAAGATTCATGTTCCACCATAGGTGAATTATTTAAAGAAGGAGAAAAATTAGTAGAACAAGTGATAATTTCTTCTAAATTTTGGGGAGTATCAACTTGAAATTGTGTAATGTCCCCAAAATTAGAAGAAGAAGTGTGTGGTGTGATAAAAGAAGGATAAAAATTCGGATCTAAATAATTATTCTCATCACTCGGGAAGTTTCCCGGTTGATCTTGCGAACAAGAAAAACCAACATCCGAGATGGAAGAAGAATTTTTTAAATCGAAATAATTATTCATATTTGAATTCGAAAAAGTATTTTCATTGAAAATTAGAAGGATTGGAAAAATTATTTTCATAAAAATTAGAAAAAGAATTATCATAAAAGTGAGAATAGTTATTTTCATAATTATTATAAAAATTATTTTCATAAGAAAGATTTTGATAAAAATTATAATGATAACAATATTCACTTTGATGAGAACCACCACAATAATAACAAACAATTTGGCGTTGTCTTGCGGCTTTCAAAAGATTTACTTTGTGTGTAAGCTCGGCAATTTTAGCGGCCAATTGTGATAATATTTTTTTTATAAAAGAAGAAAAAAAAAACAACCATTAGCTAATTGAAATGAATTTGAAAAAGAAAATTAAAAAGAGAAATGGTGATAGAGAAAAAGAGGGATAAAAGTAATACAATTCGCATTTTCAAAATATCAACAAAATAGTCCCCGGCAACGGCACCAAAAACTTGATTGAAGATTTTCTATAGTTTTAAAATATTATCCAAACTATAATCTCAAATAGGCAAGTGTACCTATCGAAATATAGTATAGGAAATGTTGTATTAGACTCGGGGCCTGTTGAGTACTTCTACTCACGTAAATTAATATTATTTTATCGAAGTACAAGAATGAGGTTAAATTAACTATAGGAGAAAGATAAACAAAAAAACTAGCACTTGATCTAGACTCCCTTTCAATTCGAATAAACTTCAATAAAATGTAAACTCTAATTTACCTACTTCGACCGTGGAGGTTCCTTAAGTACGAAAGCGTCTCTCTCGAGCTCATGCTTTTGACTAACCTTAGGTTGATCGATTAAGACCTCTCGGCCAGTCGAAACCCCTAAGCTTACTTTACGCGGTGAACCCCGCTATTGGATTTGACTCCAATCTGAAAGATCCATGTCATCCTCTCTCGAGGAGCGCATGCGACTCCTTCTATCTTTGAGCGATCTACTCGTATCCGCAACCTCTCGGTCATTTAAGATACGGATCTAGGATTGAAAACATATTCGCGAAATATGAATTCGATACAAAATAATTCAAAGATAAATCGATAGTGATAAATAAAGAGTTTGACAAAATGAGTTTATTCACTTTCAAAGTTCATCATGATCAAGTGCTAATGTAAATTAGCTACTTGACATGATAAAAGAAATACATAAGAAGAAGGGAAAGAAGAACATGTTTGCAAAAAGGAAATTCTTGAATTGAAATCTAAACTATGAATTTGAAATTACATAAAAGATAATGCTGAAAAACAATAAACTAAGCTACAAAATACTCCTAAAGCATGCTCGTAATCTTCCTCCTGATCTTCTAAACACATCTGGAATTTATAGATTTTTCTGCTTGAGAGTCACGCCCATTGATCACGCCCGTGACCTGGGGCATGTAAGACTCGGAAACTGCAGTCTTGAAAGCCCGGGAACGTTGGAGAAAAATCGCCAAAAATCGTCGTTCTGCGGGTCACGCCCCTCGGTCACGCCCGTGACCTAGGGCGTGTCTAGTCTGTTACAGGAAACGGCGAGAATGGGAACGGCGGGAAGTAATTCTGGCATTTCTGAAGTGGTCACGCCCTAGGTCACGCCCGTGACCTAGGGCGTGTCTGACTGGGTCAGCAAAACGGTTGGAAACGGCGCAATCTGTGATTAATTTGGCAGTTTCGAAGAGGTCACGCACTATGTCACGCCCGTGACAGGGGGGCGTGTACTTGAGAAATGGTGCAGAATTGTCCCAGGATGATTTTTGGAGAAAAATATTTTTTTTGAACTAGACACGCCCGTGTTCACGCCTTCGACACGCCCGTGTCTCAGGGGCGTGTACTTTTGAAACTCTCAGATTTGTAGAGGACGTCGTCCTCTTTCCGTTGACTGGTTGCACGTCCCGTAACTCTTCCTGGTTTGAAAGTTATGACCATTTGAAGTTCAGCTATCCGATACAAAAAATGTTCATTTAATCCGTTTCAACTCCTGATTCGTCCTGCAAGCTCCAAATTATTATTCGCAGCCCAAATTGACCTGAAATATGAAAATAAAGCAATTAGAACCATAATTACTAAAATATAATTATAATCTTATTATTAATTAAAAAAACTATATGAAAATAACTATAATTAGTGACTTATCAAATACCCCCATACTTAATCTTTTGCTATTCCAAAGCAAAACTATGAGAAGTACTTATAAGAAATTTATATTTTTTTATTTAAACTAAAAATTTATTAAATCAAAAGAAAGTTAAAAATAAAATTTAGCGATTTAAATATTAAATCCTAAACTATGAAATTAAAATGTACAGAGAAAGGTATTTAGCAAAAATTTCTCATATAAATTAATTAGAATTCAAAATTAAGTAATTTAGTAAACAAAATTAGATTAGAATTATTCACATTATTACTAAAAAGAAACTTGTAAGAAATTTTTAACTACTACTTATGCTCTCTTAGTATTTTAATTTACTTCTAAAACCATTTTTTTAGGATTTGGGGAAAAGGAAAATGAAGAGTTTTGGGATTGGGGGTGATGAATTTTATCCTCTCACCCCACACATTTTTTCTTTTGATATTTGCATATGTTTACCAAGAAAATGATGGATTTTATCCTCTCATTTTCCATGACATATGAACAAATATTTTTTTCTCTTCAAATCAAAACAAAAATTAAATGGGAGTAATGAATTTTATTCTTTTACTCCTATTTTTTTTTGGGATTGCATATGTGTACCAAGGAATTTATAAGTCCCATTACATATGATCTAACCAAAATAAAAAATTGCATATGTGTACCAAGGGATGATGAATTTTATCCTATCATCCCTATGACATATGATCTAACAAGAAAATTTAAAACAAAGGGAAGGTTACACAAAATTTATATTAAATTAAAATAATTAGAGAGCAACTATAGTAAATTTAGAATTTCCTAAGAATCTTTAAGCATAACTGATTATAATTAAAATCAAAAGATTGTTAAACTAAACAATATAAAATTGAAACTAATTAGTATTAAGAAAAAGAAGTAAATATGGTTCTCTAAACAAAATTAATTCATAAGTTTATTTCTCAAAATTAAATCGCTAAAAATTAATTTAACTAACTATGATAAAATAAAAGACTAGCAATTTAAAAATTATAAAAATTCTATAAATAAACTCAATTAAATTGATGAAAATCACATAAAATTAAGTAGGGGTTTATTTATATTTTTTGAATTTTTTTTAAGATAACAATACTAAAACAAAGAAAAGGTAAATTAAAATCCTAATTTTTTTTGTTATTTCTTGGACTTCCCAAGGACTACCTAGTGACGGGTTCGCAAGGTACTAGGCGGTTTTGTGGGATGAAAGCCCAACACGGCCCTTTCCAAGAAATTAATTTTTGATTTTCTAATTTTTTTGTATTTTTAAAAATAAAAAGAAAATAAATTTTTTTGTATTTTTAAAGATTTTCTTCAATTTTTTTTTTGAAATAAAAGCATGAAATGGAGTCCACCCCCATACTTAAAAATAAACATTGTCCCCAATGTTGACAAGCCAAGTAGGAGGGGGAAAATGCATAAAAAAATAGTAAATTGCAATGATTTAAAGATAATCAAGGGGTGTCTCCCAAGAGCGCTTTTCTTTTTCCCGTCTTTAAGCTAGAAGGTTATTGTTAAGAAAATGAAAAATAAAAATTAAAGTGAACGGGCAACTCCCTTAATTCATGCTTTGGTGAAGATGCCAAAGTTGCTTGCCCGACTACTCCTCCGCTTTCTTCTTGATTTTCCTTCTTGCAGTTGACTTGAAAATTTAGATTCAAATCACCGATCCATACCTGAGGTGATTTGAATTTTTGTAGAGGAGCGGCAAATGGATCGTGGATGACGTTTAATTGCAACGGCTCCTCTTCTACATGACAATCGTTAGTATAAGGAAAATCAAAAGTAAGCGTTTCAGAAAAATCTTTGCAAGGAGGAGGCTCTTGCGAAGGTATAAGATTAGGCTTCTGGTTGTTTATTTTCTAAAATTAATTATTTATCCAAAAATTTACTGGAAATAAAATCATTGGATGCATCCGGATCAAATATTTTTGCTCCTAAAAAGTCATAAATTGTGCATGGAGGAGAAAAATTGGAAGTCGTAGGAGGAGACACATGTTCTTCTTCTACTTCGTCCGGTGTGCCAATAAAGTTAATAAATTTTTGATATAATAATTCTTCTTCCTCCTTTGAATAAGACACCAAGGGGGTACATGAAGAATCATGTTCCACCATAGGTGAAATATTTAAAGAAGGAGAAAAATTAGTAGAACAAGTGATAATTTCTTCTAAATTTTGGGGAGTATCAACTTGAAATTGTGTAAAGTCCCCAAAATTAGAAGAAGAAGTGTGTGGTGTGATAAAAGAAGGATAAAAATTCGGATCTAAATAATTATTCTCATCACTCGGAAAGTTTCTCGGTTGATCTTGCAAACAAGAAAAACCAACATCCGAGATGGAAGAAGAATTTTTTAAATGGAAATAATTATTCATATTTGAATTCGAAAAAGTATTTTCATGAAATTAGAAGGATTGGAAAAATTATTTTCATAAAAATTAGGAAAAGAATTATCATAAAAGTGAGAATAGTTATTTTCATAATTATTATAAAAATTATTTTCATAAGAAAGATTTTGATAAAAATTATAATGATAACAATATTCACTTTGATGTGAACCACCACAATAATAACAAACAATTTGGCGTTGTCTTGCGGCTTTCAAAAGATTTACTTTGTGTGTAAGCTCGGCAATTTTAGCGACCAATTGTGATAACATTTTTTTTATAAAAGAAGAAAAAAAAACAACCGTTAGCTAATTGAAATGAATTTGAAAAAGAAAATTAAAAAGAGAAATGGTGATAGAGAAAAAGAGGGATAAAAGTAATACAATTCGCGTTTTCAAAATATCAACAAAATAGTCCCCGGCAACGGCGCCAAATACTTGATGAAGATTTTCTATAGTTTTAAAATATTATCCAAACTATAATCTCAAATAGGCAAGTGTACCTATCGAAATATAGTATAGGAAATGTTGTATTAGACTCGGGGCCTGTTGAGTACTTCTACTCACGCAAATTAATATTATTTTATCGAAGTACACGAATGAGGTTAAATTAACTATAGGAGAAAGATAAACTAAAAAACTAGCACTTGATCTAGACTCCCTTTCAATTCGAATAAACTTCAATAAAATGTAAACTCTAATTTACCTACTTCGACCGTGGAGGTTCCTTAAGTACGAAAGCGTCTCTCTCGAGCTCATGCTTTTGACTAACCTTAGGTTGATCGATTAAAACCTCTCGGCCAGTCGAAACCCCTAAGCTTGCTTTACGCGGTGAACCCCTCTATTGGATTTAACTCCAATCCGGAAGATCCATGCCATCCTCTCTCGAGGAGTGCATGCGACTCCTTCTATCTTTGAGCGATCTACTCGTATCCGCAACCTCTCGGTCATTTAAGATACAGATCTAGGATTGAAAACATATTCACGAAATATGAATTCGATACAAAATAATTCAAAGATAAATCGATAGTGATAAATAAAGAGTTTGACAAAATGAGTTTATTCACTTTCAAAGTTCATCATGATCAAGTGCTAATGTAAATTAGCTACTTGACATGATAAATGAAATACATAAAAAGAAGGGAAAGAAGAACATATTTGCAAAAAGAAAATTCTTGAATTTAAATCTAAACTATGAATTTGAAATTACATAAAAGATAATGCTGAAAAACAATAAACTAAGCTACAAAATACTCCTAAAGCATGCTCCTAATCTTCCTCCTGATCTTCTAAACACATCTGGAATTTATATATTTTTCTACTTGGGAGTCACGCCCATTGGTCACGCCCGTGACCTGGGGCGTGTCAGGCTCGGAAACTGCAGTCTTGAAAGCCCGGGAACGTTGGAGAAAAACCGCCAAAAATCGCTGTTCTGCGGGTCACGCCCCTCGGTCACGCCCGTGACCTAGGGCGTGTCTAGTCTGTTACAGGAAACGGCGGGAATGGGAACGGCGGGAAGTAATTCTGGCGTTTCGGAAGTGGTCACACCCTAGGTCACACCCGTGACCTAGCGCGTGTCTGACCGGGTCAGCAAAACGGTTGGAAACGGCGCAATCTGCGATTAATTTGGCAATTTCGAAGAGGTCACGCCCTATATCACGCCCGTGACAGGGGGCGTGTACTTGAGAAATGGTGCAGAATTGTCCCGGGATGATTTCTGGAGAAAAATATTTTTTTGAACTAGACATGCCCGTGTTCACGCCTTCGACACGCCCGTGTCTCAGGGGAATATACTTTTGAAACTCTCCATATTTGTAGAGGACGTCATCCTCTTTCCGTTGACTGGTTGCACGTCTCGTCACTCTTCCTGGTTTGAAAGTTATGACCATTTGAAGTTCAGTTATCCGATACAAAAAATGTTCATTTTATCCGTTTCAACTCCTGATTCGTCCTGCAAGCTCCAAATTATTATTCGCAGCCCAAATTGACCTGAAATATGAAAATAAAGCAATTAGAACCATAATTACTAAAATATAATTATAATCTTATTATTAATTAAATAAAAACTATATGAAAATAACTATAATTAGTGACTTATCAGAGTCGCACCAAGGAAGCCGCGCCGGAGTCGCACCAAAGCGGATGGAGGGAGCAAGGAGGGCGGCGGCTTCACACCACCACAAGGGGCCGGCGGTTTCACACCACACAAGGGGGCGGCTTGGATTCTCTTTTCTTGGCCGAAATTCCTCTTAAGGGGAATAGAATTAGGTTTCAAATCTCAATGATATTATTCCTCTTAAACACCTCCTTAAATAGGAGTTTACAATAACTCTTAGCCCTCCATGATGGAGATGTAATCTCATCCATCCAAAAGGCTAAATGCACACCAAAATAAAATATTGTTTCAAATGAAAAAAAATAACACATGTCATGAATATAAAATTATCACTTAAACATAGGATAATTTTATATTCCGAAAATATAAAATAAAGTGCATGAAATAAGAAAAATTAGGCTAATTCTTCATGGCGGTTTTAGCACGCCGCGGGCGGAGGTTGTAACGTGCACTTCCTTCAGTGTCATCACGGCGTCTCAAATCTTTATGTCGTAGCGCCTCGGCAACCGGGTCATCATCAATTGGCGGCGGCGCTACATCACTGAAGCCCACAGTCTGTTTCTAGTTCCCAAGACTCACGTCAAGGATGGAATTCGGGAAGAGTAGGTGTGAGCTGCAACTCTAGATCCAAACTCTAGGTAAGGTCGGGTTTCTGGCTTCAACCCATTCACTCAATGCCTTGTCTACTGATCCTCGATTTTGGCTAAGTCCACAGGTGCTGATGTCAGCAAAATCGACATAATCAACTGATTTCAAATCAAGTACGGAGAAGCTACAGAACACGACAAACTCTACTGAGAAGCTACTATACGTCTTCTTCCATTAAATCAAGATGCAGCTGGAAGCTGCAGGTGGCGCCTACTGATCTCTAAGAGCCGTTGATCGGCGAACTACAAAAGGAAGAGATGGGCCATGATGAAAAACAACTTTTTGGGCTTTATCAATTTCAAAAAGGGGTTGCGGCTGGACTTCATCTCTCTTGCTATTACTGCCAAGATAGAGCATTGAGTCTTCATGCAGGAACACTAAAATTTTAGTGAGCTGTTGCTTCTTCATCTGCTACAGCACCATCAGAAAGATTTCTGATAGAGGAAGAAAGTAGAGCCTTCATTCTCCAGTGGGCTCAGTTGACTGATTGAAGAACACAAGTTCACCTTCTTCTTCAGCAAGATCAGAATATTCATTCTGAGTTTTTTACAGCAGAGGGAGAACTTCTACCTACTGCTGTGAAGCAAGATAGTGCTGAGATAACTCAGCCCTAGCTTTTGACATAGAGAAATTGTAACACCCCGAAACTCAAAAGAGGGACGGGTGATGTTTTAAGCCCAGTCTGAATTTTGGAGCAGGTGTCACGGGCGTGACACGGGCGTGTCACGGGCATGACACGGGCGTGTCACGGGCGTGACACAGGCGTGTTCGGCCACGGGTCGTGCGGTCGACGATCGTGGAGTTGTAGAACATGGCCTAGTACACGGGCGTGTCCCAGGCCGTGTCACTCCAGGGAATCTGCAAGTGTGGTACACGGGCCGTGACACGGGCACAAACACGGGCGTGTCAAATTTGACACGGGCGTGTCTGATGTCGTGTCACAAGGCCGTGTACCTCTCTGACTGCGAAGTGTTGGTCGATTGCACACGGGGGGCGTGACACGGGTCCCGACACGGGCGTGTCGCAGGTGACACGGGCGTGTCGGAGGCCGTGTCAAAGGCCGTGTGCTGGTTTTTTGAATCGATCGAGATGGCGAATGGGTGACACGGCCAGGCACACAGTCGTGTTGCAACCCGTGTTCGGCCCAGATTTTATGATTTTAGATCTAATCTTGGCCGTTCGTTTCCTTGACTTTGGATCTGACGGTGGGGGGCTGCTCCTGGGTGGTTTTAGCCGGGATTTAGGGTTGGGAATCCTCATTTCCCTTAGCCATTCTCTCTCTAAGAGTTTAGAGAGAAGGGAGAGCAAGGAGGAAGGAGGAGTCCAAGATCCAGCCGCCGGAGGAGCTTCGGAGCTTCGGAGCTCCGAATCGCGATCCGAGTCCAGATCCGCGGAGGTGACGCCGTTGCGGTGCTTTCCAACCGCATAGTTTTCGATCGCGCCGCGGAAGAACGCAAGGGTAACGATTTCTCATCCTTGGGCATGTGAAGCCATTTTTCCCTTTGCATAGGAAGCTCTCTCTCTCGCGAGTGAGCGAAGAGTTGGAGCATTCCTTGGGGTAGATATGTAAAGTCCCCCTTGTGTAGAGTTCGTATGAGAAAACGGACATAGGCATTGTGTGTGAAGCCTATCCGGATAAGTAGAGCCGGATCAGTGATGTTGCATTGCATTTGAACCGGGGAAAACTCCGGGTGTTTGGGCGTTTTTTTTTCGGGTTTTCTACGTGGTAGATTGCATCAGGGAGCCTTGGAGATTAACTCCAAGGTGCACCCGGAAAACTGGGCAAAAGCGAGTTTTGCCAACACGATGGCCGGGGAGCCAACGTGAATATAACCGGGTTATGTGATTATTGTGGTGGAAACGGGACTCGGTGAGTCTTGACCTGCGCATATGGCTTAAATTGCCGTTGCGGTGTGAGCACGGGTCAGGCGGAACCGTACCCGGTCTACGTCGTTCCGTAGGACCGTTGGCATGGATGAGGGTCTTCGGCGGTCTATGGCTTAAATTGCCGTGACCAAGGCCAGGAAGGCAAAATGCTCATATGGTTGGCCGTCCAAGAGGCGGTGGTGGAACGGGAATGTCTATGGCTTGAATTGACGTGACGTTGGCCAGTTCGCCGTGAATGTGCCCTATGTGCACGAGGTGTGTGGCCGTGTGAGCCTACGCCTGTGATGATGTGTGTTCACACTAATATATTGCCTATACTAATAAAGTGCAGGGAAAGAGCATCGCCGCCCCGATTTTGGGGGCGGGATCGTTATAATTTGGTCAGCATAGCTGACCGTTGCTTTTGTTTGCCACCGGGCGGTGGTTTGTGCTTGCAGGTGCTACGGAGCCGAGCGGAAAATAGCGGGCTAAAGCCCATGTTGCGGTGCTGGCCCTCGAAGGCCTAACACTTTTATGCTTTCCATTTATTTCATGTATGGCCGGCCTGCGAGCCGAAGTTTGTAAGACATGTTTTGTTAAGTAAACATTATAAGGCCATAAGGCCGGTACTTTTGTATCATTCATTCCTATTGTTATTTCTATAGTGGACATTTTTGCTTGGCAGGGTTCTTGTATTTGTGCAACTTAATAAATTGCTTCCGTTAGAATGACTCTGTGTAGGACGTTGGTGATTGGTTGTATGGTTTCAATGCGTAACCAACCGGTCTGTTCGTAGTATATGGCGTCGGGCCCCGGCCGGACCTACTGCTATATGCTATACGACGGATAGGGGTGTTACAAATTGGTATCAAACTACTGGTTTCGGTCAAACTTAAATGAATTTGTGGACGAATTCACTTTAAGGGGTGGTGAGCACATGTGTGCGTCATCGTTATAACATGAAAAGAACCCATGAATGTCCACTTAGGAATGAAAATATACATGTTTGAGGAACCTACGTGTTCCTATAATTACTGTTTGCAGTAATTTTTGGTCGCTTATCGGTGTTTTGCACGATTATAGGTGACCAGGAGTGGTGCTGGGCCATCAGAACGGCCAGGTTCTGAGGCAAGCAGTGCGCCAAGTGAAGCGTCTGCAACACCTCCGTCTGCCGAGACCATTAGATTGGTGGCAGAAGCTGTCTTTGCTATGATTAATGCACAACCTGCAATACAGGTGCAGCAGCCTGCTCCTGCGGGGGAGCAAGTGCCGCTCCAAGCGGCGGAGCCTAGAAGGGTTGAGCAGGTGGCGGTGGAGCCGGAGTTGCCTAGGAGAGCAACTGAAAGACAGTTGAAGCATGTGATGGGCTTCCACCCACCGGTGTTCTCGGGAACGGGAACCCCGACCCAGGCTAAAGATTGGCTCTCAAGAGTCAATAGGGTGATGACAGCTACAGAAACGGAAGAGTGGCAGAAGACCACAATAGCGACGTTCCTGTTGGATGGGGACGCAAGGTTATGGTGGGAAGGCCTAGAGCTACACCAGTTGAGGGGAAGGCCGTTGGCCGAAGTTCCTATACTGGAGTTTCGAGACTGTTCATGGCTCGATACCTCCCCTCAGCGAAGAGGATCGCATTGGAGAACGAGTTCCAAAAGTTGGTGCAAGGAGATAGCACTGTAGACGAGTACCTCCACGAGTTTACTCAGTTGGGGAGATATGCTAGCGCTACCTTTGCCGACGAGGAGCGAAAGACTAACCGCTTCTATGAAGGGTTAAGAGATGAGCTGAGGTTGCTACTGTCAGGGCCCATGGCGCAGGGTTTCCTAACCTTGGTCAACTCGGCCCGGTCCTTGGAGAAGGACATGAGAAATGTGCAAGCTAAGAAGGATTCTGGCGGGAAGAAATTGGAGTTCAAAGCGCCGACTACGTCGAAGTCGGGCTATCGAAAATTCTTCAAGAAGGCTAGGATGTCAGGTCCAGCTTCTTCTACGGGTGTGTCGGGGGCAACTACCAACCGATCCCCGGGTGCTTGTTTCACGTGTGGAAAGACGGGGCACTTTGCCTGCGATTGCTGGAGCGGACGCCCGAAGTCCGAGAGAAAGCAAGGAGCTACTTACGAAGAGAAGGGCAAGGCGGTGGAGTCAACCGCGTCCCACTATACTCCGATTCAGCCTAGAGTCTATAACTTGGGCCAGCAGGAGGCCATCAAACAAGCTGACGTGGTGACAGGTACGAGTTAATTTACAGCAAGTTAACTTTATATACTGTTTTCTATTGCTTGTTAGCCTAATATTGTTTGCATAGGCTTTGTTGTGATTAGTGATAGTCCGGCACGGGCACTGTTCGACACGGGAGCTTCAAACTCCTTCTTGTCCGAAAATTTCATATCGCGCATCAGAGTCCCTTCTTCGATGGCGAAGGACAAGTTGGATGTGCTGCTACCGAATGGGTGCTTGATGCGTGCGGACAGGGTGTGCGCCGTAAAGGTTCACATTGGGAGCCAAGAGTTTGACTTGCTAGCGTCATTGCTACCGCTAGTAGAGCTCGACATGATCTTTGGGATGGATTGGCTTTCAGAGCAGAAAGCTTGGATTGACTGCGACCGGAAGGAGGTCAAGCTGGGTATTGGGCGGGGGAAAACATTCGAGGGACTCAAGGGGTTGAGCAAGACGCTGATGTCTGCTCTTCAGGTGGTAAAGGCAGTTCGTGCTGGTGCAGAGCTGTTCTTCGCAATAGTGGGGGCTGTGGAGCCAAAGTCCACGTTGGATAGCATCCCGATTGTTTGTGAATACCCCGATGTGTTCCCGGATAGTCTTCCCGGAGCCCCACCGCAGCGGGATATTGATTTCACCATCGAGCTCGTACCGGGGGCCAAACCGGTGTCACGTGCTCCGTATAGGTTGGCGCCTAAGGAGATGGCAGAGTTGAAAGTTCAGCTAGAGGAGCTGATGGAACAAGGTTATGTGCATCCAAGCTCGTCGCCTTGGAGCGCACCGGTCCTCATCGTTAAGAAGAAGGATGGTAGTATGCGGTTGTGTATCGACTACAGAGAGTTGAACAAGCTGACGGAAAAGAACAAGTACCCGATCCCGAGGATTGATGATCTCTTTGATCAGTTAGTCGGATCGTCAGTATATTCTAAGTTGGACTTGAAGTCGGGGTACTATCAGTTGAGGATAAGGGAATGTGATATCCCGAAGACAGCGTTCAGCACAAGGTATGGGCTGTTGGTACCCTAGTTTTGATTTGAGTTTAGTCCTCTCCTTTGTGCCCCTTGACCCAAGAAATATCTATGGTCAATGGTTAGGAGTCTAGCTGTAGAGTCCTCACTTTTCCAGATTGAGAATTTGGTTAAGTAGCTTTTTCGTTCGACTATAGTCGAACGCCGCTCGACTATCGTCTATCGGCTGATTGACGATCGTCTATCAGTTGGTCGACGCTTTGTCTGCGTTGATAGTTCGACTATCTGCTCTGATAGATCGACTATCTGATAGTTCGACTATCTGTTGATAGGTCGACTATCTGTTTTGCGTTGATAGTTCGACTATCTGTTGATAGTTCGACTATCTGCTTGGCGAGGTAGTTCGACTATCTGTTCTGATAGATCGACTATCTGATAGTTCGACTATCTGTTGATAGGTCGACTATCTTTTCCGCCTTGATAGTTCGACTATTTGTTGATAGATCGACTATCTGTTTCGTCTTGATAGTTCGACTATCTGTTGATAGTTCGACTATCTGTTGTCTTTGATAGTTCGACTATCTGTCCTGATAGTTCGACTATCTGATAGTTCGACTATCTGCTGATAGTTCGACTATCTGGTTTGGTTTGATAGTTCGACTATCTGTCCTGATAGTTCGACTATCTGATAGTTCGACTATCTGCTGATAGTTCGACTATCTAGTTTGGTTTGAT
This sequence comes from Platanthera zijinensis, assembly GCA_039513925.1. Taxonomy (NCBI): domain Eukaryota; kingdom Viridiplantae; phylum Streptophyta; class Magnoliopsida; order Asparagales; family Orchidaceae; genus Platanthera; species Platanthera zijinensis. Next base: position 65,537,831 of record CM077095.1, on the reverse strand, counting down.
AGTTCGACTATCTGTTGATAGATCGACTATCTGTTTTCTGAGGTAGGTCGACTATCTACTTGATAGGTCGACTATCTCTGTGCGCTTGATAGTTCGACTATCTGTCCAAGATAGATCGACTATCTGATAGTTCGACTATCTGCTCTGATAGTTCGACTATCTGCCTGGGTAGTTCGACTATCTTCTTCGATAGGTCGACTATCTGGATCGTTCGACTATCTGCCCGATAGTTCGACGATCTCCGTGCGTCGTTCGACGATCTTCAAGGGTCGTTCGACGCTTTCTGTCTGCCTTTATATTTTGTATTTATTTATTATATTTAATTAATTAATACATTTTCTGGCACATTATTTTAAGCTGTATGATAAAATTACCAGGCAATATTTGCTCCATCTCTTTTGCCTGAGTCAAATCTTTTTAAGATAAAGTTGTTTGTCTTATTAGCTGTCATTATAAATTACTTTATCTGTTGTCAGCCCTTTATAGCCGTTAGACTGAAAAGTCTTCTTTTTGCTATAAAGAGATTATTTCTGATGTGACTTTATTTAGTCCTTCTGTTATTTGATTTGAGCCTGCAGCTTCTTAGAAAGAGGTTTATTCCTTTTATAGAATGTTTTGCTGCAGAGATGTTTTTGTCTTCTTGATATTTACAGCCCAGGTCTCAAGGCTCAGAAGAAGACAAATAATTCAAATGGAAGAGAGCCGTTGCTTGCTGATGAGTATATAAAGAACCCTTTGAAGAAGGATTCAAGCTAGCTAATAGCTAACCAGTTGTTCATTAAAGCTCTCAAGCCTTCATCAAGAAAAAGATTTCTGCTCTCAGCAATTTCCATCTAACTAAGAAGTGTTAAGATCTTCATCTCTTCTTCACCTGAGTTCTCCTGCTTTCAGGAAGTTCAAACTCAGAGTTCCTTTGAAGAAGAAGAAGAAGAAGATAGCTGCTTGAAGTTCTTTGATTTTATTATTTACTTTCTTCCTGTAGCTTTTCCTTCAGAACTTTCTGAAGAGTTTTCTGCACTGAAGCAAGACTTCACCTGGACATCTTTGAGCCAGGGGGAGCCTTGATTCTTTAGAGCATTCTAGCTCAGTGCAAGCTTTTGTGCTTCTCTAATCTTTGTAAAATAGAGAAGACATCTTAACCTTCTTCCCCCTCCTGTACAGGGTTATTACTCCCTTCAAAAGTATCCCTTGGTGGCAGGGCACCTGATCAAAAACCTGTGCTTGGTTTTTAGATACCTGATCAAAAGTCTAAAGGGTTTCTGGATCTACCTGAAGTAGATCCTGTTGGTGGCAGGGCACCTGATCAAAAACCTGAGTGGATTCCTACCGTGTGGGTAGAAGAGTGGACGTACCCAAGTTGTTTGGGGAACCACTATAAATTTCCTTGTGTCGTCTGGATTCCATTGTTTAATTCCTGCATTGTGGCTGTGATTAGATATAACTAGGTTGCTAGTTGCTGATTAGGTTTTCCAAGCCTTAACTGTAATTACAGTTAGCTTGAGTTTGTGCACATCACTTGTGTTAGGCTTTAAGGTTAAATCAATATCGATAATCTTTTCATTCCGCACTTCACTCCAAGGGAGTTGGGTAGACTATTAAGTTTTGTCTGTGCAAAATTTGATAACTCTATTCACCCCCCCCCCTCTAGAGTAGTATCTATCCCTTCACTTTCAATTGGTATCAGAGGGAGGTTGACTGACTGTATAGGCTAACACCTAAGTCACAAGATCCTGATAGATACCAAGAGCTTATAGATATTCACTATCATGGCCCAGTCCAAGGATTATTCTAGCACCAGACCTCCAGCATGCAACTTAGCTAAGTTTGGCATCTGGAAGGCAAGGATTAAACTATATATGAACTCTATTGATGAAAGCATTTTTGCTTCTATTTTGTCAGGTCCCCCAAGAGCACCTGCTGCTGCCACTGCCTCATCATCTGATATGAGTGCAGTGCCTCCTCCAGATTACAATGATGAATACAAGAAGGCCAAAATTGCAGATGCCAAGGCAATGAACATACTGGCTCAGACATTGTCTGATGAGGTGTTCCAGAAGGTTGCTGACAGCTCCTCAGCAAAGGCCATGTGGGACACACTGAACCAGATTGTAGCTGGTTCAGCTGATGAAAGGAAGGACAGAAGGTCCAACCTGATCTCACAGTATGAGAACTTCAAGAAAACTGATGCTGAATCAGTTGAAGCTATGTACACCAGGCTCAGCTCAATCATCAATGAGCTGAGGACCCTGGACAAGGACATATCATTGACAGAGGTCAATGATAAGATTCTTATGTGCTTCCCTAGCACATGGGATCTAAGGATCTGGCCCATCAAGGAAGCCAGAAGTACTAATGAGATCTCAACTGAAGCTCTCCTCGGCAAGCTCAAGTCTTTTGAGCAAGTGCTGAAGACCAGAGAAGCAGAAGCTGAAGCCAAGACCCCCACTCCAACAAGAAAAGAGCAATCTCTAGCTCTTAAGGCTGCAGATGTTTCTGAAGGCAGCCAATCTAATGAGGAACTTATGGCATTGTTTGCCAAGAGGTTTCTCAAGATGGGGAGAAAGGAGTTCAGAAAGAAGTCTTCACGATATGAAGACAAACCAAGGTATGATCGCTCTCCTGCTAAAGAAATTATTTGTTATGGTTGCAGGAAGCCTGGACACATCTTGCCAGAGTGTCCAGAGGAGAAGAACAAAGAAAAGAGAAAAGAAAAAGAACAACACAGGAAGCACTCCAAGCCATCCTCCCACAAAAACAAGAAGAAGGAGAGAGGTTTCATTGCTGAAACCTGGAGTGATTCTGATGAAGAATCCTCCTCATCAAGCTCCAGTGAAGATGAGGAAGAGAAGAAGGCAAAAGAAGTTTGCCTAATGGCAATAGATGCCTGCAGCAACCACTCTGCTGCAGAGAGTTCTGATTCTGATGAAGAGATGCCTACTGAAGATGAGGTACTTTCTTCTTATGACTTTACTTCAGAAGAATTTAAATTAGAATTTAAATCCTTATGTTTAGATTTAATTAGCTCAGAAAAGGAAATAAAAGAACTTAGAAATAGGTTAGCTGACTCAGAATCAATAGCCTCTGAAAACATTAGGTTAAAGGAAGATCTCACTACTTGTAGTGAAGAAATTAAATTTCTTAAAATAGAGTTAGCTAAGTCTAAGAGATTAGAAGAATCCCTTAATGGTAGAAGCCTTAAGTTGTTAGAAATTACCAGCATGACTAACACTAGGTCAGGTAATGATAAACTAGGCTTAGGAGCTTCTCCCAGTGAACCCCCAGTCCTTCTTAAAAATAATCTTTCAACTCCAGTGAACTTCATTTCAGCTAGTGGAAAGAAGAACACTGAGCAAGTAAATCTGGTAAATAAAACCTTAAATAAAGCTAAGAGAGAAAAGAGAAAGAAGTTCTTTAAAGAAATGCAAAGAGCGTCGAACGCCGCTCGACGATCGGAAGCTCCATGGTCGAACGAAGCTCGACGATCTGAGCGCCCATCGTCGAACATCGATCGACGATTTCAATATGATTTTCAAAATCATAATCAATTCCATAGAAACCAAAATGAGAATAGAAACCCTAGGTTTGTTGACCCATCATCTGCATGGAGAATCCCACCTAGGAGATCTCACCCACTAGGTTATCACCCTCAGCCTGCATTCTCATATATTTCCAGTTTTTCTTATGTGAAAAACAAGGGACCCAAGGTTACCTGGGTCCACTCTGTCTAAATAATTGTCTTGCAGGTGAAGGCCTATCCAATCACTCAAAATAAGTGGTATTTGGATAGTGGATGCTCTAAGCATATGACAGGAAATAAAGATCTACTGTCAAAGTTCAAAGCTAAGCTCGGCCCAAAGGTTATCTTTGGAGACTCCAGCTGTGGTCAGACAGAAGGCTATGGCAAGATCACAATTGGAGCAGTTACTTTCAAGAGAGTTGCTTATGTCAATGGACTGAAGCATAATCTGATTTCAGTCAGCCAGCTATGTGATGCTGGCTACCAGGTTTCATTTTCTAATTTCTCTTGTAATATTACTTTAAATAATAATGTTGTTTTAGTAGGTATTAGAATAGGTAATATTTATTTAGTAGATTTCAATTCATCTCATTCTGAAATCTGCCTGTTTAATGAAGTAACCCTTAATAATAATTCCCTATGGCATAAAAGGCTTAGTTATGTAAACCTTAAAAATATATCTAGGTTATCTAAGCACAACCTTGTTAGAGGTTTACCTTCTTGCCCCTACAAGAAGGAGAGCCTATGCAAGGCTTGTCAGCTAGGCAAGCAAACCAAGAATTCTTTTAAATCTATAAATAAAAGTGATTCTCCTAGAATCCTGTATTTATTACATTTGGACCTTTTTGGCCCAATAAATGTACAGAGTTTAGGAGGGAAGTATTACACTTTAGTAATTGTAGATGACTTCTCTAGGTTCAGTTGGGTTTTCTTTTTGAGAACTAAGTCTGATAACTTCAAAGCCCTTACAGACTTTCTATTATGTGTGCAGACTGAGTACTCTACTCATGTGGCCTTGATCAGAAGTGATCATGGTACTGAGTTTGACTCTCTTCTCATGCAAGAATTCTGTGAGAGAGAAGGTATCAAACATAGCTTCTCAGCTCCTAGAACTCCCCAACAAAATGGGGTAGTTGAAAGGAAGAATAGAACACTCATTGAAGCTGCTAGTACATTGTTGGCAGATGCTAACATGCCTCTATCCTATTGGGCAGAAGCTGTTAGTACAGCCAACTATGTCTTGAATAGAAGTTTGATACACAAACTTAAGTGTAAAACTCCTTATGAGTTGCTTAAAGGAAAGAAACCAAAAATTAATTACTTTAGAGTTTTTGGCTGTATTGTTTATATTCATAATAATAATAAAGAATATATTAGAAAGTTTGAAGCAAAAGCTTCAATGGGAATTATGCTTGGATATTCCCAAGTAAGCAAAGCTTATAGGGTTTTTAACAAATCTACCTGTAAGATAGAAGAATCTGTGCATGTGACTTTTGATGAGTCTCAGATGTTTTACAAGGAGAAGGAAAATTCTCCTTCCTCAAGTTCATTGCAGGTACATGATGCCCCTCAAGAAATTCTTCAACTATCAACTCTTCAGATCACTGAATCAGACAGTGATGAAGACATTGCTGAAGCTGTTGAAGCTGTTGTTGTACCACCAACAGTAGATCAAATTCCTCCTGAGGAATTAATCCCAACTATTGCTGAAGATCACATCCCACCTGCTGATATTGTCACACTTAGAGATCACCCCACATCTCAAGTGATTGGAGACATATCAGCTGGTGTGCAAACAAGACACCAATTAAGATAGGATGTGATGCATGCTTGTTTCCTCTCACAGGTTGAGCCCCTCACCTTTAAAGATGCAGAGCTAGATCCCCACTGGATCATTACAATGCAAGAGGAGCTCAATCAGTTTGAGAGATGTAAAGTTTGGACTTTGGTTCCAAGACCTAAAGGCCAACTGATCATATGCACCAAGTGGGTGTATAGAAACAAGTTAGATGCTAATGGAATTATAGTAAGGAATAAAGCTAGGCTTGTAGCTCAGGGCTACAGACAGGAGGAAGGTATAGACTATGACCAAACCTTTGCTCCTGTTGCAAGGCTAGAAGCAATAAGGATCTTCTTAGCCTATGCAGCCTTCATGAAGTTTAAGGTGTTCCAAATGGATGTCAAAAGTGCATTCCTAAATGGTGAGCTTAAGGAAGAGGTGTTTGTTGAACAACCACCAGGGTTTGTTTCTTCAACTCAGCCTTCTCATGTTTTTAAGTTGCAGAAAGCTCTTTATGGACTAAAGCAAGCTCCTAGGGCCTGGTATGAGACCTTAGCTAGTTTCCTGTTAGAGCACAACTTTACTAGGGGAGTAGTTGATAGAACCCTTTTCGTCAAGCATCACAAGGACACAATCCTGTTAGTTCAGGTGTATGTAGATGATATTATTTTTGGCTCCACTGATCCCAAACTGTGCAAAAAGTTTTCCAACTTGATGCATTCCAAGTTTGAGATGAGTAGTATGGGTGTGCTGTCTTACTTTCTTGGTCTTCAAGTTAAGCAAGATGCTGATGGTATCTTCATCTCCCAATCCAAATATGCCAAGGAATTGGTAAAGAAATTTGGGATGGCTGATGCTTCAGCAATGCCTACACCCATGGCTACTAATGTAGTTATTGATTCTGATGATCACGGCAAGCCAGTTGATCAAAAGAATTATAGGGCCATTGTTGGTTCCCTATTATATCTAACTGCAAGTAGGCCAGATATAATGTTTGCTACATGCCTTTGTGCTAGATTCCAGGTCAACCCCAAGGAATCTCATCTGATTCTTCTAAAGAGAATCCTGAGATACTTGAAGGGATGTCCAAATCTAGGACTTTGGTACCCAGCTGAGTCAGAGTTTGAATTAATTGGATATTCTGATTCTGATTATGCTGGCTGCAGAGTTGACAGGAAGAGCACCTCAGGAACTTGCCAGTTCCTGGGAGAGAGATTGGTCTCTTAGTTCTGTAAGAAGCAGGCTTCTGTCTCAACTTCAACTGCAGAGGCTGAATATATAGCAGCTGCTAGTTGTTGTTCACAGATCCTGTGGATTCAAAACCAGCTTGTGGATTATGGTTACTCACACAAGAACACCAAGATCATGTGTGATAGTACCAGTGCTATCTCAATTGCACAAAATCCAGTGCACCACTCTAGAACGAAGCACATTGAGATTAGGCACCATTTCCTGAGAGATTGTGTGGAAAAGAACAAGATCTGTCTTGAGTTCATATCCACTGAGTTTCAGAGAGGTGATATATTCACCAAGCCTTTAGATGAACAGAAGCATCTGTTCTTTTTAGTACAACTAGGCATGATTAATGGACGAGACTAAGTATGACTATATCTGCCTATGTTGAAATCTGCTTGAAGATCGTCGAACGATGATCGAAGATCGTCGAACGGATTAAGCCTATCGTCGACCTCTGGTTAATGATAGCTTATCTGTTTGAAGATCGTCGATCGACGTTCGACCATCGTCGAACAGGTTGAGCTCATCGTCGATCTCTGAACGACGACAGCTTGTTGCTTGTGAAGCCAGAAATAGCCGAACGATGGTTCGACTACTCTGCTTCTGAGCCGATCGTCGAACGGCCGTTCGACTATCGGGTCAAGTATCTTTTTAATAGATCGACTATTCCCGGTCTAATATAAAGCCGATAGTCGACCTAGGTTAAAAGATCTTGTGTTTTATCGTCGACGGAGCGTGCCCTTTCGCATTCTGCTTTCCTGCTTGCGATTTCCGGGCGTTTCGTCTTCTTCGTTCTCTGCAGCTTTCTCGAGCTTTCTCCAGCGAATCCATGGCGGTCTCTCCAGCAGTTCTAGCAGTCGTGAAGTTTGATGCAGGATTTAGCGTGGATTTTGACGTGTTCAGCAGCTGCGATGCAGGAATCGTAGAAGTTCTACAGCTGTGCCGGGATCAGGGATTAGAGAAGTTAATGTCTGCAAGGATTAAGATAAACATCCCAGAAATCAAAGAATGGGCTTTCACGTCGTCTTCCACAGACGATTCGATGACTGGTACCATCGGCGGAGAAGAGGTAATCTTGACTCCGGCCGTTTTGTCTGATATTTTCGGTTTAGTTAATGGTGAAGAGGATTATGAGCAAGATGCTCAGGAATTCGGAAGAATGCTAGTTGAGCTGGGACATGCTGAGGGCATTCCCTCGAAGCTGCTCAAAGTGAATTTTCCTTTCAAAATCAAGTTTCTTGCTGAGCTGGTAGGAAAAGTGCTCATGGGTAAGCACTCTGCTCACGATAATATAACAAGGCAGCAATTCGCACTCATGTGTGCGATTGTTAATCGGAAAAGGATAGATTGGGCAGCAGTTGTGTTTGATTTAATCAGGAAAAAGACTGGCAAGAAGGAAGTTACCCTAGGAAGGATCATTGGAATTTTCCTAAAGGAAAAATACCCCCAGCTGCTGAGTTCAACCGCAACAACAATCAACGAAAGCAAGAAGATGGATCCCAACCTGTTCTCTAAGTGGAAGAGAACGTTTGTGAAACCTGCTCCAGCAACATCTGAGGACACCAGGACTGAATCAGTCACTCCTCACCATGTTGAAGCTGGCTCAGCTCTTCCATCCTCCTCCTCTGCTTTGCTGTCTGCTTCAGTTGAAGTTCCATCAACTTCAGCTGAAGTACGACCTTCTTCCTCTTCTGCTCCAGAAACAACTACGGTTGTTCATCTTTCCCCTCCAGCATCTCCTCTACCTGCTCATCTGGCTAGGATATCTGCTCCTAGCTTTGATTTGTTAGGATCTGAGAGAATTCCTACTCCTCCTTTGTCTCTCATTCATTCCCCAGTTAATTCTCCAATTAACTCTCCTGCTCCATCTCCTGCTCGATCCCCTGTCCATACCATTTCTCATCCCAGCACTACTACCATATCTGCTGCAGCTCCATCCACTTCACATCCTTCATCTCTTGAGATCTCTCCTGAGTTTATCTCCCGCATTGTGGAGCTGATTACCCCGTCAATCAAGACCATGATTGAAGAGGCAATCGCTCCCCTTGCAGCCTCCATTAATATCTTATCTGCCTCCATCAAATCCCTTTCAAAATCTGCTGAGCCATCTTCCTCAAGGGGCCTGGTTTCAGTATCCACTGAAATCAGGCAGGGGGAGATGTTCCATGAAGATGCCTCAGACCATCCTGCCTCACCTCCAGCTATAACAGATACAGTCATGACAGCCCTGGAAGAGTCAGCTCCAGCTGAGAAAGAAATAGCTCCAACTGAGAAAGAAATAGCTCCAGCTGAGAAAGAAATAGCTCCAATTTTATCAGATAAAGAAATAGCAGATGGAATCATGTTATCTGAGATTGCAGTAAAAGTCTGCCTAGAAGACCTCTCCACTCCTGTGGTTGCTAGATTCCTAGAAGGAATTATAACTTCATATCTAGATGAATCATGGGAGATGGTCAAGTATGAAGGTAACTCTTTCATCCGTTTTGTTGATGAGTCGATTAATTTGTTAGTTTGTGAATTCCTGGAAGGAATGATTTCTGTTTATTTAGCAGATCTGTATTCATAATTCTACAGATGTTATTACAGAAGATTTAGCTGCTCAGATCATAGCAGTTGTTTCTGAAGCTAATCCAAGTGTTTCTGATATTCAAGTAGATCCTGAATTGGAATCTTTCTTAGATGATAGAGAGGATGAATCTGAGAATCAAGATAAAGTCAAAGATGACTCTCATGTTCTGAATTTGGAAGAAGTTCAAGCAAGAGAAGCCTGGGATTTAAGAGTACAATCTTTAAAAGAGAAAGAAAAAGAACTGCAAGTTGAAAAGTCAACCATTTGGGATGACTCACCAGGGTTGGACTTAGATTCCCTTCTGGCTCTGGATGCCATGGAAGAGGAAAGAGAAAAATCTGCTCTAAAGCTTAAAGAAAAGGCTGTTTCAGAAGCCTATGATCCTTATGAAAATCCTCCCTCATCTCATTCTGATGATGAAGATGATTCTGATGTTTCTGAGAAGTCAAAGAGAAAGAAAGCTGCTTTAAAGAAGAGAAAAGCTGCTCCTCCTCCTCCTCCTCCCAGAAAAGATAATGATACTCCCTATTATATTCTGAAGGGCATTGACCCTAAATCCAAGGAATTTCAGCACTGGATGTGGTTTTCAAAGAATCAGCAGAAAGAGAGGAAAAGAACTAAGAGGTATGATAGTCCTGTGTCAAGATGGACTCCTAGAAGTCCTCCTCCACCTCCAGGTGCAGGAGCCTCTGGGAACCTATCAGCTAATCCTGCTGCCTCTTCTAGAAGATCTGCTTCTTTTCAGCCCCAGCCAAGACAAAGTTATCAAAGCTCGCAAGGCAAATCGTTTTCTGGCTCTCAAAGACAAATGAAGGAAGCTGTGGTTCAAAGACCAACCTTTTCCCCTCCTCCTTCACCAAAGAAAAGAATTCCATCTCCAACACCAGTTCAGTCTGAGGAAATTGTTTCAAAAGGTAAATAGTTTACTTTGTTTTAAAATATCTAGCAAGAACCTTTCTGCTAAGTTTGCTTCCAATGTCTTATCTAGTTATTCAAGATAAAATAGCTGATGCTGCTCCTCCTGAGCCTGTGTATGAAAATCCTGAGCTTGATCCTAACTTTAGGATGGCTCGCTTTCAAGAACTAGTTGGAGCAGCTCAAATAAGAAAAGCTAGAGCAGAAGGAAAAGATACGACTGGTCTAACTACCATGTTTGCTTACAGAAAGAAAGAGTTTGAAAAGTTCCAGGTTAATCCTGAGATTTTTGATCCATCAAAATATATGGAAAAGCATCCTGAAGCAGTAGTCCCAAGAGCTGCAGAACTGAAGATCATTGGTGCGCAGGACCTGAAACTGTCAAAGAAAGAATCTGATGATCCTTTAAGGAAAATCTCTTTTGTTTCTAGCTCTTCAGTAGCTAAGCCTGACTCTGTTGATCCATAGTTTGATTAACTGCTGTGCTATATTTGTTTATCTGTTTGATAATCTGCTAGTTAATTATTAACTATTTTCTGTATTATTTTATTGCTCTTTAGCTAGCTTTATGTTTTAGATGTTGAGAGACTTAACTCAAATAGGGGGAGATTGTTGGTACCCTAGTTTTGATTTGAGTTTAGTCCTCTCCTTTGTGCCCCTTGACCCAAGAAATATCTATGGTCAATGGTTAGGAGTCTAGCTGTAGAGTCCTCACTTTTCCAGATTGAGAATTTGGTTAAGTAGCTTTTTCGTTCGACTATAGTCGAACACCGCTCGACTATCGTCTATCGGCTGATCGACGATCGTCTATCAGTTGGTCGACGCTTTGTCTGCGTTGATAGTTCGACTATCTGTTCTGATAGATCGACTATCTGATAGTTCGACTATCTGTTGATAGGTCGACTATCTGTTTTGCGTTGATAGTTCGACTATCTGTTGATAGTTCGACTATCTGCTTGGCGAGGTAGTTCGACTATCTGTTCTGATAGATCGACTATCTGATAGTTCGACTATCTGTTGATAGGTCGACTATCTGTTCCGCCTTGATAGTTCGACTATCTGTTGATAGATCGACTATCTGTTTCGTCTTGATAGTTCGACTATCTGTTGATAGTTCGACTATCTGTTGTCATTGATAGTTCGACTATCTGTCCTGATAGTTCGACTATCTGATAGTTCGACTATCTGCTGATAGTTCGACTATCTGGTTTGGTTTGATAGTTCGACTATCTATCCTGATAGTTCGACTATCTGATAGTTCGACTATCTGCTGATAGTTCGACTATCTGGTTTGGTTTGATAGTTCGACTATCTGTTGATAGATCGACTATCTGTTTTCTGAGGTAGGTCGACTATCTGCTTGATAGGTCGACTATCTCTGTGCGCTTGATAGTTCGACTATCTATACAAGATAGATCGACTATCTGATAGTTCGACTATCTGCTGTGATAGTTCGACTATCTGCCTGGGTAGTTCGACTATCTTCTTCGATAGGTCGACTATCTGGATCGTTCGACTATCTGCCCGATAGTCGACGATCTCCGTGCGTCGTTCGACGATCTTCAAGGGTCGTTCGACGCTTTATGTCTGCCTTTATATTTTGTATTTATTTATTATATTTAATTAATTAATACATTTTCTGGCACATTATTTTAAGCTGTATGATAAAATTACCAGGCAATATTTGCTCCATCTCTTTTGCCTGAGTCAAATCTTTTTAAGATAAAGTTGTTTGTCTTATTAGCTGTCATTATAAATTACTTTATCTGTTGTCAGCCCTTTATAGCCATTAGACTGAAAAGTCTTCTTTTTGCTATAAAGAGATTATTTCTGATGTGACTTTATTTAGTCCTTCTGTTATTTGATTTGAGCCTGCAGCTTCTTAGAAAGAGGTTTATTCCTTTTATAGAATGTTTTGCTGCAGAGATGTTTTTGTCTTCTTGATATTTACAGCCCAGGTCTCAAGGCTCAGAAGAAGACAAATAATTCAAATGGAAGAGAGCCGTTGCTTGCTGATGAGTATATAAAGAACCCTTTGAAGAAGGATTCAAGCTAGCTAATAGCTAACCAGTTGTTCATTAAAGCTCTCAAGCCTTCATCAAGAAAAAGATTTCTGCTCTCAGCAATTTCCATCTAACTGAGAAGTGTTAAGATCTTCATCTCTTCTTCACCTGAGTTCTCCTGCTTTCAGGAAGTTCAAACTCAGAGTTCCTTTGAAGAAGAAGAAGAAGAAGATAGCTGCTTGAAGTTCTTTGATTTTATTATTTACTTTCTTCCTGTAGCTTTTCCTTCAGAACTTTCTGATGAGTTTTCTGCACTGAAGCAAGACTTCACCTGGACATCTTTGAGCCAGGGGGAGCCTTGATTCTTTAGAGCATTCTAGCTCAGTGCAAGCTTTTGTGCTTCTCTAATCTTTGTAAAATAGAGAAGACATCTTAACCTTCTTCCCCCTCCTGTACAGGGTTATTACTCCCTTTAAAAGTATCCCTTGGTGGCAGGGCACCTGATCAAAAACCTGTGCTTGGTTTTTAGACACCTGATCAAAAGTCTAAAGGGTTTCTGGATCTACCTGAAGCAGATCCTGTTGGTGGCAGGGCACCTGATCAAAAACCTGAGTGGATTCCTACCGTGTGGGTAGAAGAGTGGACGTACCCAAGTTGTTTGGGGAACCACTATAAATTTCCTTGTGTCGTCTGGATTCCATTGTTTAATTCCTGCATTGTGGCTATGATTAGATATAACTAGGTTGCTAGTTGCTGATTAGGTTTTCCAAGCCTTAACTGTAATTACAGTTAGCTTGAGTTTGTGCACATCACTTGTGTTAGGCTTTAAGGTTAAATCAATATCGATAATCTTTTCATTCCGCACTTCACTCCAAGGGAGTTGGGTAGACTATTAAGTTTTGTCTGTGCAAAATTTGATAACTCTATTCACCCCCCCTCTAGAGTAGTATCTATCCCTTCACTTTCATGGGCATTTCGAGTTCACGGTCATGCCGTTTGGACTGACGAATGCGCCATTAGTGTTTATGGACTTGATGAACAGGATGTTCCGAGATTTCCTGGATCGCTTTGTGATCGTCTTTATTGACGATATATTGGTGTACTCGCAGTGCGAAGAAGATCACTTCAAGCACTTGCATCTGTTGTTGGAGATTTTGAGGAGGAATGAGCTTTATGCGAAATTCTCCAAGTGCGAGTTCTGGATACCCTCAGTAGCGTTCCTTGGTCACATTATTAGTGGGGAAGGTATAGCGGTGGATCGGGCGAAGATCGTTGCAATACGGGAGTGGCCTGCGTTGGCTTCTGTCGTGGAAGTCCGTAGTTTTCTCGTGCTTGCCGGATATTACAGGCGCTTTGTAGAGAACTTCTCGCGGATAGCGCTACCTCTCACGAAGTTGACAAGGAAAGATCAGAGATTCTTGTGGACGCAGGAGTGCGTGCAAGCGTTTGAGGAGCTGAAGAGACGGTTGACCACGGCGCCAGTGCTTAGCTCGCCGAGTGGGACCAAGGGCGTCGAGGTATATAGTGACGCCTCGGGTAGTGGTTTGGGCTGCGTGTTGTTGCAGCATAGGAGCGTGATAGCTTATGGATCGCGTCAGCTGAAAGTGCATGAAAGGAACTATCCGGTCTACGACTTGGAGTTGGCAGCCATGATATTTGCACTTAAGCTGTGGAGGCACTACTTATATGGCGTAAGAGTCGATATTTATACCGACCACAAGAGCCTGAAGTACTTGTTGGATCAGAAGGATCTTAACATGAGGCAGAGGAGGTGGATGGAGTTCCTGGGGGACTACACCTTCAAGATTCATTATGTACCCGGGAAGGGCAATGCGGTTGCTGATGCGTTGAGTCGCAGGGCTCCCGCCCAAGCCAACTGGTTGTCGGTGCATGATGAGCGGCTGATACGGGAGTTGGAGGAGCTTGAGATCTGTTGCGTTGACAAGCAGACGAGCGCCAAAGCAATGTTGAACTGGACAGAGGTCCAGTATGACCTGGCTGATCGGGTTCGGCAGGCATTGGAGTTAGATGACTCCATGAAGGAGCTTATGGAGGCAGCGTTGGATGGGTCAAATTCCCAGTTTTTAGTGGAAGATGGGTTGCTAAGGAAGGATCATCGGTTGTGCGTCCCAAGCGGGAGTAACCTACGGGCGGAGTTGATGTACGAGGCTCATCATACCAAGTACTCGATCCACCCAGGGAGCACAAAGATGTACCGTGACCTCAAGAAGCTGTTTTGGTGGCCGGGGCTTAAGAAAGATGTGGCGTTGTTTGTGGCTAAGTGCCAAACGTGCGCCTTGGTGAAGGCGGAGTGCCAAAAGCCGGGAGGATTTCTGAAGTCCTTGCCTATACCGGAATGGAAGTTTGACGACATATCTATGGACTTTGTGCATGGGTTGCCAAGGTCGCAGAAAGGGAACGACGCCATCTGGGTGATCGTAGATCGGTTAACTAAAGTGTCGCATTTCATTCCGCATAGGAAGGATGATCCAGTTGAGAAATTGGCAAAGTTGTATGTTGACAATATAGTTAGACTGCATGGTGTGCCTCACAGCATTGTGAGTGATCGCGATGGGCGTTTCACGTCCAATGATTGGAGGTTGGTGCAGCAGATGCTGGGGACAAAGTTGAAGTTCAGCACAGCTTTCCATCCGCAGACGGATGGGCAGACCGAGAGAGTCAATAGAACGATGGAGGACATGCTCCGCATGTGTGTCCTAGACTTTGGGAAGCATTGGGAGGACCACCTGTATTTGGTGGAGTTTGCGTACAACAATGGCTACCAAGCGAGTATACAAATGGCACCCTTCGAGGCCCTGTATGGTAGGAAGTGTCGCACGCCGTTATCGTGGCTTGAAATGGGTGAGGCGAGGTTGTACAAGAAGCAGGAGGTGGAGAGTGCTACCTCGTTGGTGCGGGTCATTCGGGAGTGCTTGTTGATCGCTCAGGACAGGCAGGCGAAGTATTACAATGCCAAGCACCGGAACGTGGAGTTCGCGGTAGGCGATTGGGTATACTTGAAAGTGAAGCCGTTCAAGGGGGTTTCGCGGGTGAGACGCTTGAAGAAGCTGAGCCCAAGATACCTTGGGCCTTTTGAGGTCCTGGAGCGAGTCGGCGAAGCCACATACCATTTGAAGCTATCGGCGGAGTTGAGTGGGCTACACGATGTGTTCTACATCTCTGTATTGCGGAAGGCGGTCCAAGAGCCTTCGCAGGTGATCGCAGTTGATCAAGTACCGGTGGACGAAGGGCTGACGACTAGGGTCAAGCCCGTTCGTATTGAAGACTCCGAAGTTAAGTGACTTCGTAATAAGGAAATCCGAGTGGTCAAGGTCTATTGGGACAATTGCGGTCGTGAGGAGCTCTCTTGGGAACGGGAGCAGACCATGCTGGAGGAGTACCCAGAGTTATTTCGCTCAGGTACCGCTCTTGGTTTTATGTTTACTTTCCTTTAGTAATTTCGTGGACGAAATTTTTTTAAGGGGGAGAGAGTTGTAACACCCCAAAACTCAAAAGAGGGACGGGTGATGTTTTAAGCCCAGTCTGAATTTTGGAGCAGGTGTCACGGGCGTGACACGGGCGTGTCACAGGCATGGCATGGGCGTGTCACGGGCGTGACACAGGCGTGTTCGTCCACGGGTCGTGCGGTCGATGCTTTGGCGGTCGACGATCGTGGAGTTGTAGAACACGGCCTAGGACACGGGCGTGTCCCAGGCCGTGTCACTCCAGGGAATCTGCAAGTGTGGTACACAGGCCGTGACACGGGCACAAACACGGGCGTGTCAAATTTGACACGGGCGTGTCTGATGCCGTGTCACAAGGCCGTGTACCTCTCTGACTGCGAAGTGTTGGTCGATTGCACACGGGGGGGGCGTGACACGGGTCCCGACACGGGCGTGTCGCAGCCGACACGGGCGTGTCGGAGGCCGTGTCAAAGGCCGTGTGCTGGTTTTTCGAATCGATCGAGACGGCGAATGGGTGACACGGCCAGGCACACGACCGTGTTGCAACCCGTGTTCGGCCCAGATTTTATGATTTCAGATCTAATCTTGGCCGTTCGTTTCCTTGACTTTGGATCTGACGGTGGGGGGCTGCTCCTGGGTGGTTTTAGCCGGGATTTAGGGTTGGGAATCCTCATTTCCCTTAGCCATTCTCTCTCTAAGAGTTTAGAGAGAAGGTAGAGCAAGGAGGAAGGAGGAGTCCAAGGTCCGGCCGCCGGAGGAGCTTCGGAGCTCCGAATCGCGATCCGAGTCCAGATCCGCGGAGGTGACGCCGTTGCGGTGCTTTCCAACCGCATAGTTTTCGATGGCACCGCGGAAGAACGCAAGGGTAACGATTTCTCATCCTTGGGCATGTGAAGCCCTTTTTCCCTTTGGATAGGAAGCCCTCTCTCTCGTGAGTGAGCGAAGAGTTGGAGCGTTCCTTGGGGTAGATATGTAAAGTCCCCCTTGTGTAGAGTTCGTATGCGAAAACGGACATAGGCATTGTGTGTGAAGCCTATCCGGACAAGTAGAGCCGGATCGGTGATGTTGCATTGCATTTGAACCGGGGAAAACTCCGGGTGTTTGGGCGTTTTTTTCGGGTTTTCTACGTGGTAGATTGCATCAGGGAGCCTTGGAGATTAACTCCAAGGTGCACCCAGAAAACTGGGCAAAAGCGAGTTTTGCCAACACGATGGCCGGGGAGCCAACGTGAACATAACCGGGTTATGTGATTATTGTGGTGGAAACGGGACTCGGTAAGTCTTGACCTGCGCATATGGCTTAAATTGTCGTTGCGGTGTGAGAACGGGTCAGGCGGAACCGTACCCGGTCTATGTCGTTCGGTAGGACCGTTGGCATGGATGAGGGTCTTCGGCGGTCTATGGCTTAAATTGTCGTGACCAAGGCCAGGAAGGCAAAATGCTCATATGGTTGGCCGTCCAAGAGGCGGTGGTGGAACGGGAACGTCTATGGCTTGAATTGACGTGACGTTGGCCGGTTCGCCGTGAATGTGCCCTGTGTGCATGAGGTGTGTGGCCGTGCGAGCCTATGCCTGTGATGATGTGTGTTCACACTAATATATTGCCTATACTAATAAAGTGCAGGGAAAGAGCATCGCCGCCCCGATTTTGGGGGCGGGATCGTTATAATTTGGTCAGCATAGCTGACCGTTGCTTTTGTTTGCCACCGGGCGGTGGTTTGTGCTTGCAGGTGCTGCGGAGCCGAGCGGAAAATAGTGGGCTAAAGCCCATGTTGCGGTGCTGGCCCTCGAAGGCCTAACCCTTTTATGCTTTCCGTTTATTTCATGTATGGCCGGCCTGCGAGCCGAAGTTTGTAAGACATGTTTTGTTAAGTAAACATTGTAAGGCCATAAGGCCGGTACTTTTGTATCATTCATTCCTATTGTTATTTCTGTAGTGGACATTCTTGCTTGGCAGGGTTCTTGTATTTGTGCAACTTAATAAATTGCTTCCGCTAGAATGACTTTGTGTAGGACGTTGGTGATTGGTTGTATGGTTTCAACGCGTAACCAACCGGTCTGTCCGTAGTATATGGCGTCGGGCCCCGGCCGGACCTACTACTATATGCTATACGACGGATAGGGGTGTTACAGAAATTTTCCTGGGTCAAAACATTTAAATCTTTATTTTTTTTGTAGGATCCAACTTTATCTGAGCTGTAGAGCCACTAGCCTGAGGTAGTGCAATTTTCCCGAGCTTTAGGAGAGTGTAACTCTCTGAGGTAGGATCCTTTAAATCTGAGGTTGGACTGTCCTCCCAGCATGAGTGTAGGGACTTTGGTCTGAGGTAGGTGATCAACTGATCACTGAGTTGTAGACCCTAGTGGCTGAGTTGTAAGTCTTGGAGTAGACTAAGAGATCCCGAGGGATCTAAGGTGTAATCTCTTTGGAGCAGTGTTTTGGAGAAGAGCCATGACTAACAGGAAGTTGGCAAGGTGGGAGGAGAGTGGATGTACCCATAAGTTGGGGAACCATTATAAATCTGTGTGTGCTTTTCTATATTGTTTTCTTTGTACAGGTTCTTAAAAGCAAACTACTGCCAACACACTTAGTGCTAAAGGAAAAACAAAAAAGAGGATAATAACAGTGAAACAACCTATTCACCCCTAGGTTGTAAGCTACCTTGAAAACAAAGACTTTCAAGTGGTATCAGAGGGAGGTTGCTCAAAAAGGATCTAACTATCTTAGTGATTCTCCATGGTAGCTATAGACAGTCCTTATGGGTTCAGGAGTGAACTATAAGGAGCTGGGTGCCATGAAGCTTCCTATCTGCAGGAAAGAAGGTTTTGGCATCTGGAAGGAAAGGGTTAGGCAGTTCATGGAAGCAGCTGACCCTGTAATCTTTATAAAAGTTAAGGAAGGACCTTTCATCCCTATGAAAGTGTCTGTTCTGGATGCAAATGTCCAGACACCCAAGACTTATGCTGAGATTACAAAGGATGAAGTCATTCTTGCCACCATATATAAGAGGGCTCAAAATATCATTGTCACTGCAATTTATGATTCTACCCTTCAGAATTTGATTCACTGCACAAATACAAAGGAAATGTGGGACACTCTGGTTATCTACATGGAAGGAACAGATGAAGTAAGAGATGATAAAAAGTCCATGCTCAACTAGGAGTATGAAGCTTTCAGACAGTCTAAGGGAGAATACATAGCCACCTGCTATGAAAAATTCTTTAAGATTGTGAATGAACTAATGACCTATAGAAGGATCTGTTGTCATTATGAGCTAAATGATAAGTTCCTTAGGTCTCTCACTAGAGATTGTGACACAAAAATATATGCCATCAAAGAAGTGGCCAAGCTGGGTGACACTCCACCCTAAACTCTATTTGGAAAACTGCTCTCATATGAGATGTAGTTAACTGTCAGGAAAGAGGAAGTGACAAACTGCAAGTCTCAGGCCAAAGAGAAGTCTATGGCCTTCAAAGCTGACGCCACAAGGAAAAGTAGGAGGAAGTTTCCTTCTCCTCCAAGAAGACCAGTAGATTCAGACAACTCTGAATCAAATACATCAGATAGCAGCATGTCTGATGAGGACTTTGCTGTCTTCTCTAGGCAGCTCCAAAGGCTGATGAAGAAGAAGAACTAGAAGAGCAGTCCATCCTCCTCAGCACATCACTATAAGAAATCCTCCAAGGAGGGCAGGTATGTACCTAAACCCAGTAAACAGAATTCTTCCAATATTATCTGTTACTACTACAGCAAGCCGGGGCATGTCATTGCTGACTGTCCAGTGAAGACAAGGGAGGATGGTGAGAAGAAACCTCACCAAAAGCACAAGGGCAAGAAAGAAAAGCCCTTTGTGGCTAAGAAAGAGAAAAGCTGGACAGACTCATTATTATGTGAGTCTGAAGAAGAGGAAGCCTACATTGGGCTCGTTACTGCTGATGCTGCTAAAGATAAAGTTGTTACAGCAGGAGAAGTCTATCCTCCAGAAATGATAGGAATCAGGGACCATTTGACACAATCAGATAGTGACTCAGAACTGGATGAAGATTCCCATAGCTGCAGATGGCTTATGGCAATGACAGATGAAGAAGGCAGCCAGGATCAGCCTGGTCAAAGTAAGGTTCATTCCCTATTCAGTTCTATGTCTGGGTATAAGACTAGTCCTTGTGCAGAAGCATCTTCATCTAATGGTGAAGATGATTCTGGCTCAGAAGGTGATGTCAATCAACTAATTGACAGATATGTTGAACTTCTTGATGCCTTTAAAAAGTACAAGAACTTCACTGTTAAAAACGAACAAAAAACAAGCCTGAAGTGGATTAACAGAAGTTCTATTATCCAAAAAAGGTGTCTATTACAAAGGTATGGCCTCCCTTTTATAGAATGGAGGAGAGAAGAGAGAATACAAATTATAGATGTGAGACTAAAAATTTACAGGACTAAGCGGACTATACAAAAACAAACCGCACATGCCGCACGGTTAGATGAGAAGGGCTAACCGCTCGGCTACCACCAGAGAAAGAGAAGCCGCCATGGGAGACCACTAGACCGCCCGGTCTCCAATCCGCCTGAGACAAACCACTAGACAGCTTGGACTCAAGACAACAACAGCCTAGCAACCAAACCACTGAAGGGAAACTGCCAGACCGCGCGGTCTTCAATCCACCAAGACAAGCCGCCAGACCACCCTGTCACAAACTCCAACACTCCCCCTCAAGCTAGAGCATATATATCGATCATGCCCAGCTTGTCGCAAATATGAAGAAATGAGGAGGATATTGGCTTGGTGAAGATGTCAGCCAGCTCTTTATCAGAAGTGATGAAGGGAGTGCAAATTTGTTACTTCAAAATCTCTTCACGAATGAAATGACAGTCGACCTCAATGTGCTTGGTTCTTTCATGAAAGACCGGATTTTCTGAGATGTATATGACAGCCTTGTTATCACAGAACATAGGTAGAGGATGGTTGTAGACCTCTCCTAAATCAATCATTAGAGCCCGTAACCACTTTAACTCACAAGTGGTCGAAGCTATACTACGATACTCCGCTTCTGCACTTGAACTGGAAACAACAGATTTCTCTTGCTCTTCCAGCTCACTAGATTCCCTCCAACAAAGGTGCAAAAACCTGAGATAGACTTGCGATCCCCTTTGTCATTAGCATAACTTGCATTTGAGTATGCTTCAACCCTCAAATGACCATTATTCTGAAAGATTAATCCTTTCCCAGGTGCTGCTTTGAAATACTCCAAGATCCGCAAGGCGGACTGTAGATGACACTCCCTAGAAGCTTGCATGAACTGGATCACCTTGCCCACAACATAGGAAATGTCGGGTCTGGTCACTGTGAGATATATGAGTTTACCAACTAGATTCCTGTACCGCGTAATATCTAAAAGAGGAGGCAAATCATCTGTCCAGGATTTATCTTCACCAGTTGCCATAGGGTATCGGGCAGGCTTTGCTCCAGTCAACCCTGCCTCCTTTAAAAGATCTAGGGCATACTTATGTTGGGAGAGGACTTAGGAGTTGGGCTTCCGAGAGATTTCGATCCCCAGAAAGTATTTCGGGGAGCCCATATCTTTCATGACCAGATGTTGACGAAGATGCCGCTTTGTTGGGGCTACCCCTTCCTGGTCATTTCTAGTGAGAAGAATATCATCAATATACACAGCAAGAACCACCAGTCCCGAGAAGATTTTGCGAATGAATAGCGAGTGATTGGCAGAGCTTCGCACAAAACCAATAGCCGCCGCGATGCCGCTAAAATTATCAAACCAAGCCTGAGGGCTCTGCTTGAGGCCATATATTGCCTTCTACAGCCGGCATACACGTGTCTCCCCCTGAGCAACATACCCTGGAGGATGCTCCGTGTAGACGGCCTTCTGAAGATCACCATAAAGGAAGGCATTCTTGACATCTAGCTGGGAAATGAGCCAATTGTGATTGACCGCCACAGAGAGGAGAACCCGGATAGTGCTGAGACGAGTAGCGGGAGAGAAGGTGTCAAAGTAATCAACCCCATAGGTCTGAGTAAAGCCCTTGGCAATAAGGCGGGCCTTATAAAGATCCATAGTGCCGTCTGGGCCAAACTTGACCACAAAGACCCAGCAACAGCCAACAACATCTGTGCCGAAGGGAGGAGGAACAAGAGTCCAGGTACCCCGCTCAGTTAGGGTCATCATTTCCTCATCCATGGACTTCTTCTGATGAGGAATAACAAGAGCCTCCTGGTAGGAACGGGGTGTGGCAGTGGCATAGATAGCCAATGCAAAGGCCCTGCGAGAAGGGGTAAGACGATCATATGAAACAACAGCCGTAAGGGGGTGTTTGGTACACGTCAGCACACCTTTGCGAAGAGCAATCGGAAGATCCAGGTCGCTTGGTCCCTCGGCATCCGGAGCATCCGTGGCAGAGAGAGCTGGCCCGGGAGTAGAGAGCGATGGCGGCGGAGATGAGGGAGGCGGTGGCAGAGAAGAGGGAGAGAGAGGTGGAGGGAGAGGAGTGGACTGAGACGGTGTAGGAGGTGAGACTGCAGTAGGAGATGAAGGAATGAAGGGAACATCAGGTGTATTAGAAGTTGGGGGAAGCAGGGAGGAGTCATTCGAGAAAAAGGAGGCATTCTCAAAGAAGGTGACGTCAGTGGATACGAACTGTTTACAAAGAACGGGGTCAAAGCAATAATAGCCTTTCTGAGTGGTGGAGTATCCCAGAAAGACAAACTTGGTGGAGCGAGGGGAGAGCTTATCACGGGTGTCAGATGGAGCATGCACAAAGGCAGTGCACCCAAAGATGTGCAGAGGGAGAGGAAAAGGCTCCTTTCCTGGATACAGAATGGAGAATGGGGTTTGGCCATGGAGAACCGTGGAGGGAATGCGGTTGATGGCAAGGAAAACAGCATAGCCCTAATAGGAGCGTGGGACATGCATCTTGGCCATCAAGGTGCGAGCGACATCGAGGAGGTGACGGTTTTTGCGTTCTGCCACCCCATTTTGCTAGGAGGTATAAACACGGCTAGTCTGATGAATAATGCCACGTTGCACACAGAAAGAGGTAAAAGCATGAGTCAGATATTCTTTCGCATTATCTGAGCGAAAAGTTTTAATAGAAACACCAAATTGAGTTTGAATTAATTGATAAAAAGATAGCCATACATCAAGCAATTCAGAGCGATCTCGTAAGAGATACACCCAAATACATCTAGAAAAATCATCAACAAAAGTAACAAAATAAGAACTACCCTGACCAATGGTGAGGGTAGGAGCAGGTACCCAGACATCGGAGTGGACTAGATCAAATGGATGGGTAGAACCCCGACCTTGCTTCGACGGGAAGGAGGAGCGGTGATGCTTGCCAAGATGACAAGCGTCACAGTTGAGAGGAGTATTGGAAGGAGGTAGGTGGGGCAGAAACTGATGTATAAGCCGTGGAGGAGGATGACCAAGGCGGAGATGCCACTAGAGAAGATCCATACAAGACGAGGAAGAGGTGGACAAGACGGAAACGTTGTTAAGGAAGTAGAGGCCACCGCTCTCAGTCCCAGTAGCAATCTTTCATTGGGAGCTCGGATCCTGAAAAGAACAAGAAGTCAGAGTAAACGTCACAGAGCACTGAAGCTGCTTGCATAAAGAGGTAACTGACAATAAATTGCATAGAAATTTGGGCACATAGAGTGTGTCCGCTAAGCAAAGAGATGGAGTAACATGAACCACTCCCGACCCATTAATTGGGGAGGGAGAACCGTCTGCAACGAGGACCGGGGGCAACCGATCATGTTGTTCGAGGAGAGAAAAGCACTGAGGATTGCCCATCATGTGATTAGTCGGACCAGAGTCAATTAGCCATTTACCTTGAGTCACTATGTGGGCACTACCTGATGAAGTGACCACGGAGGCAGACGGCTTGGAAGAGGAGGTGGAAGAGTCACCCGAGGGGAGAAGATGGGGATGCTTCATCCAGCATCATTCCACAGTATGGCCGATTCGGCCACAGTGAGAGCAAAGGTAGCGGGAAGGAGCACATCCGCTAGACTGGTGACAATGGCTACCAGAGCCACTCCGATAAGTCTGGTGAGCATAGTTGTCTAGTGGAGGAGGTGCAGGTAGAAGAGGGCGCTGAAGGAGAGAGGTGACAGCAGCGATGCGGGCTGCGGTGACATCTAAGGTAGGAGATTCCGCCTCACCCTGAATTTGTTGGCGGATCATATCATAAGTATCAGGAAGCCATAGAAGGTAGCACACAACCAGAAGCTCCTTGAAGTGCTTGTGTTGTTGAGCCAAATCCGCAGAAAAGGAGCGATTCTGAAGAATCTCAGCCCCGAGAGCCTGAACCTGTTGGTAGGCAGCAGCAGGAGACAAGGTAGGACGAGCAAAGAGGTCCGCACACAACATATAGATGCGGCACGTCTGTGCCCCCTTGGAGTACAGAGCGGCAAGATGAAGCCAAGCAGCCTTGACTGTCTCATCATGACGGACGATGGGAAGGCATTCATCGGATAGGCTGTTAGCAAGCCAAGTACGCACAAGTGCGCCGCTTGCATCCCAGTCATCAAATAGAGGTTAAGTG
The DNA here is from genome assembly GCA_039513925.1 of Platanthera zijinensis. Lineage (NCBI taxonomy): Eukaryota > Viridiplantae > Streptophyta > Magnoliopsida > Asparagales > Orchidaceae > Platanthera > Platanthera zijinensis. The sequence continues at coordinate 65,513,787 of CM077095.1, read as the reverse complement.
GTAGGAGGAGGGTCATAACCAAGATGGTGACGTTTGCATTGCGAGCGAAGGAGAAAGATGAAGGAGACACTCCAATCTAGGTAGTTGGAGCCGACAAGCTTTGAAACGGTGCCAAGGTTCCCGGAAGGAGTAGGAGGAAGAGGCAGAGGCGGATTGGCGACAGGTGTGGTGGCAGCAGAAGCTTCAGACAGAGCCATAGGAGAAAACTACAGGAAGAAATCATGCGGTTAGGAGACAAGCCGCGGGATTAGGAAACAAGCCGCGCGAACAAGGTGAAATCGCAACAGTTAGGAGAGAGATGTAGCGGTCACGGTGTTAGACACCAGTGGCAAGAGAGGCCACGACCAAGCCGCATAACCAAGTAGAGGGAAAGAGCTTGAGCGGCTAGAAAATAGCCCGAACAAAAAGAAGGAAGAGAAGACCGCACGAACAGAGAGAAGTCCGTGGGAAGGAAACAGGTTGTGTAAGCAGAACAGAGGTCGCACAGGGAGGCTGCGCACACAAGGGGCAACGGAAAAAAGAGGAAGAAGAAGAAGAAGAAGTCGCGTAAATAGACAACCAGAGAGGAACAAGCCGGCGAACAGAATAAAAATTGAATCACATGGAAAAGATCGAATTCTCTGATACCATGTTAAAAACGAACTAAAAACAAGCCGGAAGTGGATTAACAGAAATTTTATTATCCAAAAAAGGTGTCTATTACAAAGGTATGACCTTTCTTTTATAGAATTGAGGAGAGAAGAGAGAATACAAATTAGAGATGTGGGACTAAAAATTTACAGGACTAAGCGGCCTATACAAAAAACAAACTGCATAAGCCGCGCAGTTAGATGAGAAGGGCTAACCTCTTGGCTACCACCAGAGAGAGAGAAGCCGCCATGGGAGACCGCTAGACTACCCGGTCTCCAAGCTTCCTGAGACAAACCGCTAGACCGCTTGTACTCCAGAAAGCAACAGCCCGACAACCAAACTGTTGAAGGGAAACCGCCAGACCGCGCGGTCTTCAATCCACCAAGACAAGCCGCCAGACCGCCCGGTCACTAACTTCAACATTCACTAAGAAACAGGCTAAGGAGATTCTGTCTCTTTATCTAGTTGCTTCCCAACTTACTGGAACAATATCTATGCTGAATCAGACTATGAGGGAAGTCAGTCAACTAAAAACCCTTTTAGGCATCTAAATGGAGGCTATCAAGAGCAAGAATATTCTCATTAGAGATCTTGAGGAAAATCTATAAAGGGAGAAAGGTATTGTGGCCAGTTTCTCTCAGCCCAATACAGTGTTGCCCTTTATAGACTCCTCTTCATAGTTGGGTAAGAAGGGGTTAGGCTTTAAGGGTAACATAAGAATAGCCTATCCCAAAGGGAATGGGAAAGTTCCAGTTGTGCCAATGGTATCTAGGCCACCAATCCCATTCAATAGGGTGATATTCCCTTCAAATAGGTATGACCAGGAAAGTATATATGGTCACTATATGAATGGTGCTTGCACAAGTAGAACATAATATGTTTTCAACCATTGTGGAAGGTATAGCAAGGTAAGTGCCTTTAAGGCTGCCCATGAAGAAATTCAAATGGCCCATCATGGACCATTTGTTTTTGGTGTTACAGCCCCCTATCTCAAAAATGTGGCTGCAGCCCATTCTCAGAACCTGTCAGCACAGAATCTGACTAAGGGTATGTCTATCAGCTTGCCTAATATCATTGTTTTTGATGCTATCAAGAGCGCACTGTCTGAAAAGAAAGATGCTGCTGATAGGATTTAGAACAGGCCACACAAGCCAGCATGCAGAAAAACCTTCAGTCAAATCGATGCTAAAAGAAATTAGAAAATAGTTGTTGCACCTCTTCCTTCTATTAAGATTGCATTCAATCCAACTTCAAGGCCTACATAGAAAAGAAGATATAATATACATGATTCTTGGTGCTGTGGCAAGGTAGGCCATTATGCCATTGATTGTTGGCATAATTCTAATGTGTCCAGGACCAGAGTTAGTCCACTAGTCAGAAAACTTGCTTGTGGACATGTTCAATTTCAGACTAATATGCACCTAGGACCCAATAGATATTGGGTTCCTAAAGTAAATTAAACTATATATTGTAGGTTATTCCAAGTGGCCATACCCCTATATGGTACTTGGATAGTGATTGTTTCAGGCACATGATTGGGATAAGGAGCAACTTGAAGGAGTACACTCCAGTAAAAGATGCACCCAAAGTAATCTTTTGTGGTTCAGATAGAGGGGTAACAAGAGGCTATGGTAAGATCACCAATGACATAGTCACCATCACTAAGGTGTCTTATGTTGAAGGGTTGCAACACAACCTTATAAGCATAAGCCAGCTCTCTGATCTTGGCTATGTTATTGTCTTGCATAAGGATGAGTGCCTAATTAGGATGTCAAGTGACCAAGAGGTCAGGCTGACAGACACTAGGAGTGGAAATGTTTATTGTTTAAACATTATATGTTTAGATACAGACTCTCCTATCGGTCTAGTGGCAAATAAGAAAGCCTCTTATTGTGTCCTATGGCACAAGAGGCTAGCCCATGTAAATTACAAGACTATTGGTAAGCTCTTCAATCAAAAGCTAGTTAGGAATGGTCCCAATGTGAAGTGCACCAAGGAGGGCATGTATTCTACTTGTCAAAAGAGCAAGCAGACAAAAGCTTTCTATAAGGGCATTGGGACCAAAGATTCTATGAGGTGCATATACCTCCTGCATATGGACTTGTTTGGTCCTATGCCAGTTCATATTCTTGGTAGGAAGGTCCACACCCTTGTGGTGGTTGATGACTTTTCCAAGTTTGCTTGAGTCTTCTTCCTCAAGATAAAGAATGAAACACTTGATATCTTCATTAAGTTTTTCAAGCAAATTCAGAATGATTTTAACAGCTCCGTGTTCAAATTCAGAAGTGACCATGGGACTGAATTCCAGTCTGATAGCATGACAAGGTTCTGTGAAGAGCATGAGATTCATCAAGAATTATCTTCACCTAGAACACCCCAGCAAAATGGCATTATTGAGAGGAAATATAAAACTCTCATAGAGGCTGGAATGACCCTGCTGAAAGACATATCTCTCCCAGAATATTTCTGGGCTGAGGCAGTCAACACTGCATGTCATGTCCTTAACAGAGCCTCTATCGCCAAGAGCCACAAGAGAACTTCCTATGAGATCTTGAAAGATAGAAAACCAAACCTGAGCTATCTCAGAATCTTTGGTTGTAAGTGCTATGTAGTTCATAATGGAAAGTCCTATGCAACTAAGTTTGCTGCCAAATCCTTTGATGGGATTTTTGTTGGGTACAACAACCATAACAAAGCTTATAGGATCTATAACTTGAAAAGCTAAGTTGTAGAAGAGTCTGTGCATGTAGTCTTTGATGAGTCTACCATTATTTACAGTGAGCTGCCAAGCTCATCTTCTAGTACTGCCGATACAGAGATGTTGGTGGAAAAGCTAACCACCAAAGATGTAGCTCCAGTTATGCAAGCTGAAGTGGATATTTCATAAGGTCCACCAGACACACTTGGAGCAGATGAAGATCAGCAAGGATCTATTCCTAAAGCTGTTGCTGAAAGAAGATTGCCTCCAACAATCTGGCATTTTAGAGACCATCCTGCACACCAAAACATTAGTGAAGCTAGCCAAGGCATAGTTACTAGAAGCAATATTCTGAATACAGCATTGTATGCCAATTTCCTGTCACAGGTGGAGCCAAAGAAGTTTGAATAAGCCAACATAGATATATTTTGGATAATGTCCATGCAGAAGGAACTAAACCAATTCAAAATATGCAAGGTATAGAAGCTGGTTCCCAGACCACAAGGACATAATGTCATTGGATCCAAGTGGATATGCAGGAATAAGCTTGATGAAAATGGCATTATAATTAAGAACAAAGCAAGGCTAGTGGCTAAGGGGTACAGGTAAGAATAAGGTATTGATTTTAATTAAACCTTTTCCCCTGTAGCAAGATTGGAGGCCATCAGACTGTTCCTTGCATATGCTGCACACAAGGGATTCAAAGTATATCAGATGGATGTAAAGTCAACCTTCCTGAATTGTGACTTAAGAGAAGAAGTCTATGTTGAGCAGCCTCTAGGTTTTTTTGTTCCTAAATCTGTTGATTCTGTTTATAGACTTAGGAAAGATCTATATGGGCTAAAATAAGTCCCTAGATCATGGTATGAAACCTTGTCTAGCTTTCTCATTAAGAACAAATTCTCAAGGGGGAAGACAGATAAGACTCTATTCCTAAGGAAATCTAAGGGTAAGATCATCCTAGTTTAGATCTATGTAGATGATATCATCTTTAGAACTACTGGTGACAACCTTTGCAGGAAGTTTGCTAAACTTATGCAGGGGAAGTTTGAGAAGAGCAGTATGAGTGAACTTAAGTTCTTCTTGGGTCTCCAAGTAATACAAACTGATGATGGCTTGTCCATATCCCATTCTAAGTTCACTAGGGAGTTAATAAAGAAATTTGGCATGGAGAATTCCTCCACCATAAGAACTCCCATGGGGTCAAATATTCTTATAGGCAAGGATAAAGCAGGGAATCCAGTTGATGAGACCTTATATAGAGGGATAATTGGCTCCCTTCTTTATCCTACTACAAGTAGGCCATACATCATGTTTGCTATATGTGTTTATGCTAGGTATCCATCTTGCCCTAAAGAATCTCACTACTCTGCTACAAAGAGAATTTTTAGGTATCTTAAGGGCACACCAGATCTTGTATTATGGTACCCTAGGAATGAGGAGTTTGAACTAACAGGCTACTCATATATAGATTTTGCAGGCTGCAAAGAGGACAAGAAGAGCACTTCTGGCACTTGTCAACTCTTGGGTGGAATACTACTGTCTTGGAGCAGTAAGAAGCAAACCAGTGTTTCGATCTCAACTGCATAGTTAGAGTACATCTTAGTAGGTAGCTGCTATGCTCGGTTGCTATGGATCCAACATCAGCTCTAGGATTACCACCTCCAGATATGTAGAAGCCCACTATTTTGTGATTCTATTAGTGCTATATCAATTGCTAGGAATCCTATTTCCCATAACAGGACTAAGCATATTGAGATAAGATACCATTGCATCAGGGAGCATGTGGAATGTGAATACATCACCCTTGAGTTTGTCCCAACAGACAAACAAGTGGTTGATATCTTCACTAAGCCACCAGATGAAGCAAAGTTTAACACCTTCAAATTTGAGTTGGGTATATTAAACCTAGCATAGCTTCAGTTGCTCCTTAAATTGCAAAGCTTATTATGTCTTTCAGATGGAATTGCTCTTCAATAGGAAGAAGACTTTTCAAGTGGTGTGCCTTCAATGGTATTCTGTTCAAGTGCTATCCAAACTGGTGCAGACTACACTGTATACCAAGAAACATTACAAATGTTGCATCAGTTGAGGGGGAGCATGTCTAGCACTACTCAATGTACTCTCAAGATATTCAAACTACTGCTTATGAGAAATCAAAGAGGAGGAGCAGAATATCTCCCTAGCTATTTACAGAAGTCAAAAAGGGGAAGAAGGACTTGAATCATCTTACTGATTCAAGGACTTGAAAGTGTTATCATAGGATAGGAGGAAAAGGATACAAGACAGGAGGAAAAGGATACAAGTGGTATCAAAGTCATCAAAAGCAGGTAGTAGCTACTAAGGGGGAGCAGGTGCAGGTATGCCATGCAGACTTCCTACTAGTAAGGGGGAGCAGGTGCAGGTATGCCTTGCAGACAAGGAAGTTTAATATAACTTATCTTCTTATCATATCTTTTCCTGTTGTATTACTGCAATTTGTTAGTGTACGTCATTGACTCAGATATTTGGTGGAGAGTTTTGACTTATTCAAATAGGGGGAGATTGTTGGATCCATTGCCCACAATGTCCTAGATTGGAAGAAGTCAAATATGTCAATGAGCATAAACAATGGTATATTTAACGTATGTTTAATTTCATACATACAGGTTGTCCTAGTAATAATGTTGGGATAGGTAGCCTAAGTTGCTAAGTCAGGTAAAAACTTACCTAACTTGTTGACAGACAGAAATTTATCTAAGTCCATAGGCATTGAGTAAAGGTTACTTACTTAACGTCAGATAACTTATAGTGTTGAGTGGAGCCTATATAGTCATAGCTAAAGGAGTGGCAAGCTGAGAAAGTGGCTAAGTCCACAGGCGTTGAGTGAAGTCTACTCACTCAACGACATACAACAAAAGGCTGTGAGATAAGCTCAGTCAGTCAAAGCCACAAAAAATTTGTGCAGAAATTTAACTAAGTCTATAGGAGTTGTGTGAGGCAAGCTCACTCAAAGCCATGTGTTAAAGCATTGACTTTATCTCATTCAGTCAGAAACTATGTTTTCAGACAGAAATTTGGCCAAGTCCAAATGCGTTGAGTGAAGCTCACTCTCTCATCGCCAAGGTGGAGAAAAATATGGCTAAGGCCGAAAGCGTTGAGTGCGGCATGCTCACTCAACGCTCTCAATGCCATGATTCAGAAAATCTAGCTAAAAGCAAAAGGCATTGAGTGAGGCATGCTCACTCAACTCTCTCAATGCTTAAGATGCTCAAGAAGCAGGAAAATGACTAAGGCATAAGGCATTGAGTGAGGTGTGGTCACTCAATTCTCTCAACGCCAAGCATGTAGAAAAGGCTAAAGGATGTGCTAAGGCAAAAAGCGTTGAGTGAGGCATGCTCACTCAACGGTGTTAACGCCTAGATAGATAGAATTCTATCTAAGTGTCTTGGCATCTAGTGAAGCTCATTCACCCAACGTCTATTCTACTGATGCTCGATTTTTCTATTTCCACGGATGTTGACGTCAGCAAAATCGACAAAGTCAACTGATTTCAAATCAAGTACGAAGAAGCTACAGAACACGACAAACTCTGCCAAGAAGCTACTATAAGTCTTCTTCCATTAAAGGAAGGTGTATCTGGAAGTTGTAGGTAGGGCCCACTAATCTCTAAGAGCCGTTGATCGGCGAACTACAAAAGGAAGAGATGGGCCAAGACAAAAAACAACTTTTAGGGCTTTATCAATTTCAAAAGGGGTTGCGGTTGGACTTCATCTCTCTCGCCAATACTGCCGAGATAGAGCTTGAAGTCGTCCTGTAGGAGCACAAAAAGTTCAGTGAGCTATTGCTTCTTCATCTGCTACAACACTATCAGAAAGATTTCTGATAGAGGTAGAAAGTAGAGCCATAATTCTTTAGTGGGCTCAGTTGACTGATTGAAAAAAACAAGTTCACCTTCTTCTTCAGCAAGATTAAAATATTCATTCTGAGTTTCTTCCAGCAGAGGGAGAACTTCTACCTGCTGGTGAGAAGCAAGATAGTGCTGAGATAACTCAGCCCTAGCTTTTGACACAGAGAAATTTCCATATATCAAAACATTCAAATCTTCATTTTTCTGTAGGATCCAACTAGATCTGAGTTGTAGGGCCACTGTCCTGAGGCATGACAATTTGCCTGAGCTATAGGAGAGTGTAACTCTCTGACGTAAGATTCTTTGGATCTGAGGTAGGGCTATCCTCCTAGCATGAGTGTAGGGCCTTTGGCCTGAGGTAGGTGATCAGCTGATCACTGAGTTGTAGGCCCTTATGGCTGAACTGTAAGTCTTGGAGGAGACTTAGAGATCCTGAGGGATCTGAGGTGTAAGCTCTTTGGAGCATTATTTTGGAGAGAGCCTTGACTAACAAGAAATTGGCAAGGTGGGAGGAGAGTGGATGTACCCATAAGTTGGGAAACAACTCTAAATCTGTGTGTGCTTTTCTGTATTATTTTCTTTGTGCAGATTCTTGAAAGCAAACTACTGCCAACACACTTAGTGCTAAAGGATAAATAGAAAAGAGAATAATTACAGTGAAACAACCTATTCAACCCCCCCATAGGTTGTTAGCTACCTTGAAAACAATAACTTTAAATCTTGGGTAAGAGATAGGTGTTATGCACCGTCAATTGGTTGAGCTCATAGTAATCTATGCATAGCCGTAGTGATCAATCCTTCTTCATAAATTGGATAGGGGCTCCCCAAGGTGATGAACTGGGGCAAACAATACCTGAATCCACTAACTCCTACAACTGCACCCGAAACTCTGCTAGCACTTTCTGGTGCATCCTATATAGGGCCTGATAGACAGGCTTGGTACCCGGTATCAGCATAATCTGGAATTTGAATTCCCTATACGGTGGTAATCCATATAGCTTCTTTTGAAAGACATCGGGAAAATTTCGAACCACCAATACATCAGCCAAAATAGATCAAAATCGAATTGGTCTAAGGGGTGAGCTGTGAAGTTATTGCTCATGCAGTTTTGATTAGCTTTGAACAGTAAAATAATATTGTTTTGATAAGAAAGTTCTAAAATGATATTTATCATTTTGATGTCCAGAAATGCGGGATTTGAAATATGCGGAGCAGCCAAAATTAAACATCATATCAGCGATGTAATTAAGGATGCTTTGACATTTTATCTGAAATGTTTACGACTATTAGAGATATCGGACCTATTAAGGTCAAGTGGTAGGGTCCTTTATAAAAGGTATAACATCTGTTGGGAATATTGCCCTTGATATTCCTAGACTTGTAAAGATTCGTTTTGATTGTTTGGGAGTTTTTAGAATTATGGAGTGGTTGATTTGGGGAGTGAGAGAGACAATCCTTTAATGGCCATTAATGAACATGAATGGGGTTTTCTGCCATGGTGAATGGGGGCTTTCTCTTATGCTTGACTGGATGGCATTGATGGCAAATTCTTCCCAAGGGTAAGGGAAGAAGAATGGAGGCTTAGGGAGGGGGAATGCGGTAGTCCCTTTGCATTCACCATTAACCCTCTTATTTCTATATCTTCCCTTAAATGAAACTCCCATTTTCTCTCTCCTAGTCACCACCTCCAGAATTTGAGTGGCTCTTTTGGTAAATTTCCACTTGTTGTAGTTAGTGGGCCATCACAATTAGGCCTAGCCCAATTGGATTGAAGTTGGTTTTGACTTCCTTCCCCATTTTGGTCTTGGTTTGAACAAGGTTGACTTGGGGTGTTGACTTGGTCAAATGAGTGGGTTGACTGGTCAAATAAGTGTCTTGAGTCCCTTGCCACTACCCAATTCCATTTGTGATTTGGTGTAATCAACTTAGGTCAAGTTAGGGCAATTTGACCTAACTAGGGATAGGGTTGACCCTAGTTAACTTGACCCCTTTGGTTGACCCCAAATGGGTTGTAAGGGCTCTAAAGGGGTCCCTATAAGGTTGGGAGTGGTTTAGTGGGGTCAAGTAATCAAGTTAGGACCCAGAAGCCAAACCCTAGGCTCGGTAACCATAAATTGTTATTTGCATACCAAGGTGATTTAACCTATTTACTTAGGCACCAATGGTTCTCTTAGTTTTCTTGGAGCTTTGTCATGACCTAGTCATGACAAAAACTTCCTAGGGGTATGGTTGTTTGTGGGATGTTACAAATCCCAGTACATAAAAAAAATTCGTCCCCGAAATTAAGGTTATGCCTACGGGGTTTGCACTAAAAATTAATGAATATGAAACTCTCGGGTGGTTAAAGTTATACCTACCGTGAAGAGTTCCGGGTACTTCTACTACATAAGGTCCAAAGGCTCCCAGGTGTGCTCATCCTATCCGTGATTCGACCACAGGACCTTGACCAGCAAATCCTTCTTTCACGGCAGGACTCGTACCTTCGTATCGTCTATCCTGACTGGCTTCAAGCAGACTAATCGGTAAGATACTACTAGGACAGCCATAGTGGAAATCTACTACTCTGGTCGTAGGAGAGGCCTCCTAAGAGAATAGACGTAGAAGGCATCATATAAGCATGTCAGCTCGGGCGATAGCTCCAGTCTATAGGCCAAGGGGACGATTCTCTCCAGAATCTTATAGGGCTCCATATATCTTGGATTGAGCTTCTTTTGCCCTTGAACCCGCGATACTCCATGCATCGGGCGTATCTTCAAGAATACTAGGTCACCAACTTGAAACTCCACCTAACGACGCCGCGTGTCGTAGTATTTTGCCTATCTACTCTGGGCCTCCAACATCCTGTCTCGAATCAGTCGTATCTGAGCATCTGTTTCCTCCACAAACTCCGAGCCAAGTGCCTTCGGGTCCTCATCCTAGATTAAAGATAGTGGAGTCCTGCATCTCCGTCCATACAATGCCTCATAGGGAGTCATGTGTAACACCCCAAAAAGACACAAAAATGGTTTTGAGGTGCAGGTCATTTTACACGGCCTGGGACACGGGCGTGTCCCAGGGCGTGTCGGGGGTACACGGCCTGGGTCACGGGCGTGTCCCAGGGCGTGTCACGCAAATAAAATGCATTTTGAGTCAGAAAGTTACACGTCCTTGAACCAAGCCTTGAACACGGCCGTGTCAGGTTGGACACGGGCGTGTCAGATGCCGTGTGCCTACCCGTGTACTGCTCGCAGCTCGATGAGGCAGAGGTGACACGGGCGTGTCTCAGGAATGACACGGGCGTGTCAGGTTCGACATGGGCGTGTCGATGCCCGTGTTCTGGTAAATCTCAGTCGGTACGAATACCGCGTGTGCCGCTAAAGGGTACACGGCCTGTGACACGGGCGTGTCACAGGCCGTGTCAGCCAACAAAAATGAGTTTTTGGGCAAATCGTGGCCGTTCAGATTTCTCTCTTTGGATCCAAGGGATCAGGTGATTCCTGGGTGGATTTAATCCGTAGAGGCTGATGAAGACTTCATTCTTCATTTGGTTAAGGAAGAGAGAAAGAGAGAGGAGGAAGAAGAAGGAGGAGGAGATCAAGCCACCGGCGGAGTTCCCGTGGTCCGATTCGTTATCCGAAGCCGGCGTTGTGAAGGCAAAGCTGTTGCGGTTCTTTCTCACCGGCTAGGTTGCGATGGCTCCCAAGAGATCGACAAGGGTAACGATCTCCCTTCTTGGACATGTGAAGTCCTTCTTTTCTGCATTGCATAGGGAAAACCCTTCCCCGCGAGTGTGCGGTGGGTTGTGGTGTCCCTTGGGGTAGATATATGAAGTCCCCCTTGTTAGAGGCTGGAATTGGAGTACGGCTCTAGGCATGCTGTGTGAAGCTCATCTGGACATGGTCTGGATTGGTGATGCTTGTTTGCATATCGGAGAAGGCTCCGTGATTATGGCTTGTGTTGCCTTGTGCCTACCTGTTGCTTGGTGCAGCAGGAAGTACTGGATGATGTCCAGGAAATGAAGAGGGTTGGATGCAACTCTTGTGGCCGTGCGTTGCCACTTTATGAGCGGTTGAGCCGTTGGGCTGCAACTCGATGAAAAGGCAGATTGCCAAACAGGAAAGGTGAAACCGACCCGCGCCTATAAATAGCCATGGATACTTCCATATTCGAGGTGGCACGGCGACTTGAGCAACGGGGGGTGGCTGATCCGTACCTGCGTTAGGTCCGTCCGACTTGGAAGCCTGGTTATAGGTTTTGTTGGAGCGCCTAATGAGAGTCTTAGGCCCGCGCGCCGGAAAGACTAGAATGCTCAAATACCGTGTAGACGGTGGTGTTGACCCTGGTATTCCGGTACACCAAGAATGTGCCCTGAGTGCACGGACTGTCGGGCTGTGTGGCCGATAGTTGTGATGGCTGGAATGTGCCTGCGCGCACATAGTTGCTATATGATGATGCCATGCTTTGCAGGGAAAGAATGCTAATGCCCCGAGAAAGGGGTAGGATTGTTATAATTGGGTCAGCTGAATGCTGACCGTTGCATTGTTTGCCACCGGTTTGGTGGATTGTTCCCATGCAGGTGCTGGAGAGCCAAGTGGTAAGTGAAGGGCTGAAGCCCTACTGCTGTTGCTGTTGCTGCTGCGGCTAGCCCTTGAAGGCTAAGCGAATGTTTTTGCTTGTTTTCTTTTACTCATGTATGGCCGGCCTGCGCGCCGAGGTTTGTAAACCATACGGTGTGAAAAGAGGAACTGTAAGGCCTTAAGGCCAAACTCTATGTATTTGTGTACATTCCGTGGTTATATATAAAGGTGGTTTATATATTGGACATTCCTGGTTAGAGTTCAAATGACAACTTAAAGCTTCCGCTAGAATGCTCTGAGTTAGGATTCGTGTTTGGTTTGGTATTATCCTGTGACCTCACCGTCTGTTTGTGGCATATAGTGTGGGGCCCCGGTCGGACCTTCTACTATACGTCATTTAACGGATGGGGTCGTTACATTTTGGTATCAGCTTTGTTCGGTCTTCCTCTATCGAATTCGTGGACGAATTCTTTTATGGGGTGGCGAGCGCGTGTTTATGCGCCCTGCTGTAATGCTAATGAACTCTGGAATGTCCACTAAGGAATGTACAAAATCTTGTTTGAGGAATCTGCGCGTTCCTTTTTGTGTTGTTTTGCTTGCATACGTTTGCTAATGTGTGTCTTGTCCACCTATAGGTGACGCGTAGTGGTGCTGGGCAGTCTGAGCCCCAACGCTCTGATGAGAGTGCGGCACCAGCTGAGGTGCCAACACCTCCTCTATCTGCGGAAACTGTTCGTTTAGTTGCTGAGGCTCTATTTGCCATGATTCAGCCGACCGGGCAAGCGCAGCCGGCAGTCGAGCCAGTTCATGTTATTGTAAGACCCGAGCCGGTTGAGGCTGTAGATCCACGAGCAGCTGACCGACAGTTGAAGCAATTCATGAGCTTCATTCCTCCTACGTTTACGGGACTGGGATCCCCAACGCAGGCAGAGGATTGGTTATCGCGTGTCAAGCGGATAATGACAGCGATCAGGGCGGAGGAAACTCTAAAGGTCACCTTGGCCACCTTCATGCTTGAAGGAGAGGCGTGTTTGTGGTGGGACGAGGTTGAGGTACACCATTTGGCGGGCAGGCAATTAACACAAGTGTCGATTGAGGAGTTCTCTCGAATATTTCTGGCGAAGCATGTCCCAGCGGCGCAACGCATTGCTATGGAAAATGAGTTCCAACGGTTAAAGCAAGGGGAAGATAGCGTGGATATCTACTTGCATGAGTTTACCAGGTTGGGACGGTATGCGGGTACAATCTTCGCGGATGACCAAAGGAAAACGAATCGGTTCTATGAAGGATTGCGGGATGAGTTGCGATTCCTGCTTTCGAGTTCAGTGAACCAAGGGTTTCAGGCGTTGGTTGATACTGCGTGTGCGTTGGAGAAGGACATGCGGCGGGTGCAAGGGAACAAGGGCTTGGTTGTGTCAAAGCCAGAAGTTCAAGCACCTCGCCCGAGCAAATTGTTTTACCAGAAGAAAGGGGGCAAGAGGTCCAAGCCGTCTGGGCAAGTGACTACGACCGTTGTGTCGGGCGCGACATCAAGGTCGGATTCTCGTACATGCTATAACTGTTTCCAGGTGGGGCATATCGCTCGTGACTGTCGGGTTGTTCAGCCCAAAGGAGAAAAGAAGATGGGTGCGTCTTATGCTGAGAAGGGCAAAGCGGTGGTTGATTCCTCTGCGTCCCAGGCACAGCCCCGAATCTATCAGCTTGGCCAACAGGAAGCGATTAAGCAAAGTGACGTCATCACAGGTACGAGTTGATTTAGCTTACTTGCTTATGTGCTATTGTTTTTGGTTATGTATAGCTTGTGCACGATGTGTGTGCTGCAGGCTTTGTCCTGATTCGGAACAATTTGGCGAGAGCCCTGTTTGATACGGGTGCTTCGCATTCTTTTCTGTTTGAGGATTTCGTATCTCGCATTGGGGTACCAAGTCATGTGACGGTGGATAGTACAAGGGTGCCATTGCCGAATGGCTGTGTGATGCTTGCGGATAGGGCTTGCGATGCGGATGTGCAAATAGGAAGTCAGGATTTCGGTTTGAGTGCAGCTGTGCTACCGTTATCGGAGTTTGATGTGATCTTTGGTATGGACTGGCTCTCGGAGCAGCGTGCCTTTATTGATTGCAACTCCAAGGAGATTACACTGGGCCAGAATACCGGACTTGTGACGAAGTTCGCTGGTATGCGAGGAGTTGGCGGGACTCTGTTGTCTGCACTCCAAGTTGTCAATGCTGTTCGGAAGGGCGCGGAGTTATTCTTCACGCTAATTCAGGCTGTTGAGCCAAAGGCCAGTGTCGGTGAAGTACTAGTTGTGTCAGAGTTTGCCGACGTGTTTCCTAAAGATCTTCCTGGGTTACCACCCCAGCGGGAGCTTGACTTCTCTATTGAGTTGGTGCCAGGTGCGAAACCTGTGGCCCGCTCTCCATATCGCGTCGCGCCAAAAGAGATGGCTGAGTTGAAAGTCCAATTGCAAGAGTTGTTGGAGCAGGGATATATACACCCAAGTATGTCACCTTGGAGCGCGCCTGTTCTATTTGTGAAAAAGAAAGACGGTAGTTTACGGTTATGTATTGACTACCGCGAATTGAATAAGTTGACGGAGAAAAACAAATATCCGATCCCACGGATTGATGACCTCTTTGATCAGCTGGCAGGATTAACGGTCTATTCCAAATTGGATTTGAAATCAGGATATTATCAGCTGAGGATTAGGGAAGGTGACATTCCCAAGACGGTGTTTGGAACACGCTACGGTCATTATGAGTTCACGGTAATGCCGTTTGGCCTATGTAATGCGCCTTCGGTATTTATGGACCTAATGCATCGAACGTTCCGAGAGTACTTGGATTTGTTCGTTATTATGTTTATCGATGACATCTTAGTATACTCTCAGTCGGAAGAGGATCATGCAAACCATTTGTGGTTGGTCTTGCATACCCTGCGGAGGAATAAGCTTTATGCCAAGTTCTCAAAGTGTGAGTTCTGGCTCTCTTCAGTAGCCTTTTAGGCCATGTGGTAAGCGGAGAAGGTATCGCGGTGGATGCGTTGAAGATAAGTGCCATTCGGGATTGGCCAGTGATGTCTTCAGTGGCCGAGGTCAGGAGCTTCCTTGGACTTGCGGGCTACTATAGACGGTTTGTGGAAAACTTCTCACGGATTGCTTTACCTCTGACCACGCTGATGAGAAAAGATCAAAAGTTCATTTAGACGCCGGAGTGCGCGCGAGCTTTTGAAGACTTGAAGAGTCGTTTGACCACGGCGCCTGTGTTGACATCGCCATGTGGTACCGATGGGTATGAGATCTATAGTGATGCTTCAGAGAGCGGCTTAGGCTGCGTTCTTCTGCAGTTTGGTAAAGTGATTGCTTATGGCTCGCGCCAGTTGAAAGTGCATGAGCGGAATTACCCCGTCCATGATTTGGAGTTGGTGGCGGTAATCTTTGCACTCAAGTTGTGGCGGCACTATCTATATGGCGTTAAAGTGGATATCTATACAGATCATAAAAGCCTAAAGTATTTGTTGGATCAGAAGGATCTGAATATGCGACAACGAAGATGGATGGAGTTCCTTGGGGACTACACCTTCGAGATTCACTATACTCCCGGGAAGGAAAATGTGGTCGCTGATGCTTTGAGTCGGAAGACTCCAGTACGGGCAAGCTGGTTGCAGAGGCATGATCAGCGTTTAATCCAGGAATTAGAAGCATTGGAGATATCTTGTGTTGACAAGGGTTCGTCAACCGATGCATGCTTGAACTGGACGGAGGTGCAATATGACCTTACGGACAGAATTCGACGAGCAACGGAGCTTGATGAAAGCCTCCAGCACTATGCAAAAGATGGGCCGGATGACCAATTCTCTTGGGATAACGGTTTGTTACGAAGAAATGGTCGAGTGTGCGTCCCGAGTGTGGGTAAATTGAGGGAAGAGTTGATGTACGAAGCTCACATTGCAAAGTACTCAGTTCACCCAGGGAGCACAAAGATGTACAGAGATCTGAAAAAGCTGTTCTGGTGGCCCGGACTAAAGAAAGATGTCACACGTTATGTAGCTGAATGCAATACCTATGCGTTGGTGAAAGCAGAATGCCAGAAGCCTGGCGGTTTCCTGAAGTCGTTACCTATTCCGAAGTGGAAGTTCGATGACATTTCGATGGATTTCGTGCACGGGTTGCCGAGATCTCAATGCGGTCATGATTCAATCTGGGTGATTGTGGACCGGTTGACAAAAGTGGCGCACTTCCTTCCAAATAGAAGAGACGATTCAGTGGAAACCTTGGCCAAGCTTTATGTGGAGCAGGTTGTTCGACTGCACGGTGTTCCTCGGAGCATCGTTAGTGACCGTGATGGGTGGTTCACATCGAATGATTGGCGGCTAGTTCATCAAATGTTGGGTACAAAGTTAGCGTTTAGTACGGCCTTTCATCCCCAAACGGATGGCCAGACTGAACGAACCAACAGGACGATGGAAGACATGCTCCGCATGTGCGCCCTAGACTTTGGTAAGAGATGGGAAGATTATATATTTCTTGTCGAATTTGCCTATAATAATAGCTACCAAGCGAGTATTAGTATGGCACCATTTGAGGCTTTATATGGTCGAAAATGCCATACACCGTTAGCTTGGGCAGAAGCAGGCGAATCTAAGCTGAGTGGGAAAAAGGAAGTCGAAGAAGCTACCTCGTTCATACGCTCTATTCGGGAGAGGCTAGTGATAGCCCAAAATCATCAAGCAAAGTACTACAATGCCAAACACCGGAACGTGGAGTTCGCGGTGGGTGATTGGGTATATTTGAAGATCAAACCCTTCAAAGGCGTGTCCAGGATTCGGCGTTTGAAAAAGCTAAGTCCGAGGTATCTTGGTCCGTTTGAGGTGGTGGAGCGAGTTGGGGAAGCTGCTTATCGACTAGCACTTTCAGCTGACTTGGGTGGATTACATGATGTATTTCACATCTCAGTCCTTCGTAAGGCGGTGAAGGATCCAGCTCAAGTAGTGGAGAATGATCGGGTACCGGTCGAGTATGGGCTAACGACGAGGGTTAGACCCATTCGGATCGAGGATCGAGCCAAGAAACAGTTGCGGAACAAAGTGATCGGGATGGTCAAGGTCCGATGGGACAATTGTGGCCGTGAAGAGCTAACATGGGAGCGAGAGCAGACCATGCGAGCTGAATTTCCCGAGCTATTTGTATAAACTGTAGACCGTGTACTTTTGTTATAACAGAGTTATCAAGTTATAGCATTGTTGGTTCTTGTTTCCTTACCGTGCAAATTTCGGGACGAAATTTTGTTAAGGGGGGGGGGGAGGATTGTAACACCCCAAAAAGACTCAAAAATGGTTTTGAGGTGCAGGTCATTTTACACGGCCTGGGACACGGGCGTGTCCCAGGGCGTGTCGGGGGTACACGGCCTGGGACACGGGCGTGTCCCAGGGCGTGTCACGCAAATAAAATGCGTTTTGAGTCAGAAAGTTACACGGCCTTGAACCAAGCCTTGAACACGGCCGTGTCAGGTTGGACACGGGCGTGTCAGATGCCGTGTGCCTACCCGTGTACTGCTCGCAGCTCGATGAGGCAGGGGTGACACGGGCGTGTCTCAGAAATGACACGGGCGTGTCAGGTTCGACACGGGCGTGTCGATGCCCGTGTTCTGGTAAATCTCAGTCAGTACGAATACCGCGTGTGCCGCTTAAGGGTACACAGCCTGTGACACGGGCGTGTCACAGGCCGTGTCAGCCAAAAAAATGAGTTTTTGGGCAAATCGTGGCCGTTCAGATTTCTCTCTTGGGATCCAAGGGCTCAGGTGATTCCTGGCTGGATTTAATCCGTAGAGGCTGATGAAGACTTCATTCTTCATTTGGTTAAGGAAGAGAGAAAGAGAGAGGAGGAAGAAGAAGGAGGAGGAGATCAAGCCACTGGCGGAGTTCCCGTGGTCCGATTCGTGATCCGAAGCCAGCGTTGTGAAGGCAAAGCTGCTGCGGTTCTTTCTCACCGGCTAGGTTGCGATGGCTCCCAAGAGATCGACAAGGGTAACGATCTCCCTTCTTGGACATGTGAAGTCCTTCTTTTCTGCATTGCATAGGGAAAACCCTTCCCCGCGAGTGTGCGGTGGGTTGTGGTGTCTCTTGGGGTAGATATGTGAAGTCCCCCTTGTTAGAGGCCGGAATTGGAGTACGGCTCTAGGCATGCTGTGTGAAGCCCATCTGGACATGGTCTGGATTGGTGATGCTTGTTTGCATATCGGATAAGGCTTCGTGATTATGGCTTGTGTTGCCTTGTGCCTACCTGTTGCTTGGTGCAGCAGGAAGTACTGGATGATGTCCAGGAAATGAAGAGGGTTGGATGCAACTCTTGTGGTCGTGCGTTGCCACTTTATGAGCGGTTGAGCCGTTGGGCTTCAACTCGATGAAAAGCCATATTGCCAAACAGGAAAGGTGAAACCGACCCGCGCCTATAAATAGCCATGGATACTTCCGTATTCGAGGTGGCACGGCGACTTGAGCAACGGGGGGTGGCTGATCCGTACCTGCGTTAGGTCCGTCCGACTTGGAAGCCTGGTTATAGGTTTTGTTGGAGCGCCTAATGAGAGTCTTAGGCCCGCACGCCGGAAAGACTAGAATGCTCAAATACCGTGTAGACGGTGGTGTTGACCCTGGTATTCCGGTACACCAAGAATGTGCCCTGAGTGCACGGACTGTCGGGCCGTGTGGCCGATAGTTGTGATGGCTGGAATGTGCCTGCGCGCACATAGTTGCTATATGATGATGCCATGCTTTGCAGGGAAAGAATGCTAATGCCCCGAGAAAGGGGTAGGATTGTTATAATTGGGTCAGCTGAATGCTGACCGTTGCATTGTTTGCCACCGGTTGGGTGGATTGTTCCCATGCAGGTGCTGGAGAGCCAAGTGGTAAGTGAAGGGCTGAAGCCCTACTGCTGTTGTTGCTGCTGCTGCGGCTAGCCCTTGAAGGCTAAGCGAATGTTTTTGCTTGTTTTCTTTTACTCATGTATGGCCGGCCTGCGCGCCGAGGTTTGTAAACCATACGGTGTGAAAAGAGGAACTGTAAGGCCTTAAGGCCAAACTCTATGTATTTGTGTACATTCCGTGGTTATATATAAAGGTGGTTTATATATTGGACATTCCTGGTTAGAGTTCAAATGACAACTTAAAGCTTCCGCTAGAATGCTCTGAGTTAGGATTCGTGTTTGGCTTGGTATTATCCTGTGACCTCACCGTCTGTTTGTGGCATATAGTGTGGGGCCCCGGCCGGACCTTCTACTATACGTCATTTAACGGATGGGGTCGTTACATCATGCATATACTAGACTGGTGACTATTATTATAAGAAAACTCAATAAGCGTCAATAGTCTTTCCCACGCCTAACCGCAATCCAAGATACAAAGGCATATGAGATCTTCTAATGTTCAGTTTGTACGCTCCGTTTGCCCATCCTTCTAGGGGTGGAATGTAGTGCCAAAGGTCAATCGAGATCCTAAGTAAGAATGTACTGCTCTCCACTCCTTGGACGTAAACCGACCATCCCAATCTAATACGATTGTCATGGGTACACCATGATAACAGACAAACTACTCCACAAACCTCCATACAAGAACTCTGACCGGAGAGACCTTCCTGACTGGGATAAATCGGGCAACCTTCATCAGTCGGTAAAAAATCACCCATATCGAATCATTTCATGCATGGGAATGAGGAATCCCATGTATGAAATCCATCGCGATATCATCAAACTTCCACTCCGGAACTGGTAGTGGCTGCAACAATCCTGTCAGGCTCTTGTATTCAACCTTAATGAGTTGACAAGTCTCGCAATGATTCGCAAAGTAGGTGATCAACTTCTTCATGCCTAGCCAGTAAATGGTCCTCTTCAGATCGGCTGTCATCTTCGTGATCCTAGGGTGCACTGAGTACCTACTAATGTGTGTTTCAGTCAATATATATTCACGTATCTGACCTCCTGCTGGTATATACAATCTGCCTCTAAAGCACGACATGCCATCTTTCAACGTGTAATCCCTAGTCGTGCCTGCCTTCAGAGCCCTGAATATTGGCTCTAGTTTGGTATCCTGCCTCTGCCGGTCTCTAATGTGATCCTGTATGTCACTGATAGTGCTCATTGATGCTAAATACTCCTTGTACCGTTTGGGATCCTCCCTGGACACCAAGGATATCTACATGTCCTCCAACATCTGAACCAGCTCCATGTCCATCATATGTGGTTCTGCTCATACTGTGGTGGCCTCCTGCTAAGAGCATCTACTACTACATTCGTCTTGCCTGGGTGGTAGTGCATCGCATACTAATAATCGGAAAGAAACTCTACCCATCATCTCTGGCGCATGTTTAATAACTTCTGTGTGTCCACGTACTTGAGATTTTTGTGATCGGAAAAGTTATCACAATGTATCTGATAGTTTAACTTTCAAGGCAGCCTAAACACCTAGAGGGGGGGGGGGTGAATAGGTCCTGCTTCTTTTTCTAAAACTTCTAGACAGAATTCAATTTATTAACTAATACAAAAACACAGCAATCACAGAAAACAACACATCACAGATTGCACTATGTTTTATAGTGGTTCCCCAAGGTCTGGGTACATCCACTTTCCCCCTTCACCTATCTAGCAGTATGCTAGATTCGGCCAAACTTCCACTTATCTCAGATCAATAGATCTTACAACTCAGAACCCAACTGGTTCCTACAACTCAGGCACAACTGCCCTACCTCAGCCTTGCCCCAAGGCCTACAACTCAGAGAATATCCTTCTCCTACACTCAGGCAATCAGCCCTACCACTCAGAGTTCAACACTCCTACACTCAGCCTTTATAACATAGGCTTACAACTCAGATCTGTATAAACAGATCCTACAGAAATATAGAAAAGATTGTTTTTAAATTTGTCTTGCCAAATTGAGAGAGAAAAGGCAATGACAATTCTTAATCAGCTGATGCAATCAACTGTTTCTTAGCCTTCTTCAAAGCTTCTTGAAAATGTACTTAGCTGAGTTGATTCCAAACAGCTTCTTGATAATCCACTGGTGGATTCTTTCTTCTTCTTCAAATTCTGACTTGATCTCTCTCTATCAGCACTTGAATGATTCTTCAGAATTCTGGTTAGAACTCTTCTTAGATCTATCCTTAGATAGTCTTCTTAGATCTTCTTGAGAAGATCTTCTTAAGTGCCTTGCACTTTCTTGAAATGATTTGGATCGGAATCCTTCTTCAAAAGTTCTGGAGTTAAGAATTTCTTCAATGTTGAGAAGGTTATTTCCTTCTTCTGAATATGTCTATTTATAGACTTCCTTCATGGTAACCGGCTGATCCAGTTTCTAACAGTTCTCTGACAAGTCTGACAGCTTCAGTTAACCGGTGGCAACCCACAGCTGTCAAGTCTTCAACAAGTCCTGTGCCTTAGTCTTGAACCACAGTGTGTCGAGACAATCTGTCAGAAAGTGTCGAGACCATCTGTCTATTTGTGTCGACACAATTGACTTTGGTGTCGACACTGCCTTCAGTGATGTCGACTAAGTTGCCTTTGAGTCGACACAGCTTCTTCTGCAAACAATTTGATCTTGACTCTTCAGTGTGTCGACACAAGTCCTGTGTGTCGACACAGTTGTTGTAGAATCTTAACTTCAGTAAGTGTCGACTTAGCCTTCAGGTGTCGACACAGTCTTCTTTTAACTCTGCTTCAATGTGTCGACTCAATCACAATGTGTCGACACATTCTGCTGTTGTAGACAAACTTGTGGTCGACTATATTCCTTGAGGTCGACTATGTTCTTCTGTGTCGACATTTTTTTCAATGTTGAGGTCGACGCTTTCCTTCTGTGTCGACACTTTTTCCCAGAGTAGTGTCGACTTACTTCTTCTGTGTCGACACATTTTCCCAGTGTTGAGATCGACTATGTTATGTGTCGACACTTTTTCCCAGAGTAGTGTCGACTTACTTCTTCTGTGTCGACACATTTTCCCAGTGTTGTGTCGACAACTTTCTTCTATGTGTCGACACATTTTCCTTTGTGTCGACACTTGGACTTAGAATTTTTCTGTAAACTTTAACATTTCTTTACCTGCACATGTCAACTCAAAACTACATCAAATACAACATGATGTATATCATTGAGCTAGGTTGGGCTTCTTCAAATCAGGTACACATTTTCCAATGTACCCAACAATCTCCCCCTATTTGGAGAAGTCATAACCCTTATAGCCAATGATATACACCATTTATAAATAGTATAAAATGATGATATATGACAATACACAGGGATACTTAATTATAAACAAAATAATAAGAACATCATGGATAAAACAATCTATCACAGATTTAACAAAATTTTGTTTATTACTGGGTAATGTTTGATTACATGGTTTTTCTTTGACAGATTACATCATTACAAAACATTATGAAAGAACTAAACATTATCAGGATTGATTAGGCTCTCTAATAACAATCCCTTGGCCAGATTTAATTTTAGCTGTCACAGGAGCTTCTGATTCTTCAGCCATCTTTTTTCCTTTAAGATCAGCTTTCTTCTTAGCTTCTTCCTTGAGCCTTTGCCTTTCAAAATAGTGAAAAGGCTTTGGGAAGTATTTGCTTGGCTCCATAGCATCAGTTGGAAGTCTTCCCATCTTAGCTTTCCTTCTGAATTGTACAATGGCTTCTTGTCTTGCCTCATACTTCTGCCATTCCTGCTCATTGTACCACTTGCCCCTTTCATGAACTTTATCTTTGACAGCTTTCCATGCAGTGAGTATTATATTTCTGGAAGTAGGACTCCACTGCTCAAAATCTGGCTTCAGCTCAGCCTGCTCTCTAAATCTTTTCTTTGACAGTAGAGCATCTTGCTGTTCTTGCAAATTTACCTCAGGCTTATCAACCTTTTCAAAGATAACATTTACAACTTCCTTTGAAGGACTATACATATATTGCACTTGCTGATCCAATATATCAAAATCTGGAGGGGGGTATATGACTTGGGCAACCTCAGGTTGGTCACCTTCAAGTAGTCCTGTTTGTAATCCTGACTCAGCCACCATGTTATCATCACACAATGGTGGATATCCCAATGTGGCTCTTATGCTATTGGTCACCCATTTGGCATGCTCAGAGCCTGCATGAATTAGCATCCTCTCCCCCTTTATGGCTTCTCTTGATACATGATCTCTAAGATCTTCTTTCTGAAATCTTATTTGGCCATCCAAATAATTCACTCCCTCCTTGAAAAATGGTCTTAATCTTTGAAGCTTTTCAGATATTTCCTGTTGAGAGGTTGTGATGGCAGTCTTAACAGATGCAATTGCAGCCTGAAAATTCTTATCAAACTCTGCCATTTCTTTGGCTTTATCTGCAGGCATCCCTGGAACAATCTTCTTCACCTCTTGAATAATCTCATTATGAGATTCAGTTAAATTGTCATTCATTCTTATTTGATTTTCCAGAACATAACCTTGCTTCAAAGCAATATCATCCACCTTTGTAGAGATATCCTGCTGTTGTTTAGCCAGATAAACTACAGCATTGCCACCCTTGTGGAAGCAATCTGTCATTTCAGTTTTATTCAAGTTGACTTGAAATTGGATAGATTTGATATCTTGGGCTAAGTCAAACTGCAGAGTTTTGTTTCTTTCATCAACATATTTCTCAATGGCCACCCTGTGGTCATCCAATTTCACCTGTAAATCCACCAAGAACTTGTTATAATCAACTTCAGGAGGTGGAGGTGGAGGTGTTGTCTGTAAAGCCTGCTTATAAGTTTCGCTTCTTCTTTTAAATACAACCAGTTTTCTTTTCTTAGCCAACCTGGCTTCTTCAGTTTCAGATTCAGAAGTACTCTCAATGTGAACTCTATTTGCTTCAATGCCATGTTGCTCAGTTTCAACATGTATTGGCTCCCCCTCAATTCTTTGCTCCTCCTCTACTTCTTGTACTTTCTCAATCTCTTGAACTTTTTCCACTCCTTGTTCTAGCTCTAAGTCAAGAGGCTGCTCAACATCTTGGTCCTCTTCTATTCTATCAGTAGCTGTATCAACATCTGGGAATAACTCTTCCATAGTAAATTCCAGTGGAGTGGTCACTTTTGCAGTAGTTAAATCTGGAGATATGTTTAACTGTGCTACCTCTTGGACTTGCACCTCAATATTTGTAGTGGCAGGTGTAGGTGTGGACACTAGCTCCCCCTGAACCTGTGTAGTAATAAGAATAAGAGCAATGTCTTTTAAAGTTAAAATACATTAGCTCCTCCTATACCTAAGCAGGTGTAGATACCTTTGGAGCAGAAGTGGAAACTTGCTCCCCCTGCATCTGTGCAGGTGTTGATTCTTCCTGGACCACAGTTGAGTCAAGCTGTGTCCCTTCTTGTACTTGGTCAGATTCTTGATTTGGTGTAGGGGATTGCACAGGGGTGTCTGGCCTGCTCTCTTCAGGCACATCCTTAGACAGCACCCTTTCCCACCTGGAGAATAGTCTCATGTCCATCCTTCTCATATGATTGATTTTAGATCCTGGCAGTTGCTGCATCACTTCAGGGATTGCTCCATTGAGATATAGACTTATGATCCTAGCCATGTTAGGCTTCTTGATCCCTTCTTTAATCTTGTCAAAGAGGACTGCTGACCAATCAGTAGGGATTGTAAAGACAATCCTGGTCATAAGGCTGAACATATAGGCAGAAATCCTATCATGTCCACCTGACTTGCAGAGAATTACCTTGCCAACAACTTCAGATAAGAACTTCCCTTGCTGATTCATACCCTTTCTATTGAATGCAGCTCCAATCTTCATGCTTGAGTCCAGGCCACACCATTGTAGGGCTTCCCTTGTCTTAGAACTGGGAACCTCTTCTTCATTCTCAACTACTTGTAATTGGAATATCTTTCTCAAACCCCTGTGGGTAATCTTAACCTTAGTCCCTTGAACAGTGGACTTAATCTTGAGTCCAGTAGAATGGACTGATGCTGAGATAAAGAACTCATGCACCTCCTTCTTCCAGATCTTGGACGGTTCAGAGACCAGAAATTCTAACCCTGAGTTGGAGAGAAGGGTGATAACCCCTTGAACATCGGGCGGCGCATCTGCAAACGCCCGGCGCACCAACTCATAGCCTTCATTGATGTTATCTTCAATCCTTGGCGCCATTGTTGTGTCGAGAAAGCTTGAGAGAAGAGAGAAAGAAAGACTGTCGACACAGGGTTTGTGTTTCGAAAACCTTGAAAGCGTGTCGACACAAAGAGCTTTTTGACCTATTTATAGCTTCTGTTGAAAGAAGTTCAAAAGGCGCCAAAGACAGTCTAAATGTGTCGACACAGACGGAATGTGTCGACACAAGCTTCTATTAACTCGACATTTCTTCAGTCTACTATGTGTCGACACCAATTTGTGGTTATGTCGACACCTTGGATATATAGTAGAAAGACAGAAATTCTGTGTCGACACTAAGACAAGTGTCGACACATATTTTGTAAGTGTCGACACCATAATTCTGGTTGAGTCGACATTACATTCCTGGTTAAGTCGACAATAAAACTCTTAAGTGTCGACACATATTCTCTGTGTCGACACAATATTTCTGACTTGTCGACATAATTTCTCTGAGTCGACACATTATTACTGAATGTGTCGACACATTCTTACTTAGCCAATTTCTGTAACTTCAATGTGTCCTTTTTAACACTTGATTATTGTTGTTACTACTTTTACTTACTTATTAACCATTTCAATAGCATTGTTAATGATTTTGTTTAATACATTAATCAATGGTTAACATACCTAATTCAATTTTGAATTTATTGAATTTGGTTTCATCTAAAGGCTTAGTAAATACATCTGCTATTTGATAATCTGTTTTTACAAATTCCAATGAGATGTCACCTTTTTCTACATGTTCTCTAAGAAAATGATATTTGATTTCTATATGCTTAGTTCTACTATGAGAAACTGGATTATTAGCAATAGAAATAGCACTCTTAGAATCACATAAAAGGGGTGTTCTACTTACCTGAATACCATAATCTTTAAGCTGGTGCTGCATCCATAATAGCTGTGCACAGCAGCTTCCTGCAGCAATATACTCTGACTCAGCTGTGGAAATTGCCACACTAGTCTGTTTTTTACTACTCCAAGATATTAGTCTTCCTCCCAGGAATTGACAAGTACCTGTAGTACTCTTTCTATCCTCTCTACATCCTGCAAAATCTGCATCTGAATAGCCTGTTAGTTGAAAATCTCTATTCTTAGGGTACCAAAGACCTAGAGTAGGAGTGCCCTTTAGATATCTCAGAATCCTTTTTACTGCAGTATAATGAGATTCTTTAGGGCAGGCTTGGTACCTAGCACAGACACATGTTGCATACATAATGTCAGGTCTACTAGCAGTGAGATATAGTAGTGACCCAACTATTCCTCTATACAATGATTCATCAACAGGTTTACCTGCCTCATCTTTGCATATTGGCATACTTGTGCCCATAGGAGTTCTCATGGAGGAGGATGACTCCATACCATATTTTTTAATTAATTCCTTGGTGAACTTAGACTGGGATATGGACAATCCATCATCAGTCTGTCTTACTTGGAGTCCCAAGAAGAACTTAAGTTCTCCCATACTGCTCATCTCAAACTTCCCTTGCATAAGTTTGGCAAACTTTTTACAAAGGTTGTTTTCAGTAGATCCAAAGATTATGTCATCAACATAGATCTTGACTAAGATGATCTTTCCTTTGGATTCCCTAAGGAATAGAGTTTTATCTATCTTTCCTCTTGAGAATTTATTCTCAATGAGGAAGGTAGACAGGGTTTCATACCAAGCCCTTGGAGCTTGTTTTAACCCATACAAAGCTTTCCTAAGCTTGTACACAGAATCAGGTTTAAGAGGATCTACAAAACCTGATGGCTGCTCTACATATACTTCTTCTTTAAGATCACCATTCAGAAATGCTGACTTTACATCCATCTGGTATACTTTGAAGTCTTGGTAGGCTGCATAGGCAAGGAACATTCTGATTGCCTCCAGCCTTGCTACTGGAGCAAAGGTTTGATCAAAGTCAATCCCTTCTTCCTGCCTGTATCCTTTTGCAACCAATCTTGCTTTATTCTTTATTATTATTCCACTTTCATCTAGCTTGTTCCTATAGATCCACTTAGTCCCAATTATGTTGTGGCCTCTTGGTTTAGGAACAAGCTCCCAGACCTTGCACCTTCTAAACTGATTCAGCTCCTCTTGCATAGCATCAATCCAGTACTGGTCTTGGATAGCTTCTTCAAACTTCTTAGGTTCCATTTGAGACAAGAAACTAGAATGCAAAACTGTGCTTTGATTTCTGCTTCTAGTTTGCACTCCTTGTCTTGGATCACCAATTATCTGATCAGTAGGATGATCTCTTAGATATCTTATAGCTGGAGGTAGATTCCCTTCAGGTTGAGCATCTCCAGCTTCTTCATTCTGCTGTTCCTCTTGGTTTTCATCAGCTTCCATTATCTCTTGTACTCCCCCTGGACAGCAGCCTTCATTTTCCAATGCTCCCTCTTCCTTTGAAGCTTCAGCAATGGAGAGCTTGTCCATCTTCTTGCTTATACCTGTTGAGTCATTTGATCTACAAGACAATTCACAATTGATTAATCTTGTTTCATCAAATACAATATGCACAGATTCTTCAACAACTTGAGTAGTTAAGTTGAAGACTCTATAGGCCTTACTATTTGTGCTGTACCCAACAAATATCCCATCCTGGGATTTGGCAGCAAACTTAGTCAAATAAGACTTACCATTGTTAAGTATATAGCACTTGCAGCCAAAGATCCTAAAATAGGATAGATTTGGTTTTCTGCCTTTCACAATCTCATAGGGAGTCTTTCTGTGGCTTTTGGTGATAGAAGCCCTATTGATGACATGACAAGCAGTGTTAACTGCCTCAGCCCAAAAATATTCTGGGAGAGAGGTGTCACTCAATAGAGTTCTACCAGCTTCAATTAATGATCTATTCTTTCTTTCAGCAATTCCATTTTGCTGAGGTGTTCTAGGTGAGGAGAACTCTTGGAAAATCCCAAAGTCTATACACAAGTTTGTCATGCTTTCAGATTGAAACTCAGTACCATGGTCACTTCTGATTTTGACCACTGTACTGTTCAGTTCATTCTGAATTTGCTTTACAAACTTAAATAATACACTTGGGGTTTCAGATTTTTGTCTCAGAAAGAACACCCATGTAAATCTAGAATAGTCATCTACAACCACTAGTGTGTAGACCTTCCTACCTAGACTGTGAACTGGCATAGGACCAAAAAGATCCATATGCAAGAGGTATAAGCACCTCACAGAATCCTTGTTTTCAAGGCTTTGAAATGAGGTTTTTGTCTGCTTGCCCTTTTGACAAGCTGAGCATACCCCTTCCTTTATACACTTAACTTGAGGCCCATTCCTCACTAGTTCTTTACTAAAGAGTTGGCCAATTGTCTTGTAGTTTAGATGAGCCAATCTCTTGTGCCACTTAACACAATGAGAAGCATTGTCATCAGCTACAAGACAAATGGGGGATGCCTTATTCTCACATTCAAAATTAAGGCAATACACATTTCTCTTCCTATACCCAGTCAATATGATCTCTTGATCACTTGACCTTTTGATATGACATCCATCCTTACCAAATGAAATGTCATATCCTAGATCACTCAGCTGGCTTATGCTTATTAGATTATGTTTCAAACCTTTTACATAGGCCACTTGGGTGATAGTAATTAGGTTTGAAGAGATGTTACCAAATCCTTTGATGACTCCTTTTTCAGATCCACCAAAGATCACTTTATGTCCATCTTTGACAGATGAATACTCCTTCAGCAGCCCCTTTGTTCCAGTCATGTGCCTGGAACAACCACTATCCAAGTACCATATAGGGGCATGGTAACTTGGATTCACCTGCAATACAGAATTACTTACCCTTAGAACCCAAGTAAGTCTTGGGTCCTTGGTTCAGGTTAGCCTTAATAAAGTGATCATAACCTCTTCTAACAGGTAGACTCTTATTCTTTATAACACTTGTGTTATACCAGCAGTCCAATGCAAAATGACCCCTCTTGCCACAGCACCAACATTCAAACTTATTGTATCTAGATCTAGATACATCCTTGTCAGAAGCATTTCTGTTCATTGCTGGTGCTGTTGCAACTTCTCCTGCTGGTTTCTTAAAACCATAGGGCTTATGACCATAGGTAGGCCTGCTTGCCTTAACACCCTTGTTCTTCAGAACATTTGTCTTGATATGATCCTGAATGTCTTCATGATCATATATGTTAGAAGGCACTTTCTTCTTACCAAACCTTATGGGGACTGAAAGGTTTAGTGGCTGAATAGGGGCTTTGCCTTTCTTTTTGAATCTGCTAGCCCTGGAGTTACCCTTAAATCCTAATCCAGCCTTACCCTTCTGAGTGACAAATTCATCTATCAAGGGTAAGACAGATTTTGGCTTAGAGTAACTAGCCACTAAATCCCTTTCAATTCTAAGTCTGTCCTCCAGACTCTTTACTTGATCATTAGTATAATTAATTGTGCCCATCTGAATAATAGTTATATTTTTCAGCTTGGCAATTTCAGCTAACTTTTGATCAAGGACTTTTTCTAACTCAGCTGTTGTAACCCTTAGATCAGCAATTTCCTGAGCCTGTGATTTAACCAGGTTCTTGCTTTTCTTAAGGGCCTGCAACAAGTCCCCATACTTGTCTATCAATTGATAGACATCTCCTTCAGATCCAGATGCATCTTCATCACTTGATGCAGATGTAGCTGATTCTTCACTTGTACTACAAACAAATGTACTGGAAAGACTGTTTACCTCATTAGGACCAGACTGATTCTGGCATAGGTCCTCTTCTGATCTAGTCATCAAACCCATGCATTGATGTTCATTGATGGAGTCTAGCAACTGCATAAACTCCTCTTCCTCAGATGCAGCATATAATCCAATATATGCTTCAGCTTCAGATCCTGATTCTGAAGTTGACTGGTCTGACAGACTTTTATCTTTCTTTGCTACAAAGGATTTCTCCTTCTTGCCTTTCTGATGAGTCTTCTTCTTTTCTGAAGATTCCTTCCTTTTGTCAGGACACTCAGCCACTACATGTCCAGGCCTATTGCAACAATAGCAGACAATCTTTGAAGTAGTGGCTTTGCTGGGCTTTGACCTGCTTATCTCTTTCCTAGATGACCTTCTTTTCTGATAATAGTCATCTACTTGCTGTGATGAGGAAGGCCTAGACTTCCATTGCTTCTTTTTCAAGAACCTTTGAAATTGCCTAGTGAATGCAGCAAAGTCTGCATCTGAATCACTGCTGACTGAACCCCTATCTGAATTTTCAGAACTACCTTCTTCAACTTCCTTAGGAGGAGATGGTGATTTCCTCCTATTCTTTCTGGTGGCTTCAGCATTAAATGCCACAGTCTTTTCTCTATGCTCTCCTCTTGAGTTTCTTTCCTCCTCCTTCCTTACCATAAGTTGCATTTCATAGGATAGCAACTTTCCAAACAGAGTTGGAGGAGATATCTCTGCCAATTTTGCCACTTCTCTTATGGCACAGATCTTTGTATCCCAATCCTTTGATAAGGATCTTAAGAATTTGTCATTCAGTTCATAGGTACTGAAGACTCTTCCATAGGAAATTAGCTCATTCACAATTCTATAGAATTTCTTATAGCACTCAGTGATGCTATCAGATTTTCCTTGTCTAAAACTTTCATACTCCTGATTTAGCATAGATTTTCTGTCCAGCCTTACTTCTTCTGATCCCTCCATGTAGACAATCAATGTGTCCCACATCTCCTTGGAGGTCTTGCAGTGAATCAGATTCTGAAATGTTGAATCATCTATGGCACTGACAATTATGTTCTGTGCCCTTTTGTCCATGGTTGCCAAGATGATTTCATCCTTGGTCATTTCAGAATAAGTCTTTGGTGTTTGGATATTTGCATCAAGAACAGATATCTTCATTGGTATGAAGGGGCCTTCCTGTACTGTGATGTAAATCCTTGGGTCAGATGCTTCCATAAACAATCTGACTCTTTCTTTCCAGATCCCAAAGATTTCCTTCTTGCATATGGGTAATTTCATTGACCCTAGCTCCTTATGATTCTCTCCAGAACCCATCTTCTTGATTCTTGATTCTGCCTATCAGATCTACCTCAGACTGTTAAGTCCTTTTTGAGGAACCTCCCTCTGATACCACTTGATAGTTTAACTTTCAAGGCAGCCTAAACACCTAGAGGGGGGGGGGGTGAATAGGTCCTGCTTCTTTTTCTAAAACTTCTAGACAGAATTCAATTTATTAACTAATACAAAAACACAGCAATCACAGAAAACAACACATCACAGATTGCACTATGTTTTATAGTGGTTCCCCAAGGTCTGGGTACATCCACTTTCCCCCTTCACCTATCTAGCAGTATGCTAGATTCGGCCAAACTTCCACTTATCTCAGATCAATAGATCTTACAACTCAGAACCCAACTGGTTCCTACAACTCAGGCACAACTGCCCTACCTCAGCCTTGCCCCAAGGCCTACAACTCAAAGAATATCCTTCTCCTACACTCAGGCAATCAGCCCTACCACTCAGAGTTCAACACTCCTACACTCAGCCTTTATAACATAGGCTTACAACTCAGATCTGTATAAACAGATCCTACAGAAATATAGAAAAGATTGTTTTTAAATTTGTCTTGCCAAATTGAGAGAGAAAAGGCAATGACAATTCTTAATCAGCTGATGCAATCAACTGTTTCTTAGCCTTCTTCAAAGCTTCTTGAAAATGTACTTAGCTGAGTTGATTCCAAACAGCTTCTTGATAATCCACTGGTGGATTCTTTCTTCTTCTTCAAATTCTGACTTGATCTCTCTCTATCAGCACTTGAATGATTCTTCAGAATTCTGGTTAGAACTCTTCTTAGATCTATCCTTAGATAGTCTTCTTAGATCTTCTTGAGAAGATCTTCTTAAGTGCCTTGCACTTTCTTGAAATGATTTGGATCGGAATCCTTCTTCAAAAGTTCTGGAGTTAAGAATTTCTTCAATGTTGAGAAGGTTATTTCCTTCTTCTGAATATGTCTATTTATAGACTTCCTTCATGGTAACCGGCTGATCCAGTTTCTAACAGTTCTCTGACAAGTCTGACAGCTTCAGTTAACCGGTGGCAACCCACAGCTGTCAAGTCTTCAACAAGTCCTGTGCCTTAGTCTTGAACCACAGTGTGTCGAGACAATCTGTCAGAAAGTGTCGAGACCATCTGTCTATTTGTGTCGACACAATTGACTTTGGTGTCGACACTGCCTTCAGTGATGTCGACTAAGTTGCCTTTGAGTCGACACAGCTTCTTCTGCAAACAATTTGATCTTGACTCTTCAGTGTGTCGACACAAGTCCTGTGTGTCGACACAGTTGTTGTAGAATCTTAACTTCAGTAAGTGTCGACTTAGCCTTCAGGTGTCGACACAGTCTTCTTTTAACTCTGCTTCAATGTGTCGACTCAATCACAATGTGTCGACACATTCTGCTGTTGTAGACAAACTTGTGGTCGACTATATTCCTTGAGGTCGACTATGTTCTTCTGTGTCGACATTTTTTTCAATGTTGAGGTCGACGCTTTCCTTCTGTGTCGACACTTTTTCCCAGAGTAGTGTCGACTTACTTCTTCTGTGTCGACACATTTTCCCAGTGTTGAGATCGACTATGTTATGTGTCGACACTTTTTCCCAGAGTAGTGTCGACTTACTTCTTCTGTGTCGACACATTTTCCCAGTGTTGTGTCGACAACTTTCTTCTATGTGTCGACACATTTTCCTTTGTGTCGACACTTGGACTTAGAATTTTTCTGTAAACTTTAACATTTCTTTACCTGCACATGTCAACTCAAAACTACATCAAATACAACATGATGTATATCATTGAGCTAGGTTGGGCTTCTTCAAATCAGGTACACATTTTCCAATGTACCCAACAGTATCCCGTAGAGGTAATGCCACCATATCTTCAAGGCAAAGACTACCGTTCCCATCTCTAGATCACGTATCGGGTAGTTTTTATCGTGCTTCTTCAACTGTAGGGAAGCATAGGCTATCATGTCTCTTTGTTGTATCAGTACAACACCCATTCCCTGGTAGGATGTGTTGGTGTAGACTTGGAATCCTTCTTTTCTAGATAGAAGGGAAAGGATGGGAGCTGAGGTAAGCCGACCATTCAGCTCCTGGAAGGCGAACTTGCACTGTGGCATCATACAAATGGTGTATCATTCTTCGTCATAGTTGTAAGTGGGAGGGCAATCTCGTAAAATCCCTTTACGAACTTCCTGTAGTATCTAGCGAGCCCCAGGAAACTTCGTATGTCGGATGCCGTCTTTAGTGGCGGCCAATCAGGCACTGCTTGGATCTTTATCGGATCCACTACTACTACTCCACTGATAATGTGACCTAGAAAGGCCACTTACTTCAACCAGAAGTGGCATTTACTGAACTTTGCATACAGGAAGTGCTCCCGGAGTTTCTCCAATGTTAGTGCCAAGTTTCTTACTGCTCCTCCTCCATCCTTGAGTAGATAAGGATGTCGTTTATAAATATAATGATGAAGATATCGAGATAGGCCTCGAACAATTGGTTCATCAGACTCATGAATGCAGAAGGTGCATTCATGAAGCCGAATGGCATTACAGTGAACACATAAAGGCCATACCGGCTACTGAATGCGGTCTTCTGGATGTCCTCCTCCTGGATCGGGAGCTAAAAATATCTCGACCTCAAATCTAACTTCGAGAACCAATGGTCTCCCTCTAGCTGATCAAAAAGCTCGTCTATTCTCGGTAAAGGGTACTTGTTTCGTACTGTCAGCCTGTTCAATCCTATGTAGTATATACATAATCTGAGAGTCCCATCATTCTTCTTTACAAATAATATTAGGGATCCCTATGATGAGGAGCTTGGTGTAACAAAACCAGCTTCAACCAACTCCTACAACTAGCTCCGAAATTCCACTAGCTTCTTTGGGGCCATCCGGTATGAAGCCCTAGATACTGGCTTAGCTCCCGACACTAGCTAGATCTGAAAGGCCTTCTCACAGTGCGGTGGCAATCCTGGCAGCTTCTTTGGGAAGACATCAGCGAAATACCGTACCACTAGGATGTTGGAGATAGAAGTTTTTTCCTCGATCATTTTGAACAACACCTAATAAACCTCATCCCCCTATAGGTGGGCCTTGACGGCCTGGATAGAAGAAAGCAAACAGCGGGAGACTAGGGTAGTACCTTCGAAGGTCGCGTAGGTATCGCCATATCTCAGCATGACCTTCCTTGATGGGGAATTAATTTGTGCATGGTTCCAGGTGAGCCATGTCATTCCCAAGACAAGATCAAAGTGGTATATTCAACATCATCGTCAGAGCCTCGAATATTCAGCCATCAATGGTCACCTCTAAATGGAATTTTATAGTAGATAGAATATCCATCCCATTGGGAAGACACACCCTCTTGGTGACTCCCATAAAATGTTGGACCTAGTCTAAGTCCTTGACAAAATCCTCCGCAATGAAGTTTTGAGATGCTCCGGTGTCAAATAAGGTATGGGCCAGCCTGCCATATACCGTAACTATTCCTGAATTTGTTAAACAATCTTAAGTGGCTAGTTGTATAGTTTTCTTCATTAGTTCTACCAGTTTAATACGAGTTCTATTATTTAGGGGAAAAGAAGGATAGGAAATTTTATTTCTAGATTACCTGTTATAACCCTATCCGGGTCCCGGGGTGAGCAAGATCTAAAGCATACATCTTATCACTATCCGGCCTACGGTCACCACCTTGGAAACCACGTCCTCAGCCATGTCCCTAGCCCATAAAATACTGAGCAGGTGGAGCACCCTTACGTGTTGGTATAGGTGCCTGTCTTCTTGGGAAGTTAATCCGAATATGCACAGGCTGGTGGCAGTGATAGCACACTGGCGGGGGAGGTGCCTCATCCTCTAGCCTTGGCATCTCCCTTTGTTTTTCCTTCCTGCCACCAATAATCGTGTTGTTTGTGGTTATTTTTGCCCTGCCTCGATCCGTAAGCTGGAAAACCTCCAACTTCTTTTCTATCTCTATGATCCGGGCCAGGATACCGTTAGAAATAAAAAGAAGTGCCTTGCTCAAGTCATCCCGAAAGCCCTTGTAGAAGTGTAGGCAACATCATCCAGCTGGTATGAATCAGTAAAGCGAGCTAGGTGAGTAAACTCCTAATAGTTCTCAAAAACTTACCTGTTGCCCTGCCTCAACTGTAGTAATCTGTCCTCTAGCTCATCCCTCACAAACTGTGGCACAAATGCTCCAAGAATGCTGTCTTTAACTCATCCCATATAATTTCTGCACCCTCAAATCCTATATAGGCGGTGTCTAAAAGAGACTTCCACCATCTCTTATTGTGGGACTCCAGACATGAAACTATTAAGGATACAACCATATCAGTCGGGCATTATATCTGAGCCAACATCTCATGGATTATGTCCAACCATTCCTCTATCCGTACAACTGACTCCATCTCCAGATATGATGGAGGGGAGAGGCCTCGGAAGACGCTCAGGCAATTTTCCCCAGGATTTGGTTGAGAAGCTGGAGCCTGCTGTGTCATAAAAGCCTCCAAGATAGCAGTTAGTTTCTGTCCCATCTCCGATTGATGGAACGGAGTGGGAACTAGCAGGGGTGGAACATTATTATGAACCGGAGGTGTTCCCTGTTCAAAGGTCAGGGTTCGTTATAAGCTTCAAAAGGAAGGTGGTTTACTAAAATCTAGTTAAGAGTGGAATGTTGCTTGTGATTCCCTATATGGGCACACCATAGCTTCTGCTGCTTAGTTTGTCCCCAAAATATACTCGAGCAGAGGTGTCCTAGGGTTTGTGGACTTCTTTTCTTCGGGTCGAGGTTTCCCTCTGATACCAGTTGTAAGACCCCATTTTTTTGGGTCTTATGCCTAGAACTTCCGCTTTGTGGTGACAACAACTCCTGAAGAGGTTGTCGCCACAAATCGCCGATTCTGCCGGCAAATCCTCAAGCATATACCATAGTAGAAAATAATAGGTATCCATAGAGATAAACAAGTCCACCATCACATTCAATATATAGGAAGTCCACATAAAATCAAAAGCTGAAAAACATGCAACAGTTCTCAGAAAAGAAACGATAAGAGGGCTCCTACCCAGTACATATAATCCTCACTACATAACGCTCGCGGAAGAAAAGCTACTAGTCACTCATGAATCCCATGACTGCTGTTACTACTGCCACACCTGGACTAGGCTGGTTCACCTCCTCCTGGATGTGTTGCTTCCCTTGGTGCTGCATTCTGTCTCCCAACTAGAGTCCCTGGTGTTATGCCCATCAAGCCGTTAGTTTAAACTGAGTCTTGGTCCCCCCCCCACGACACCTAAGTACTATGTGGGGGGAGGATGAGATGAAGCTCCTGAATGTGGAGAGTTAGCAAAAGCAGGTGACAT
Organism: Platanthera zijinensis; assembly: GCA_039513925.1. Classification (NCBI taxonomy): domain Eukaryota; kingdom Viridiplantae; phylum Streptophyta; class Magnoliopsida; order Asparagales; family Orchidaceae; genus Platanthera; species Platanthera zijinensis. The sequence continues at coordinate 65,477,518 of CM077095.1, read as the reverse complement.
TGGCCCTAACTAACATATGTTAAAAATGTATCTATCACAATGTTAGTAGGTACATAAATGAACATAAAGGAACGGCATAATGGAAATAGTAATATGAAGTAAAGGTAGAATAGCTAACTATCATCACAGAGAAAGTAACATTGATTTATAAGAATGCCCACACAAACTTATAAATTAAGGGATCATTTTGCAAGGCCTAATGTATTAAAGATCTCGTAATAATTTATACGTTAGGGGGTAGAAGTTTTATGCAATGTTACGTATGACATGAAGTGCTATGCATGTTAGATGATATGTCTCATACAAGAGCATCACACCCACCCGACTCTATGCGCATAGACCTTTGTTCCCCCATTTGGAGTTAGCTAAATTCTAAGGTACCTCCCACTGTAGCAAACAGAGGCAGTGGGTTGGGCCTCCCCACACTTAGGTCAGTATTCATACTACCCAACCTAGACCTTTTGTACTACTCGGTAAACCCACATTCAGGTGATACGGAGCCTCCTGTACTAATGCTGTCAAAACCACAAGTCTTTTATGGGCTAAGTGAACACATATACTTACCGATTCAACACATCAAGATCGGTGTGAACGATCATCCAATATAGAGGACCCACCACTTAATGCACGTGCACACATGCTTTAAAGTGCTCCCGAGCCATCGGCTCACTAAACTAATCATCAATTCTATCAAACATTGAATCCACTTCTCGTGGGTCTAAACCAACTATCCTACTGAAATGATGGGGTGAGTGAATGTGGGATGACATTTTATTAATAGTTAATCATTTGGTTTGCTTAATGCTATAACTTAGGGTTAACCTTGGACTACCTAAGGCATGCCCGGTGAAGGGCTCACAAGGGCACTAGTAACTACAATGGGATGAATCCCAAAGCTCCCTTTCTCAAGGCACTTACTTTTATGGGTAACTAATTATTACCAAACCCCTTCCCACATAGCTGTTTAGCTAACCCTAAGTGAATTATTACTTTCAGGGTGAAAACGATACTTCGTCAGCCCCAAGCACAACTCCAACTCCATGGTACCTAGACAACCTAGCACTTAGCCCTAACGGTGACCTCATCAAGACTCCACCAAACCTAGGTTCACCCACTCTACTACCACCCATGTGAGGCCCACTGTTCCACCTTGAACACATCAATTAACTATATGCAGACCAAATGAACTAGCTTAAGCGTATGAAATGGATACTCTAATTTATTTTGTCAATAACCTTAGTATTATTTCTAGGGGTGTACCATTACATGTGGTTCTCAAATCCAGTATTTTAGTATTTTTTCCTAATTAAATCAGCCTTTTTATATTTTTCCTATAATCACACCTCCTATGACTTTGAACATGAAGTATAAGATTCTCATATGCAATGATCTCACCAACTTTCCACAGCTTCTTATTGACAATATAACAACGAGATAAGAATTTTATGATTTTCCCAAAATGATTTCAATCATAGATCAAAATATAAATCTTTTGATCAAAAAGATAATTAACAAAGTTAGTACAACATTTTATCATCCAAAAATTATAATAAAATTTCCAGAGGCCTATAATGATCAGAAGATGTTCTTTCCCAAATTTCATAATCTTCTAATTTTTTTTGCCATATAAATAACTTAATGAAGAAAAATGCACCTAGGGCAGTTTGTTAAGGAACCTCTACATAATTACTTCAATAAATTGCAATAAAATTAATAAGGCATCATAGTGGTCTAGAAGGTTTACTGGCCAAGTCTCATAATTTTCCATTACTCAGTTTGTCCTGAAATAATTTATTTCTCTAGTCATCAATTTCTAGAACTAAAAAGACGGTACTATAATTCTTCAACAAAAAATTACAATAAAATTTACCGACAAAAATAACATCAATATAGGCCCATTACCCAAGTTTCATGACCTTTCAATACTATATAGACATGTTTTTGCACTTGATAGAAAAGTTCATATTTTATATAATAAGTGATTTGTGGGGGAGAAATACTCATAAAATTCTAATTAAATTATTCAGGGTGTTTCTCCACCCTATGAAACTACCTACAAATTCTTGAGCCAAGACTTGGAGATGTGACCCTATATCCTTCACTATTCCAAATAGGCAGCCCTAAGGTTTGAACTAGGGTTTTATTGCATTCTAACCCTAATTACTTCTAAAACTATTCCTAGGGGTATTTCTAGTGATAATAATGTAGTGGCCTTGGTTTCACCTTGTATGGTTGAGAGGTTGATCACTCAATATCACTATGTGCACTATTGAACTACTAGGTTATTACCCCTAGATGACCAACTCTGATCACCCGGTTACCCAAATTAAATCAACTCCAAATAGGTTGATAATTTTTCATAGGCATATAATGATCCCTCTGGTCATCTACCAGAGTTTGGGGGAAATTTGAGGTCCATAGACCCTATTTTAATCACATGTATGAATTATTAAATTATTACAAAAACTATAGAAAAATCATCTCAAAAAATTTTGATTTTTGAATATATTGGGGGACATGACCATACTAGCCTTTGGTCAAATTTTCAAACCATTTAACTTAGTGTGCCACTGGGGGGCACTCATTTTAATTTCTAGTTAGCCTTTAGACACCTTGCACCAAAATGTGTGCTGAGGGAAATCTAGTGGTCCAAATGGGTTGCTTTAAATTTTTTATTAAACTAGACACCAATGGCTAGGTTTTCTATGTTGGACATATTTACAAAAAAAGCCTTTAGATATTTTTAATAATTAAAAAATTATGACTGATATGGTGTGACAAAATGTAAATAATATTAAAATTAAATTACTCGGCCTGCGCTTATCAGATCGAGCTCAATTTGACGGCTCCGGGTCATCATCCCCGTTGAGCAAAGGGCCAGGATTTCTTCTGCCTAGAGCACTTTCAAACTCATCTTACCGGCCAACCAGCCACCTCTCTTGCCGGCCACCACCACCACCACCTCTGTTGAGGTGGTAGCTATCGCCTGGCGGTGGCACAACCGCCGGAGAGATCATTTCCAGTGAAGCTGAGGGGTTGGTTTTTCATGGAAATTGCTCATTTATTTCTCATTAATCGGGCTCTATTGAGCTCGATTTCTCCACCTAATGATCTACATATCTAGCACAGAGGAAGAGGACTGGACCTGTAGGTGGGCTTTGCAGCGAGTGTGGTTGTGGTGTGCCCTGGATGACGACCTCCAAGCTTTTCCTTGCCTATTTATCAATACCTTGCCCAAACTAGTGATGTAAAGATTCGTTTTGATTGCTTGGGAGATTTTAAAACTGATGGATTGGTTGATTTGGGGAGTGGGAGAGACAATCCTTGAATGTCCATTAATGGCCATGAATGCGGTTTTCCACTATGGTGAATGGGGGCTTTCTCCTATTCTTGGCTGGCTAGAATTGATGGCAAATTCTTCCCAGGGGTCAGGGAAGAGGAATGGAGGCTTAGGGAAGGGGAATGGGGTAGTCCCTTTGCATTCACCATTAACCCCCTCTCTCTACTCCCTTAAATAAAACTCCCATTTTCTCTCTCCTACTCACTACCTCCGGAATTTGAGTGGTTCTTTAGATAACTTTCCACTTGTTATAGCTATTGGGCCATCACAATTGGGCCTAGCCAAATTGGATTGAAGTTGGTTTTGACTTCCTTCCTCATTTTGGGAATGGTTTGACCAACGTTGACTTGGGGGTATTGACTTGGTCAAATGAATGGGTTGACTGGTCAACTAATTATCTTGAGTCACTTGCCACCACCCAAGTCCATTTGTGACTTGGTGTAATCAACTTAGGTCGAGTTAGGACAATTTGACCTAACTAGGTTTAGGGTTGACCCTGGTTAACTCGGCCCCTTTGGTTTACCCCAAATGGGTTGTAAGGGCTCTAAAGGGGTCCCTATAAGTTTGGAAGTGGTTTGGTAGGGTCAACCAGTCAAGTTAGGACCCAAAAGACAAACACTAGGCTAGGTAACCAGAAATTGTTATTTACAGAGAAAGGTGATTTCACCTATTTACCTAGACACCCATGGTTCTCTTTGTCTTCTTGGAGCTTTGTCATGACCTAGTCTTGAAAAAAACTTCGTAGGGGTCTGGTTGTTTGTGGGATGTTACATCAGCCACAAATGAAAACTATAAAAATTTCTTTGCTTGGCCTTCGAGGGCCGACATAACATCAAAGGGATGCAACCCGCTACTTCTCACTCGGCTCTCCATCACCTACACATGCACATTCCACCATAAAGGTGGTAAATAAGGCAACGGTCATCTTTAGCTAACCAATTTATAATGACCCTACCTTATTCCCAGGGCAGCGGTATTCCTTCACGGCAGGCATAGTGTAACACCCCAAAAATTATAAACAAAATTTCTGTGGCTATCGTCAGGCAATAGTGAATATTGCCGATAGTGATAGCGATGACACTCGATGCTATGAAGCATAGAGTGAGCTCAACGCACTCGATGCCTTTCGAAGAATTGTTGAGTAAGAGACAATCGTGTGGAGATAATGGGTATCGTGCAGCGATAGCCCCAACTCTCAACTCTCTCGATGCCTTAAAGAATTGAGTGAACTCAATGCTCTCGATACTATAAAGAGTTGAGTGAGATATCAAAACGACGACAGTGGATATTGCCAGGCGATAGTGCCACAAAAAGTTAGACACGTGTTGGATGACTGGTCAGCGGTCGATGAGTGGTGATTGACTGGCGTCAAAGCAGTTACTGGATCTATCGCCAGCCGACAACCGATATCGCGCAGCAATATCGATTTAATTATCTTGTGAACTTAGATCTCAACCATTCATTCCTATTTAAGAGAGGATCCTATGGTTTTGGTTAAACCCGAGACCACTTATGCAAGGTAGTGGAGACAAGAGAAGTCATTCTCTTCTTCTCACACTCTCTCTTCCTTTTCATTCAAGCACTTAAGATAAAATAGCTAAGAAAGAAGAAGTTGAGGGCTGATGCATTACAAGCTTAGTGGAGGAAATTCAGTAGATGGAAGAAAGAATCAAGGCAGGATCCGTGAGGAGGAAAGTGAGGCGTTCCATTCCAACAGGACAGAAAAGCCCGTTCTTGGCTCCAAAATAGGCTACAAGGGTAATGATCTTCCTTCTTGGACAAGTGAAGTCCTACTTTTTTGATATACAAGGAATCCCCCACCAAAAGGTGGAAGGATAAAGGGAATTTCGTTGGGTTGATATGTGATATCATTGGGTAGTTTTTCATATAGATCCGGAAATCGCAGTACAAAATATGCATGCTGTGTGAAACCCACCCGGACAGGTTGGTTTTGATTGGTGATGTTTTATTTTACATGCAGGAGAAGACACCTAGTATAAATGGTGCATTTATGGAGTCTGATGGGTTATGTCGATGAAAGGGAGTAGCAGGAAGTACTAGAGACATACTCTAGGAAAATACCCAGAAAATACCATAGTTTGCATAACTGCTGGATATCGCCGAGTGATAGTGGGTATCGCCGACAGTGATAGCTCTTTGTGAGATATTTGTTATATGTGCTATGTCTTAGGTTTCTGGCACTATAGGATGTTGCACATTTTCTTTCTAGATGAATGTTCCAATAATGGCTCTTGATTACGTAACCTTTTTGATTGCGTTTCCAGTCTCTCGGAGACCGTGTGGCTATTATGAGCTATGAGCACTTGAAGGCCAGTGTGCCGAACAGACAAGGGGAGGCCGACATGTGTTAGTCTAGACTTTGAATTAATGATTTGAGCAACGGGTAATGGCTGAACTGTTTCCTCCTTATGGCTGTCTAACTCGAGTGCCTAAGATATTGGCATTTGTTAGGATCACATAATGAGAGTCTTAGGCTTTATGCCGTCAAGACTAAAGTCTCTGGTCGGGGGCCGTAAAGACTATAAATGCTCAAAGTTGACCGTCAAGTCTTGAACTTCTGAACTGTGGTGTAATCCGGGAAACTGACACACCGAAAAAGTGCCCTGAGTGCACAGAACGTCGGCAATTAAGGCCGGTGTTTGTGATATATTGAACTATGTGTGAATGCATGTTCTTGTTATATATTTGCTTGTGAAAATGCTATGCTTGCAGGGAAGGAATACCTCTTCCCTAGGAAAGGGGTAGGGACACTATAAATTGGTCAGCTAAATGTTGATCGTTGCCTTTTTTACTTCCCTTGTGGTGGATGGTCCCTGTACAGGTGTTAGAGAGCCGAACGAGAAATATTGGGCTGAAACCCTTGTTGTTATGTCGTCCCTCGAATGCCAAGCGAAGGTAAACTTTTATTGTTTCATCTGTGGCCGACCTGCATACCGATGTATGAAAAAAACTTGTATAAAGGAAATAGTTGTAAGTCCTTATGGCCGTATTGATTTTTATGTATTTCTTTAAAATATTCCAGATATATATATATATATATATATATATATAGTGGACATTCATGTGTACTTGAGTTCAACATTTCACCCTTGAAGGTTCCACTATAATGCTCTAATTTAGGGCGCGTCTAGTCTTTTGATATTCACATGTAATTTCACTGCCTGTTTGTGGAATATGTTGTGGGGCCCTGGTCGGACCCTCTATTATATTTCAAGTGACGGACGGAGGTGCTACATTTTAGTATCAACTTGTCTTGGTCTTCATCCTGCGAATTCATGGTCGAATTCTTTTGAGGGGTGGCAAGCACGTGTAAATGCAGACTTTTATAATATAAATGAACTCAAGAATGTCCACTTAGGAATGAAAATACACCTGTTTGAGGAACCTGCGCATTCCTAATAGTCGTTGTTTGCTTTTGAGGTAGTCGCTAAATTGTGTATTTTACACTTATAGGTGACTAGAAGTGGTGCGGGGTAGTCTGAGCCCCAACATTCTTTTGAGAGTGCGGCACCAGTTGAGATGCCCATACCTCCTCCCTCTAAAGAGACTGTTTGGTTGATAGCAGATGTGGTCTTTATGATGATCAAGGCCTAACCTGAAAGGCAGGTACAACCCCTTGTCCCTCTAGTGGCGTCAATGCTGATTTGTCTATTTGAGCAGGTTGCAAGCGGAAGAGCATCGACACAGCCGTTGAATATGTGTTTGAAGTAAGGACTGCACACGGTCAGGGAGTACTTTCATGCATTTATTGTGTTGATAAAATATTTAGAGTTTCTGTTTGAATCCGAGGAGATTAAGATCAAGAGGTTTTATGATGGTCTACGCCAGGAGCTATGACTTTTGCTGTTGGGTCCAAAGTTTACTGGATTCCTAACATTGGTGCAGTTAGCTAGGACATTGGAGATGGACTTAGCCAAAGTCCATCAGGCACTAGTAATCTAGGTACCTAGTTTCTCCATGTCTAGATATCGACGATGGAAGAAGAAGTCAAAAGCTTCTAAATCAGCTCCTTCTCTAATGTCTGGAGCAGCGTCTGGGTGAACCACTCTTGTGTGTTATACATGTGGCAAGAAAGGACATCTTGCCCAAGAGTGTTGGGGTGGTAACCGAAAGCCAAAGAAGGCTAAGGCTAGAGCAGTTGCAGGGCGAACTCCACACACTTGCTACTCGTGTGGCAAATAGGGAAATATAACCTGAGACTGCCAATGTGGCCATTAGATGACAACAAACTGAAAGGGAATGTTGAGTATATGTACATAAATAACTGTAATTATTTACCATACATTTACTAGTATGTAAGGATGTATACAATGCCAGTATTACGTGTATAAACATGTTGTGATGAATAATCTAGACGTTTTTTGATTCGGGATTAATGTCTTCCCTTTTGATTAGTTTTTTACAAACCTGTGAGGTAAGAATAAAAGGTGAACACGGGTAGAAAGTCGTGTGTTAATATGCGGTTATGAAGTCATGTCGTTGGTTTAGAAGCATCTGTGTTGGCAATAGTTATGTTTGATGTGATCGTAGGTATGGACTAGCGTTCGGAGCAGCGTATCAGTACAGATTAAAACTTTACATAAGTCACACTGGGATAGAACACCAAATGAGAGACGAAGTTCGCTTGTGTGCTCTCCAAGTAGTCAAGACTGTTCGGTAGGGCACGAAGTAATTCTTCATGCCAACAGAGGCCGTTGAGCCAAAGCCCAGTTAAGTTATATTCCTAAGTATGTCGGCTTACGTAGATATGTTTCCTAACAATCTCCTTTGGTCACGTCCCATCGAGAGAGTCACTTCGCAATTGAGTTGGCGATAGGTGCAAAACCTGTGGCCCGCTCACCGTATGAAGTAGCGCCAAAAGAGATGGAGGAACTGGAAGTGTTAAACTGTAAGAATTGCTAGAGCAAGGCTATTTACATCCAAGTGGGTTACCTTGGAGTACCCCAGTCCTCTTTGTGAAAAAGAAGGACGGAATCTTGAGTCTATGCATCGACTATCGAGAGTTAAACAAGCTAACAGAGAAGATCAAGTACCTGATTCCACGGATTGATTACTTGTTTTATTGGCTGGTTGAATCAATGGTATATTCAAAGCCTAATTTGAAGTATGGCTATTACAAGTTGAGAATTCGGGAACGTGACATTCTCAATACAACGTTTGGAACATGCTACAGTCAGTATGAGTTCACTATAAGTCTATTTGGTCTAACAAATGCGCCATCGTCATTCATAGACTTAATATTTATGATCGTCTTTACTGACGATATAGTAGTGTGCTCTCAGTCAGAAGAAGATAATGTAAATCATTTGCGGATGTTTTGCATACCCTGAGAAGAAACAAACTCTAACCCAAATTCTCAACATACAAGTTTTGTTTGTCGTCGATGGCCTTTCTTGGCCATGTAATTAGTGGAGAGATTATTATGGTGGATCCTACAAAGATAAGTACGATGTGAGAGTGACATGTGTTGTCCACCATAGCTGAAGTTAGGGTTTTCCTTTGACTTGCTGGCTACTATAGGCATTTCGTAAAGAATTTTTTGCGGATAGAATCCCCTCTCACCACACTGACGATAAAAGATCCGAACTTCGTTTGGACGCCGGAGTGTGCACTAACTTTTGAAGAGTCTAAGATTCATGTGACCACGATGCCTATTTTGACGTCGTCATATGGTACAGACAGCTATGAGATTTATTATGATGCCTTAGAGAGCGGCTTAGGTTGCGTTCTTCTGTAATTTGTCAAGGTGAATGCTGATGGCTCATGACAGCTGAAAGTGTATGAGTGGAACTATCCAGTCCACGACATAGGGTTGGTGGATGTAATATTTGCACTTAAACTGTGGTGTCACTACTTATATGGCATGAATGTTGACATCTTCACAGACTATAAGAGCCTTAAGTACCAATTGGAGCAGAAAGATCTAAATATGCAACAACAAAGGTGGATGGCGTTCCCCGGGGACACCACCTTCGCGATTCATTACACTCCCGGGAAGGGAAATATGGTAGTAGATGCCTTGAGTCGTAGGACTCCGACAAGGGTTAATTGGTTGCAGATGCATGATGAGCGTCTAATCCAGGTGTTGGAGAACTTAGATATTTCTTGTGTTGACAAGAATACCACTACAAATGCGTGTCTAAATTGGACAGATGTATAGTATGGCATTGCAAACAAGGTTTGGCGGGAAACAAAACTTGAGGAAAGTCTAAAGCAATATACATCGGATGGGTTAAAATCCAAGTTCTCCTTGAATGACGGCCTTTTGCAAAAAGATGGTCGTTTGTGCGTCCCAAATGTGGGTAATTTACGGGAGGAATTGATGTACGAGGCACACTCCAAGAGGTACTAAATTCACCCAGGGCACACAAAGATGTACAAGGACATGAAGAAGATGTTCTTGTGGCCGGTTCTGAAGAAAACATCGCTCATTACGTGGCAAAATGTCAGACTTGTGCCTTAATGAAAGCTGAATGTAAAAACTCTGGGGGTTTCCTGAAGTCGTTGCCAATCCCAGTATGGAAGTTCGATGACATTTTTATGGATATGTGCATGGACTGGCGAGATCACAGAGCGGAAACGATGTCATGTGGGTGATCATTGACCGGCTAACAAAAGTGTCGCACTTCATACCTAACCAGAAGGACAATTCAATTGAAAAGTTGGCTAAGGTATACGTAGACAATGTTGCATGATTGCACGGTGTGCCCCATAGCATCGTCAGTGATCGAGATGGATGCTTTACTATGGGTGATTGGAGGCAAATCCACCAACTGTTGGATACCAAGTTAACAGTCAGTACGGCCTTTCATCCTCATATGGATGGTCAAACCGCGAGGACCAACAAAAAAATGGAGGATATGCTCCGTATGTGCTCCCTAGATTTCGGGAAGAGGTGGGAGGACCATCTCTATATAATTGAGTTCACCGACAATAATAGCGATCAAGCTAGCGTTTAGTTGGCGCCTTTGAAGCTTTATATGGTAGGAAGTGTTGTACACCTTTATCTTGGGCAGAGATAGGCTAGTCTAAGTTATATAGGCATAAGGAGGTCAAAGATGCTAATTCGACGATATGCACTATTCGAGAGATACTATTAGTAGCTCAAGATAGGCAAGTGAAGTACTACAGTGCCAAACACCGAAACGTGGAGTTTGCGGTTGGCGATTGGATAGATTTGAAAATCAAACTCTTCAAAGGCGTAGCCAGGATTCGGCACTTGAAAAATTTGGGTCTGATGTATCTTGGTCCTTTTGAAGGGGTTGAGCGGATTGTAGGAACTGCCTATCAGTTAGCAATTTTAGCGGAGCTAAGTGTCTTGCATGATGTGTTTTACATATCAGGGATGTGTAAAGCTATGAAAGATCCAATTCAAGTAATTACGGATGATCGAGTACCGGTCGATCAAGGGCAGATGACAAAGGTTAGGATCATTCGGATCGAGGATACAGAGATCAAGAAGCTGCATAACAAGACAATCAGGATGGTCAAAGTCCGTTAGGACAATTGTGGCTGAGAAGAACTGACATGGGAGCGTGAGCAAACCATACGTAATGAGTTTCCCGAGTTATTTGGAAATAGATGTTGTAACATATTCGTTGTTGTTTTTCAACATAGATGAAAAAAATTTTGGGACGAAATTTCTGTAAGGAGGGGAGGTTTGTAACACCCCAAAAATGGAAAATAGAATTTTGCTGGCTATCTTCAGGCGATAGTGAATATCGCTGATGGAGATAGCGATGACACTCGATGCTATGAAACATTGAGTGAGCTCAACACACTCGATGCCTTTCGACGAATCATTGAGTAAGAGACTATCGCGTGGCGATAGTAGGTATCGCACGGCGATAGCCCCAACTCTCAATGCTCTCAACGCCTTAAAGTGTTGAGTGAACTCAATGCACTCGATGCCGTAAAACATTGAGTGAGCTATCAGAATGGTTACAGTGGATATCGCCAGGCGATAGCGCCATGTAATGCTAGATAGGTGTCAGTTAACCGATGAGCGGTTGATGAGCAGTGGTTGACTAACATCAAAGCGGCTACTGGATCTATCGCCAGGCGACAGCCGATATCGCATGGCAATATCGATTTAATTGACTTATCAACATATATCACAAACATTCATTCCTATTGAAGAGAGGATCCTGTGGTTGGGGTTAAACCCGAGATAATTTAAGCAAGGGAGTGGAGATAAGAGAAGTCATTATCTTCTTATCACACTCTCTCCTCCTTTTCATCCAAGCTCTTAAGAGAAAAGAGATAAGAAAGAAGAATCTGAGGGTTGAAGCTTTACAAGCTTAGTGGAGGAAATTTAGTAGACAGAAGCAAGAACCATGGAAGGATCTGTTAGGAGGAAAGTGAGGCGTTCCTTTCCAACCGGACAGAAAAGCTCGTTCATGTCTCCAAAATGGACTACAAGAGAAACGATCTTCCTTCTTGGACAACTGAAGTCCTCCTTTTTGCATAGACAAGGAATCCCCCACCAAAAGGTGGAAGGATCAAGGGAGTTCTGTTGGGTTGATACGTGATATCTCCGGGTAGTTTTGCATATAGTGTTGGGTACATTATTCCCAATGTCCCTGATTTGTGAGAAGTCAAACTGGTCAATGTCACACACATCAACTATATTTGATGTGTATTTGAGGTCATGAGTGCGGGTTAGTCCATATCACATTTATTGGACAAGTGGACACAATAATTGGCTGCTGGACATAACAAAAATCCACTAAGTCCACAGGCATTGAGTGGAGCAAGCTCACTCAATGCTAGAGATAAGGAATCAATATTATCTAGCTGGAAATTTGCCGAAGTCCACAGGCATTAAGTGAGTAGAGCTCTCTCTATGCCATATAACAAATAGCGCTGAGTCTATCTTATCCGAACTGGTAGATAGCCAAAAATATGGCTAAGTACACAGACATTGAGTGTAGTGTACTAACTCAATGCCATACAGCAAAAAACTATGAGTCTGGCTGAGTCATTCAAAGCCTAGAGAAATAGGTTGAAAATGTGGCTAAGTCCACAGACATTGAGTGTGGTCTACTCACTCAATGCAATACAGCTTTTTAGCGTTGAGTGTTGTTGTGCCTATCAATGCCACAAAAAAGTTAGGCAAAATTTTAACTAAGTCCACTGGCGTTGAGTGTAGCTTACTCACTCAACTCCATGGCAGAAAATCTGTCTAAGTAGCAAGGCGTTGAGTGCAGCTTACTCACTCAACGCCATGGAGCAATAGCATTAACTGTATCCATGCTTATGTGTTTTTAGACACAAATATTTGGCTAAGTACAAAAGCATTGAGTGTAGCTTACTCACTCAACGCCAGATAATAGAGAAATTCTGTTAAGTAGTTTGGCGTTGAGTGGAGCTTACTCTCTCAATGCTAGAGGTGTAAGCCGGAACCAACCGAACCGCCATACCAAACCAAACCGCACGATTCAGTTCGATTTTAGTAGCCCGTGGTTCGGTCATGGTTCCAATTTTTGAAAAATCATGTGGTTCGGTTCGGTTCACAGTTCAGAGTGTCAAACCGAACTGAGTCGAACCGAACCATATTAGCTTTAATTATATTTTATTTTATTAATGATACTTTATTTCATAAGCTCTAAGCCTAATTTATGAAAAATAAACAATATAATTATTAACTTTTACTGTTTTATGTTGAGTATAATATATTAATTAATTCATGCCAGCACAACTATTTTTAACAATAATTTTTTTCATTAGTTTTTAACTTCAACATTTTTCATTGTAAGATAGCTTCATGATTCTGTGTCACTTTCTTTTTATAGTATGATTAAAGAGAGAAACTATCCTTGATTAGCTATACAAGTTCTATTCATATGTTGGGAAAGAAAATTCATTTGGTGATTTTTTTTTCATTATGACAATAACTTCGACAGTGTCTTGGTCTGACATTAATACCCTCATCAATACCCTCATCAATATTAGTATTGTCTTGTCAGTTCTTAGTAGCAAATTTCTTTTCTTTTAAGTATTGAACCACTCAAACCGAACCGAACCAAACCGAATGGTTCAGTTCAGTTCCAATGGTGTTTGCGGTTCGATTCAGTTTCAAAATTTTGGAACCATGCGTGGGTGGTTCGATTAGCGGTTTTGATCAAAAAACGAACCAAACCACACCGTTACATCCCTACTTAATGCCAAGGCTCAGAAAATCTGGCTAAGGCAAATAGCGTTGAGTGAGTCGAGCTCACTCAACACTCCCAACGCCTTGACGTAGAAATATTTTCTAAGGCAGAAAGCATTAAGTGAGGCGTGCTCACTCAACGCTCTCAACGCCTAAATTGTCTAAGTTGTTGAAAAACTTTCTAAGGCAAACAGTGTTGAGTGAGCCATGCTCACTCAACGCTCTCAATGCGTAGATAGACAGGATTTTATATAAGTGTTATGGCGTTGAGTGATGCTTACTAACTCAATGCCTTTGCTTCTAATGCTTGAATTTTTTATAATTCCACAGGTGCTGAGTCATGCTGATGTTAGCAAATTTAAAAAGACAACCAAAATTCAAATGTTGCAAGAATACTGCCAGAGGCGCCAGTGGCTAGCTGTCATCATTCTCTACACTTGGAAAGATATACTTTCATCTTTAAGTGACACACAGCAAAGAGCCATTGAATCAAGAGTAATTGGAAAGAATGTGTTGTATGGCTAAATCTCAGCTATCAATCCTGGTGGTGGGCCTACTGCTCGATTGGCCATCAAAGAATAAAAAGGATCAAGTCGGCCAGAGCAAAAACATCAAATCCTTGTCTAGGTTTTCTGAAAACGAAAGTGCGGCCAAACTTCATCTTCTTCCTCGCCTTTCTTGTCGAGCCTGAAGAAATTGTTCTGCATAGAAAACATAGCAGAGGGACAGTGGACGTACCCAAGATTGGGGAACCACTATAAAATTGTTGTGTCATCTGTGATTGTTTGTGAAAGCTATAACTAACCTAATCACTAAGCACAGAAATCGGCTAACAAGTAAGAATATTGAAATAGAGACAAAAACCTATTCACCCCCCCCCCCCTCTAGGTGTTTAGCTAGCCTTGAACAAAAGACTTTCAATTGGTATCAGAGGGAGGTTACTCTTTAAAGGCTTAATAGTCTGAGTAGATCTCTAAGGTTATCTAGAAGCCTGTCTCTATGGTTTCAGGAATGAACAATAAGGAGCAGAGTGCTGTGAGGCTTCCAATCTATAGGAAGGAAGACTTCAGCATCTGGAAAATAAGGGTGAGGCAGTTAATGAAATTTGCTGACCCTAGGATATATACTATAGTCAAAGAGGGACCATTCATCCCAATAAAGGTCCCAGAACTTGATGCAAAGGTCCAGACACCAAAGACATATGATGTGATGACTAAGGATGTGCTTGTACTAGCCTCAATATACAAGAGAGCAAAGAATATAATTATGAGTGATTTTGATGACTCTACACTTCAGAACCTGATCCATTGCACAATAGCAAAGGAAATGTGGGACACACTAGTGATCTACATGGAAGGGAAAGATTAAGTTTGAGATTATAGGAATTCCATGCTCAACCAAGAGTATGAGTCTTTCAGGCACTCCAAGGGGGACAACATAACCACCAGTTATGAAAAGTTCTTTAGGATTGTGAATGAACGGAAGACTTATGGAAGGGTATTCAGTCACTATGAACTGAATGACAAGTTCCTTAGATCTCTCACTAGAGATTGGGACACAAAGATCTGTGCCATCAGAGAAGTATAAAATGGGATGACACTGCTCCTCACACCCCTTGGAAGTTACTGTCATATGAGATGTAGCAGGCTATCAGGAAAGAAGAGGAAAATCATAGCAAGTCTCAGGCAAGAGGCAAGGCTGTAGAATTCAAAGCTGAAGGCACCAACAAAAGCAGAAGAGGGTCTCCCTCTCCACCAAGGAGAGATATTGAATCTGATTCTGGAAGATCAGAGAAAAGCACATCAGACTACCAATGGTCTGATGAAGATTTTGCTGCCTTATTCATGCAATTCTAGAAGTTCATGAAGAAGAATCACTGGAGAGGCTGACCAACCTCCTCCTCTCATCCCAAGGATGACTAATACAAGGGCAGGAGGAGATACTCTAAGGAGGATAGGTATGGTTCCAAAACTAGTAAATAGGTTTTATCTAATATGGCTTGTTATCATTGCAGAAAGCCTAGGCATGTAATAGCCGACTGCCCAGTCAAAAGAAGGGAACATGGTGAGAAAAAGAACCACCAGCTAAAAGGCAAGAAGGAGAAATCCCTCATTTCGAAGAAGCAAAGAAGCTGGACTGATACCTCCTCATCAGATTCAGAAGAAGAAGAATCCTACATAGGGCTCTACTCTACTAAAGATGGAGCTGTAAAAGCAGAATGCATTAAAAGGCTAGATGTTATAGAAGAAGAAGCTGAGAAGGTTCTTCCTGCTGATAGGGTTGAAGTCAGGGCCGCTTCATTACAGTCTGATGGTGATTCAGAGGTGGATTATGAAGAAGACAGCTATAACCATGGGCTGATGGCTAGGTCTGATGAAGAACTCAGCCAGGATCGGCCTGGTCCAAGCAAGGTAATATCTGTTACTAGCTATTCTAGATCAGATTATGAATCAATTCTAGATTCTTGTGCTTCTACATCAAATGATGATGATGGCTCAGAATATGAAGGTGAACTTAATCAATTGATTGAAAACTATGGTGCACTCATGCAGGCTCTAAAGAAAAGCAAGCTCCTAGCTAAACAGTAGGCTCAGGAAATTGCTTCTATTCACCTTGCTGTTTCAGAATCAGCAAAACTACAGGATCTGAAGATCCAAGAAGTCAGCAAACTGAAGAATATAACAATCATTCAGATGAGCACCATAACCTTCAAGAATAACCATATCAGGAATCTTGAAGGAAAGCTCCAAAAAGAGATGGAACTAGTGGCTAGCTAATCCAAGACTAGCACAGTGCTGCCCTTGATAGACTCCTTCTCCTCCCAAAAGGGAAAGAAAGGGTTGGGTTTCAAGGGAATGACAAGAGCTGCCAATCCTAAGGGAAAGGGCCAAGCTCAAGTGCAACCACTAGCCTCTAAGCCTCCTGTTAAATTTAATTAAGTGAAACTACCTTCTAACAGGCATGACCATGAGAGCATTTATGGTCACTATAGAATACTAGACCATCTAATATGAACAAAGATGTTCCACAATATGGTGGTAGATACTGCAAGGGTGAAAGTGCCTTAAGGCAGCCTATGAGGAAATATAAATAGCCCATCATGGACCATTTGTGTTTGGTACACCAGCCCCTTTAGTCAAGGGTAAAGCTAGTGACTGTTCTCCAGATCTTCCAACCGACTCTAAGACAAAGGGCAAGGCTGTCAGTAGACTAGACCTGGTCATCTATGAGGCCATCAAGAGTATGCTTTCTAAAAATAAAGCAGTTGCTAGAAGGGCTCAAAATATCCCAAGCACTTCTACTGCCAGACCCACCACTTGTCAGACTGGGGCTGGGAAATTAAAGAACAGGACTGCTACTGCTCCTTCTAGACCAAGAGCTGCTATTAACACAGCCACTAGACCTGATCTAAAAAGAAGGTACAACATTCATGAGTGTTGGTACTGTGGAAAGGTAGACCACTTTGCTATTGATTGCTGGAACAATCATAGTGTGCAGAGAGCTAATGTTAGCTTGCCTATCAGAAAAGTATTAGGTAGGCAGAGTCATTTTTAGTCTAACCTGCACCATTGACCTAATAAAAATTGGGGTCCTAAGGTTAACTGATTTGTGTCTTACTGGTTAGTCCAAATGCCCATACCCCTATATGGTACTTGGACAGTGGATGTTCCGGGCACATGACTGGAATAAGTAGCATGCTAAAGGATTATGCTCTAGTAAGAAATGGAGCAATGGTCATCTTTGGTGGGTAAGAAAAAGGAGTGACTAGAGGTTATGGTAAGATCTCTAACGGCATAGTCACTATCACTGGAGTAGCCTATGTGGAAGGGTTACAACACAACTTGATAAGCATCAACAAACTATGTGATCTTGTTTATGACATAGTATTCCACAAGGATGAGTGCCAAATTAGGAGGTTAAGTGACCAAGAGGTCATCTGAATAGGCACTAGGAGTGGAAATGTTTACTATTTAGATTTCCCATGCTTAAGCAAAGACTCACTTGTGTGCTTAGTTGCATATGAGAAAGCCTCTTCCTATGTCCAGTGGCACAAAAGGCTAGCCCATCTAAATTATAGGACTATAGGCAAGCTATTCAACAATGAGCTTGTTAGGAATGGACCTAAGTCTATATGCACTAAGGAGGGTATCTTCTCTGCATGCCAAAAGGGCAAACAGACTAAGACATCCTTTAAGAGCATTGGCACCAATGACTCAGTGAGGTGCTTATACCTCATGCATATGGATCTGTTTGGTCCTATGTCAATTCAAAGTCTAGGTAGCAAAGTCTATACCCTTGTGGTGTTGAGGACTTTTCCATATTTTCCTGGGTGTTCTTTCTAAGGAAAAAATCTGAAACCCCTGATGTCTTCCAAACATTTGTCAAGCAAATTCAGAATGAATTCAACATCACTATGGTAAAAATCAGAAGTGACCATGGGACTGTGTTTCAGTCTGAGTGCATGATAAGGTTCTGTGAAGAGCAGGGGATTAATCAAGAATTCTCTTCTCCTAGAACACCCCAACAAAATGGAATTGCTGAGAGGAAAAATAGGACTCTCATAGAGGCTCGTAGAACCTTGTCAAGTGACTCATCTCTCACAGAATACTTCTGGGCTGAGGTAGTTAACATTGCATGTTATGCCCTTAATAGGGCTTTTATCACCAAGAGCCATAAGAAGACTCCCTATGAGATCTTGAAGGGCAGAAAATCAAACCTGAGCTATTTCGGGATCTTTGGTTGCAAGTGTTATGTGCTCAACAATAGAAAAGTCCATTTAACTAAGTTTGCTGCCAAGTCCCATGAAGGAATCTTTATTGGGTACAACACTCATAGTAAGGTATATAGAATCTATAATTTAACTAGCCAAGTTATAGAAGAGTCAATGCATATTGTTTTTGATGAATCCAACATGGTTAATAGTGAGCTGCTTACATCCTCCTCTTATAGTATTGCAGGTATAGAGCAGATGATGGACAAGCTGACCATTAAGGAAGCTACCCCCACAATCCAAGATAATGATGATGGACTATCCATTCCAAGATAAGGGCAAGACATACCTTAAGAAATTGAAGACCAGCTAGCTGAAAACCCTGAAGATCAGCAAGCTGCAGTTAGACTGCCTCCAGCTACCAGGAATATACGGGACCATCCAGCACACCAAATCATTGTTAATGTAAATCATGGAGTCCATACTAGAAGAAGGAGCATGAATACATCTCTCTACTTAATCTTTTTATTTCAAGAAGATCCCAAGAAGTTTGAAGAAGCAATCAAGGACCAGTTCTGGATTTGGGCAATGCAAGAAGAACTGGACCAATTTAAGAGATGTAAGGTCTATAAGTTGGTTCACAGACTATAAGGACAAAATATTATAGGGACCAAGTGGATCTACAAAAATAATTTAGATCAAGATGGCATTATTATCAAGAATAAGGCTAGACTGGTGGATAAAGGCTACAGACAAGAAGAAGACATAGACTTTGACCAAACATTGCCCCAGTAGCTAGATTGGAAGCAATAAGGATATTCCTTGCATTTGCTTCCTATCATAGATTCAGAGTCTACTAGATGGATGTTAAGTCAGCATTCCTGAATGGGGACCTAAAAGAGGAAATATACGTGGATCAACCACCAAGTTTTGTAGATCCTAACTCTCCAAATTTTGTTTATAAGCTTAGGAAAGCTCTATATGGGCTAAAGCAAGCCTCTAGGGCTTGGAATGAAACCTTGTCCAGTTTTCTCATTGAGAACAAATTCTTAAGGGGGAAGATAGACAAGACCCTATTCCTAAAGGAATAAAAGGGCAAGCTTATCCTAGACTAGATATATGTCGATGAAATTATCTTTTGATCTATTGATGACAACCTTTGCAGGAAGTTTACTAAACTTATGCAAGGGAAGTTTGAAATGAGCAGTATGGGTGAGCTCAAGTTCTTCTTGGGACTCCAAGTAAGACGGACTGATGATGGCTTGTCCATATCCCAGTCCATGTTCACCAGGGAGCTAATCAAAAATATGGTATGGAGAATGCCTCCACCATGAGAACTCCCATGGGGTCAATTATGCCTATAGGAAAAGATGAGGCAGGGAAACTTGTTGATGAGTCTTTGTATAGAGGGATAATTGGCTCCCTTCTATACCTGACTGCTAGTAGGCCTGACAGCATGTATGCTACATATATCTGTGCTACGTATCAGGCCTACCCAAAAGAATCTAATTACTCTACTGCAAAGAAAATCTTAAGGTATCTTAAGGGCACACAAGATCTTGGCCTATGGTACCCTAGAAATAGGGATTTTGATCAAACAGGATCTTCAGATGCAGATTTTACAGGCTGCAAAGAAGATAGGAAAAGCACTACTGGAACCTGTCAGTTCTTAGGAAGAAGGCTAGTATCATGGAGCAGCAAGAAGCAAACTAGTGTGGCTATATCCACTGCTGAGTCAGAGTACATATCAGCAGGCAGCTGCTATGCTCAACTGTTGTGGATCCAGCATCACCTCCAGGATTACAACCTTCAGGTAATTAGAACTCTTCTATACTATTATTCTACAAGTGCTATTTCTATTACTAGGAATCCTGTCTCACATAGCAGGACTAAGTACATAGAAATTATATATCATTTTATTAGGGAGCATATAGAGAAGAAAGACATCTATATTGAGTTTGTCCCTACAGACAAGCAAGTGTCTGATATCTTCACTAAGCCATTAGATGAAGCAAAGTTCAACACCTTCAAATTTGAGTTGGGTATGTTGAACTTGGCCTAACTTCAGACACTCCCTTTTGCATTTTTTGTGGTACAGGTATTGTTCCTCTTACTGGAGATAAAGACTCCCCAGTAGTATTAGTTAATTAATGGTTCTATTGAAGGGGAGTAAGTTACTCTAGAAGGGCCAGCCCCTATCTGTCTATTCTGCAGAAGTCAAAAAGGGGGAGAGAAGGTCATAGCAAGGGGGAGAGATGGCAACGGGGAGAGAAGGACATATCAAGTCATCTAAAGAAGGATATGCGGCAACTAAGGGACAAGGAGATGATCACTATCATGCAGCAAATTCATGGGGAGAAAGAGTTGTTCCCATACTGGGGAGAAAGTGATCAAGGCACTCAAGTATGGACAAACACCTTATAGCAAAACAGAGGGAGTAGGCGATCCTCACCATAGAGGCAGGAAATGAGGTATACTTCCTTATGCTGCTATGTCAAAATTAAATATTTATTTTGCTATATAGGTTGTGTGTGCAATTGACCATAAAAAGAAAACAATTTGGATAAGGGTTTTGACTTCTTCAAATTGGGAGAGATTGTTGGGTCCATTGTTCCCAATGTCCCTGATTTGTGAGAAATCAAACAGGTCAATGTCACACACATCAACTATATTTGATGTGTATTTGAGTTCATGAGTGCAGGTTAGTCCATATCACATTGATTGAACAAGTGGACACAACAATTGGTTGTTGGACATAGCAAAAATCTTCTAAGTCCACATGCATTGAGTGGAGAAAGCTCACTAAACACCAGAGGTAAGGAATCAATATTATCTAACTGGAAATTTGCTTAAGTCCATAGGCGTTGAGTTAGTAGAGCTCTCTCAACATCGTATAACAAATAGCGCTGAGTCTATCTTAGCATAACTGGTAGATATCCAAAAATATATCTAAGTACACAGGCATTGTGTCTAGTCTACTCGCTCAACGACATACATCAAAAAGCTATGAGTCTAGCTAAGTCAGTCAAAGCCTAGAGAAATAGGCTGAAAATATGGATAAGTCCACAGGCATTGAGTGTGGTCTACTCACTCAACGCCATATAGCTTTTTAGCATTGAGTATTGTTTTGTCTGTCAACGCCACAGAAAAGTTGGGAAAAATTTTAACTAAGTCCACTGGCGTTGAGTGTAGCTTACTCACTCAATGCCATGACAAAAAATCTATCTAAGTAGCAAGGCATTGAATGTAGCTTACTCACTCAACGCAATGGAGCAATAGCGTTGACTATATCCTTGCTTATGTGTTTTCAAACACAGATATTTGGCTAAGTCCAAAAGCATTGAGTGTAGCTTACTCACTCAACGCCATGTAACAAAAAAATTCTATTAAGTAGTTTGGCATTCAGTGGAGCTTACTCTCTCAATGTTAAGGCTCAGAAAATCTGGCTAAGTCAAATAGCATTGAGTGACATGAGCTCACTCAACGCCTTGATGCAGAAATTTTTTCTAAGGCAGAAAGCGTTGAGTGAGGTGTGCTCACTCAACACTCTCAATGCCTAAATTCCCTAAGTCGCTGAAAAACTTTCTAAGGCAAATAACGTTGAGTGAGGCGTGCTTACTCAACGCTCTCAATGGCTAAACAGATAGAATTTTGTCTAAGTGTTGTGTCGTTAAGTGATGCTTACTCACTTAATGCATTTGCTTCTAATACTTGAATTTTTCTAAGTCCACAGATGCTGAGTCATGCTGACGTCAGCAAAGTAAAAAAGTCAACCAAAATTCAAAAAGTCAAAAAGTCATGCTTACTCCTCGCCTTTCTTGTCGAGCCTGAAGAAGCTTTTCTGCACAAAAAACTTAGCAGAGGAAAGAGATAGCTGAAGCAATCACCATTTGTAACTGCAGGTTCAGAAGCAATTCCGAGGAAGCAGATCTACAAGATCTGTAAAGAAACGATAACTGTTTGAAGAAAGATTCAACTGCCGACTTCATTGTCTTCAACAGCAAAAGGTTGGGCCAATATCTGCACAGTCCAGGAAGAAGTAGACACAGAGTTCTTGCTTTGGTGTCTGATCAAATCACCTTTTATTTCTTATATATAGATTCTTTATGAGTATGAAGTTGTAAGCCTGTGTTATAAGGGCCAAGGTCTTTGTGACATGTTGTTTCTCTTAGTGTCGAGTGAAAGGTCTTTGTGACCTGTGGTTTGGCTTAGTCCCTAAGTGGTAGGTCTGTGTGACCTGTGAGGTCCTGTAGGATCTATGCTGTAAGCACTTAAAGAGATGAGTTTTGGAGCAAGAACCTAGTCTAACACACTTTTAGAAAGGCACAGATAGACAGTGGACGTACCCAAGATTGGGGAACCACTATAAATTAATGTGTCATCTATGATTGTTCTTAAAAGCTTTAACTAACCTAATCACTAAACAAAAAAATCAGCTAACAAGTAAAAAGATTGAAATAGAGACAAAAACCTTTTCACCCCCCCCCCTCTAAGTGTTACCTAGCCTTGAACACAAGACTTTCATATAGATCCAGAAATCGCAGTACGGAATAGGCATGTTATGTGAAGCCAATCGGGACAGGTTGGTCTAGATTGGTGAAACTTTTTTTTGCATGTCGGAGAAGAATCCGAGTATAAACATGGCGTTTATTGAGTTAGATTGGTTATGCCTGTGAAAGGGAGTAGCAGGAAGTACTGGAGACACACTCCAAGAAAATACCCAAAAAATACCACAGTTCGCATAACTGTTGGATATCGCCGGGCGACAGTGGGTATCGCCGACGACGATAGCTCTTGGTGAAATATTTATGTTATGTGCTATGTGTTATGTTTATGGCACTGCATGATGTTATAGGGTTACTTTTTGGACTAATATTCCAGTATTGGCTCTTGATTACGTAACCTTTTTGATTGCGTAGCCAGTCTCTCGGAGACCGTATGGCTATTATGAGCTACGAGCTCTTGAAGTCCTGTGTGCCGAACGGACAAGGGGAAGCCGACTCACGTCAGTCAAGACTTTGAATTGATGATTTGAGCAATGGGCAATGGCTGAACTGAATCTGCATTATGGTTGTCTAACTTAAGTGCCTAAGTGATACGCTTACAACAAGTGTACCACTCGCATAAGTATAATAAAATGGGGAGGCTTTCCCAAGTATCGAATCTCTCAAGGAACACTGCAAGGGGTAGTTATCTAACAAGGAGGACTTGATATTGAAGTCCAACAGTCTATCCTACGAAAGGGGAGTTTGGTTGTTTGCGGAAAAAGAAATTAAAATACTATAAACTACTCCTATGCAACGCTACTATGCGATCCTTCGCTAGACGGGATGTAAGACTACATGTGCCGCTATGCACCGAATCCCTGAGCGGATGGACGAGTAGGCTTGCAGATGAGGTGGAGAGAACGACGGAATGAGGGCCGTGAGCACCTCTTCGCTACGCACGCCTCATGCAATTGCTAAAGAGGCAAAACTGGATGTGGTGGCGGATGGAAGTGCGGGCGCTACTCATGCAACTAAAGCGGTAAAACAAGACATGTTCACATAGACATGAAATAAATAATGTTTATAACTAAAGTGCACATCATCAACAAAAATAGATTTAAACACTCATATTCAACAAGAAAGAAAGAACAAGTCAAGAGATCGACCGAATCTGAAGGCTTATCGAGGAGTCGCAGAAGGAATCACTTGGTTGTCAATCCATGTCCAAGCTTGGTCCTCAACTACGTCCGGGGTAGAGAAGGCTGTCACTACCTTCCAATAGACCCATCTTCTTCGTGTCAAGATGTGGAAGAAAGTTGCAAGCTTCCCTTTACTTGATGGATATAGCGTCAAAATGTGAAATGGAGCTTAAAAGATGAAGGAGAAGGCCGAGAGCAAGCACCGGCAAGGTATAAGCATCGCGAGCATGGCCTGGGCTTCTCACCTTGGCGGAAGATGAAGGGTGGAGGTGGAAAGGCGGAGCTTTGTCCTAAAACGGTGGCTGGAATGGATCAAGAAGAAGCTCTCCTGAAATGGAGGAAAATCTGCGCTTTAAATAGAAGCAGGTCAGAAAAATAGGCACGCACGGTTTAGCGCACGACCGTGCGTCAACCGTACATTATAAAACTTCCTGACCAAGCTTGTGGATGAAGATGCATTGACCCGTGCGTTTTACTCGTGCACGGGTGCTTCCGCCTGTACGTGAAGGAAATCGCACGAGTAACGACAGAGCGTGGGAAAATAAGAACAAATAGGAAAATCGTGTGTTTTACTCGCGCACGGGCGCTGCCTCCCGTGCGTGAGCAAATTGCACGATTTACTACAGAATGGTGCCAACAAGAGAGCTATAGGAGAACCGTGCGTTTTCTTCTCGCATGGTTTGGACGAAACCGTGCGTTAAAATTGGTCGAGTTCTTCTCGATGAAATTCGTCGACATCCACTCGACTAAGTAAAATGCAAGATTAGGAAGAAACCGTGCGCTAAGGAAACGCACAACCATGCGTTTTCCACAAATCAGAATTCCTGTGTTGGGGAAAACGCACCACCTGCACAACAAAAACCAAGCTGGATCACAAGCTCCCAGCAGTAATACACAACATAAAATGAACAAAAAGAGCCATGGGGAGCACCATGTGCATACCCCCAACAAAAGAATGCGCAATTGCACACCCATGGGCCAAAATAGTGCACAATGTGGTCAATGAAGATCTAAACAAAATATAACTTTTTCAATTGAAAAAGTAGTGCACATGCAAGAAAATAATCCCAGATGAGTCCCAAAAACCCTATATAAATCAGACTGATCACACCCCAAGACTTACCTGTTTGTGCGTCCCGAGCAAACCAAATCTATGCAGATAGGGAAAATGACTTCGCTAACATAGAAATTGAGATACGGAGTACCATGCGAGGTCGTATGCTCGCACGCATAAAAATATAATAGAGGAAATTTCTAAGTATGCAAAATAGTTTATACTTTTCACAATGCATATCAAAGTTTTATTATTACTCAAAAGTGGAATCACGATGAATCTTTCGGTCACGCGCAGGGAGAAAGTAGGCGTGCCACTAAGGTGAGCTTTGCCAAAGACTGGGGCTCAGGATCACCTCCAAAGAAATCCATCAATGTCAGGGACCATACGCTTTCCCGTTCACACTCTCTCCACGGTACTAGTTCGACTCAAGCGTGAATCTGTAGGACTTTAGGTGAAGAGATGGGGCTTGGGTTTCGGTGAGGTAAACAAAAATAAAAAAGAAGGCTACGCACCTAACTAAAATGAGCAAGCATAAAAAAGAATCTAACCACTAACCACAATACATGCAGGTACACCACACCCCCAGACTTAATTTTTAAAATATGGGTGTGTGCACCGCCTACTCCAAATACCATCTCCTCTCAAATAGAATTTTCAATTATACTTTTTCTTTTCACTTTTTTTTCACAATTTAATTTTCATATATTTTTTCAAATCATCTTTTTTTTAATAATTTCAGCAAATAAAAACTTAGGAGCACATCCACATATTCACAATGAATATCACCACATCAACACCCCAAAATGAAAATATAAAAAACTAAAGCTCGACTTGGGTGTGCGACTAGGATCGGTTATGAAGCTTTGGTGAAAAAATGGTGGAGCTAAATCAAAAGAAGGGTAGAAACAACAGGGTTTAGCGAGGATAAGACGTTAGGAATGGTACAAAGCTCAACCTGGCAAAAAATGATGGCCTACATCACGCTCACCCTTGACTAACCATGCACAAATGCTTCGACAGTAGATTGGGCAAGTTCTTAGCAATCGAGAAAGATGATCCTTCCTCCTAACTCGAGCAAAATGAGTCTAGTGACGTCTAGACACATCCCTACACTACCGTTCGATTCACACTAGATTTACCAATTTTTAAGTAGAATACAATGTCTTTACGCAAATAAAAAAATATAAAACTATAAGCATATAAAAAAATTAAATCTACTCTAATTTCTACATGAGACGAGAGCACTCGACTAGGAGCATTGCAGGAGACAATATTTTACTCTGTCTCGCAATCCTATGCCAGCACAATAATTTTCCCAAATCATACAAAAGAAACGAGTTTAACTCGCAGCACGCTAACAGCTAAGCACGCGCTCATGTGGGTGCAGTGGTGTGCGATGCATTGAACTAAACAAAATAAATAATAAAAGCTTCTAGTATGCACATGAAATGTGTGTGTGCAAAAGGTAACTAATAATATCTCTCCCCTAGACTTAAACTAAGCTAGACAACATATGATATTGAAATTAAAATCAGATAGAGATGAGGGAAGAGGTTACCCAATGCTCAGCCAGTGAGCATACCAGAAGACGCTTGAAAAACAGAGGCAGGTCTGCCAAACGAAGAATCATAACCCCACCAATAAAACTTTGCCAAGAATACCTGCAGGGGTGAGCTCCGCAAAAACAAAAGAAAAATAGACAAAATACAACGAAATACTAAAACTAAAATAGAGATGAAAATAAAAAAATGAAGGAAATATAAGATAACTACTGGGGTTATTGTACTCCCAGCACGACTTATTAAATTCTATACATTTCTAGCTAATGGGCCTATGAAAATAAAAGTGCACAAGTAACTATTCCATTATCCGTTTCAGTAATGGGTACCGATACAGAGATGAAACAGTTACCACTCTACCTAAATAATAATACCTGCCCAACACAGGTAGAGGAAATAGGAAGTAAGAAGAGGAGGAGCGATGGTCCTCACTCATCTCACCACAAAATAAATCATTACCCAACAAGATGTCATCCACCGCAGGTCCGCAGGAGGCGATGGTGACTGCATGAGCACAAGGCTAATCGTCATCCCAACGCACCTGTGGAGACTTAGCCTGCACAGGCTCAGATAATAAAGGGGGCGGTCAAGCAATAAACGAGAGGAAGAACTAAAATAATCAAAGGGGGAGTGGTCCCGGTCTCACTCCTAGCAGGATCTGAGCAGAGATCATTTTCGATATCATATGAGTCGTATCGTGGGGAATCCTATAACTCGAGGTCCATGATGGTAAGGGGGACTGCCTCGTCCAATAAGAAGGTGCAAACCTCTACATCAGAAAGAGGATATTCCTCATCCCACCGGGGTGCGTCATAGTGATCTGAAGATCCACATTCTCCGTTGGAGATATAAGAATCCTTATCCCACCTCGGCGCAACCTCAGGCACCGAATCATCCAAAAATATGGCATCATCAGCCGACTCACACAAAAATGGCGTAGCACCATTAGGCAAAAATTGCAGAAGGGCGAAACTGCTCTCAAAATCAAGCACTGAATGAGCATGCCCCATCGCAAAATCATTCACAAACACCACCCCGTCGACAGGAACAATCTCTGCGTCCCATGCAGGTGCGCCCATCGATTCCTGATCCTCTTTTTGCTTGTTAACACCAGAGTGATCATCATCACTCAAAGGAAGCTCATAAAAAGGGACCGAGGGACCCATGAAGGATCTATATGCAGCGAGAGATTCTTCGGTAATCTTAACGGGTAAAGAACGAGTCAGATGAGCCATGTCAGTGTATGGGGCAGGCAACACCTAGGTAGGCCTGTCCACAACCATCTTCCACAAACAGGAGGTTGTTGCGCACACGCCCATAGAGGGAGAAGGCTTGCACTAACGAGGGCAATATTTCAACATGTGGCCTACACCTTGACATAGCAAACATTGAATACAGTGCTCGGCATTCATAATAGACATGGCGTCGATGTATCGGCACAAAGTGTCATAGAGACGGCACTCAGCTATGGAATACATCGCGAACAAAAATAATTACCCAAAAGAGTGTTACACACTAGAATAAAAATAACACAAATCTGCTTTCTAAACAAAAAATCAGAAAAGGGAAAAAATTAATCTGCATAATAAATGTAAAGCATGAAAATAAATTAAAACAAGTAACAACAATCACAAGATCTCCTTTAAGAAAACTCACAGGGCAGTGTTCCCCGGTAATGATGCCAAAAACTTGATGCGCTTACGGCAAGTGTACCGCTCGCATAAGTAATATAAAATGAGGAGGCTTTCCCAAGTATCGAATCTCTCAAGGAACACCGCAATGGGGAGTTATCTAACAAGGAGAACTTGAGATTGAAGTCCAACAGTCTAACCTACGAAAGGGGGGTTTGGTTGTTTGCAGAAAAAGAAAGTAAAATACTATAAACTACTCCTATACAACGCCGTTATGCGATGCTTCGCCAAGCACGATGGAAGACTACACGGGCCGCTATGCACCAAATTGCTGGGCGGATGAACGTGTAGGCTTGCGAATGAGGTGGTGAGAATGGCAGAATGAGTGTCGTGAGCACCTCTTCGCTACGCATGCCTCTAGCAATCTCCAGAGAGGCAAAACTGGATGTGGTGGTGGATGGAAGTGCAAGATCTACTCAAGCAACTAAAGAGATAAAACAAGACATGTTCATATAGACATGAAACAAATAATGTTTACAACTAAAGTTCACATCATCAACAAAAATAGATTCAAACACTCATATTCAATAAGAAAGCAAGAAAAAGTCAAGAGATCGACCAAATCCGAAGGCTCGTCGAGGACTGGCGGAAGGAATCTAAACAAAAATATAGCTTAAAAGATGAAGGAGAAGGCCGAAAGCAAGCACCGACAAGGTATAAGCTTCGCGAGCATGGCCGGGGCTTCTCTCCTTGGTGGAAGATGAAGGGCGGAGGTGGAAGTGCGGAGCTTTCCCCTAAAACGACGGCTGGAATGGCTCAAGGGGAATCTCTCCCAAATGGAGGAAAATCTGAGCTTTAAATAGAAGCAGGTAAGAAAAATAGGCAAGCACGGTTTGGCGCAAGACATGCGTCAATCGTGGGTTATTAAAATTCCTAGCCAATCTTGCGAATGAAGATGCGTTGACCCGTGCGTTTTACTCACGCACGGGCGCTTCCGCCCGTGCGTGATGGAAATCGCACAGGTAACGACAGAGCGCATGAAAATAGGAACAAACAGAAAATCCATGTGTTTTACTCACGCACGGGCGCTGCGTCCTATGTGTGAACAAATCGCACGATTAATCGCAGAATGGTGCCAACGAGAGAGCTACAGGAGAACCGTGCGTTTTCTTCTCGCACGGTTTGGTCGAAACCGTGCGTTAAAATTCGTCGAGTTCATCTCGACGAAATTCGTCGAGATCCACTCGACTAAGTAAAACTCTTTATTAGGAAGAAACCATGTGCAAAAGAAACGCACGACCGTGTGCTTTCCACAAATCAGAATTCTTGCCTTGGGGAAATCTCACCACTTGCATAGCAAAAACCAAGCTGGAGCACAAGCTCCCAGCACCAATACACAGCATAAAATGAACAAAAAGATCTATGGGGAGCACCATGTGTATACCCCCCAACAAAATAATGTGCAATTGCACATCCATGGGAAAAAATAGTACACAATATGTTCAATGAAGATCTAAACAAAAATATAGCTTTTCCAATTGAAAAAGCAATGCACATGCAAGAAAATAAGCCCAGATGAGTCCCAAAAACCCTATATAAATCGGACTCATCACTAAGTTATTGGCGTTCGTTAGGATCACATAATGAGAGTCTTAGACTGTACGCCGTCAAGACTAAAGTCTCAGGCCGGGGGCCATAAAGACTATAAATGCTCAAAGTTGACCATCAAGTCTTGAACTTCTAAATGGTGGTGTAATCCGGGATACTGGCACGCCGAAAATGTTCTCTGAGTTCATGGAGCGTCGGCAGTTAAGGCCAACAATTGTTATATATTGAACTGTGTATGAGTGCACGTTCTTGTGATATATCTTCTTATGAAAATGATATGCCTACAGGGAAGGAATATCTCTACCCCAGGAAAGGGGTAGGGTCGTTATAAATTGGTCTGCTGAATGCTGACCATTGCCTTGTTTACCACCCTTGTGGTGGATTGTCCCTGTGCAGGTGCTGGAGAGCCGAGTGGGAAATAGAGAGCTAAAACCCTTGTTGTTATGTCGGCCCTCGAAGGCTAAGCGAAGGTGAACTTTTATTATTTCATGTGTGGTCGTCCTGCGTGTCAATGTATGAAAACACCTTATATAAAGGAAACAGTTGTAAGGCCCTAAGGCCATATTGACTTTTGTGTATTTCTGTAAAACATTCTTGAGATATATATATATATATATATAGTGGACCTTCATGTGTACTTGAGTTCAACTTTTCACCCTTGAAACTTCCGCTAGAATTCTCTGAGTTAGGGCGCGTGTAGTATTTTGATATTCACATGTAATTCTGCTGCCTGATTGTGGACTATGGTGTTGGGCCCCAGCCAGACCCTCTATTATATTTCATATGACTGACAGAGGTGTTACACATAGCATCCAAATATATATATATATATAAATCACATGAAGGTACAACTTAATCTCCATTCAATATATCACCAACGCTTGCATCACATACTAATGTTTCGTGCACTCAAGGCACATTATTGGTGTACCGGAGTTTCACGGTCCCACCACTGTCCGAAAGTCTAGGACTTGACGGTAAACATTGAGCATTATTAGCTTGGCATATAGACCTTATATCCTTGACTCTCCCTCTATGCCAACGGTAATTGCCACATACTTTAGGTCTATTTTACCGAACCATATAGAACGGGTATAATTTAGCCTTTTCTCATTGCTAAAATCGTCGCGCCAATTAATGACTCTGATGCGGGTCAACTTCCCCTTTCCCATAAAGAATAGCTCTCATGGCCATCATAGCTTGACACTGAGGCTCACAACTGACATACTAGCCACCTGGTCTCCGCAAGACAGGCTTCATAATCTCAATGCTTTCTGGGAGCTATCGCCAGGGACATTCACTATCGTCTAGCGTTAACAACAGAACATCTCTTTCTTTCTCCAGACTCATCCACAACTGGAACATCTTTCCAGAAAAACCTGCAGCATATTGTAGTGCCAGAAACTAGACTTTCACAACACCTAGCTCACCAATAGCTATCACCAATGATATCCACTATCGCCTAGTGATACCCAATAGTTATCAAAACTGTGGTATTCTCTGGGTATTTTCATGGAGA
Source organism: Platanthera zijinensis (assembly GCA_039513925.1). Classification (NCBI taxonomy): domain Eukaryota; kingdom Viridiplantae; phylum Streptophyta; class Magnoliopsida; order Asparagales; family Orchidaceae; genus Platanthera; species Platanthera zijinensis. The sequence goes on along the minus strand of CM077095.1, from coordinate 65,446,233 downwards.
GCATCTCTAGAACTTCCTGCTACACAAGTTCACAGGCACAACCCCTCGGACTCCGTAAATTACACATTTATACTCTGAGTCTTCTATGACACACAAATCAAAACATCACCAATATATCCAGACCAACCTGTCCGGATGGGCTTCTCATAGCATACCTATTTCATACTATGATTTCCAGATTCTGTATGCAAGACTACCCGAGGATATCACGTATCAACCCATCAGAATTCCCTTTACTCTCCACCCTTTGGTGGGGGATTTCATACACATGCAAATTTAGGACTTCACTTGTCTAAGAAGGAAGATCGTTACCCTTATAGATCGTTTCATAGCCATGATCAAGATTACACTTGAGCTTTCTTTCACAGGTCGAGCCAAACAAATTTGAAGACGCAAATCAAGATTCTTCATGGATTATTACAATGGAAGAATAACTCAATCAGTTCAAAAGGTTTAATGTTTTAGAGCAAGTATGAAGATCCGAAGGACACAATGTGATCAGGAAAAAATGGGTCTTCAGAAAAAAGTTGGATGAAGATGGCGTAATTATAAAGAACAAAGCCAGAATTGCAGCCTAAGGGTACAAACAGGAAGAATTGATCAACTTCAATCAAACCTTTGCTCTAGTGGCCAGACTCGAAGCGATCAGGTTGTTCCTTACATACACTTCTCACAAAGGGTTCAAAGTTTATCAAATGGACGTGAATTCAGCCTTCCTTAATGGTAATTTAAAGGAAGAAGTATACGTGGAATAACCCCCAGGTTTTGTAGATTCTTCATCCCTGATTATGTTTACTTTCTTCACAAAGCTTTATATTTCTTAAACAATCTCCTGAAGCTTGGTATGAGATGCTATTTAGTTTTTTTCTTGAGAATAAGTTTACAAGGGGAAAGATAGATAAGATATTATTTCTTAGGGAAGTTAAAGGAAAGATTTTGTTAGTGTAAATCTATATCGACAACATTATCTTTGGATCCACGGATGACAACCTTTGCAAATAGTTTTCTAACTTGATATAAGGGAAGGTTGAAATGAGCAGTATGGGAGAGATAAAGTATTTCTTAGAACTTTAGGTGAAGTAATCTGAAGATGGAATTTTCATCTCTCAGACGAAGTTCACAAAAGAGGAAATTAAGAAATTTGAAATGGAGAATACAACCTCTATGAGGACTCCAATTGATTTAACTATGACTCTGGTCAAAGATGAGAAAGGGAAACCTTTTGATGAAACTAAGTACAAAAGAATAATTGGATCATTGCTTTACCTTACTGCTAGTAGATCGGACATAATGTTTTCAATATATGTATGTGCTAGATTTCAGGTGAACTCTAAGGAATCTCATTATGTCGTTGCAAAGATGATTTTGAGATACCTTAAAGGTATGCCAAATCTTGTCTTATGGTACCCAAGAAGTAATTATTGTGAACTAATTGGTTTTTCAGATACTGACTTTGTAGGAAGTAGGGAAGATAGGAAAAACTCTTCTAGGACGTGTCAGTTCCTAGGAAGAAGGCTTATCTCATAGAGCAGTAAGAATAAAAATTGCGTTGCAATCTCAACTACTGAGTTAGAATATATCTCTGTGGGAAGTTGTTGTGCACAATGTTTTTGGATATGGAATCAACTTGAATAATATAACTTGAAGCTGAAGGAGATTCCCATATTTTGCGAATAATCCAGCGCAATAGCAATTGCTCACAATCCAGTCTCTCGCTGGTAGATAAAGCACATCGAGATAAGGTACCATTTCATCGTGGAGCATGTGGAGAATAAGGATACCAATCTCAGTTATGTCCCAATGGACAATAAAGTTACTGACATATTCACAAAGCCGCTGGACGAGGGCAAGTTCCATTTCTTCAAGATGGAACTTGGTATGCTCAACAAGGAATCATAAAGAGTAAAAAATCAACCAAAAGTACAAGAATTCATCATCTCCGAAATTCTAAGGAAAATTCATTGAGTATACCCGTGTAATTTCAGCGAATTCGTCTAGACTTCACGGGAAATCAGGACTTCTTCATGACTTATTTCGACGAATTACCCTAGATTACACTAGTCATTTCAACGAATTTATGAAGATCTCTCAAGACATTTCACCGAATCTGCTGAAGGTCAATTTTTTCCCTAAGTCTTATGTATTGGATCCGAAGAGTCATTTACAAATAGGTACACGCCTCTCTCTCTCTATCTCTCTCTCTCTCTCTCTTCAAAACTTTAAAACTATATAAGTAGGACTTAAAGGTATTTGGTTTTCACACATTTTGTCAAGACCTCTCAAAACCTTTTGTCAATTAAACTCCCGATAGAGAGTATTCATCGCTGATTCACCTCTGTCAATATAGGACTTCATTGTCAATTTCGTCAATGGCAATTCTCACTGACTTCATATCAAAACGTGTCGCCATTCTTTTCCGAAAATTCTTGTTCTTTCCGACAGTTACTATTGGATCCTCAGTGATGGCACCAAGAGGCAGTGGAAACCTCCAAGTTGGTGGTGAACTTGTGCGTATAGGGTTAACTACAACCTCCGATGAGCTCAGGAATATCATCTTGATGCTCGAGATAGCAGGGCTGACTTTTCTTCTAGAACACCTTGCCGAGTTCTTAACCAAGATATCCAAGAATTCTATCAAAATTCCAAGCTTCATCATGAATGGACAGTGATAAAAAGCAAAATGAGAAACACCTCTGTTAAAGTGAAGACAAGTCTCTTAAATAGATACTTGTGGTTGCCGTCAGTGGTTAAGGAAAATTTTCTTGAAGAGACAAATTTGCATCGAGCACTTCTATTATATGATTTGTCAAGAATAACTACCTCAATTTGAAGGAAAGGGATGAACGAGGAAGGAAAGCTGTTGGAAAATATCATGGGAAAATTCCTGTTATGCAAGGTTGGATCTAATGATTATGTCTCTAGTGAATTGTTCAAGCTTCTTGCAGCTATGATCTGCAGGAAAAGGACTAACTGGGGAAGAGTCCTTGTTTGAGAAGATAAAGCAATGTTTGAATGCACATAATTTTAGGAGGATACTCACTCTGTATCTGAATCAAATGGAAATAAACGATTTTGATATGTCTTTAGGAGTGCCAATTAATCACCTGAAGAAGATTGATTCCTCTATCTTCAACAGATGGGAGAGAATGTCACAAACCACATTTTCTTATCATTAAATAATATATCAAAGTAAGAGAAAATATGCGTTGTGATGCCATACCATGCAGGGGACAATTGCAGGCGCTCACGAAAGAACCTACTCCTAATACCTTCATGAAATTATCAATTTTGTTATGATGAAAATATAGTTTGAGTTTAAGTTTTGATGGTTGTATCCCTCGGCTCAGTGGATCAACTAGTTCAAGGGTAAAAATATACATATACATAGCAAAAAATACTTTGATTACTTCATTTATTATTTTATATGAGTATGAAGATCCATTAGAAAAATTCATGATATGCACACCTCTAGATTTAACATAATTACTAAAAGAGCTTTTACGTTCGTTAAAGTAGAGTGACATTTGATTTAAAGAGACAATTTGAGTATGAGATAAAATATTGATCTTTTTTTACTTTGAAAATAACTATCATGCAACCTAGCATAAACCATCCCAGGGAGCATGTTGGTAAAACAAACCGGCAAGAAAATAGCATAGCAGCTAGCAAATAGTCTAATATTTACAATAATCCACTATAGGCGTCAATAATCGGATACGAACCCACAGAATGACATGTATGTCTGAACAAATGAAAATCTGCAAACTACCTCACAAAGGTGAGGGAGGAAAACCACTACTACTAAAGCCCACGCCAGAAACCACCAACTCTAGATTGTTAGACTGCTATTACTCCGAGCATGAGGCATTCAAAAAAAAAAGAATTCCTCAGCAAGAATGAACAAAGGCAGCAAAAGATCAAAAAACAAATAGTCAGACAAGTTAAGAGGGTTACCAACCCTAATCAGATTAACTAAAAGGAAACCTTAGTATCTAAGGTTGAAAAAACAATAAGTATAAGAGAAACCATAAGGGGTTAGATATAACTAAGACTCACACCAAGTGCGAGTAATTTCAGACTTCACTAATCAAATAAGAGTATAGATATACATGTTTATTCATATGCAAAAGAGACCGACCATCTCAAACAAGTGAATCATTAACATCGGTAAATAGTACTGCGATAGTGGCAACATTGTCAAACCCAAACCATCAGACGGAACATCTCAAAAAGGTAATGTGGAGGTGGCCACATTATCCAACACAAACCAACAGTCCATAAAATAAAACCCACCAGGTGCAATGATTCACACTCAGGCACTGAGGTGGAGGTCCTTTATCTATTGCCAACTCAAAGGCCAAAGAAAAAAAACAGCAAAAAAATAATGATAACCTGGAAGTACCCAAGACTTAGCAAGGGAAAAAAAGTACATAAATTCCTAAGTGTAAACGAACTAACTCTATGAATTCATCATAAGACACTCGATGAATTTTTCTTAACTTCACGAGACCACTCGCTGAATTTACTATTTACCCGCAAAATTACTATTCACTCTGAATCATTGTTCACTCGCAGAATTATTGTTCACTCTGAATTACTATTCACACCGAAACTCGATGAATTTAACTTTATTCTATGAGATTACTCGCAGACTTACTATTCACACATCAAAACTTGACGAATTTAACTTGATTCCATAAAATTACTTGCAGAATTACTGTTCACCCAGTTGGACAACCTGAAATGAATTTATTTAAAAGAGGAGAAAGAAATGGGTAAGGGAAAAAGAATGAAAATTACCACTTGCCTCAAAATCACCCGATTTCCGACCTCCAAATCACTCCACGCCAAGGATCGGCCCAAACAAAGGCTTGGCAAGATGGATCTGGGAAGAAATGACAAAATAAATAACGCTTAGGGTCGTTTACTATAACGTCAAAAGTCTACGAAACGGAAAAATCTTACCGCACACGCGTAGATCTCGATGAGAGCTTTCTGGATTTATGCTTCATCGAAGATATCATTCACCGGAGCTCCTGCGACGGCGATCAAAAGGTTCATACTAAAAAGCTCTCTACCTCTCTTGACTATCTAGTTCCGCTCTTCTTGGGGGGAGATGAGTAGTAATTAATTAATGTGATTTAATTAAGGGGGTGTTGGAAACATAGTTGGATTTGGGCTAGGTTCACTAAGTTAGGATATGACCCAACATGTATATACTAGGGTCATGGTTGTGTCCTAGAGTCTAGGTCAAGTCCTTAGAGTCAACAATACAAACGACCAGCCTCCAACACTGCCAGATACTCAAGACTTAGAGAAAATTCAAGACTTAGAAAAAGAGTTCTACGTTCATCGATCTCAGGTCGACGAAAGTCGTGCTTAGCTCGATGAACTCAAAGATAATTCTCTGAGCTAAGCTCGACGAACTTGGCTCTCAACTCGACTAACTCTGGACAAAATCACTCAATGCCAGATAATGTCTCGACACTCAACGCCAGATAATGTCTTGACACTCAACGCCAGATAATGTCTCGACACTCAACACCAGATGTTGTCTTGACTCAATGCCAGGATAATGTATCGACACTAAATGCCAGATAATGTCTTGACACTCAATGCCAGAAGTCATCTTAAATATTCTAAGTCCAGAATTCAAACTCAGCTCGACGATCTAGGACTCCAGCTGGACGAACTCCGCTCTCAGGACTCAGCTCGATGATCTTGGATCTCATCTCGACGAACTTGGTGCATAGAATAAGAAAGTCATCAAGCAGCAGTCAGCCAGTCAGAGGTCGCCGATCTTGGAACTCAGCTCGACGAACATCAATTCTCAGCCCGACGAACTGTGGACTCAGGTCGACGAATCTAGATTGGCTGTTTCCCTCTCCTGTTCCTATTTCATTGCAATGATTCCTAAGTAATTAATGCTCTAATATTCTCTGAATACTACTATTAGACAAGAGCATTAATTATGGTCTTCATCAGGATTATTGTCTTCCATTTTTCTAACGGATAGTTTGGGAAACAAATTAATGCCAAATAATTCCAAGGCCGTCAGCTTTAATTGCAGGAAAAATTTCAAAATTCAAATGGACTTCCACATGGAAAATATAAATATATAGATTTCCCTTCTTCCTGTAGCATATACAACACACAAGACAGAAGAGTAATAAAAAATACAGAATACTCGAGACACAGGAAATAAATCAGTCAAGAAATCAACTACTGCTAGACTAGAAGAAGAACAAATTTTTGAAGAAGAAGAACAATCAACCAAATCTAGAGTCTTCTTCTGTCATTCTCTCAGGAATCTTCAATAGGACAACTACTACTGCATCTATCAAGAAGTTCCTGAAGTTCTTCTGGTTGAAGTTGAAAGCTTGAAGGCATATCACCCTGAAACAAAGCTCCATTTAATCCTAAACAAACTCAGTATCTCAGGGGGAGCTTTTGTCACCATAAAATCCACAAGTCTTCACAGTTGTTTGATAAAAAGAAGACACCATCACTCTCTCACCCCCTCTAAAAAAAGGGTTCTCTACTCCCTTCAAAAGTGATTTCTGGTTGAAAGTCTCCTAACCAAAAGACTTGAGGTGTGGTTTTTGAGCACCTTACCAAAATATCATTGGTGGCAGTCACCTGAACAAAAACCTGATTGAATTCCTACCAGGGTGGTAGAAGAGTGGATGTACCCAGGTTGGAGAACCACTATAAAGTTCTTGTGTTATCTAGTGGCCCTTTTTCTTTTTTTCTTGTTGTGGCTGTGTTAGTTAGGATACTGTTATTTGTATTAGTCTAATCTGCTGTGCTGTGATATATCACCCAAGTTTTAGAACAAGGTATCTTGTTCGGCAAAAAGTTTTAATCACCAGATATACTCCATTCACCCCCCCTCTAGAGTATATTAGATCTAACCCTCACTTTCAATTGGTATCAGAGGGGAGTTCTTTTGGTTGTATAAGCTAACCCTTGAACCAAAGATCCTAAGTTAGATCTTTCCTTATTTGTGTTAGAGTCATATAAATAGAATGGCCCAGAATAAGGATTATGCAAGCACCAGACCTCTAGTGTGCAATCTGAACAAGTTTGCCATCTGGAAGGCAAGAATAAAGCTATATATGAATTCCATTGATGAAGATATCTACAATTCTATTTTGACAGGTCCCCCTCAAGCTTCAAGCTCAATAAAATCAACCAGCAACAATGTTGTTCCACCACCTGAGTGGACTGAGGCTCAAAAGAAGTCCAAGATTGCTGATGCCAAGACAATGAATATATTGGCCCAAACAATGTTAGATGACATTTTCCAGAAGGTGGCTGAGTGCACATCAGCCAAGGCCATTTGGGATTCCCTGAATCAAATGGTGGCTGGATCTGCTGATGAAAGAAAAGATAAAAGATCAAATATCATATCCCAATATGAGAACTTCAAGAAGGAGGAAGCAGAATCAGTGGTTGACATGTACAACAGGTTCCGCTCAATCATTAATGAGCACAAAACCTTAGACAAGGACAATACCCTCACTGAGGTGAATTACAAGATTCTTATGTGCTTCCCAAGCTCATGGGATTCAAGGATCTGGCCCATCAAGGAGGCCAGAAGCCTAAATGAGATTTCCACTAAATCTCTTTTAGGAAAGTTAAAGTCCTATGAACAACTGATCAAGACCAGGGAAGCAGCTGAGCAAAGAATACCTCCACCAGCAAAGAAGGAGCATAGCCTTGCATTCAAGGCTGCTGAGGAGACTGAGGCTCCATCTATAAATGAAGATTTGATGAGCCAGTTAGCCAGAATATTTTACAAGATGGCTAGGAAGGACTTCAGGAGGAAGTTATCCAGAAAGGATGATAAGCCCAGGTATGATAAGACACCTACTAAAGAGGTAGTATGTTTTGGCTGCAGGAAATCTGGACATTTTCTCTCAGAATGTCAAGAGAATAAGAAGAAGGAGAAGAGAAGAGAGAAGGACTCCAGGAGCAAGCATTATAGCAAGCCCTCCTCTAGTAAGCATAAAAAAAAGGACAGAGGGTTTGTGGCCGAAAGCTGGAGTGAAACTGAAGATGAATCTTCATCTTCAAGTTCCAGTGAAGAAGAAGAGAAGGCAAAGGAAGTTTGCCTTATGGCAATTGATGCCAGCAGTAGCAGATAAGATACAGATGTATCTGATAATGAAGAAAGCCTATCAGCTGAAGATCAGGTATTAACCACTTATGACTTTGAATCTAATGAATTCAAATTTGAATTTAAAAATTTATGCTTAGATTTGATAAGCTCTAAGAAGGAAATCAAACTTCTCAGAGAAAAATTAAATGCTCTAGATAAACTCACTTCAGAAAATGAAAACCTAACTATTGAATTAAAATCTGTAAATGAACAAATTGCTTTTCTAAAATCTGAACTTAGCAAAGCCAAAATGCTAGAAGAATCATTAAATGGCAGGAGCTTAAAATTGCTAGATATAACCAGCACACTTAATGCAAGAACCAATTACTGCAGACTAGGATTCAGAGCTTCATCCATTGAACCAACCCTAATCCAGAAGAATAATCTTTCAAAACCTATAAACTTTGTGTCTGACAAAGGAAAGAAAAATACTGAACAGGTTAATAAGGTCAATAAATTTCTAGAACAAATTGAAACTCAGAACAAACCTAAAAACCAGAAGAAGAATATCAGTAATAATGTTCAGCAGTTATCGTCGAACTCAAATCGATGATATATGAATAGATCGTCGAACTCAGAACGACGATCTCTGAACTCAAACTCTAGTAATAATCATTCTTTGATCTACGATCGACAATATCAGTATGGTTCGTCGACCAGAGATCGACGATTTTGGTGCCCCAAGAATGAATACTTTCATTCTTCGAGCAAAGATCAACGATCTCATCCAACATCGCCGAGCTCTGGTCAACGATCCAACCAGAAATCGTCGATCCCAGATCTTAACAACAGAAACTTAAAATCTAATAATAATTTTAATCCTTTTAGTCAATGGATAATACCACCAAGAAGATATCATCCTAAAGGTTACAAAGATCAACCTGAATATTCTTGCATTTCCAGTTACAGTCATATAAATCAACAAGGACCCTAGGTTACCTGGGTCAAGAATAACTAACTATTTTATTTGCAGATGAAGAGCTATCCAGGTGAGAATCAAGTATGGTATCTGTACAGTGGTTGCTCCAAGCATATGAATGGGAACAAGGAAAGCCTATTCAACTACAAGTCCAAGTTAGGACCAAAGGTAATCTTTGGAGACTCAAAGTGTGGATAATATGAAGGCTATGGACAAATAAGGATTGGAGCAGTTACATTCAACAAAGTAACCTATGTAAGAGGACTCAAGCATAACCTCATCTCCATAAGTCAATTATGTGATGAAGGTTATCAGGTACACTTCATTCCAACTGCCTATACTCTTTCTAATAAAAAGAAACAAACTGTTTTATTTGGGAATAGACAAGGAAACATATATATAGTTGATTTTCTTTTTGCCAATTCAGATATCTGTCTACTTAATAAGTAATCAGAATGATTTATGGCATGAAATACTATGGCATGTTAATATGAAAAACAATGCTAGGCTATCTAAAGACAACCTTGTGAGAGGTTTACCTTCTGGCCCCTACAAGAAGGAAGGCCTCTATAGGTCTTGTCAACTAGGCAAGCAAACTAAATCTAGTTTTAAATCAGTAAATAAAAGTGATTCACCAAGGATCTTATACTTACTGCACATGGATCTTTTTGGACCCATAGCTATACAAAGTATGGGAGGGAAATCCTACACTTTAGTCATTGTGGATGACTTCTCAAGGTTCACTTGGGTGTTCTTTCTGAGATCTAAGTCAGATACCTTTAAGGTTCTTACAGATTTTCTCAGGACTATACAGATTGAGTACTCTACTCATGTTGCATTGATCAGAAGTGATCATGGTACAGAGTTTGAGTCTCTTCTTATGCATGAGTTCTGTGAGAAGGAAATTATCAGGCACTATTTCTCAGCTCCTAGAACTCCCCAACAGAATGGGGTAGCTGAAAGGAAAAATAGGACACTGATTGAAGCTGCAGGAACATTGCTTACAGATGCTTACATGCCTGTATCCTTTTGGGCAGAGGCTATAAGCACAACAAACTATGTACTAAATAGAAGCCTAATACATAAGCTAAGGAATAGGACTCCCTATGAATTACTTAAAGGGAAGAAACCTAAAATCACATATTTTAAAGTATTTGGCTGTATTTGTTATATACATAATAATGGCAAGAGATATATTAGAAAGTTTGAAGCTAAGGCTGAAGAGGGAATTTTTCTAGGATATTCCCAAGTAAGTAAAGCTTATAGGGTATTTAATAAATCATCCCTGAAAATTGAAGAGTCTGTTCATGTGACATTTGATGAAACTAACATGTCTTGCAAGGAGAAAGAAATTTCTACCAATAACCCTCTATAGGTACCTCACTTGTGTGAGAATTTGGATGGTCTAAGCCTCTCCAAAGAGGATCCAACACATCCCTCTCCACAAGATGAAGAACAAAGTGAAGAAGAAAGCACAGAAGTAACTAAACTTCAACCAACAGCAAACATAATCCCACAGGAGGAATTAAATCCAACTGCTGTAGCGTAACCAACTCCACCTACTGACCTTGTCACACTAAGGGATCACTCCAGATCTCAAGTGATTGGAGACATAATAGCAGGTGTATAGACAAGGCATCAACTCAATCAAGACTTGATGCATGCCTGTTTCCTCTCTCAAGTTGAACCTCAAACCATAAAAGATGCTGAGCAAGATCCCCACTAGATCATGGCTATGTAAGAGGACCTCAACCAGTTTGAGAGATGTAGAGTTTGGGATTTGGTTCCAAGACCCCAAGACTACCCAGTCATTGGAACCAAATGGGTATACAGAAATAAGCTGGATGCCCAAGGTGTGATTGTGAGGAATAAGGCTAGGCTTATTGCTCAAGGTTATAGGCAAGAAGAGGGAATAGACTAATACCAAACATTTGCACCAGTTGCAAGACTAGAGGCAATAAGAATATTTCTTGCCTATGCTGCCTACAAGAAGTTTAAAGTCTATTAAATGGATGTGAAGAGTGCCTTTCTTAATGGAGTACTAAAGGAAGAATTCTATGTTGAATAACCTCCAGGTTTCATCTCTCCAACCCATCCTTATCATGTTTTTAAGTGGCATAAAGCTCTACATGGTCTAAAGCAAGCTCCAAGAGCTTGGTATGAGACTTTAGCTAGCTTTTTGACAGAAAATAAGTTCATTAGAGGCATTGTAGATAAACATTGTTCACTAGACATCATAAGGATCAAACTTTCTTAGTACAAATATATGTGGATGACATTATATTTGGGTCTACTGATCCCAAATTATGCAAGAGGTTCTCTGACCTCATGCATTCAAAATTTTAGATGAGTAGCATGGGTGAGCTCTCCTACTTCCTTGGTCTCCAAGTGAAGCAGCTCCCTGATGGCATCTTCATTTCCCGGGCTAAATATGTTAAAGAGCTTATTAAAAAGTTTGGGATGGCTGATGCCTCAATAAAGAAAACACCTATGGCTACAAATGCTATAATAAACTCTGATTCATATGGGAAACCTGGAAACCTATGGATCAGAAATTATATAGGGGCATTATTGGGTCCCTACTATACCTTACAGCAAGCAGACCTGATATTATGTTTGCCACATGCCTTTATGCTAGGTTCCAGATGAACCCTAAAGAATCTCAACTTATTTTTCTAAAAAGGATTTTAAGATATATAAAGGGTTGTCCTAGTCTAGGTATCTGGTATCCTACTAAGTGAGTTTGAGTTAACTGGATACTCAGATGCTGACTTTGTTGGATGCAGAGTGGACAGAAAAAGTACCTCAGGAACTTGCCAGTTCCTTGGTATGAGATTAGTGTCCTGGTTTTGCAAGAAGCAATCATCTGTGTCCACATCAACTGCTGAAGCAGAATATATTGCAACTGGCAGTTGTTGTTCTCAGGTGCTGTGGATTCAAAAGCAACTCCTGTAATATGGGTTCAACTTAAATAATTCAACCCTACTATATGATAACACTAGTGCTATTGCTATAGCACAAAATCAAGTCCATCACAGTAGGACTAAACATATAGACATTAGGCGTCATTTCATCAGAGAGTGTGTAGATAAAAACAAAATTAAACTTGTCTATATTTACACTGATCTACAAAGAGATGACATATTCACCAAACCCTTGGATGAAAAAAATCACTTGTTCTTTGTAAATCAGCTTGGTATGATCAATGGAGAAGACTTAGTTTAGTTTCTGTCTGCACTCGACGAATTTTTCAGAGTTCGTCGAACTGAGATCGACAAACTTACTTTAGAAAAATTTCGTCGACTAGAGATCGACAAAATGTCTTCAAAGCTTCAGACTGAGATCGACAAATTGTTTAACTCCAAATTATTTCGTCGACCTCAGATCGAAGATCTATTTCATCTTTGTGGAACGGAGTCTGTTGATTCATATTCTGGAAAACCTTATATTTAGGTTTTCTTCGACCTCCATCCCGTGCTTTCAGTTCTCTTGCACTTGATCTTCATTTTCCATTGCAGGTGCTCTCATGGCGATTCATGCAAGAACTCTTGCAGCAATGAAGTTTGATACTAGATTCGATTTGGACTTCGAATCTTTCCAGTACTCTGATCCAATCTTCCTAAATATTCTACAATTGCTCGAAGACCAACAGCTAATGACTCTGCTTTCTACTCGCATCAAAATATCAGGAACTGAGATCAGGGAGTGGGTTTATACAGCGACTACAAAGGAGAATACGATGACTGGAACAATCGCGGGTAACGCTGTCTCTCTTACCCCCAATAGTTTAACTGAAATTTTTTAATTGAGTAATGGTGATGAAGAACTGGAGATAAAATCGGAGGAGTTCGATATGATGCTTAACATGATGGAGTATTCAGGACAAACCCCCAATAAGTTTCTCAAGAAACATCTGTTTGTCGAGTACAAATTTCTCGCAGATATTGTTGGGAAGGTGTTGCTAGGGAAGCACACCGCACATGACTACATAACCAGGCATCAGTTTCTGGTCATGTGCACTATAGTCAATAAAAAGACAGTGAACTGGGCACAAATATTATTTGATCTGATTAAAAAGAAAAATAACAAAAAGGAGGTTTGTTTTGGAAGGGTCCTAGGGATCTTCCTTAAGGAAAAGGCTGTTGAATCACTGGTCTCCCCGACCATATTCATTAATTCTAGCAAGAGACTCACTTATTCCTTATTTAGCAAGTGGGAGAGGACCATCACTAAGCCAGCCAAGGCTCCCTCCTCCTCTACTAAAACTTCAGAAAGTACAAGGGTTGTACCAGCCTCTCCCCACCCCACTGAAGGGATCCACTCCAACCCTCCACCACCTCCAGCCCCTCAAGTTCCATCCCAACTAGCAATTCAACCAACCCCACCTTCCACTACAATTATAGTCTATACCCCTACACCACCAACATCTCCTATTCCTTCCTCTCCTACATACATACCATCTAATCCTCCCTCCCCCCAGCCTGATACATCTGTACCTACACCACCCCAGTCTCCTCTTCCATCTCATCTTCCTGATATCCCCCACACCAACCTCTCATCACTCCCATCCTTCAACCTATTATCATCTCCACTGAACACTCCCTCTCTTAAAAATGACTCTCCCCTAGACACTCAACTCCCACCTCCACCTCTAACACCAACTCCTATCCCATCATCTACCTCCCCACACTTGGATCCATCTCTTGTCTCCCCACTCATTACCCTCCTCACACCCCTCCTAAAATCCCTTATAGCAGAGGCTATCTCTCCTCTTGCTGCCTCCATATCCTCTCTAGCTGCCCAAGTTTCTACTCTTACTGCTGCTCCCTCTTCAGAAAGGGGCCTGGCTTTAGTTACTACTGAACCCAGGCAGGGGGAGATACCCAATGAAGAAGCAACAGTAGTTGCACCAGCAGAACCAACAGCAGTACCAGCAGTAGGAACAGGTGCTGATATGGAAATAAATTTCATGAATTTTCTTGAATCTGATATGGAAACAGATGATGCAGAAACAACAGCCTCAGTAGTAGATGCAAATAACATTTATTATTGTACAAATATTATTGTGTAAAATACTCAAGAGATCACTTTGCCAGAGATTATGCCTGGAAGGGTTTATTTCACTAATCCCAAAGTGAATCTAGCAGCTTTGCTAAAAGTATTTGGGTCATATATTTATTTCTGTCTTTCCTTCCACATTCTATCATCTAAGTCCATAGTGTGTTATAGCACTCCTGCCAGCTCAGAGATGTTAGACACTATAAAGACAAGTTTGACATCTCCTCCAGCAAATATGTCTGATGATCAGACATCTAGCTCTCCTGGGCCATCCTATATTATGGATGATGGCCCTCTCCCCAATCTTGATGATATTATAGCTCAAGACATTGCTATGGAAACTGAAGAAGTCCATGCTGAAGTTGTCCCTACTCCAGGAAGTAAAGAAATTCCCGAAGATACAATAAGACAAATTGATGAAATGCATGACAATCCACAAGAATCAGATGATGATGATTCTGATGAGGATCCAAAGAAGAAGAAAGTTCCTAAGAAGAGAAAAGCTTCTCCACCTCCTTCCCCAAAACCCAATCCTACAAATGACACACCATACAATATTCTGCATAATATTACCCCCTATAAGGGTATGCCAGCATGGATGTGGCTATCAAAAAATGATCAAAAGGCAAGGAAGAAGAGCATAAGATACTACCCTCAACCTCAGAAGTTTAAGAGAGGTCCTCCTCCTCCTCCTCCTCCTGCTGTTGGTGCCTCAGGAGCCACTTATCAAAGTTCAGATGTATCTTCCAAGCCTACATCCTTCACCAGAACATATTAAAGGCAAGAAAGGTCATCCAGACATCAATCTCAAAGTGGCAGTCAGAAGCAGAGAAATACAAGTTCAGCTGAGCAGATAAAGGAAATAGTTTACCAAAAGCCTTCATTTTCTCCTCCTCAATATCAAGCTCCTCAACATCAACCCAGAAGGCATAGTGAATCTTATAAGCCTAAAGGGAAGTTCAGTGAAGCTCCTCCTCCTAAAACTCTATACACTCATAGTGATGAAAGCCAAGAAGTGACAAGTTTCCAAGTACAATCCACCCAATTCAAGACTATTACCCTGCTACCCCCACAAGATGATCAACCATCATTTAGTCAGGATGTTGATCCCAACTTCAGGATGGCTAGGCTCCAAGAGTTGATTGGTATATCACAAATAAAGAAGGCTAGAGAAGAAGGAGAAGATCCAACTAAGGTTACTACTATGTCTTCAAATAGAGAGAAAGAGATGGATAGACTTCAAGTAAGTAAGAAAGTGTTTAATCCTGCATAATATATGGAAATAAACCCAGAGTCTGTAGTACCCAGAACCTCAACCCTGATAGTGATTGGAGTAGCAGATATGTATACGTCAAAGAAAGATGTTGTTAATCCTAACAGGGAAATCATCTTTACTCAGCCTGGGGATAAGAGCAAAGAAGCAAAACCAAAGGAGATGAAACAGAAGAACTAGAACCTTAACCGCTATATGTTTGTGGTATATTTCTGATAAACTATGTTTTATGTTACAAAGCTAACTGTGTAAATATATTTGCAGCATACTTACTGTTTAATTCTCTGTCAGATATATATTGTGTTCTTGCTTTGTACATTTCCTTTTATTGAGTCTATAATTAGTGACCTCACCCAAATAGGGGGAGATTGTTGGATCCCTAGTTGGATTTGGGCGAGGTTCACTAAGTTAGGATATGACCCAACATGTATAAACCAGGGTAATGGTTGTGTCCTAGAGTCTAGGTCAAGTCCTTAGAGTCAATAATACAAAGGACCAGCCTCCAACACTGCCAGAGACTCAAGACTTAGAGAAAATTCAAGACTTAGAAAAAGAGTTCTACTTTCGTCGATCTCAGGTCGACGAAAGTCGTTCTAACTCGATGAACTCAGAGACAATTCTTTGAGCTGAGCTCGACGAACTTGGATCTCAGCTCGACGAACTCTTGACAAAGTCACTCAATGCCAGATAATGTCTCGACACTCAATGCCAGATAATGTCTCGACACTCAATGCAAGATAATGTCTCGAAACTCAACACTAGATGTTGTCTTGACTCAACGCAAGGATAATGTCTCGAAACTCAACGCCAAATAATGTATCGACACACAATGCCACAAGACATCTTAAATATTCTAAGTCTAGGGTGCAAACTCAGCTCGATGATCTTGGACTCCTGCTAGATGAACTCATCTCTCAGGACTCAGCTCGACGATCTTGGATCTCAGCTCGACAAACTTGGTGCACAGAATAAGAAAGTCATCAGGCAGCAGTCAGCCAGTCAGAGGTCAACGATCTTGAAACTCAGCTCGACGAATAGCAATTCTCAGCTCGACGAACTGTGGACTCAGGTCGACGAATCCAGACTTGGTTGTTTCCCTCTCCTGTTCCTATTTTATTGCAATGATTCTTGAGTAATTAATGCTCTAATATTCTCTGAATATTACCGTTAGACAAGAGCATTAATTATGGTCTTCATCAGGATTATTGCCTGCCGTTTTTCTAAGGGATAGTTAGGGAAACAAATCAATGCCAAATAATTCCAAGGCCCTCAGCATTAATTGCAGGAAGAATTTCAAAATTCAAATGGACTTCCATATGGAAAAAATAAATATATAGCTTTCCCTTCTTCCTGTAGCATATATAACACACAAGACAGAAGAGTAATAAAAAATACAGAATACTCGAGACACAGAAAATAAATCAGTCATGAAATCAACTACTGCTAGACTAGAAGAAGAGCAAATTTCTGAAGAAGAAGAACAATCATCCAAGTCAAGAGTCTTCTTTTGTCATTATCTCAGGAATCTTCAATAGGACAACTACTACTGCATCTGTCAAGAAGTTCCTGAAGTTCTTCTTGTTGAAGTTGAAAGCTTAAAGGCCTATCACCCTGAAGAAAAGCTCCATTTAATCCTGAACAAACTCAGTATCTCAGGGGGAGCTTTTGTCACCATCAAATCCACAAGTCTTCTCAGTTGTTTGAGAAAAATAAGACACCATCACTCTCTCACCCCCTCTATAAAAAGGGTTCTCTACTCTCTTCAAAAGTGATTCCTGGTTGAAAGTCTCCTAACCAAAAGACTTGAGGTGTGGTTTTTGAGCACCTTACCAAAAGCTCATTGGTGGCAGTGACCTGAACAAAAACTTGAGTGGATTCCTACTAGGGTGGTAGAAGAGTGGATGTACCCAGGTTGGGGAACCACTATAAAGTTCTTGTATTGTCTGGTTGCTCTTTTTCTTTTGTTCTTGCTGTGGCTGTGTTAGTTAGGATACTAGTATTTTTATTAGTCTAATCTGCTGTGATGTGATATATCACCTAAGTTTTAGAACAAGGTATCTTGTTCAGCAAAAAGTTTTAATCACCAGATATACTCTATTCACCCCCCTCTAGAGTATATTAGATCTAACCCTCACTTTCAGAGGGGTTGTTCGTCGGGTATAGGAAAGAAAACTCAACAAATTTAATAAAATATTTTAAAATCTCTATATTAATAGTATTAATATTAATAATATTAATAATAATTTAAATATTATATTATTACGAAGGGCTAAACGAACAACGATTTGAACGAAAATTGCCCCTAAGATAAATACTTGAGCTACGAATCCAACAGCGAAGTCAAAACTAATATCCGACGAGCCGTTCATGAGTTATAATTTTTTCCAAAATTTTATGACGAACAAAAATTCTACAAATCCTTGAAAATTCACCAAGGCTCTAATATTGCTCGGATCGCAACCAAAATTGACACGCATTTTTAAAATTGAATAACTAAATTTTCTAATATAAAATTTTCTGATTCCGGTAAGTTTCAAAATACGGTCAACTTGACCGAATGAACACCAAAAATGCACAAACGACGGTGCACGGTTAACTACGCATAAACGTAACATCCTTACCTCATTATGACGTCATTAAGGAGATAAAAATAACTGCCGAAAAAATAGGGGTGTTACAGTCACCCTTCCAAAAAGGAAGTTTCATCCCAAAACTTGATGCACCATTCATATCAAGATAGAAAAGAAATAACCAAGGTTATAGGATGGAAATACTTACCAATCGATACTAGGAGAAAATGTGACGATGAGACTTTCACATAGCTGATTCTAACTCCCAAGCACCGCTCTCGACATCTTGGTTTCGCCAAAGAACCCTGACCATTGGAATCGTCTTCCTCTGCCATAATCGATTCTGATTCTCAAGAATACGAACAAGCTCCTCGATATAAGAAATATTATGCTGCAACTAGGGTACCGAGTTAAGAACATGACAATCACTAAGAACACACTTTCGCAACGGGCTCATACAAAACACATCGTGGACACCAGGAAAAGTAGCAATCAAATCCAGCCTATAAGATGACACTCTAATTCACTCAACAATCTAGAAAGGCCAACTTATGGTTCCTTCTAAACCTCTTAACACCTGTCATTGGAGAAACCTTCAGAAAAACTATGTCCCCAACTACAAACTCAGAATAAACCCTTTATCTATTTGAATACTTCTCATAATGCTCCTAAGCTACACGAAGCTTTTCACGAATATGCGTCATAGAAATACTCATTTATTCCAAGGCTTTTAGACCCAACAATGTTCTCTCACCAACCTCTGCCCAAAACAAGGAAGTTTTGCAACGCCTCCCATACAAAGACATAAAGGGGGCCATTTACAAACTCTCTTGATAACTTTTATTATAGGCATATTCCATCAGTGTAAGATGCTGGTCCCATGCTCTACCATGGTCCAAAATATAACATCTGATCATATCTTCCATTATTTGATTAACTGTTCCCGTTTGACCATTGGTCTGTGGGTGGTAAGCGGTTGAATACCTGAGGTCAGTGCCCAAACCTTCCAACAAATTTTTCCAGAAATGCGATATAAACTGGAGTCCCGATCTGACACAATACTTACTGGCAATACTTGCAATCTGATGACTTCATCCAAATATAACTCTGTTATCTTTTCCATGAAATAACAAATCTTGAAGGGCACAAAGTGAGCACACTTCGTCAATCTATCAACTATGACCCACACAGAATCATGCCCTCGGGGAGACCTCGACAGACTGGTAATAAAATCCATAGAAGTGTTTTCCCACTTCTAACATGGAATATCAAAGGCGTCAGCTTGCCACCAGGCCTTATTTGATCTGACTTAACGCGCTTGCAGGTTAAGCACTCAGACACAAACTAAGCTATATCGTTCTTCATCCATACCACCAAACGATTTGTCTTAGATCTATATACATCTTTGTAAAACTAGGATGGTAGGCAACACTAGATCCATGCACTTCACTGCAAATCGCTGGAAGTGCGAAATGAAATTCTTCTCCGATGGCAGTAGAACTGGAGATACCAGAGGAGCAGGAGGAACAGGTATAGTCTGTCCAACTACAAGGTTCTGCACAATAGGCTACTGCCCTAAGATGACACTCATCAATTCCTGAATTTGTGATTGCATTGCAACCATCTGTCTTGACAGGGCCTCATTGCTCTGCAATAACCCTTCAATCACAGCGTCACTCAGCGCACCCGATGACTCACCCTCAGACTGGGGAGTCAACCTCATCGAAATATGCTTAGTCTGCATTCTTAATAATATAATGAATAACTCATCAAAACCTAGCTTAACACTAGAAATACTCTACGTAGTTCAGACCATACATGTATAGATACATGCTCTTGCTACTACCTTTTTCTGGGGTTTTCATAAATGATGTTATGCTTTAACTTAGGATGATACACCATCATCCTATTGACTCATGTGATTATAATATGAATGCATGAATAATTATTCCTTTGTTTTAAAACCATGTGTGTACGTTTTTCATCATGTAGATCTTAACTTGGTACGTATGCTCATGCTATGATATATTATACATGTTGTGCTATGCATTCTAATAAAGCCCGTAATGCATGTTATGAGCGGCGTACACATGAAATATTATGCATCATATACTACATAATATCGCATGTAACAAAAAATAAAATCTAATGGGAATCCATATGATGATTGTTATGCATCTCATACTACATAACTGACACATATTGCTTCCTATGAGGATCCTTATACAAACACATATTATGCATCTCATACTACATAATATGCCTCGTATAATTCTTGTTATGCTTATGAGTGTAGTTTTCATGCTTCAGCCAAGACGTATGGATGACACATTGGTGTGTGTATGTAATGAAACAAGACAACTGAAAAACTTTACCAGAGATAGTCATTCGACCAACTTGTCAAACAAACCTACATCTAATACCAACGGTCATAACCCGCATTTTATCATAATTAAATAATATATTAGAGTAAGAGAAAATAGGTGTTATGATGCCACGCCAAGCAGGGAACAACTACAGACGCTCAAGCAAGAACCTACTCCTAATACCTTTCATGAAATTATCAAATTTGTTATGATGAAAATATAGTTTGAGTTTAAGTTATTATGGTCGTATCCCTCAGCTCAGTGGATCAACTAGTCCACGGGTAAAAATATACATATATGTAGCGGAAAATACTTTGATTAGTTCATTTATTATCCTATATGAGTATGAAGGTCCATTAGAACAATTCATGATATGCACACCTCAAGATTTAATATAATTACTAAAAGAGCTTTTACGTTCATTAATGTAGAGTGACATTGGATTTAAAGAGATGCTATGAGTATGAGATAAAAATATTGATCTTTTTATACTTTGAAAAACACTATCATGCCAGCTAGCATAAAACCATCCCAGAGAGCAAGTAGGTAAAATAAACAAGCAAGAAAATAACATAGCAGCAAGCAAATAGTCTAACATCTACAATAATTCACTATAGGCGTCAACAACCTGACACAAACCCACAAAACGATATGTATATTTGAACAAATGAAAATCACAAACTACCTCACAAAGGTGAGGGAGGAAAACCACTATTATTAAAGCCCATGCTAGAAACCACCAACTCTTGATGCTTAGACTGCTACTGCTCCAAGCCTGAGGCATTCAAAAGAAAAGAATGCCTCAGCAAGAATGAATAAGTGGCGGCAAAAGATCAAAACTCAAATAGTCAGATAAGTTAAGAGGGTTACCAACCCAAATCAGACTTTCTGAAAGGAAACCTTAGTATCCATGTTGAATAAACAGTAAGTGTAAGAGAAACCTAAGGGGTTAGATATAACTAAGACTCACACCAAGTGCGAGTAATTTCAGACTTTGCTAATCATATAAGAGTATAGATATACATGTTTATTTATATGTAAAAGAGACTGATCAGCTCAAACAAGTGAATCATTACCACTTGTAAACGGTACTACGATGGTGGAAACATTGTGCAACCCAAACCATCAGACCAAACATCTCGAAAAGGCACTGTGAAGGTGGCCACATTGTCCAACACAAACCAACAGTCCATAAAAAACCCACCAAGTGTAATGATTCACACTCAGGCCCTGAGGTGGTGGTCCTTTATCTACTGCCAACTCAAAGGCTAATGAAAAAAATTAATGATAACCTTAAAGTACCCAAGACTTAGCAAGGGCAGAAAAGTCCATAAATTCCTAAGTGTAAATGGCCCTACTCTACAAATTCGACATGAGACACTTGACGAATTCTTCTTAACTTCACGAGATCATACAAGATCATACAAGGAATTTTACTTTACTCCACGAGATCACTCGCCGAATTCAGTATTCACCCACAGAACAATTATTCACTCCGAAATACTTTTCACTCGCAGAATTACTATCCACTCTGAATTACTGTTCACACCAAAAATCAACGAATTTAACTTGATTCCACGAGATTACTCGCAGAATTACTGTTCACTCACCAAAACTCGATGAATTTAACTTGATTCCACGAGATTACTCGCAGAATTACTGTTCACCCGACAAATTTGACAAAAATTACTAACCTAAGTTGGACAACCCGAAATGACTTTATTCAAAAGAGGATAAACAAATGGGTAAGGGAAAAAGAATGTAAACTACCACTTGCCTCAAAATCACCTAATTTTTGACCTCCAAAGCACTCTACGCCAAGGATCGGCCCAAACGAAGGCTTGACAAGAGGGATCTAAGGATAAATAACAAAAAAATAACGCTTAGGGCCGTTTACCCTAACACCAAAAGTCCACGAAATGGAAAAATATTACCGCACACGCATAGAAGTCGGTTAGAGCTTTCCCGATCTATGCTCTGTCAAAGATTTCGTCCACCAGAGCTCCCGCAGCGGCGATTGGAAGTTTCATGCTAAAAAGCTCTCCGCCTCTCTCGACTATCTGGTTCGGCTCTTCTTAAGGGGGGGGGGGGAGAAGATGAATAGTGTTTAGGATTTATAAATATATATATATATACATAATAATAATAGTAGCAATAATAATAATAACAATTATTGCGATTTAACCACGGGGGGTTTGTTCGTTGGGTATAGGAAAGAAAACTCAACAAATTTTATTAAATATATAAAAAATCTCTATATTAAGAGTATTAATAATAATTTAAATATTATTTTATTTAGAAGGGCTAAACGCACACCGATTCGAACAAAGATTGCCCTTATGATAAATACTGGAGCTACAAATCCAACGGTGAAGTCAAAACCAATATCCGATGAGCTATTTTCGAGTTATAATTTTTTCCAAAATTTTATGATGAACGAAAATTCTACAAATCCTTGAAAATTCACTGAGACTCTAATATTGCTCAGATCGCAACAAAAATTTATGGGCATTTTTAATATTGAATAACTAAATTTTCTAATGTAAAATTTTCTGATTCCGGTAAGTTTTAAAATACAGTCGACTTGGCCGAACGAACACCAAAAACACATGAACGATGGCGCACTATTAACTATGTGTAAACGTAATGTCCTTACCTCATTATGACGTTATCAAGGTGATAAAAAAATTGCCAAAAAATCAAGGGCATTACAAAGGAGGATTCCCGTGGAAGGTGGAATAAGAGATGTAGTAGAGGAAGAGGAACCTTTAAGGAGGAGTGAATTTCAACCTCTCCCCCCTTTGAAGAACCAGAGAGTTCTGGTGTAGTTGTTGAGGGGGAGACACTACCTTTAGTTGATATTGAAGATATTCCCATCCCTTCTGAGCCAACTCAAGTAATCATAGAGACAGATATTCCAGAGATAGTGATTACAAAGACTTGTCTACAGATACAACTATTCTAGATGAGGATGTAGCTGATGTGTATGATGATGCTGATGGTGGCAATGTTAATGTTGATTTTGAGGTCAATGACGATGTTGTTGTTGATTTTGCTGATGTTGTTGATGTTGATGAAGAACTTTCTCTTGCTGCTAATTTGGTGGTCAGTTTCCCAAAAGATATTCCAGCAAAGGTTGAGGGGGAGCAGAACCAGCCATTTAATTCTCTTCAAGACCAAATTGATAAGTTTATACAAGAAATCGAGAAAAGTATTGCTTAGATCCCAGGTGGGCCTCCAGTTAAGGGGGAGAACATCCTTGAGATTTCTGATGAGGAAGGAGATGTAGAGGTGCTTCCTACTATCCTAGAATTTGAAGCTCCCTCTGTCTTACTGAAAGCTCATGTCTCTTCTATGGCACACTCTTCTAGTGACTCTGAGAATGTTTCATATCTCCATTCACCTCCAAGACCTCAAGCTAAGGATATTCCCAGTACTAGTTCTGATAATTCTATGCTTAAATCAATAGAAGCAATGCTTGACATGCAAAGAGCATACTTTGATCATTCCCTGAAGAAAGTACTTAAATAGGTAGAAGAGATTGAAAGAGATATGAATAATGGACTTGTTGAAGTGAAGGTCAGTTTTGAGAAGCTAGAATTCAACTTGGATAACTAGCTAGTTCAAGGTGGCAAATTAATTTTGCATACGATTAAAGGACTTAGTAGCAATCTTGAGGAGACAAGGCATGTACATGACACAACAAAGATTATTTTTGATGCACAAAATAGTGGGATGCACCACTTTAATGATCAAATGGCCTATACCAGAACTACAATTATTAATGTCGTCGTTGAGGAAGTCAGAACGGGGAGAGTAAACTTCAAAACAAGGTGAATGCTCTATAAGCTGCTATGCATCAAGAGATATGTGGGGTAAACACATACTGCTATGAAAATTTCAAGTAGCTGCATGGAGAATTCTTTAAAGTTCAAGTAAATGTTGAAGCTAGAATGCAAGAACCAGTATATGATAATGTTCAGCCTCCTTAAGAGTACACTTAGTACTAGGCAGATACTCAGGAATGGACAGATAATCAAGATTGGACAGACTGCTGAAATGGCTGTTGCTGAAGCTAAGGTAGAATTTATTGATAAACCATCTCAACAAGCTCTCAAGAAAAGAAGTTATGGAGAAGGCCCCTCTGCTCACATGTCTGACCCAAAAAAGGACCCTTTTTAAGTATGGAGGCTAATTTCAAAAGGGATTATATTGGACACTTTCACACTAGTAGACCTAGCCAATGAAGATAGATGGTTGCACTATAGTAGAGAAGAATGGCAAAAGTATTATGTAACTAACGCAAAGAGGACGATACACTTTAGGAAGTATAGGAGAGAAAATCCAAATGCTCCTGCTCCTCCTCCAAAGTATTTCCCAAGGCCAAAAGCATACTTTGTCATACAATATGAGAAGCCCAAGGAAAAGACTGCTTAATTTTCATATTCTATGTATGTGATTGTGTGTGTATTCTGGAATGCCATTAAGAACTGTTTATATAACATTATTGTTTTGTTGAGATTTTTGCTAGTTTTACTTTCTTTAAATTACCTTATATGTTTTTGTTTAAGATTATTTTAAGTGCAATTCACCTTACTGTATAGGGTTTTGACTTCTTCAAATAGAGGAAGATCGTTGGATATTGATTCCACAATAACCCTTATTTGAAGAAGTTCCCCTTGAACTAGGATGAATTGAGTTGTATTTAACATTGCTTTCTAGTTACGTGCTTGCAGGACATAATTGCCAAGTACACACCAATGTCAGATTATAATGAGTCATGCAACATAGGAATATGCAATGTAATCTCTCATTGTGTAGTATATGGTGTTGACTCATGTGTAATATCTCTATTGGGATGTACTTCATTTTATAATGCATAGGAATCAAGGGAAAAGAAGGTTATTGAGTTCAGGAAGAATCAGAAATTTCCTTATGTAAAATTCGTAGAGTATACACATGAAGTCTCGTGTAATTCATTGAGACATCTTGTGAATACTCGTGGAATTCATTGAATTTACTCTAGAAATTTCTGATAGTCTCTCAAAAATGTTTTAGAAATGTCTAAGTTAAATTCATCGAGTATACACGTGAAGTCTCCTGTACTTAGTCGAGATATCACGTTAATACTCATGGAATTCGTCGAATATACTCGAGTGGTCCAGTGACTAATAATAGGAAATTTTCTTCTAGTCTTATTTTCGTCTAAGTAAAATTCATCGAATGGTCTAAGTAATTCATTGATTTCATTCGTGTAATTTGTTGAATACTCCTGTGTAATCAAATTAATTCATTGATTGGTCTGAGTATTACATGGGTCATCTCGACTAATGGACTTAATAATTTTTTTGGTTCGACTTTTCCAACGGGTTCTATTTCAAATGAGGTCATGTAAAATGTACGTGGAAGCTTATTTTTGGAAGGAAATTTCTAGTCATTGGATATGGATTTTATATAAATATCAAGGATTCATTTCAGAAACATAGATTGCTAAGAATCACAAAAATTTCTCTTAACATAATTTCCACAATCGTGAATGGTCGAACTTCTGATCCGATCTTCTGTTCTTGGAAACGCAACCCAACGACTTCTAAGTTCACAATCGGTGATTCTTCTCAAAGATAGATTTGACAAGATCATTGCTTTCAGATTCCCTAAAGGTAGTTTTGATCTAGTCATATTTCAAGATTTCTGATCAAGGTTTTCACGATTTCAAGTCTTCTCCTTCAACTTCAGCTCAAGGTTTATTATCCTAGAAGGAAGAATATTGAATCCATTTAGATTTGAATAAGAAGATTGTTTTCAATCTAGAAAGTTGTAAAAACTACTTTTCGTATTATAGGAAGTTTCTACTTTCGAGTTTGTAGATCCGTGTTTTGGATCGAGTTGTAGGAGAGGTTGTTCTCCGAGTGTAGGATTGTTGTTCTTCAAATTGTAGGAGAGTTGTCTCCGAGTTGTAGGATTTGAGGCTCCGAGGTGTAAGATTTGTATAATCTGAGTTTTAGTGAAGTAGCTAAGTCTAGCCTGAAGTGCTAGATAGGCAAGGTGGGACAGTAGACGTACCCATTCTGGGGTACCACTATAAATCCTTATGTTCTTTTGTGTGCTTGTTTCTTATTAATTTTTATTTTGCAACAAGACGCCGAACTCACCTATTCACCCCCCACCCCCCACCCCTCTAGGTTATTTAGGTAGACAACTAAATACTTTCACATACAAATTTTCTAGGTTTCCAAATTACTCAAAAAGTTGATGGTATTTTTATTTTCCAATCTAAATATATTCAAGATATTTTTAGAAGATTTGGATTTGAAAACCTTAACCAAGCTAGTACTCCTATGAGTGTTTCATTAAAATTAGAAAAAGATTAAAATTGAATATCTGTTAATCAAACTTTATATAGAGGAATGATAGGTTCTAAATTATATTTAACTACATCTAGACCGAATATTATATTTGTAGTTTGTTTATATGCTAGATTTCAGGCTAATCCTAAAGAATCACGCTTAAAAGTTGTTAAATGAATCTTTAAATATCTTATTGGTACTTCAAAATTAGGTTTATGGTATCCTCATAATGATGATTTTATTTTACATGGTTATTATGATTTGGATTATGATGGTTATTCTTTAGATCGTAAAAGCACTAGTAGCACTTATCACTTTTTAGGCCATTCACTTATTTTATGGTCAAGTAGGAAACAGACTTTTATTGCCCTCTCCACCATCAAGGTCGAATATATTGCACTAGGTAGTTATTAGGCACAAGCCCTATGGATGAAACAAATATTAGATGACTTTGGTATAAATAAACAAACTACAGAATTAAGGTGTGATAATAAAAGTTCAATTGATCAACTTACAATCCAGTACATCGTTCATGGTCTACACATAGATGTCCGACATCATTTTAAAAGTGACCATATTAAAAAGGATAATATTAAAATCAACTTTATAGGAACAGATTAAAAATTGAAGATATTTTCACTAAACCACTTCATTATTCACATTTTTCAACACTAAGACAAGAGTTAGGTGTCTTAGATATTTCAAACTGAAAATTTAAGCCCATATAAATAAATAAAAACTAACTAACAAAGAGACTAAAATTAACAAACATTAATACAATCATATCACACTTCTTCGTAATTAATTAAAATATAATTAAACACTACCAATTATCTTAACACAAAAATAGTCTCACAGAAGCCATTAAATAGCATGACAAATACTCCCACCTCACAGAAAATAGCAAAGATAAAAATTCACTATCGCCAGGAGATAGCTCAAGATAATAATTATATATAGAAAACTCCAATCATATATCCCAATCCTCGCCGGTAGGTGGATAGTCTTCACTGGAACTCAAGCCTCGTTCCCTCGGTCATCTCACGTGATAAATTGCGTGACATGGAGGCTCAACCACTGGAATCTCCAACTCTTTCTCTTCCACTGGGGTAGGCTTGAGTTTCAATCCTCGAGTAATGAAGTTTATGAATTTATTCATCCTAGTCAGCCTAGCCGTCATCTAAGCATGGTGCTCTTCCACTAAGTCATATAAGTCATCCTTTTTCTCTCGAAGAGATCCTCGTCAAGGAAGCGATGGTATAGTAGATGTTGAGGCTTCACGTCAAGTAGGTCTTGCTGAAGATGAAGCTTCGCCACGTCCTGATGGGAACTTCTTCGTCTCAGTATTGTAGATAGTAGGAATACAATCATCCACGTAAAGATTCTGATGAATCCATTTATACTTTTGGCATATCACTCGCTGGATTACACTTCCAAATGGAAGTGTATTTTTCTTCTTCCTCATCGGATCTTTTGTCTTATATGTGTATCAGATCACAGTAAACACTAAGTCTATTGCATCAAACTGCATTTTCTCCAAAATCATATAAGTCACCAAAGTGAGCCGTGCAATAATCTTCCTTGTATCACTTCCCTACAACAACAATTTATTCCTTAGAATATCCTTTACCATATACGCATCCGGAGTGAGGGTAGCAGTGGACTGGATGAGTGTCATTATGGTTGTTCCTTGAAGAACTAGGTTGGCATGTGTCCAATCCCTATCTTTTTAATAATTTTCCACTATGTCCAGTACATTACCACAATCTATGAGTCCAAATTCATTCCGTAGATCTTCATGCGTTATCTCTATTATTCCTTTTTGAATGTGAGATCGCACATCTCTGTTTAACTTGGTGTAAGGTGTATCTTCTAAATAATTATAAAATTCTCCAAAAACACCGAGATAAATATATCAGGGATGATTAAGGACATTATACCTGCCTGCTCTAGTAAATCATAGATGTGTGTGTCCCGTGGTAGATCGAATTCCACTATTTTAGAAGTTCCAATAGCAGTCTTCTCAATTCCCGAATATGATTGATATCTAAAGTGCGGGTTTCTTGAAGAACTCTTGTGTGCTCTTGCTGTAAGACATTCCTGAAATTGTATCAAAAAAATTATTAAAAGGGCGAAATTTCACTTCCATTAGGCAATAGCAGTTGTCGTCAGGCGATAGCCAAAAATCTTCAAACAAACGAAATTAGCTTCACTACTTTCATATCAACAATTTTTCTTTGTCTAAAACAACTCCAACTTTTCTTGCATTGCTATGAATGTTTTGGATCTACAAGACCCATGAATATCTAACCCTAAAACTTAGATTTTTTAAAACTCTTTCACACTACATCAAATCCAGAAATTTTCTCCATGCAATCACTTTTGTATCTCAAAGGATTTTCAAAATCAAAATAAAAATCCCTAAAACATTTCAATCAAAAAAACGCTTAGTATCAGAGCTAATACCTTGGATTTGGAGCTTCCGCTAATGACACCTTTTGTTCTCGTGGAGGGTTTCAGGAAATATGGGGGAAGAATAGAATCCAGACTGAAATTCGCTTTTTATACAGAAATTGGAATCGCGACACGATATCGTTATCGCTTGTGATAGCTAATTTTTGTGTAATGTTTGGAATTTTTCTATCAACCCTTTTTTCTTGTATGCTACACATTCTTCAGTCGGATTTTTGTTGGTTTATACATTCCTGAAGTTGTGCAATGTTATTTTTATTTTTCAAGTTACATATAAGATCAAGTACGTACTTTCATGCTTCAAATATATTCTATTTTATAATGGATTTGTGATTTGTAAATGTTTCAAAGTGTTTTTGCTAGCCTCTAAGTATGAGTAATATTTTACACATGGTAATGACTTCACACTTAAACTTTATGGTATAATACAAGTGCTTAGAAATTTTCATTATACATGAATGTGTTTTTGTTCCACATTACACATTGAAATACATAACACAACTTGTTTATCAGTGTTTCTTGTACATTTTTCATAAATTACCTAGTTATTTAAAAAATGTTGTGTTATGCAAGTGGATTTGTAGTCCTGAATAATTAAAAATATATAACAACAAAAAATGTTAGTCAAATAATATGCTTAGGATACTCTATCAAGCATTACTCACCCTCCTGATAAGTCTTAATGAGCATTGTGTGGTTGAGCACCTTAGATAGAATCGTAAAATACCTTGTGCACACATTTATGGTCATTTTTATTTCAATAAAGTGCAAAGAATTCCTAACTAAGTACAAAGTTGTCTATGTATATTCAATGTTATGTGTTCATAATTCACCTTTTTCATGAGATTTTTAAATATTTCACTTGTTCCTTTTTACAAAAGCACACTTTTTACACCTCCTTATATATTATAAAATTTATTTTCATAAGAATTTGACTGAAAATGATTTCAACATTTCTATCACAATTCCATACTTCTTTTAGATATTTTTGCATGAATCTCACAATGTTTATGTTTTCTAGATGTTTTTTTATTTTTCACAGTGTACGCTTTTCTTTTTCTTATAAATCAACAATCTCTTATCTAGTTATGTAAAGCATATTCCTTTCCTTTATCTTTCTTTTCAAATTCCTCCTACCTTTTTATTATGTTTTCGCTTCACACTCATACTTCCAGATTCTTTTGCTAATACCAAAAGGGGGAGAATATCGAAATAAATTGACACAAGAATTTAGGGGGAGTTCACATTAAGGGAGAGTTCATGTTAATTTTAAAATTAATATGACATTAAATTAAAAGTTCACAGTTCGAATTAACATGGAGTTAAAAGGAATTTAAGGTCATCCATTTAGGGGCGTCTATGCACTTACAATTACTTATATTGTTTTTCATATCTTAAAAAACATTATTATAGATCCTAGATGATATCTTTTTAAGTGGATTTGTTATTATCAAAAGTGGAAGATTATTGGAGCATACGTTCCGCAGTCCTTGGTTTGAAAATATGAAATCCCAAATGTACTTGATCATAAGGGGTTTGTGGAGTGCAGATATAATAGGTACCATACTCTGATGATTTTGGATAGGTGGTGTACAATAACTTTTACAAAGTAGAGCTATCGCAGGCGACAACTACTATCGCCCCATGATTGCATGTAGACGTCAGCCATGATTCTCAACTATTACCACGAAGCGCATAACTCGAGATATAACCAGGAGTTATCAAGCTATCGTGGTGCGATTAGCACATGACTGTACACATTCTCAGGCTTCTTGGCATGGTTATTGCAGAGTAGGATGTGTGACAGCAAACAGAGATATTGCAAGCGATATCGAGCTATCGTCGGGCGATAGTGTAAAATCTATATAAAGGCTGGATTTAGGGAATTGATGTTACACACCTCTAAGAACCTTCATCTTGTGCATTCATAGTCTGATAACTATGTGGAACAAGAGAAACTCTTAAGTGTACGAGCACGTTTGAGAGCAAAGAGGGGAACATTCGTGCTTTCCAACTCCGGTGACCTTTGCAAGGATTTGTCGTCTTCTTCAATGCTCAAGCCCCAAGAGAGTTATCATTTTATACTTCTTTTCTTTCCATTCATTTTGTAAATGGTAGAGAAATCACCATTGTGTGAGTGGTGACTAGGCACTTGTGTGGTTTAGGGGGAAATCATCGTCTTGTGGGTAATGACTAGGTTGTGGAGAGATATAGGGGGAGTCTAATTATTATATCTAGGGAGAGATAGGCTTTAGCCGGCTGGTCCTTGGGACGGACTGGTGAATTCAAAAAATAAGACTTTTCATCATAGGCCTAATTACAAGCTTTATTGAAATCTATTATTTATGTTTTACATCACGTATAAAATAAATTTTCATTTCAATTTTCTTATAATTTTCTAAGTGTTTGGTATAAGTATTTGGTTGTGAAAAATTTTGGTTGCTTTTTGTTTTTATTTGGCTAAGTACATTGTTTAGCAAAAATTATTGTTTGCCCTTATTCACCCCCCCCCCCCCCGCCCCTTTAAGGGTGCCTCAAGATCCAAAAATGAATTAGAATTTTATTTGCCTTTTTATTATTCTTATGTTGAGGTGATTCAAGATCGAGTACTAGCATTTTAAACATAGCCTAAACCTTTTCTTTAATCACAATTCTTCTTCTCTTTTAGCTAAGAAAAATAATTCCAAAGATCATTTGAAAAGATAATAATAACTTCCTCGAAGTAAAAGTGATCGACTCACCTCGGGTAATATGACCTTTGTATTTTCTTAATATCTAATACTATAGTCGATAAGGTACACTTGCCTTCATCGTTTATAGAGTCAAAAAATATTATCCTTTTATTAAAACCATAATTTTATCTATCAAAGTTGATAAAGAAGTTTGGTATGGAGAGTAACTCAACTATGAGAACTCTCATGGGATCAAATATATCTCTAGACAAAGATAAGAAATGGAAATCTTTTTATGAAACCATATAAAGGTGTATAATTGGCTTCTTACTCTACTTGACTTCTAGTAGGCCTGACATAATATAAGCTACCTGTGTATGACTAGGTATCAGGAAAACCCTAAGGAATCTCATTACTCTTATGCAAAGAGGATCTTGAGGTACCTTAGGGGTACACCATTATCTTGGCCTCCGGTGCCCTATGAATAATGATTTTTCATTAACAAGTTTTTAGATGTAAATTTTGCATGCTGCAAGGAAGAGAGGTAAAGTACTTCATGGATATGCCAATTCTTAGAAAATGGCTAATTTCCTAGAGCAAAAAGAAGAAAGCCAGTGTGTTTATTTCAATAATAGAATCTGAATACTTATCATCAGGAAGATGATGTGCTCAGCTACTATGAATCCAACATCAATTAAAGGGCTACAACTTAATGATAAGTAAAACTCATATATACTTTGATTCATCCAAAACAATTTCAATTGCTAAGTATCATGTGTCACACAGTAGGAATAAGCACATTGAGATCAGGTATCATTTCATTAAAGATCATGTTAAGAAGGAAGATATATGACTTGAGTAAGTCCTCACTAACAGACGAGTGGTAGATATCTTTACTAGGCCTCTAAATGAAGTTAAATTCAACATCTTCAAATTTGAATTAGGGATGCTGAAATTAGAATAAAATAGTTAATAAACAAATATAATCTCTCTTTTATCATTCTCTTCCTGCCAAATAGTAGGTTTTATGACACTAATAATGTAAGAGACCCTCCCAGAACACAAGACACGATCGAGGGAAGTCTTATTCCCGAAACAGACGCCTTGCGGTAGAGTCAGCATATGGACTAATCTTTACCATAAGACGCCTATTTTGCCGACAAATTTCCAACATCACATTGCCAAATTATCAATAAAAGAAATCACAGAAGTCATGATCCATAATAAGTAAAAGTCCAGAAATAAACAATGGTCAGGAAGCTACACAAAAGCACCTGTAAATATCTGTGTACAAAAATGCCCAAAAGGGGCTACAACAAAAATGATCGCTCACATATGTCACTAGGGGAAGTGAAGGAATCATGATGTCAAGCCCTCTCTCCTTGGCCTAGCTTCCCTCCTACATGGGGTACTGTAGCTGCTCCGTCTTCAAGGTGTCCTCCTAAAAAGTGGGTGTAGCAACCGTTAGTCATAAATACTAAGTGGTTTCACATCCTCTCACCCTAGCGACTCTTAGGCACTTGGAAGAAGGAAAGAAATATGGGCACAATATAATCTGTATGTACGAGTATAGTAGGTGGTAAGTAATAAGCTAGCAATTAATAATGACATCAGTAGTAATGTAAGCACAGTCAGAGTAATTAATAGTAATAAGTAAGTAAGAGTATACAAGTCTAGCAGCATAATATCACAAGTACAAAATTGAACTTAACTTATAAAAATTCCCATACAAATTTATAAGTTAACAATCGGGTATAATAGAAAGTAACTCATCATATAAAAGTTCCCATACAAATTTATATGATGAGGATCTTATGCGGTCCAATTCAATTTAATGAATGCAATGCGATGAATGTGGTATGATGACACACCAATGCTTACACATGAACTCTGAATTGCTATGTCCATATAGACCTTTAGTTCCCAATTTTTTAGGGTAACAAACCACTCAGGCACTAACCGTTGTGGAAAGAACGTGACGACGGAACGGGCTCCTCCACTACTAGGTGGGAAATCACACTAACTAGCCTACCTCAATGATATATACCTCGTTGAGGATCCCCTGCATACTACAGCACAAAAGGAGTCTTTGGGAGGTAAGCACAAAAGAGCCCAGCCCAACTGGCCTAAACAGAATGAAAGGAGTCTTTGGGAGGTAAGCACAAAAGAGCCCAGCCCAACTGGCCTAAATAGAACGAAAGGGGTCTTCGGGAAGTAAGCACCAAATTGTCCGGCCCAATCGGCTCAACTGGCCTAGAAGGGGTCTTTGGTAAGAAAGCACCAAAGAGCCCAGCCCAACCGGCCAAGATCTATCTACCCACTTCCATTGGTGTGACAATCGGTAAACCCGTAGACCTGCTACAAGTAATCCTCAACTCAGGATCATTTAACAACCATGTATCGACATACAGACCAAACAATCCTCATGTGCCAATGAGCCAAGAAGCTCTCATGGACCTCAAACCGCATCCTTACACAATACAACCTAAGATACAACATATCCTATAATTACCAACAAGTCATCACATGATGGGTAGTGTATTTCCATAACACCTCGCAATATTGCGAGCAAAACGTTGGTACTATTTCTATGGATCTAACCGAGCAACCTGTGTCTTAAGAACTTGGTGAGATCCTTACCCTACATATGTATACCCTGCATTCCAACATATCACTTTCATCATCTTTTATCTCGTCGAATTATTTGGGAATAATTATAATTCTAATAACACAAGCTTTCGAATGTTAGACTGAAAGTATCTAGTTGTCAACCGAAATCACCTGGAGGGGGTGAATAGGTAAATCCTTTGGCTTATAGTGGAATAAAAATCGAGTAAAAATAAATCACACAGAACAAGATAGAAAGCATAGCACAGACACAAGGATTTATAGTGGTTCCCAAAACTGGGTACGTCCACTATCCCGCCTCGCCTATCTAGCACTTCAATCTAGACTCGGCTACTTCACCAAAACTCAGATTAATAATAATCTTACAACTTGGAGTCTTCCACTCCTACAAACTCGGAGAACAACATCCCCTACACTCGACCCTTCAACAAGGATCTTCAAAAACTCGAAAGAACAAACTTCCTCCAAAGTAATAAGGAAAAAATTATTTGAAAGAAAACTCTTTTTCTCATATCTGAAAATATAGTCCTTCGTTGCTTGAAAACTCTGACTAAATTCTTAAAGAAGAAGAAAAAGAAGAATAAGAAAAATCTAAATTTACTGTACAGATCAGATCTGAGAAACAACTGTGTTGGGTCCATTGATCACAATGTCCCAGATTTGAAGAAGGTCTACAGGACTATGGTATACACATGTTTGTATCTGATACAGGCTATTAGTTATATGTATGCAGGGGGCTCTTTGTTACTTTGATTAGACAGGTTATCCAAGTGAATATGACAGGAGGACATAAGGACATTATGCTAACAAGGCTGAAATTTCTCTAAGTCCATATGCATTGAGTGAGGGTAGTTCACTCAATGCCAGATGGCCTTAAGCGTTGAGTAAAGACTAGACAGTCAAAGCCACAGCATTACCAAGGCAAAAATATGGTTAATTCCAAAAGAGTTGAGTGAAGGCAGTTCACTCAATGCCTAGAGCCAAAAGCATTGAGCAAAGCTCAAGTAGTCAAAGCCGCAGAGCATCTGCCAAGAAATCTAGCCAAGTCTAGAAGCATTGAGTGAAGGCAGTTCACTCAACATTATGTGAAGAAAGAATCGACAGAATATAGTTCAGTCAGAGCTGTAGTATTGGTTGATACAGAATTCTGTCTTAGGACAGAAGCGTTGAGTGATGTACACTCACTCAACGCCTATTCAACAGAAAATCTGTCTAAGGATAGAAGCGTTGAGTGAAGGCAGTTCACTCAAAAACACTTTAATAAAACAGACAAAGGAAGGAAGAATTGAGTGAAGACAACTCACTCAACGCCATTATACAGAGATAATCGACTAAGTCCAGATGAGTTGAGTGATGAAGGCTCACTCAATGCCTATTCAGTTAGACTGCAAATGTCTATATTCATTGAGTGATGACTGATCACTCAACGCCTGAAATGCAGAGATCTGCCCAAGTGTTTGGGAATTGAGTGATAAGGATTCACTCAACGCCTATGTAGAATTGTGAATTTGGCAAATTCCACAGGTGTTGTGTCATGATGACGTTAGCAGAAATTCAAATGTGTCGGGAACTAAAAAGTAGACGACAAATGGCACCGCTTGCCTATTATACAACATTTAATGCTGAAGATAAGTTGCAGCTACCAAATCCTGGTGGTCACACTGATCAAAGAGCAATTGGACGGCAGAATAGAAAAGAAAGAGGTCAAGGAAGAATACAGACACTTTTTTTGGGAATTACAGAGCTTCATCTTCTTCCTCTCGACCTAGTTGCAGAGTTGAAGAACTTGCTCCTTCTGTTCAAATAAGAAGTTCAAGAAAGCTAGTTGTTGATATTCTCATCTTCAACAGTATGTTCGGAGAGTTCTCTCTCTGAGTTAGAAGAAGAAATAGAGCAATCCATTGCTGCAGTTAATTCATAGCTCAAGCAGAACTAATCTTGAAGATCCTTCCTGAAGATGTGAAGAAGAAAGGACTGAATCATTTCAGTTCAGGAAAAGACAGACTAAGAGATTGTTTCTCTACAGTCATTCATTACACCAACCAACCTTTTATTTGTTGGATCATTACTGATCTGAGTGTAACCCTGATCTATAAAGGCTGAGGTAGGATCTTTTTTTAGATCTGAGCTGTAGGGCCTTTGGGCCTGAGTTGTAGGATTCTAGTTGGGAATCTTAGTGGTAGGATCCTTGTGTGGATCTGAAGTAGGACTAAGTACCTGAGCTGTAGGAGATTTATCCACTGAGGTAGGATCCAGTGTTGGATCTGAGTGTAGGGCTTTCCTTCAAGCCTGAGTGTAGGACTTTGCCCAAAGTCTGAGGTAGGTAGTCTTGTGCAGATTACTGAGTTGTAGGAGATTACATCTCTGAGTATAGGGTGTAACACACCTATTCGTCACATAGCATATAACAGTAGGTCTGGCCGGGGCCCGACGCCATATACTAAGGACAGACTAGTGGGTTACTCATTGAAAGCATTCAACCAATCACAATGTCTTACACAGATCATCTAGCAGAAGCAATTTATTAAGTTTCAAAGAAATGAAACCAGCACAAGCATGAATGTCCACTAACAAAATCCTAGTAGGAATGAAGTACAAAATACACAAAAGAACTAGCCTTAAGGCCTTACAATAGTTTGCTCAAATATAAGTGTCTTCCAAACCTCGGCACGCAGGCGGGTCACACATGAGAATATAAGAAAGCACTCAAAAATTAGGCCTTCGAGGGCCGGCTCAACAACCTGGGCTTTAGCCCGCTATTTACCGCTCGGCTCCGCAGCACCTGCAAGCACAATTCACCACAATGGTGGCAAACAAGAATAACGGTCAGCTAAAGCTGACCAAATTATAATGATTCCGCCCCCAAACTGGGGCAGCCAAGCTCCTTCCCTGCACTTGTTAGCAAAACAAGCAACATAGCAAATAAACACCACATCATAGGTGCACGCACACACGGTCGTACACCTAGTGCTCTCAAGGCACTTACTCGTAGGAGCCAGTCCAAACCCCGTCCGATCCTTGACTTCACCACCACCCCCAGGGGTGGCAAACCTCGTGAGCATTTACTCCTTTCAACCGTAGCCTAGACTCGTTCTCCAAATCATCGGTAAGTCCCACGTTAACTTTAGGTCACTTTAACCGAATCAGATGGAGCGGGTAGGGTTCCACTAGCCCGTTGCTCACCCCGCCATGGCCATTTGGCCTTTGACGCGGGCCAAGCTTCCCCCAGTCCCAACTATCGATCAAACACGGTACATAGCCCCGTTATGTACCCGGTTGGCTCCCAGGCCACCAAAATGGTAGAAATGCATTTTCGCCCAGATTTCCGAGTGCACCTTGGGGTTAATCCCCAAGATTACCTGATGCATTCTAACGCATAGCAACCCAAAAACAATCAAAATGCACGGAGTCTTCTCCGGCACAAAATGCATAACAAAACATCACCGATCCAGACCAACATGTCCGGGAAAGCTTCACACATCATGCCTATGCCCGTACTACGATTCTGTACTCTTACAAGGGGGACTTTACATATCTACCCCAAGGAATACCTCAAACTCGCTGCACACTCGCCGGAGAGGGTTTTCCCATGCAAAGGAAGAAGAGCTTCACATTCTCAAGATGATAATCATTACCCTAGCGTTTTTCTTTGGCGCCATGGAAATCTATGCGGATGAAAAGCACCGCAATCTCCTTGCCTCCATAGATCCGAAGTCGGCTCGCGATTTGGAGCTCCGAAACTCCGCCGGTGACCGGATCTAGCCTTCCTTCTTCCTCCTTACTCTCTCCTCTCTCTAAATCTTAGAAAGAGAGTAACCCAAGTGAAATAGGGTTTTCTAATCCCTAAACCCGGGTATATCCCTGGGAAATAACCCCCAGCCATCGGATTTAAAAATAAGGAAACGGACGGCTGCGATACCGACTTGAAATCCAAGATCTGGGCTGAACACGGCTTGCGACACGCCCGTGTATAAGGCCGTATCACCCATTCACCATCACTCATGAAATTCCCGACCAGAATACGGCCTGTAACACGTCATCCGACATGCCCGTGTCAGGACCCGTGTCACGGTCCGTGTGCCCAAATGACACAGGTCCAAAAATGTCCAGAGAAGGACACAGCCATGTGACACGCCCGTGTAACATGTCGTGTGCATGACACGCCTGGGACATGCCCGTGTCCCTATCCGTGTATCTCCCTCAGCACAAACCGCAACACACCCGAGCAGGACACGCCCTGGGACATGCCTGTGTACCAGGCCGTGTGCCTTCACCCGACGACCGATGACAGCCAAATCGTCGACCACGCGACCCGAAGTTGAACACCCCTCTGACACGGCCCTGGGACACGGGACACCGTGTCCCAGGTCGTGTGACCTATACCAAGGTCCAAATCTGCTTCAAACGTTGCCCATTCCTCTTTTGAGTTTCGGGGCGTTACAACTCTCTCCCTCTTAAAAGAATTTCGTCCACGAAATTACTAAAGGAAAAGAAAACAGAAAACTATAAGCGGTACCTGAGCAAAATAACTCTGGGTACACATCCAGCATGGTCTGCTCCCATTCCCAAGAGAGCTCCTCCCGACCGCAAATGTCCCACCAGACCTCGACCATCCGGATCTTCTTGATACGAAGTCGCTTGACTTCAAAGTCTTCAATATGAACGGGCTTGACCCTAGTCGCCAACCCTTCGTCCACCGGTACTTGACCACCCGCGATCAAGTTTGAAGGCTCTTGCACCACCTTTCGCATCACTGCTAGGTGGAATATAACATGTAGACCACTCAACTCCACCCATAGCCTTAGGCTATAAGCCGCTTCACCGATCCGCTCCAGATTCTCAAATGGTCCAAGGTATCTCGGGCTCAGCTTCTTCATGCGTCGCACCTGTGAGACATTCTTGAACGTCTATAGCCCCCAATACGCCAACCGCGAACTCCACAGTCCAATTTATGGTGTTAAAGTACTTAGCTTAACTCTCCTGAGCGATCAGCAAACACTCTCGTAAGGTTCGCACCAAAGATGTAGCATTTTTCACCTCTTGCTTTATGTACAACTGTGCGTTACCCGTCTCTAACCACGACAACAGCGTGCGATACTTTCTACCATATAGGGCCTCGAAGGGCGCCATTTGTAGGCTCACTTGTCAGCTATTGTTGTATGCAAACTCCACAAGATACAGGCGATCTTCCCACCGCTTTCCGAAGTCCAGAACGCACATGCGAAGCATGTCCTCCATCGTCCTGTTGACCCTCTCAGTCTGCCCATCCGTCTGCGGATGTAAGGCTGTACTGAACTTCATCTTAGTCCCAAGCATTTGCTGCAACAACCTCCAGTCATTGGGCGAACACCGTCCAACTCCATCACTTACGATGCTGCGGGGCACACCGTGCTATCTAACTATGATATCCACAAACATCTTTGCCAGTTTCTCCACCGGATCATCCTTCCTATACATAATGAAGTGCGACACTTTTGTTAACCAATCTATGATCACCTAGATGACGTCGTTTCCCTTCTGCTACCTTGGAGAGCCATGCACAAATTCCATCGATATGTCGTCGAACTTCCACTCCGGAATAGGCAAAGATTTCAAGAAACTCCCTGGCCTTTGGCACTCTGCCTTCACTAAGGCGCGAGTCTGGCATTTTGCCACATACAATGCCGCATCCTTATTGAGTCCTGGCCACCAGAACAACTTCTTCAGATCTCGGTACAACTTCCTGCTCCCTATGTGAATTGAGTACTTGGTATGACCGTACACCAACTCCACCCATGACTTATCCACATTTGGGACGCACAATCGATTGTCCTTCCTTGGCACTCCACATTCAACCGTAGATTGGGAATTTGACCCATCGAATCCGTACCCATGATTTCCTTCATGTTATTATCCAAAATCATAGCCTGCCGAATCCGATCAGCCAAGTCATGCTGAACATCTGTCCAGTTCAATAACGCCTCGGCGCTAGTCTGCTTGTCAACACAAGAGATATTAAATGTCTCTAACTCCCGAATCAATCTCTCATCATGAACTGACAATCAGTTGGCTCTGGCAGGAGCCCTGCATCTCAACACATCCGCAACTGCATTGCCTTTCCTGAGCACATAATGAATTTTGAACGTATACCCCCCAAGAACTCCATCCATTTTCGCTGCCTCATGTTCAGATCCTTCTAATCAAACAGGTACTTTAGGCTCTTGTGGTCAGTATAAATATTGACCTTTACGCCGTACAAATAATGCCTCCACAGTTTTTGCGCAAAAACACGGCCGCTAACTCCAGATCGTGGATCAGACAATACCTCTCATGCACTTTTAGCTAGAGCAAGCCATGCGCCATAACATTACCATGTTGCAGCAGCACACAACCCAATCCACTACCCGAAGCATTGCTGGCGATCTCAAAGCTTTTGGTCCCACTCGGCGAACTTAGTACTGGCGCCGTGGTTAACCGACTCTTTAACTCTTCA
Organism: Platanthera zijinensis; assembly: GCA_039513925.1. Taxonomy (NCBI): domain Eukaryota; kingdom Viridiplantae; phylum Streptophyta; class Magnoliopsida; order Asparagales; family Orchidaceae; genus Platanthera; species Platanthera zijinensis. Next base: position 65,405,292 of record CM077095.1, on the reverse strand, counting down.
GAAGCTCGTGCGCACTCACGCATCTGAACAAACTTTTAAGTTTTTCCTTGACAACATTGTGAGGGGTAACTCTATCCACGAGAAGTCCTCTACGAAGCGCCTGTAATAGCCGGCCAACCCCAGAAAACTCTGGACTTCCACTACCGAGACAACACAGGTCACCCTCATATCGCAACTAGCATCGCTGGATCCGTGCAGCTCCCACTCTACTAACTACAAGACCGAGGAGCGCTACCAAGGATAACCTAAGACTCGCGTTTGGAGAACTTGGCGTATAGATGGTTCCTCGTTAGCGTCCCCAAAACCAAAAGTAGATGTTTTGAAGTGATCTTCTTCGCACTGCGAGTACATCAATACGTTGTCGATGAAGACGATCACAAAATTGTCTAGGTACTCCCTGAACGTTCTGTTCATCAAATCCATGAACACTGATGGCGCATTTAACCGCCAAGACGGTATGACCGTAACCTCGAAATGCCCATACCTCATGCTTAACGTCGTCTTTGGGACATCACTTTCCCTTATTCTCAGCTGAGAGTAACCGGACTTAAGATCCACTATTGAGTCCTCCGATGACCCGACTAACTGATGAAAAGATCATCAATCCTTGGGATCAGGTACTCGTCCTTTTTCTATAAACTTATACAGCTCTCTACAATCGATACAAAGTTGCAAAATCTCATCCTTCTTCTTAGCAAAAGGACAGGTGCGCTCTAAGGCAATGAACTCGGACGCAAACAACCTTGCTCCAACAACTCTTCAAACTGACCCTTTTTGTCCCGCTACAACCTTAGGCACCAACCTATACGGAGAGCGTGACATAGGTTTGGCAACCTGGCACTAGCTCAATTGTGAAGTCAAACACTCGCCACGGTGGGGTTCCAGGGAGATCGTCAGGGAACACTTTAGGATACTCGGATCCACCCGAGATACGGTCCAACGTAGGTTTAGGCTTTGAAGCCTCCCATAGTTCCAGTAGCGACGCTTGCACATCAAACTCCGGGCTCCCAAACCATAACCTTACGACGCAGACTCTCTCTCCACATGCATTGAACAACTACTAGGCAACTAACACATCCAAATTTTCCCTTGCAATCGAAGAGGATACTCCAATGTGCGATACAAATCCCTTGAATAGAAGGAGTGTGAAGTTCCCGTATCAAAACTCTTCTCTCGCCAGATTACCAAAAATCCAAGACAATGCCTAGAACTTCTAGTCCTAAGCTAACACGCTTAAGGTACCAGGTATAAGAAGTTAGATTGCTATCAATTAAACCATACCTATCAACCCGACGGTCGGCCACATGGCCTCCTACTGGCCAAGGATGTCCACTCCTAGTTGGGCCGGAGTATATAGCGATGCGGTGGACGCCACAACCTTTCCCTTCTCCTTAGATGTTTCCCCTGGCTTCTTTTCGGTCATTGGGCATCCTCTTCGACAATCCCGGGCATAGTGTCCCGGCTTTCCACAGATAAAGCATGCACCCAGGTTTGGGCCTGTAGTCTCCCCGGATGTGCCAGAAGGAAGGACTAGACCCGACTTCCTAGCCCTCTTATTCCTCTTTCGTAAACCTGACTTAGAAGAAGGCACCTTGAATTTTGACTTCCCAATACTGGAGTCCTCAACTGCTCCTAACATAGTTTTCATTGTCTTCTGAGCACCCATCCGACAATCTTGGGCAAAGTGCCCTTTCTTGCCACAAGAATAACAATTGTAAGTGGCTTTGCTAGTAGATGATCTAGCCTCTTTACTCAGCGTTTTTCGGTAGGTAGTCCTTATAGGATCTACAGGGTTTGGTATCTTATTCACAGGCGTTTGGTGAGTTCTCCCCAACTCTACTTCTAAAGCTCTGGCCGACTCCACCAAAGCTTGGAATCCCAATAACTTCTGTCTTAGCATTAGGATATGCAACTCGCTGTGCAGACCATTATAAAATCTATCGACTATTGACTTCTCTCTTTCCCACTCAAAGCTTGGGTAGCGCCTTAATATAAGGAATGTCTGCAAATATTCGTCAACTGAGTGCGCTCCCTGCACCACAATCAGGCTCATCTTCTCCCTTAATGGACCTCTAAATGCCCTTTGCTCCATCACACCGCCCGGTGTTGGGGCCATTTCAGGGACAGTGGGTTGTACATTTCTTACATGTTGTGTGTTGGTCAAAGCGAACACCACTTCAACTACCCTTCTTATGGTTTCAAAAGAAGTAGGGGTCTCAGGCACGTCGCTTGGTGCAGTACTTTTCCCAGAAAACATGCGTTCAGGCTAACACGCTCCACTCCCGGACACCTATAGTCATAAAAAATACCAATAAGTGACTGAATAAAATTTCAAAAAGCAATTATAGGAACACGCAGGTTCCGCAAGCATGTGTATTTTCATTCCTAAGTGGACATTCATGGGTTCTTTCATGTTATAACGATGACGCACACACATGTGCTCACTGCCCCTTAAACCTGAGTTAGGTATTCTTTATATAAGTATTACACTTTAGTACTTGTAGATGACTTCTCTAGATTCACTTGGGTGTTCTTTTTGAGAACTAAGGCTGATAACTTCAAAGCCCTTACAGATTTTCTATTATGTGTGCAGACTGAGTACTCAACTCATGTGGCCTTGATCAGAAGTGATCATGGTACTAAGTTTGACTCTCTTCTCATGCAAGAATTCTGTGAGAGAGAAGGTATCAAACATAGCTTCTCAGCTCCTAGAACTCCCCAACAAAATGGGGTAGTGGAAAGGAAAAACAGAACCCTGATTGAAGCTGCAGGAACATTATTGGCAGATGCTAACATGCCTCTCTCCTATTGGGCAGAAGCTGTTAGCACAACTAATTATGTGCTGAACAGAAGTCTTATACACAAGCTTAAGTGTAAAACTCCTTATGAGTTGCTTAAAGGAAAGAAACCTAAAATAAATTATTTTAGAGTTTTTGGCTGTATAGTTTATATTCATAACAATAATAAAGAATACCTTAGAAAGTTTGAAGCAAAAGCTTCAATGGGAATCTTTCTTGGATATTCCCAAGTAAGCAAAGCTTATAGGGTATTTAATAAATCATCTTCTAAAATTGAGGAATCTGTGCATGTATCTTTTGATGAATCTCAGATGTTTTACAAGGAGAAGGAAACTTCCCCTTCCTCAAGTTCATTGCAGGTACCAGAATCTAGTAAAGATGTCACTCAAGAGATTCTCCATCTATCAACTCTTCATATCACTGAATCAGACAGTGATGAAGACTTTGTAGAAGCTGTTGTTGTACCACCAATAGTAGATCAAATTCCTCCTGAGGAATTAATCCCAACTATTGCTGAAGATCACATCCCACCTGCTGATGTTGTCACACTTAGAGATCATCCTACATCTCAAGTGATTGGAGACATATTAGCTGGTGTTCAAACAAGACATCAGTTAAGACAGGATGTGATGCATGCTTGTTTCCTTTCACAGATTGAGCCCCTCACCATTAAAGATGCTGAGCTAGATCCCCACTGGATCATTGCTATGCAAGAGGAACTCAATCAGTTTGAGAGATGTAAAGTATGGACTTTGGTTCCACGACCTAAAGTCCAACTGATCATAGGCACCAAGTGGGTGTATAGAAACAAGTTGGATGCAAATGGAATCATTGTAAGGAACAAAGCTAGGCTTGTAGCTCAGGGCTATAGACAGGAGGAAGGTATAGATTATGACCAAACCTTTGCTCCTGTTGCAAGGCTAGAGGCAATAAGGATCTTTCTAGCCTATGCAGCCTATATGAAGTTTAAAGTTTTTCAGATGGATGTCAAAAGTGCCTTTCTAAATGGTGAGCTAAAGGAAGAGGTATTTGTTGAACAACCACCTGGTTTTGTTTCTTCAACTCAGCCCTCACATGTTTTCAAGTTGCAAAAAGCTCTTTATGGACTCAAACAAGCACCCAGAGCCTGGTATGAGACTCTAGCTAGTTTCCTGTTAGAGCATAACTTTGTTAGGGGAGTATTTGATAGAACCCGCTTCGTCAAGCACCACAAGGACACAATCCTGTTAGTTCAAGTGTATGTGGATGACATTATTTTTGGTTCCACTGATCCCAAACTGTGCAAAAAGTTCTCTGACTTGATGCATTCTAAGTTTGAGATGAGTAGTATGGGTGAGCTGTCTTACTTTCTTTGTCTCCAAGTAAAGCAAGATGCTGATGACATCTTCATCTCCCAATCCAAATATGCCAAGGAATTGGTAAAGAAGTTTGGGATGGCTGATGCTTCAGCAATGCATACACCTATGGCTACTAATGTAGTTATAGATTCTGATGATCAGGGAAAGCCTGTTGATCAAAAGAATTATAGGTCCATTGTTGGTTCCCTATTGTATTTAACTGCAAGTAGGCCAGATATAATGTTTGCTACATGCCTATATGCTAGGTTCCAGGTCAACCCCAAGGAATCTCATCTGATTCTTCTCAAGAGAATCTTGAGATACCTGAAGGGATGTCCAAATCTAGGACTTTGGTACCCAGCTGAATCAGAATTTGAGTTAATTGGATACTCTAATTCTGATTATGCTGGTTGTAGAGTTGACAGGAAAAGTACCTCAGGAACTTACCAGTTCTTGGGAGAGAGATTGGTCTCTTGGTTCTGTAAGAAGCAGGCTTCTGTCTCAACTTCAAATGCAGAAGCTGAATATATAGCAGCTGCTAGTTGTTGTTCACAGATTCTGTGGATTCAAAACCAACTTTTGGATTATGGGTACACACACAAGAACACAAAAATTATGTGTGATAGTACCAGTGCTATATCTATTGCACAAAATCCTGTGCACCACTCTAGAACGAAGCACATTGAGATTAGACACCATTTTCTGAGAGATTGTGTGGAAAAGAACAAGATCAGTCTTGAGTTCATATCCACTGACCTTCAGAGAGGTGATATATTCACCAAGCCCTTAGATGAACAGAAGCATATGTTCTTTTTGGTTCAACTAGGCATGATTAATGGAAGAGACTAAGTGTGATGTCTGCCTTGTTGAAACCTTATTGAAGATTGTCGAACGACGTTCGAAGATAGTCGATCAGATCAAGCCTATCGTCGACCTATGGTTGATGATGGCTTATCTGCTTGAAGATCATCGACCAGCGTTCGAAGATCGCCGAACAGGTTGAGCCTATCGTCGATCTATGGTTGACGACAGCTTGTTGTTTGTGAAGACAGAAATAGTCGAACGATGGATCGACTACTCTGCTTCAGGAACGATCGTCGAATGACCGTTCGACCATCGTCTCCAGTATCTTTTAAATAGATCGACGATCGTTGTTTTAATATAAAGCCGATGGTCGACCTAGGTTAAGAGATCTTTCTTTTTATCGTCGACGGAGAGCGTCTTCTCGCATTCCGTCTTCCTGCTTGCTCTTTGTCTCGCGATTTCTGTCATTTCGCCTTCGTCGTCTCCCTCGTCTTCTCCAGCCCCTTCGATGGCGATAGCTCCAGCTCTCCTGACAGTGGTGAAGTTTGATGCTGGCTTCAGTGTGGATTTCGATTCTTTCAGATGCTGCGAATCTGCTATTGTGGAAATTCTCAACCTATGCAAAGATCAAGGTTTCGAAAAGCTCATGTCCTCCAGGATAAAGATAAACATTCAAGAGATTAAAGAATGGGCTTTCACTTCGTCCTCCAATGACGAATCAATGACCGGAACAATAGGCGGAGAAGAGGTAATTTTGACTCCCGCCATTTTAACTGAAATTTTTGGATTGTTAAATGGGAAAGAAGATTACGAGCAAGATACCCCAGAGTTTGGGAGAATGCTGACAGAGTTAGGACATGCCGACGGCATTCCAACTAAGCTGCTTAAGGTGAATTTTCCGCTGAAGATTAAGTTCCTTGCTGAACACGTCGGAAAAGTGCTACTGGAAAGCACTCTGCCCATGACAATATTACAAGGCAATAGTTTGCCCTAATGTGTGCAATTGTGAACAAAAAGAAGATTAACTGGGCAGGAGTATTGTTTGATTTAATAAGGAAAAAGAACAGCAAGAAGGAAGTCACCCTAGGTAGGGTGCTTGGGATTTTTCTGAAGGAAAAATATCCCCATTTGTTAGTTTCAGCTGCTACTTTCATCAATGCCAGCAAGAAGATGGACCCAACCATGTTCGCCAAGTGGAAAAGGACTTTTCTGAAGCCCGCTCCAGCAGGGGTTGCTCCAGCTGCATCTGAGAGCACCAGGACTGTTTCAGTCACTCCTCTCCTACAAGAAGCTGGCTCAGCAAATCTCTCCCTTCCATCTTCTTCATCTGCATTACCGTCTACTTCAGTTGAAGTTCCATCAACTTCAATTGAAGTACGACCTTCTTCCTCTCATCTTCTTGATTCATCTACAATTCTCCATGCATCACCTCCTGCATCTCCTCTCCCTTCTCATCTTGCTAGGATATCTCATCCTAGTTTTGATTTGTTGATTTCTGAGATATCCACTCCTCCTCAGTCACCAATTCCTCCTTCAGATCACATTGATCATCTTGCATCCACCCATCATTCTCCAGTTCACTCTCCATCTCCAGCTCACTCTCCATCTCCAGTTCACTCTCCAGTTCATCAAGAATACACCATTCCTGTTGATCATCCATCCACTGAGATTCCCCCATCATCATTTGAAATCACTCCAGCATTCATTTCTAACATCCTGGAGTTAATTACCCCTTCAATCAAAATCATGATTGAAGAGGCAATTGCTCCCCTTGCATCCTCCATCTCTTCTTTGACTGCTGCTATCCAAGCTCTATCAAAATCTGTTGAGCCCTCTTCATCTAGGGGCCTGGTTTTAGTATCTACTGAAATCAGGCAGGGGGAGATGCTTTATGAAGATGCCTCTGAGCTGCCCTTGGCCTCCCCTCCAACAGATCCTCCTGCAGTTATAGAAAAAGAGATAGAAGAATCAGTTCCTCCTTTGTCTGAAACAGATATTTCTGATGCCATAATGAAGTCTGAATTCATTGTCAAAGTATGCCTAGAAGAATGCTCCACTCCCCTGGTCGCCCTCCTGGGTACCTGGGGTTACAGAAAAAGAGATATTTCTGATGCCTAGAAGAAATCAGGCAGGAACTGTACTGGGTACCTGGGGTTTCTTTTCCTCCACAGACTTCCTCTTATCCTTCCTACTTTGCTGTCCTCTGCTCTTCGCGGTCTCAATAGCCTCCACGTTCAGAGCAGCCTCCACTACTCCTACATAAGTCTCTGACCCATAAGCATTGGTCAGCTGCTGCACCTCACTCCTTAAACCACCGAGAAATCGCTTAACTCGATCAGCCTCAATGCTGATCAATCCTGGGGCAAAACGGCTCTGTAAGACCCCCCCCCCCCCCTTTTTTTTTAAAAGCCTAGGGTCTTATGCCCAGAACTACCGCTTTGAGATGACACCTTCGCACCCGGGAAGGTCGTCACTGCAACGCGCCGATTCTGCCGGCCTTTTCTATCACAATAAGTAGCAAGCAAGAAGAGTAAGCAAGTCCACCAGAAGAAAATATCACATATAAATAAAAACTCCACGAAGGGAGTGTCCACAGAGATCATCAGAGAACAAAGATATTAGAAATATAAGGGCTCATGCCCGGTACATCAAGTCCTCACTACAAAATCACTCAATGCGAAAGCAAAAACTAAAACTCTACTAAAGGTCGGGACTCACGGTCCCTGCAGTCTGGACTCCAGTGCTAGACTGCCCCATCTCCAAGCGTACCGGCCTCCTGGGCTGCTCCTCCATGCTGGGCTCCGCGATCCCCTAATATGATATGGTTCGAAAACCATTAGTCTAAAAGACTAAGCCCTATCATCCCCCACCCCTTCCCCCACGCTCTAAGGCACCAGGAGGAGAGGAAGAAAGGGGAGGACATGAAAGTGGAGATAAATTCCAAAGCAGATGACGGTGGACCTAACTAGCAAGTTATAACAGGTGAACAGTATAAATATTGTAATAGGTATAACAGAAAGGAAGTAAGTAAGAAATTAAACCTTCGCTTATGTGAGTACACATAAGCCAAGGGATCTTTTGCAAGGCTCCCATCGTATAACGCGTCCCATACCGCTTATACGTTGGGGTGTCGGTTATCAAGCAGCAGATTTACATATATCAAATTGACCTTAATTTATAAACTTGCCCACACAAGCTTATAGATCAAGGGGTCGTTTTGCAAGTCCTAAAGTATAAGCGTCCCATTCCACTTATATTTTAGGTGTCAAGGTTGTTATGAATGATTATGACATGCAGCTATATGGTGGGTTATGATGTTCAAGCAGTGCAACTCACACACCCAACTTTGTGTACACAAACCTTTAGTTCCCCCTTTCTGGAGATAACTCCAAGATTACTCCCGTAGTGGCAAACGGAAGCGGTGGGTTGGGCCTCGCCCACCTCAAAACCAGTAAAAGCACCACTGGTCTGACCTATCGTACGCCCTCAACGCCTGGTGCACGAGGCGGACTCCTGCGTACTCTTGTCGACTGGTCCGCCGGACTTAACCTTGGCTAAGTGCTAGTCACCTTGCCGAGTCAACGATATCGGTGTCGGTGCAATCGAACTCCCCGATATCGAAAACCCGCCACATTAATCTTTCCTATTTTTATGCACATGCAGCAGTTTAATATATAACAATTTTAAAGTGTCAAACTCCCGGACTAAACCGTCTGTATAAACCACATCCGAGACCAAATTCCCCGGACTAAAACGTCCGGCTCATCTCCAGACTTCATCCCTTAGAACACCACGGGACAGCGCCCCCTTGAACACCTCGGGATGACTTAACCATTACCAACCCTAGCTAATGAGTGTGTGCAATGTGAATCCCTATTAGGCTAATTACTCTTTCGTTTGTTTTAAGATTTACGTTAGCCCAGGACTGCCCCCGGCATACCCCGTGAAGGGCTCTCAAAGGGCACTAGGAACCAAGACGGCGGCATTACGGCCCGAAGTTCCCTTTCGCAAGGCACTTATTGTTATTGGTTGTGTTTCCCTTACCCGTTCCCTCTATAAATTGCATCAAACTAAACCTAGGGTGGATTTGACTCTTCACTCTTACGGGGACGGCAATCTTTCGTCGGTCCCGCGCACCTTCTAGAGCGCATCAACTCATTCCTCACCATACTTGAAACCTCCTATGGTGATCCATCCTCTTTCTTTAAATCCAACCAACACAAGCTGTCCTTACGCTAACCCAAACCTTATCCTGTTACTCATTTCCCAAAGTTACTAACTACAGACCACCTTATACTAGGTAATGTCTATGATAGGATATCCTTTGTGTTTTCATCCGAACAGCCTAAGTTATTTACTGGGGGCCTGTCACGACATAATTGAATCAATTCCCGGTTATAACAATTTTCTCAATTAATCTATTAATTAATTAATTTTACTAAAATCCAAGGTCTTCCAAATTTGAACAAGGAGTATACTTTTCAGTCATGTATAAATCATAATAAATTTAAGAAAAATACTAATATGTCTAAAAATTATATATCCAAGGTTTGGCAATTTTCACTAAGGTCTAAGGGGCCTAAACATATTTTTGCAATAATCCATTTCTTTCATGTCTAATGAATAAACTACATCAGATTCTCTTTTAAATCATTTGGATTAATTACAGGGTACTAGAAATACCATGAAAATAGTACTATAAAAGTTTCATAATTTTACTGCTAGAAATTAATTTATAATAAATCATTTACTAAAGCCCTAATCTAGCATGCTTGTGAATCAAGTACTATATTCATAACTCCAAAAATCCAGAATAAAATTCCACTAATTCAAAATGATTTAAAAACTCTATTTACCAGCTTTCATAATTTTCCAAAAACTATTTATGTCATAAAATATTTTTAAACCATAAGGCCCTTTAATAACACTTGTGAAAGAACTACTCTATTTATTCAATATAAAATTAAACTAAAATTCATGAGCATTCCCACTAGCCAACAACATTTAATTCCAGAGTTTCAAGGGGGCCTTATTTGAATTAAAAATCTTTAATAAATAAAACATCAAATAGGGCTATACACATATTCATGAATGAAGTTCTAAAAACAATAATGCAAAAATTCTAGTAAAATCAGCCAAGGGTCCTAACTACCCTAGAAACACTCTACCCAAGTTTCATAGCTTTTGAGTGCATTTAAACTACTTCTTTGACCTAAAAGCCTTTCTACTCTAAAACTAGGGTTTAGGTTTTTAGGTACCTACCTACCTCAAAATTCTCTAATATTACAACCAGAGGGTTAAATACCCATTAACTACCTCTCCAAAAAAACCCAAGGCCATATAAGGGCATTTGCCCCTATGTCCTTCACAAGCCCCCAAAGTCCACATTTAGGGTTTGAACCTGGGCCCTAGGGTAAACATACCCTAATCCATCACATTTTCCCTAAGGGAGTTCTTAGGACCATTTAAAACCAGTGGTCAGAATCTAAACCTCTGTTGAGGTGAGATGATCACACAAGTGTCAAAAGTACCTTTTCCATAAGCTTCCCTTCACTAGGTCAAAACTAGGGTTTAGAGGATTCCTATTCAAAACTCAACCAAATGAGTTGAAATTTGAACCAGACCTAGATACCTATCACAGGGACACCTCACCAAAATTTGGGAGGGTATGGAGGTCATTTGACCCTTAAACTATCTTACCCTAGCTTTTCTAGGGTTATGGCAGAACCCTAAGTTACACTATCCCAAATGGTCTCCAATTTTTACAGGAGTTAGTTCTAGGTGATATTGAGTCCCTTTCTAAATTTCAAAGCATTTGGACCAAGGGTCAAGTGTGGGGAATTATTTTAAAATCTGCCCTACATATAGGTCCTACCCTAGAAAAATGGCCCTATAGGTCAGTAGACTTGTCCTAAAAAATTCCTTTACATATCAAACTATAGATAATAAAAATTCCTACAACATTCATGTTGATCATTTTTGATGAACATGCCCCTAAGGGGCCTAAATAATTTTTAGAAGAAATCTGCCCTAGTTGTAGGACATACCCTTACTAAAAAGGCTCTACAGGGCATTCCCCTCATCCAATTTTTCACCACTGCATATCAAATTGTAGGTCTTCAAAAGACCTACCACTTTCATGTTATACACTTTTTCAGTAGGTGCCTCTAAGGGGCCAAAATTCCATTTACAGTAAATCTGTGTAATTAAATACAGAAAATTGAATATTTAAATCATTAAACTTATTTAATAGGGTTGCACGAATCTTAAAGCAAGATCCAACGGCAGCTGGTCATCTTCTCCGATTTGGACCTAAAAAGAGCCCGCACAGGTGGTTTTTACGAGCCCTTTTCTGGCGGCCTGAGGCGGCGCCACCACCGGGAAACATCACCCATTTGTTCCCGGTGGTGGGGGCTATCCACAGCCGGAGCTAGGGCGGCCGGAGGTGGCGGCGCCGCCCTAGCCGAGAGCTTCAAAAGCTCCCGAAAAATGGAAATTTTCTGAAATTTCAAAACTTGGCTCTGGTTCGTTTGGGCATGAAATCAACTTCTAAACATTCCTAGGATCTAAGCATGAGAGAAGGAGAGGAGGACCTTTAACCAAGCTTGTCGGCGAGTGCGGTGGTGGTGCGCCATGGCCGGCGGTGGAGCTTTCCGATGCTTGCAAATTCACTACCAAACAGCCCGGTTTCTTTAGGTGAAGTGTGGAAACGACTTCTCTTGGTCTAGGGAAGCTTTTAAAAGCATCAAATAGGGGGAGAGGGAGGGTGTAGGCTTGATGGCCATTAATGGCCATTAAGATGAAATTTCGGCCATGGAGAAAAACCCTTGAAATTCACCTCCCCTTGGTCCCAATACGTTTGTAAACTCCTAAAAACTGATAGGGGAGATGAATACTAATCAATTGGTGATGAATGGAGGGGTGATTCACCTTCCCCACCATGAATAGCCTTCTTTTTCTCACTTTCTCTCTCCTCCATTAAAGGGCAAATGAAGCTTTCTCTCTCTTCACCATCATGAACGAATTTTCTCATCTCCCTAGCCTATTGGCAGCCCACTAAGGTTTATAATCCCCTTAGGAAAAATCATGAAGGGAGTGGTTCACCTTCCCCCATAAGTGGCCTCTTTAAACACTTTTTCTCTCCTCTTTATTTCTCTAAATTTAGGCTTCTCTCTCTCTCTCTCCTAATCACTAGGTTGACTTGGTCAATCCTCTAGGATATGGGCAGCCAAATTAATACATAATAATCATGCAAGAGATTAGCCTAAGGGGAGGGTGGCTTGAGGTTGGGTTAACCCATAAAGACTAGGTTTGACTTGATTTGGGCTTGGGGTTGACTTGGTCAATTTGACCACTGTGGTTGACCCAAGTGGGTCCTTGGTGACTCCTTGGGCCCACATTATGTCTAAGGGGATCTTTAGAGTCAAAATGAACCTACTAGGCCACCCAAAAATCAGAGTTTAGAAAATTACTATTTGCAGACCAAGAGGGTCTCAATTAGGTTTTTAGGTTACTTGGTCTCCTGGGTTCACCTAGGTTAACTCATAGGACCTAGTTATGCTCAAGTCACTCCTAGGGGGGTCCAATTTGAAAATGGGATGTTACAGGCTCAGCTTGCTGAACTCTATCTCATACTCACCCACCGTAAGCTGCCTTTGCTTCAGATGGAGGAAGTCGTTCATGAGGCGGTCACGCTCGACCGAGGGTAAGAACTTCCTCAATAGCATCTCCTTGAACACCTCCCAAGAGCATCCAGCTACCAAGCTCTCCTTCTCTCTCAGCAACCAACTCTTAGCCAATCTTTTAAGCTGATAGGAGGCTATCATAACCCTTTGATCGTCTGCAATCCCTGAGTACGAGAACATCTCCTCCATGGAGAACAGCCAGTCGTCTATCACCATGAAATCTGCCTTCCCGTCATAAGTGGGAGGGCTCAGCCTCTGAAACTGCGAGATGAAGGCCATCTCTGCTGGCACCGCCACTGGAGGTCTTAAGGGTGAAGGAGGGGGAGGAACATCAATCCCCCCTGCAGGGCCTTGCACTCCCTGAGTCTGACCTGCCACAACTGCTACCAAAGACTGGATCTGGGCTCGCACCTCCACCAACTGCCTGTTCAAGGAATTGCTACTCTGTCGTAGGCTTTCGATTACCGCATCATTATGCGCTCGCGATGACTCACCCTTAGGCAGGGGAGTTGATCTAGTTGAAGGACGTCTTGCCATTCTAAAGTCATAGCAACACTAGTTAGATCCTAGTACAACAGCTAGACCCAACTACTAGTACAGACAATACATATATAGATAGATATGAACTTAAAGCTGCTAAACTTGCTCTGAGAGTTTATCTTTTTACAAAAATTGATGTTATGCCCTAACCTAGGATGGTTAACCACCACCATACTAATTCTTGTGCCTAGATCGGGAATGGATGATTTTATATTATTTTTGACTCGAAAACTTATGTGTGTACATATGTCATCCTGCCAGTCTTTAGCTTGGCACGTTGTGCTTATGCAATGTTATGATATGCATGTTTGTTCTATGCATTCTAAAAAGGCCCTAATGCATGTTATGAGCGGCGTACGCATGAAAATGTTATGTGTTGAAACCGAAAAATCGGTCCCAGTGGAGTCCGACCCTTGCGGAAGGGGTGATCGCACACTTACTTCTCTACCCACAAGCCCAAGTGGCAAGGGAGAAGGACCGGGAACAGACCCAAGGCTTCAGCACGGAGGTCCCTCCACACACCAAGAAGATCTTAGAGCACTTCCCCTCCTTAGTCAAGTGCCGAAGCTAAGGTACCTCAGAAAGCACTAGAAGACCGGGCACAAGAAAGTGTCCCTTCTGAGGTACCCCTTGGGTCCTATTTATAGGAAAAGATGGTCTGCAAATAACCAGGCGTCACTGTTTTCGAGGAATATAAGCAATCCAAGAAAAAGGGGGTAACATGGTAAAAAAACACCCCACAACTGAAGGGCGAGCCGTCCCTGAGAAGAGCTCATTGAGTGGGGGTGACGAGCACGGGCACGAGAAGGCTCCCCCTGCGCCGAGGTGAAGAGGGGCGAGTAAACTCGCCTCTCGCAGCGCCGTGGACCTGGCTCGCCTCGCCTCAAGCTTGGGAAAGTCGGGCCTGAATCCCCTGCTCGCCGATGACGACCGCGCGGGTACTCGCCAACCCCGTGGCTCTAGACGAGCATGTACTCAGCCGGGCCCACGATGAACGGCTTCCTCTCGTCGGGCTCAGCTCCATGATCTTCGAGCTCGGCTTCCTCTCGTCGGGCTCAGCTCCACGATCTTCGAGCTCGGCCCGACAATTGCCGAGCCCGTACTCGGCATGCTGGGCTCGGCATACCCTGCTGAACTCGCCTGGGGCTCGGGGGCGGTCTGGGCCGGCCGGATCGGCTCCTGTTAGCTCACTCGCTGGATACGGGGTTGTACACAATCCCCGCTCTTTGCGAGGTTGGCGCAAACTCGGAAAGAAACATCCAACCCACTAGGATCCTGCGAGTGCGACAGGAGCCGAAAAGAATCTCTTGGTAGGACCCACCGGTGGCTATATATACATGCCCTGCCTGCTCGACTGACCTCCGCCCCTCTCTTTACTTAAGCCCTGTCGAGATGCCACTCCCAAAAGAAGTCATGGAACGACTCGCGAAATCCCGTGAGGAGACCTCCCTTCGCGCTGCGGCCCTGACGGATCTGAGCGCCCCGGCTCGCCGTTTTGTAGAATTTGGCTCGGCCAAGAGGGTGAGACCTTTTACTCCCGAGGCCGAGCACATCTTCACTGACCTAAAGAACACTTTGGCCAATGGCTCCGACTCTTCCAGCCGTTCTGCCATGGCCCCTCATGACAAAGACTTTGTGGATCTTACCGCCGAACAGGACCAAGGCGGCGAGGTCTCCACGCCAAGGGTCGAGAGTCTACCTGCCAAGGGGCCCGAGTCACCCTCTGACCCGCGCCCGCGAGACTCGCCCCTTGTGGAGCCGGACTCGCGGGGGCTGGTATCGCCGGCTCGCCTTCACTCTCAACAACCCTCCACTGCTCCTGCGGCTACCGGGGTGGATGTCGAGCACACATCTGCTCCCGCTTCCACCCGAGATCTTGAAGGTATGTCCCTGACCCCCTCATTTTGCGTACGATTCTAACTGACGCTCGCTCCTCCCACTCGCTATCTCGATTTCCCTGTGCAGGCCTCCCTAACCGATCTGGGGCTGATGACGCAGCCGAGCAGGCCGTCTACTCGCCCCTTCCATCGCCGCGCGCTTTGGAACTCTTCTTGGACTCAGAGGTGGACAGCCCCGAACGGTCGAGGCGGAGCCAACTGGTCCTCAAAAAGTTAGTACGCGAGCTCCAGGAGCTGAAGAAAGAAAATTCCAGACTACAGGAGGAATGAGCGCGACTTGCTGGCGAGCCGAGGGTCAGCTCGGTATATGCGGCGACGTCTTCCTCCATACTCTTCGACGAGATTGACGAGAACCTGCGAGCGGCGAACAGGAACCTGGGGCAGCTTCGACAACTTTTTGCGCAGCGGCTGGCGGCATCGGGTCGGCGAGACCGGGGTAATTGAGGACGGCTCCCTTACGAGCCGACCGGTACTCGCCCCCACTGTCGCTTGGTTTATGCGCGCGCTTTTCTGCTTTTCTCTGTTCTGGACAATTTGCTTTTCTAATGCTAATAAAGTGTATAAATTTTTATCATGCGAGCGAATCTTTTCTCCCTCGAGCGGTGCGTGCCTTTTCGAATTCCTCAGCTAGGCTCGCCTAGGTCGGCGAGTAGAGAGCGGCGAGATGGGATACGCGAAAATAGGGTATGCGAGTCGGGCTGGTCAATCGGTTTCGCTTCCCCTCCCATTTTCTATAAATAGGGATCCCCACCTACCCCCAGCTACGCCTTTATTGCCTTCTCATTTCTTCCTTCCCTTGCTCTCCCTACCTATTGCTCGCGTGCTTTTGTTCCCTCAACGAGCATGGGTAAAGGAAACCCTGACTCCGAGGGCCGCTCCATGTGCGCCCAGAACTTCACAGACCACTGTTTCTTCGAGGGTAACACCACGGCGAGCGAGCTCGCCGAGTTTGTGGCGGATCATGTCCCCGCCAGCTTTGTGGCTCGCCTCCCGGCGGAGCATGAGGCCATCAACTCATTCTTTGAGGATGAGCTCGCCTTCCCCATCTCGCACTTTGAGGTGGGGTTGCGCCTGCCGCTCCGGCCGGAGGTCTGCTAGGTACACAAGTACTACGGCGTTGTGCCCGCGCAGCTCAACCCCAACGCCATCGCGATGATAGTGGGGTTTGCCTGCTACCTCCGCCGTGAGCGGATCGAGTTCAACCTCACTGTCTTCCGCAAGCTCTTCTCCTACAAAGCCAACGCCGACGGGGTCGCCTTCTTCGGCGGTACGTCCATAAAGATCCGCGAGGTCGCCAACAAAAATCACAACTGGATGTCGAAGATCGCCTTCATCCGGGGCGACCTCGGCAACATTCCCTTCTCGCCCCTGCAGAAGAGCGAGGAGGTGTACTGGCCGTCGTCCGTGTCTGGCAATGATGTCGAGCTCCACAAGTTCTTTCTGTACAAGGACTTTGAAGTCGCCTTCCTCCGTCGCGGCCTCGAATCCCTGCCGCCTGTCCTTCCTGGTGAAGGTTTATCTCGCCCACCTTCTGCTCGCCACTTGGCCTAATCGATCAGAACCTTATTTTTTTGGCTAAGTTTTTTTTGTAGGGGAGCGATTGATCCCGGTGAACCCTCCCTTTGCCGACCCGGGAGTGTTTTCGGACCCGCTTGAGCGGGCCCGAGCCGCGGTTGAGGCGTGCCGGGAAGAGAAGCTCAGAGGCAAGCCCTCCAATAAGAGGTGGTTGGAGCTTGGGGGGCCGAGCTCGGTTCACCGCCCCCGGGCCCCTAAAAAGGCGAGGGTGGTCTCGCGAGGCCTGCCACAGCAGCCCGTGTCGCCCGTCAGGTTCATGAGCTCGCCGGAGGTTTTCTCTGACGATGCTCCGGCGAGCCCGCTGAAGGAGACATCATCCCCCCGCGGGAAGAAGCGCGGGTCCTCTCCTCCTTCCGTCGAGGAGGTTGCCCCCAGTGGCTCGGGAGCTCCAAAGGACCACCCCCACTTCGGGAAGGGGGGAAGGAGCAAGGATGTGGCTGGCGAGCCGATGCTGCTCTGGGATGAGGAAGCCCACCACATCTCCGTCTCCACTCGCGCTCCCTCCTGGGGAGCTCGCCGGCCTCCCACGGGCCATGCGTTTGCCCTTGGCTTCGGCCTCTATGGCTTGGAGGGCGCCGATGCCTACAAGAACTTGACTCCTCGGCAGATAGGCCACGAGGGTCTACAGGCTCATCTGAGGGCCTTCGAACTTCACCATATGATGGTCCGTCGCGGATTCCAGCTCAGCCAACTCCTGGTAAAAGCCGAGCAGGAGCGCGAACTGGCGGCGGAGAAAGCTGCTGACGCAGAGCGGCGGTTCGGCATTGCCGAGCGCTTACTCGACGAGGCCTCGGGCGGGCTGGTAAGAGCCGACCAACTATCTTTTTAACTTAAAAAATATTTTACCGAGAATCTGACCTTTTTGCTTTTCAGGATGCTGAGTCCACCAAGATATTTCAGGCTCGCGCTAGCGAGTTGGAGGGCGAGACTGCCCTGCTGCGGCTCCGCCTCGCGGATCAGGAGGCCAGCTCGCGCGAGCAGGAGGCCCTTGCTGCTCGGTCGGCGACCGAGGTGGAGGCGCTAAAGGAGCAGAACCGCTGTCTCCAAGGCGAGGTCCGTCGGCTGACGGAAGCCCTCTTCCCCCTAGACAGTGCCGAGCCCCCTTTCCCCTACAAGCGGCCCCGGGTTTTCGGCAAGGGGGAGGTCATGGAGCGGCTGCGAGTCAACTCGATCGAGTCTGCTGAATGCCTCCGGGACGCCATGAAAGGATCGGGAATTCTGGCCGAGGGCTGCGAGGAGGTGGCGGTCCGGGATCTTCTGCCGAGCCTGTTCCCGCCGTCCCCGCCCAGCGAGAAGGAGGAGAGCTTCGGCTCCCTCTTCGATGGGGCGAAGGACAAGGAAAAGTCGCTCGGAGGCGAGGAGGATCGCCATTCAGGAGAGGAGGGCGAGAGCTGACCGAACTCCCCCCCCCCCTTTCTCTTCTCTTTCTTCTTGTAATCATCCCCCCCCTTTTTGTAATCTCGCCGGGGAGAGCCCTTCCCCTTTTTGCAAATATAATGAAAAGAATTTTTCTATCTCTTTTTTACCTTCAACGCTAGAATGCACGTGAGTTAGGATTCGCGCTCGGCGAGAGGCCTTGAGCATTGGCAGCGACCAAACCCGCGATTTCTCGGCCTACTCGCTATGTGACCTTTGCGAGAGCGGCCTCCGCAGGTGTCTGCCTATCATTCTGGGAAAAGATCTACTGCTGAGCTGACCCCTGCGAGTCCAGGCTCGCACGGGAGGCACATTTTTCCTTCGACTAGGTGGGGCAAAAAACCCTTTCTAGTCAGACAACCAAGGGAAACAGGACCCGTTGGACTCCATGATTGTTGAACATCCTCAGGGCTCAGCCCCAGGGTCATGGCGACGTCCATCGAGACCCCGGCCCTGCCAGCTTGGAAGGAGCCTGGCAGCGGGGGAATCGAGACCTAACCCCAGAGCGAGAACACTTAGAACATTTTCCTCTCCCGGGTGCTACCACCAGGCCTGTCAGCTGGATGAGAGTCTGAGGGCGGGTGTTGAACATCCTCCGGGCTCAGCTCCAGGGTAATAACGACGTCCATCGAGACCCCGGCCCTGCCAGCTTGGAGGGAGCCTGGCAGCGGGAGAATCAAGACCTAACCCCAGAGCGAGAATACTTAGAACATTTTCCTTTCCCGGGTGCTACCACCAGGCCTGTCAGCTAGATGGGAGCCTGAGGGCGGGTGTTGAACATCCTCCGGGCTCAACTCCAGGGTCATAACGACGTCCATCGAGACCCCGGCCCTACCAGCTTGGAGGGAGCCTGGCAGCGAGAGAATCGAGACCTAACCCCAGAGCGAGAATACTTAGAACATTTTCCTTTCCCGAGTGCTACCACCAGGCCTGTCAGCTAGATGGGAGCCTGAGTGCGGGTGTTGAACATCCTCCGGGCTCAGCTCCAGTGTCATAACGACATCCATCGAGACCCCGGCCCTGCCAGCTTGGAGGGAGCCTGACAGCGGGAGAATCGAGACCTAACCCCAGAGCGAGAATACTTAGAACATTTTCCTTTCCCGGGTGCTACCACCAGGCCTGTCAGCTAGATTGGAGCCTGAGGGCGGGTGTTGAACATCCTCCGGGCTCAGCTCCAGGGTCATAATGACGTCCATCGAAACCTCGGCCCTGCCAGCTTGGAGGGAGCCTGGCAGCGGGAGAATCGAGACCTAACCCCAGAGCGAGAATACTTAGAACATTTTCCTTTCCCGGGTGCTACCACCAGGCCTGTCAGCTAGATGGGAGCCTGAGGGCAGGTGTTGAACATCCTCCGGGCTCAGCTCCAGGGTCATAATGATGTCCATCGAGACCCCGGCCTTGCCAGCTTGGAGGGAGCCTGGCAGCGGGAGAATCGAGACCTAACCCCAGAGCGAGAATACTTAGAACATTTTCCTTTCCCGGGTGATACCACCAGGCCTGTCAGCTAGATGGGAGCCTGAGGGCGGATGTTGAACATCCTCCAGGCTCAGCTCCAGGGTCATAACGACGTCCATCGAGACCCCGGCCCTGCCAGCTTCGAGGGAGCCTGACAGCGGGAGAATCGAGACCTAACCCCAGAGCAAGAATACTTAGAACATTTTCCTTTCCCGGGTGCTACCACCAGGCCTGTCAGCTAGATGGGAGCCTGAGGGAGGGTGTTGAACATCCTCCGGGCTCAACTCCAGGGTCATAACGATGTCCATCGAGACCCCAGCCCTGCCATATTGGAGGGAGCCTGACAGCGGGAGAATCGAGACCTAACCCCAGAGCGAGAATACTTAGAACATTTTCCTGAGTGTTTTTGATGCACTTCCACGAAAGTTCCGCCACATCACATGTCATTGTTACGATTATTGTGAAAAAGGGAGGCTCGAAGGAGTGAAGCACATTGCATTGAGAAAAAACTGAGGCACGTACAAACATTCAGGAATAGAAGCGTTTCAGGTCGTCGCCGCTCCAGGTGTGGCTCAAAGTCTCGCCTTCCACATTTTGGAGGCGGTACCCTCCTGATTTTAATGTCTCCCTTACGATGTAGGGCTCCTCCCAGTTTGGATGGAGCTTGCCTACGGCCGCCGATCTTCCCGCCGCATCGACCTTCTTCAGAACCAGGTTGCCTTCCACAAACTGCTTGACCCGGACATGCTTGTCAAAATACTTAGCCATTCTCCGCTTGAATTCCTCCTGCCGAACCGCGGAGAGGTCGCGCACTTCCTCTATCAAGTCCAAGGAGAGTCGTTGTTCTCCCTCATTCTCAACTCTCCACTCCTCCCTTGCAGCTTTCGCTTCAGCGACCCTGGGAGTACGGACCTCAAGTTCAATGGGGAGCACCGCCTCGCTTCCGTGAGATAGTTTAAAGGTGTCTCCCCCGTGGCGGTGTTGGGAGTAGTCCTCATGGCCCAGAGGATCGAGGGGAGTTGCTCTACCCAATTCCCCTTCAATTTTTCCACCTTCTTTTTTAGGAGGTTCACGATAATCTTGTTGGCCGCCTCTACCTGCCCGTTGCTCCTTGGGTGGTGGACAGAGGCAAACCTGAGGTCGATCCCGAGCTCTTCACAGAACTTGATGAACTCGTTGCTGGTGAATTGCGGTCCGTTGTCGGTGACGATGGCTTGGGGCATCCCATGCCATCAGATGATCTCCCCCCATACGAAATTTCGAATGATCTGAGAGGTGACCTTGGCCAAAGCCTTCACCTCCATCCACTTGGAGAAATAATCGATCATTACTAGCAAGAATCTCCTCTACCCGCTTGCCTGGGGGAAGGGACCTACCATGTCCATTCCCCAAATTGCAAAAGGCCAAGGGGCCGTGATACCCCTGAGTTGCTGAGCCGGTTGCAGTTGGAGGGGGGTAAATAGTTGGCACTTATGGCATTTTTTGACAAATTCTATGGCATCGTGCCCCAGGGTAGGCCAGAAGTAGCCCTGCCTGATGATCCTTCCCTCCAGGGTCCGACCTCCCGAATGACTCCCACATTCCCCAGAGTGGACTTCTTCCAAAATCCTCGACACCTCCCCCTCCGCCACGCAACGAGCCAGTAATCCTGAAAGGGTCTTGCGGTAAAGTTGCCCGTCGCGCAAGAGGTAATATGCGGACTTCTACTTGAGCTTCTTTTGATCCATCCCTTCTGGGTATTCTCCCATGGACAGGTAGGTGGTGAATGGGTCCATCCATGTGGACCGCCGATCTATCTCCATCAACTCTCCTTCCTCCAGGGATGGGTGGAAAAGGTCCGTGATAGTGCCCCCCACCCGAGGGCTGTGCTTGGCGAGGTGGTCGACTTGTTCATTTTCCTCCCACGGCACATGCTGAATGGAGAAGGTTTGGAACCCCCCAATAATTCCCTTAACCTTGGCCAGATATCGTTGCAGGGTGGGCTCCCTCGCCTCGAACTCCCCGTTGATCTGGGAGGCTACTACCATAGAGTCAGTGAGGACCTTCACATCATGCACTCCCAATTCCTTGGCCAGGCGCAGTCCTGCGATTACCGCCTTGTACTCGGCCTGGTTGTTGGTTATGGAGAAATGTATCACCACCGATTGCTCAATCTGGGTCCCTTGGGGACTCTCCAAGACGACCCCAACCCCCAAGGAGTGTTTCCCTGAAGCCCCATCCACCATCACCTTCCAAGTGACGGGGCAAGTGAGTTTGTCTTCTGCTACCTCGACCACATAGTCAGCCAGGAAGTCAGCCATTGCTTGCGCCTTAATCGCGAGTCGAGTGACAAAGGAGATGTCAAACTCGCTCAACTCTACCGATCACTTGGCGAGTCTTCCTGAGTGCTCTACTCCCTCGAAGATGTTGCGGAGGGGGTGGTTGGTTACCACCTGGATGGAGTGTGCCTGGAAGTAGGGCCTGAGCCTCCGGGCCGAGATGATTAGAGCGAAGGCCAACTTCTCCAAGATGGGGTAGCGGAGTTCCGCCTTCCTCAGGACCCTACTCACATAATAGATGGGCAGCTGCTTTCTTCCCTCTTCCCGAACTAAGACAGAACTTACGGCCTCCCCCCCGACCCCTAAATACAAAAACAAGTCCTCCCCCTCCTTTGGTCCTTGGAGCAAGGGGGCCTGAGTCAACTGCCTCTTCAAGGCCTGGAATGCTTCCTCGCACTCCGGAGTCCATTCGAACTTCCGACCTCCCCTCAAGGTCTTGAAGAAGGGAGAACACCTCTCCCCGGCCCGGGAGAGGAACCTGCTCAGTCCTGCCAGATTCCCTGTCAGCCATTGTACCTCCTTCGCATCCCGAGGTGGCCCCAACTCCATAATCGCCCGGACCTTGTCAGGGTTGGGTTCGACTCCTGCGGGGGTGAGGAGATGACCCAGAAATTTGCCTTTGCTCGCCCCGAAGATGCACTTCAGAGGATTCAACCTCATCTTGTATTTATGCAAGGTGCCGAAGGTCTCCTCCAGATCCTAGAGGTGAGAATCGACCTCCCGGCTTTTTACCATCAGGTCATCCACGTACACTTCCAAGTTCCTTCCCTTCTGCCCCTGGAATACACGGTCCATCATCATCTGGTATGTTACCCCTGCATTCTTTAACCCAAAAGGCATCATCTTATAGCAGTAGCATCCATCTCCCGTGATGAACGAGACATTCTTTATGTCAGGAGGGTGCATCCTGATTTGATGATAACCTGAAAAAGCATCTAAAAAACTCATTACAGAGAAACCAACGGCTGAATCTACCAGCGCGTCAATTCTAGGCAAGGGGTAACAATCCTTCGGACATGATTTATTAAGTAGTGAAAAATCTACACACATCCTCCATCGGCCGTCCCCTTTTTTCACCATTACAACATTCGAGACCCAGCCGGGGTATTGAATTTCGGAAACGAAGCCGGCCTTAAGGAGCTTGGCGACTTCCTCCCTGATGGGTTCAGCCAGTTTGTCTGTGATGGACCTCCTCTTCTGTTGGATGGGGCGAGCCTCCGGGTGTAGATTGAGGCGGTGGCAGACGACGTCGGCATCGATCCCAGGCATCTCTGCTGCGCTCCAGGAGAAGACATCCACATTCTTTTGGATGCACTCCAGCATCCTGCCTTGATCTTCCGGGGTCAGCCCCCCACTGATGCGGACCTTCTCCACCCTGCCATCCTGGGTGAGGACTTCCATCTCCACTACCTCCTCGGCGGCCTCCAACCGGGACTACTCCTCCCACTCTGCGGTGTCCTCCCCCCTTGGAGTAAGGACCTCCCCTCCTTCTACGATCATCGCCTCAACTAACTCCTCTGGGAATACCTCCTTGTTGGGTACTGTATCCACAATTACCTGGATTTGAGGAAGCCACCTGTCAAGCTAAGATGAATCCACAATGTATTTGATGAATTATTCTCTAGTTGTACTTGCAGATATTCCATGCTAAGTACACACCAATGTCAGGGTGCAGTGGGTCAATATACACGGGTCTGTGCAACGTAATCCCTCGTTGAGCAGATCATTGTGTTGGCCTACGTGTACTCTCTCTATTGGGGTGTACTTAATTTCAGGTACAGGGCTATGATAAAGCAAGAGCAGACAAGGAGCAAGGATGGGCCAAAGACCAGCTCAAGGGGAGAAAGAGGAGAAACAGCCTAAGTACAAATCGACGAGAATCACTAAGTGATTCTCGCCGATTCGGCGAGAATCACTAGTGATTCTCGCCGAGTCGTCGAGAATCACTAGCTGATTCTCGCCGGTTGAAGCCGGCAGCTTCGTCACAGACAGGGAAATTTTCTAAGGCAGAATCGTCGAGAATTACTTATGATTCTCGCCGATTCGTCGAGAATGACCTTGCATTCTCGACGATTCGGTGAGAATCAAAAGTGACTCCCGCCGATTCTCCCCGGCTTCTGTATCTGTGCAGTCAGATTTCGGCTAAGTAGAAGTCGGCGAGAATCATAAGTGATTCTCGCCGATTCGGCGAGAATCACCTATGATTCTCGCCGAATTTGACTTGGCAATTTTTCTGAAAGTTCTGGACCGGTCCAAGTTACCTGCAGCTGTTTGAACCGGACTTTGGTCCTTACCTTGGTGGGACCCACAACGGTCATCTTCTTGACCTAGGGTATAAATACGATACATTGTGAACAGTAAAAAATACGGATATACGGTATTTCAAAAAGAACGAGCGGCCGACGACAAACCCTAATCTCGCGATCTTGCTCCGCCGGTCATCTCCGCCGCTCGCACGGTTGTCGCCGCTGTTGATCTCAGGGTCTTCCAGATCTCCAGCGACAGAAGCTTAGGCTAGCATAGCGTCTCACGCGTCTAACGAGAGATCCCTTGTCTCTTGATTCGTTGATCGGGAAAATCTTTCCCTTCCGAATCGATCGAGACGATCGATCCTTGTGCGACCGTTGGTAGATCTTGCTCCCTTTGCTACGAAGTCTGAATCAAGTTGGCACTACTGCTGCTCTTCATCGCCGCTGCTGATTCCGAGAAAGTTGCCGCCGCCTCAAGCCGCCGCCGATCTCGGGAAAGATTCACTCCAAGTGAGATCTAGGGATGTGCACTCTTCGTTGTCTTCAAGAGCACGTCGTCAAACGAAGAGGGCCACCCTCTCTCCAAACGTCGTTTGTATTTCTTACAAGCTAGATTTTATTTTCCTTGTAACGGACCGATTGGTCCCTAGTTGTAAGGGTTGGGTGCAACCCGGACTGTGGGAGTGTTGACTCCTACGTGTGGAAGGGTTCCTTCCGTGAGTGCAAGGATTGGATTTCAATCCTGTTGGTGAAGTGACCAAGTCGTCCCGTGTTGGGAGATAGGTCGAAGGGGGAAAGTGGACGTACCCAAATCGGGGAACCACTATAAATTGTCTGTGTATTTTCTGTGCTTGGTTGTTTTGTTTTCTGGTGCAGGTAAAATCATAATTCCGCAAATACGCGACAGAGACACCTATTCCCCCCCCCCCCCCCATAGGTGAACATAGTTGACACTAGGTGGACTTTCAAGTGGTATCAGAGGGAGGTTACTCATCAAAGGGGTTAACACCTCGAGTAAGCTCCTGCATCTAGTGTCAACTAGAAGATTAGACTCACGCATGGAGTTGGACTATGATGTCCATCCTCTAAGACTCCCCTCATGTACAAAGGAGTATTATCCTATCTGGAAGATGAGAGTTATGTTTCATCTGGAGGCAATCGACCCTCGGGTGTCAATCATCTTGGAAGAGGGTCCCTTCATTCCCATGAAGGCTTCTGAGTCTGGAGAGGATATCCTTATCCCCAAGAGTTCCGAAGAGATGTCTGAGACCGAGCTCTCACTGTACAACTTGGATAAGTTAATACGTCAGATCATCACTGACATCTGGTCTGGTGTATCTCGTTCAAGAGTGGACAAGTGTAGAACAGCCAAGTCCATGTGGCAAACCATCTCAGACCTCATGGAGGGATCAGAGAAAGCTGGTACCGGTTGTCAGCAAGAGGATGAAGCCTATGTAGGAGTCCTTATTTCTGAAGATGAAGGGCATGACCAATATGTCAATATCAGGGCTCCTGTGTCCTTGTTAGAGACTGAAGAAGAAGCTGAGGAAAGCAGTTCTGATGAAGCTAACACAACAGTTTCTGCCAATCTGGATGGTAACCTTGAACAACAAAGTCTGAAGCAGGTAACTTCTTCCTCATGCCCCTCTCCTCGTGAAGTTCCTGAAGACAGGAATAGTTTTGAGAGTAGTCCTGCCAATGATGCATGGGATACACATAGCTTCACTCAACCGATCGATAATCGTGATTCCCTTGAGAGTGCCCTTCAGACGAGCAACTTACTTGTTGAGGAACAAGCTAAGGAGATTGCTCAGCTGAAGATTTTGATGAATCTCCAATTGGAATCCATCAAAGTAAAGGACTCTCAGATCTCGGATCTAGAAAATCGTCTAGAGACCGAGAAGAGGATAGTTTCCAATTTTTCCAAGATTGATGCTATCAAGAGGAAGGCAGAAAATGGGTGGATCTCCCAAATCATTAAGTCATGGAGAAATGGGGAAACGGTGTTCAGACCCCCCACCCCGAGTAGGAAGGACACTCACCATGCCTTCAGGTATGACCATAGGAATAACCATGGTCACTGCAAGAATGATCAGTCCTCTTGTGGGAGCACTCAGAATGCAAGGGCTGTCATGGCCACCCAGAAGAGAATACCTCCGGCTTCCACCAAGCCCTTTGTATTCTCGGCCACAGCCCCTATTCGTCATGAATCTGCCTGCATCAGCTCACAATGCGCCTCTCACCTCCCTAGGACTCTGGAAAGGAGGGATAGAAATCATGTTGTTAGGACTCATGAGGTCTTTGGAAGGGGGCTGACTGAAAAGAAGGCACCACCTTCCAGGCCTCATGACGCCTGCCATATGCATTCTTTCCACCCCTCCAATAGTCACGGTGGAAGAGACAATTCTGTGAGCATATCTGGCTCTATTCCGTTTAGACCCAGAACTATGACTATCTCTGTCATGGGTTCAGGTCACAAGCGGCAATACAACATTCATGAGTGTTGGTGTTGTGGCAAAGTGGGTCATTTTGCCATAGACTGTTGGCACAACCAATCTGCTTCAATGGCAAGGGGACTTCCACATCCTCGGGGCAATGTTAGTCTTCCCACCAGGATTCCTGAGGGGAGGCACCCAAATTATTATGCTAACAGGAACCTAGGACCCAATACATATTGGGCTCCTAAGGTAAGGTAATATTCTTTGGTGCAGGGTAGTCTAGACTTCCGAGTCATGATGGGAGCTAGACAGAAGATGTTCCTAGAATAATCTGGAACAAGCATCTGGAACGCAAGAAGTACTATCCTCAAAATTGAACACCTGGTATGCTCTTCAAAGGATCTAAATGATGAATCTTACAATCTCAGGTATCATTGATCAGCCTAAATAATTGAGTCATATTGTGTCGTCACATACATATATATATATATATATATATATATATATATATATATATATATATATATATATATATATATATATATATATATATATATACATATATACTTTTATACATCTATGTGTCAGTAAATCTCTGAAAAATTCGAGAAGGCACATCAATACGCATATATTACAAGTTGAAAATTAAAGTTATGAAATCTGCTAGCCAATGTTAGTAAGTTAGAAATGTCAAAGTTGCTATGACTCCTAAGCTGTGTGGTATGGTAAAACACTCCTGGAGTCATAAATGATCTTCTCGACTTCGTTACAACCTTTGACATAAACGTTATGGTGAAATATAGGTGGACCTTCAAGTAGTATCCTTGACAACCCCGGACAAATAAAATTGAAATTCCGGCAATTCTCATCGAACCGAAGCTCTTAAAACCGGTTATAGCTCATTTCCCGCCGACCCATCGAATCTCGCCGACCCAGTAAATACCGCCGACCCTTCGACTTCCCGTCATCCCTTCTACTTCCCAGCATCCCTTCGACTTCCCGTCATCCCGCCGACCTGGTCTCAAAGCTCTCCCGATTCCAAGTTCCTTGCCGATTCGTCGCCGACCTGGTTTCCGACTCTTCGTTTCCCGAAGCTCTCCCGCTACTAGGTTCTTCGACTTCGACTTCATCGTGACCTAACAACCCTCCGGAAGACCTCTTACAACCGGAGTCACGCCCTCGCTTGGCCTCGACTCGGCTCGCCGCATCTTACGCAACGTGGTGCCGGAACCCTCACTGCGTCTCCTCCTAAGGTAATGCCTCTCTTATCCCAACCGTGCCTTGCGCATTAGTATAGACATTACTCTCAACCTCTTAGTTTCGTCGATCCTTAGAATTGGAACTTGATATTCCCCTTCTTCCTAGTTTGCTATGGCTCCAAGGACCACCGCTGTGCTGGTCACTGGCTGTGAATTAGTTCGAACCGGGTTCTCACACGCCTCGGATGAGTTCAAAAACATCATCATCATGCTGGAAGAGGCTGGAATCACGTTTGTACTGGAGCATCCCTGCAAAATTCTGGATAAAGAAGTGATGGAGTTCTTTGCAACCGCCAAACTTCGGAATGAAGACTCTATCATCAAGAGTAAGGTCGCCGGTGCACGGATCAAGATGTCTGCCAGGACACTGACTCAATGCTTGCAGCTGTACAGTTCTGAGCACGAGGATTATCTGGAGGAACATGATAGAGCCAGGACCCTATTATTCTGTGGGCTAGCAAGGGGCACCAGATCTATAAAAAGAAAAGAAATGAATGAGGAGGGGAAACTCTTGTCCGACATCATTGGGAAGGTACTGATATGCAAACCAGGCTCACACGACCACATTTCAGCCGACATGTTCAAGATTCTTGTGGTGATTGTCTGTCGAAAGAGATTCAACTGGGGGGCCATGCTTTTCGAGAAGATCAAGGACACCCTCAGATCTCCAAGCTTTGGACGAATCATCAGTCTATTTCTCAATCAGTTGAACGGAGATAAGTTCGACATGAGCAAAGGAGTTCCCTTGCATTATTTGAAGAAAATGGACTCCAGCGTCTTTGACAGATGGGAGCGAGTCATAGGGCGAGCGGCAGAGGTAGTTGAACAAGAAGAATCTCCTGCCGAGGACAACAGAACTTCAGCAGATCTCTTGGCAGCCCCCAGTGAAGTTCCTGACGCCCTGATTGCAGGAACTGAGGGGGAGCCGATAACCGATTCTGCAAACATTCTGTCTGATATTTCTCTGATAGCTCAAGATGCTGTGAAAATGGTGGCAAAAGAAGTGGCAGATGATGCGGAGGCTAAGGATGATGAGGAGGAAGAGGAAGAAGCAGAAGAAGTGGCAGATGGTGAGGAGGCTGAAACTGAGGAGGAGGAAGAGGAAGAAGTAGAAAAAGATGTGCACATCACTGATGATAATGGTGATCATTTGGAGACAGAGATAGATAAAGAAGTACCTGAGAACGAGAAAGCAGCAGAGGCTCAGGAGGATGCTGAGGTTCCGTCTGAGGAACAAGCTCCTAAGCAATTAGATGCAAGAATGGAGGGGGAGCAATCCTTTGTTCCCCCTGTGGAGTCCATCCTACTATCAAGCTCTCCAAGTGCTTCTGAGGGGGAGGCTAACCAAGGTATGCCTGCAGCTCCTCCACTTCAAGATAACTTAGCAAATCACACTGTAAATATTGTCCAAGGGATCCTAGATGAGGTCAAGAGATCGTTTAAGAAGTCCCACAAATCCGTGCTAAAGAGACTACAAGAATCTGAGGACCTCATGCTCAAGAACATTGTGCAGATCAACCATAAGTTAGATGAGATGGAGAAGAAATTTAATGACAAGTATACACAGGCAGGCACAGCAATAACTCTTCTCATGCAAGGACTCAAAAAGAATACTGATGACCTGGGAGTGGTCAATAGTAATGCACATGTTGTGGCAAATAGCATACAGAAATTTGATGCCAACATGGTGCTCCTCAATCAAAATCAACAAGCCCTGCTGACTGAATTCTCCAAATCTTTGAAGCATATAGATGAGTCCCTGCACTCCTATGCAAACTCCATAGCACTCGAAGCCAAAAAGGGGGAGCAGGAATATACTACTAAGATGGAAGGGCTTCAGCACATCATCATTGAAAACTTCGATCAGTCAAATGTTTTTGTATATGACAGTTGCC
This sequence comes from Platanthera zijinensis, assembly GCA_039513925.1. Taxonomy (NCBI): domain Eukaryota; kingdom Viridiplantae; phylum Streptophyta; class Magnoliopsida; order Asparagales; family Orchidaceae; genus Platanthera; species Platanthera zijinensis. Next base: position 65,375,625 of record CM077095.1, on the reverse strand, counting down.
AGTGGTTGCTTAACCAAGCTTTAGGCAATAATATACCTGAGGTTAATCATGTACATGAAACCACTGAGCACAATACTGTGGATGATGAAGGGGCAAGTGCAGAGGCTGTTCCGTTGAGCGAAGCTGAGATGAAGAAAGCTGCTGAAAGGGCTGAACGCAGAACTTGGTTTGATCAAGTTGCCTTAGCTAAAGCCAAAGGAAAAAGGCAGATCCAAGAGGGAACATCAAGAGAAACACCAGCTGAAAAGAGGACCCGATTGACGGAGGAGGATGTGAGAAATGAAAGATGGAGTCCTGTATCAAAAAGTATCATCTTGGACACATTCTTGTTACAGCAGAAGGGGCACATAAAACGAAGTGAGGTATATAGTCAATACGAATGGGAGAGGCACAAAGAATTTGAAGCCAAACGCAACTTATTTTTCAGAAATAATACAGTGACAGATAAAGTTCCTCCTCCCAGATATCATCCTAAGCCCAAAGAATATTTCGAAAGACAGAGCAAGAAATTCCTGGCCCAGAAGCTCAAGGATGATCTTGCTAAGGAAAAATAGGCTTAGGACCTTTTTGTCCCTCACTGCACATCTTTGTTTTTATATTGTCTTACGAACAAGTATTGTGGTTTTATATAAATATATATATGTGATGACATGTTGTGACTCAAGTATTATTTTGTCTGTTCTTATTGTCTTAAGGTTTTAATTATTCTGTGGGTGGTGGTATTCATCTTAGCTAGTAGGATTTTGGCTTCGTCAAATGGGGGGAGATTGTTGGGTACTGTATCCATAATTACCTGGATTTGAGGAAGCCACCTGTCAAGCTAAGATGAATCCACAATGTATTTGATGAATTATTCTCTAGTTGTACTTGCAGATATTCCATGCTAAGTACACACCAATGTCAGGGTGCAGTGGGTCAATATACACGGGTCTGTGCAACGTAATCCCTCGTTGAGCAGATCAGTGTGTTGGACTACGTGTACTCTCTCTATTGGGGTGTACTTAATTTCAGGTACAGGGCTATGATAAAGCAAGAGCAGACAAGGAGCAAGGATGGGCCAAAGACCAGCTCAAGGGGAGAAAGAGGAGAAACAGCCTAAGTACAAATCGACGAGAATCACTAAGTGATTCTCGCCGATTCGGCGAGAATCACTAGTGATTCTCGCCGAGTCGTCGAGAATCACTAGCTGATTCTCGCCGGTTGAAGCCGGCAGCTTCGTCACAGACAGGGAAATTTTCTAAGGCAGAATCGTCGAGAATTACTTATGATTCTCGCCGATTCGTCGAGAATGACCTTGCATTCTCGACGATTCAGTGAGAATCAAAAGTGACTCCCGCCGATTCTCCCCGGCTTCTGTATCTGTGCAGTCAGATTTCGGCTAAGTAGAAGTCGGCGAGAATCATAAGTGATTCTCGCCGATTCGGCGAGAATCACCTATGATTCTCGCCGAATTTGACTTGGCAATTTTTCTGAAAGTTCTGGACCGGTCCAAGTTACCTGCAGCTGTTTGAACCGGACTTTGGTCCTTACCTTGGTGGGACCCACAACGGTCATCTTCTTGACCTAGGGTATAAATACGATACATTGTGAACAGTAAAAAATACGGATATACGGTATTTCAAAAAGAACGAGCGGCCGACGACAAACCCTAATCTCGCGATCTTGCTCTGCCGGTCATCTCCGCCGCTCGCACGGTTGTCGCCACTGTTGATCTCAGGGTCTTCCAGATCTCCGGCGACAGAAGCTTAGGCTAGCATAGCGTCTCACGCGTCTAACGAGAGATCCCTTGTCTCTTGATTCGTTGATCGGGAAAATCTTTCCCTTCCGAATCGATCGAGACGATCGATCCTTGTGCGAGCGTTGGTAGATCTTGCTCCCTTTGCTACGAAGTCTGAATCAAGTTGGCACTGCTGCTGCTCTTCATCGCCGCTGCTGATTCCGAGAAAGTTGCCGCCGCCTCAAGCCGCCGCCGATCTCGGGAAAGATTCACTCCAAGTGAGATCTAGGGCTGTGCACTCTTCGTTGTCTTCAAGAGCACGTCGTCAAACGAAGAGGGCCACCCTCTCTCCAAACGTCGTTTGTATTTCTTACAAGCTAGATTTTAATTTCCTTGTAACGGACCGATTGGTCCCTAGTTGTAAGGGTTGGGTGCAACCCGGACTGTGGGAGTGTTGACTCCTACGTGTGGAAGGGTTCCTTCCGTGAGTGCAAGGATTGGATTTCAATCCTGTTGGTGAAGTGACCAAGTCGTCCCGTGTTGGGAGATAGGTCGTAGGGGGAAAGTGGACGTACCCAAATCGGGGAACCACTATAAATTGTCTGTGTATTTTCTGTGCTTGGTTGTTTTGTTTTCTGGTGCAGGTAAAATCATAATTCCGCAAATACGCGACAGAGACACCTATTCCCCCCCCCCCCCATAGGTGAACATAGTTGACACTAGGTGGACTTTCACTCCTCGCGTGCTTCCCCTTCCATCCTTCCTTCCTCCCCGCCTTCTTCTCCGGCCTCCTGCCCTTCCACCTCCTCCATCCTTCTCCCCATCTCCTCGGCCTCCTCCTGCCATGAAATGGAATTTACCGCCATCACGTAGCATTCCCGAGCTGCCTTGGGGTCGCCGCGAACCCGGGCCTGGATCCCGTCCACGTTGAACTTGAGACATTGATGGAAGGAGGAGGGAACGCATCGGAAGGCGCTGATGAGGGGCCTCCCAAAAATGGCGTTGTAGCTGCTGGGGGCCTCCACTATGACGAATCGACAGTTTCTGGACTGTCCCCCCAAGCTAACATGGAGTCCCACTCCCCCCTCTACTTCTTTCCTCTCCCCCGAAAAACCGAAGAGAGGCCCATCGGAGGCCAGCACCCTCTTGGCTTCTACTTGCATGGCATCGAAGGGCTTCTTGAAGATGATGTTGACGGAGCTCCCATTGTCAATGAGGATCCGGGAGACTGTGAAATTCTTGATGGCTGTCTGGATGACCAGCGCATCGCAGAAGGGGTCATCATGACCCGGCATATCCTCCTTTGAGAAGGTGATCCTCTCCTCTGGGGGTGGAATCTGAGATGTGGAGCCGATGCTCCTTCGGTACATGGTGTGGAGGCTTGCCTTCCGGGAAACCTTGACTCCCACCCCCCCATGGATCACTCCGATCCCTCCTCGGGTCCCCACATCGGCCCGGTCTTCGCAACGATCCCCCTCCGCCTGAGGTCGGACTTCCTCAATCCGCACCTCCTGATGATTCCGTTGCTGCCGCTGCTGCTCCCTGTTCTCCCGCATCTCGAGGAACTCCAGACACGTGACCGTCGTGTGCCCCTCCTCTTGATGGTAGTTGCAATAGGGAAGGTCTACCCTGACCTCCCTCCTCCTCCTTAGTTTCCCTCTCCTTCGCCCCCCCAGGGCGATAGCCATGGCCTCCTCCTGGTCGGGAAGAGGCGGTCTCTGGCCCTGCCTCCCTCCCTGGGGGTAAAACTGGCCACGCCCGCCTCGGCGGTTGTCTCCCCCCTGATAACCCCTCTGTGGCCCTTGATCCTGCCACTCCGGCCTCCAACCCAATCGGTTGTTCGGCTCCTGACGCCCCCACATGTGCTGCTGCGGCAGCTGTTCTCTCTGCCAGGGCTCGACCCTTCTCTCCTCCTGGGCCCGACCTCCCCTTGGCTTTTCCTCCTCCACGGCCCACCTGGCCAACCTCCGAGCGATCTCTGGATGTGCTGCCTCCATGTCGGCCTCCCTTGCCGCCCTTTCCAGGAGCGCTTCGAAAGACACCGGAGGCGTCCTCTTCAACTCCATGGCGAAGAACCCAGGTTGGAGACCCAGGGTGAAGGCTACCATCATGGTGTGCCCTGACATCTCTTGTACCTGAGACAGTTCTTCCTGAAACCTGTCCAGGTAACTTCCCAGGGTCTCCCCTACTTTCTGCCTGACACGAAACAAGGACTCGACCTCCCTCTTCCTCTTCTTTGAGGTGGTGAATCTCAGCATGAATCCCCTGCGCAAATCCTCGAAGCAGTAGATGGAACCGGTCGGGAGCTGATGAAACCACTCCCTCGCTTTCTCCCTGAGGGTGATGGCGAAGAGCCTACACTTGAAGCCATCCGACATTTGTCGGATTGACACCACGTCTTCGAACCACTGGACGTGCTGGATCGGATCTCCCTTCCTTGAGTAGTAGGACATCTCCGGCTCTCAGAACCCTTCTGGAACGGGGGCTGACGAAATGAACTCGCTGAAGGGACTTCCTCCTTCGGCCGGGCGAGTTGGGAACTCCCTCCCACCGTCTCGCCAAACGGGTACTCGCCTGCCGAGCCTAGGAAGAGGACTCACCCCCTCGGCTCGCGCTCCCCCTTGCTTGCGACCTCCTTCCCCGCGCGTCTGAGGGGCGCATCGATGCCTAGCGCTGGATCGGCGACCACGGGAACCGCTGGCATCGTGCTCTCGGCTCGCATGCCGAGTGCGACCCTGACGAGTCCGAGCACTTCGTCCCTGAGCTCCGCGGACATCCCCTCCATCGCGGGAGGGTGAGGGGGTGGCGAGCTCGCCCTGCCTGAACCTTGCCCCTCGTCTCTTGCCATCGGTCCTGCGGAAGATTTTCTCTGCTGACCACGCTCCACGCTCACCGCACCAAAGTGTTGAAACCGAAAAATCGGTCCCAGTGGAGTCCGACCCTTGCGGAAGGGGTGATCGCACACTTACTTCTCTACCCACAAGCCCAAGTGGCAAGGGAGAAGGACCGGGAACAGACCCAAGGCTTCAGCACGGAGGTCCCTCCACACACCCGGAAGATCATAGAGCGCTTCCCCTCCTTAGCCAAGTGCTGAAGCTAAGGTACCTCAGAAAGCACTAGAAGACCGGGCATAAGAAAGCGTCCCTTCTGAGGTACCCCTTGGGTCCTATTTATAGGAAAAGATGGTCTGCAAATAACCAGGCGTCACTGTTTTCGAGGAATATAGGCAATCCAAGAAAAAGGGGGTAACATGGTAAAAAACACCCCACAACTGAAGGGCGAGCCGGCCCTGAGAAGAGCTCATTGAGTGGGGGTGGCGAGTACGGGCACGAGAAGGCTCCCCCTGCGCCGAGGTGAAGAGCGGCGAGTAAACTCGCCTCTCGCAGCGTCGTGGACCTGGCTCGCCTCACCTCAAGCCTGGGAAAGTAGGGCCTGAATCCCCTGCTCGTCGATGACGGCCGCGCGGGTACTCGCCAACCCCATGGCTCTAGACGAGCACGTACTCGGCCGGGCCCACGATGAACGACTTCCTCTCGTCGGGCTCAGCTCCACGATCTTCGATCTCGGCTTCCTCTCGTCGGGCTCAGCTCCACAATCTTCGAGCTCGGCCCGACGATTGCCGAGCCCGTACTCGGCATGTTGGGCTCGGCATACCCTGTTGAACTTGCCTGGGGCTCGGGGGCGGTCTGGGCCGGCCGGATCGGCTCCTGTTAGCTCACTCGCTGGATACGGGGTTGTACATTATGCATCCCATACTACATAACATTCGCATGCTACAAAGAAAATAAAATGTGTTAGTCACAGCCATGTGGTGAGGTTATGCATCCCATACTACATAACCCTCACATGTTGCCCCTCTGGTGGATCCATATACGAACACATATTATGCATCCCATACTACATAATATGCCCCGTATACTTTATGTTATGCTATGAGTGTAGTGTTCGTGCTTTTGCCAAAACGTGCTGATGACATATTGGTGTGTGAATGACATGATGCCGAACTACTAAAGCAATCAAAGGACGGTTGCCCGACTAACTTGTCAAGCAACCTCTCTCTGATACCAACTGTCACAACCCGCATTTTCTCCGAATTAAAGAATAATCAGAGTATGAGAAAACGCGCATCATGATGCAACGTCAAGCAGGGGATAACTGCTGACGCTCAGGCAAAACCAACTACTACTCTTTATGAAAGAAATTTATGAGTTTAATGATTAGAAAATCAGTTATACTTTAGAGGCCGTATCCCTCGGCTCGGTGGATCACCTATTCCATAGTTAAAAACTATACTTAAGCGCTGCGGAAAAATATTTTATTCAGGTTTGACATCCTAAGAAGAGCATAAGAGCCCTATGAGGACCACTTATGCTATGCAAGACTCTACATTTAATTTATATTATATATAGGAAAACGATCTTTATACGCTGCTTGGAAAATAGTGATTTACTTTTATAAATCATGCTGATCATGCAATATATTTACAATAATAATAAATGTAGTTTTAAAATAACTAGCAACCTAGCATAAATCCTCCCCAGAGCAAGTAGACTATCTCTAGAAATTGGTAGCAGCAAAAGTAATATATCTAGTACAAAGGTAAAAACTACCAGTGGGCGCCAACAACCTGACACGAACCCACTGACAAATATGTATGTCTGTAAGAAAAGTACAGAAAAACTACCTCACTAACAAAGCAACAGGATCTCCAAAGTCCAAGAGACCAACAACAACACCACCGCAACCTAGCCACCAAACCGGCTACTGCTCAGAACCTTAGGCATTCAAAAGAAGAAAGAATACCTCAGCAAGCAAAACAAGGAAAAAAAACTTCAAGGAAGTGTCAACCAGGGAATAAATAAAAGGGGAAAACACACAGCAGTAAAAGTCACAACTGCCCAAGGCAAGACAATAAGAAATGCACTACGTGCAAGGAAACAGCACCAACCCTGCCCAGAAACTACATCCTGCAGGGTCTACTAGGCTACCAAGAGCCCAAAGTGCTGCAATCTACCAAGGAAGAAACTTCTAACACCCTAAGTTGTGGGAGATGGTAGTAGCAAAAACAAACAGCATGGATCCGGGTTGGAGGCAAACTCAGTCCCTCAACCACCATTTCCAAGCCAACAAGCTCAAGGGTCTACATGTGAAAGCACAAGGGACCTTCCACCCCCTTGCCCAGCCCGTACCTGGAGCAAGATAGAAGAATAACGGTGTCCTTGGCTAAATTACACAACACCTCCCCCATGAAGAGCTTCAAACCACCACTATTAACCACGACCCACGATTCGGACAATAGGAAAGAAAAACATGGCCGACAAGGAAACTACAAAAATAAACAAGGAATTCACTCGGGAACGTAAATCGAGGAAAGAGAAATAGTGTTGAAGTTACTCAACATGGCTCGGCGTTGAGTGGAATCCACTCAGTTCCTAACCAGACCTTGGCATTGAGTGAGTTAGCCTCACTCAGCGCTAGAACAGCCATGGCGTTGAGTGAGAGTCACTCACTCAACGCCATCCGCAAGAACAGCTCTGGCGTTGAGTGAGCTATCCTCACTCAACGCCAAAACAGCCATGGCGTTGAGTGAGGTCCACTCCCTCAACGCCTTCAGCAAAAGAGGCAGCGGCGTTGAGTGAGCTAACCTCACTCAACGCCAAAACAGCTATGGCGTTGAGTGAGGTCCACTCCCTCAACGCCTTCAGCCAGAACCACAAATCCCAACAGTGGCGTTGAGTGAGTCTACCTCCCTCAATGCCAAAGCAGCTTTGGCGTTGAGTGAGGTCAACTCACTCTACGCAAAAGTTCACTTCCTCAAGAAAACCCTAAGCCAACGCCAACAAGAGGAGGTCGCCGGGAATGCCGACTGATTCTCGCCGAATCGGCGGGAATGCAGGATGATTCTCGCCGAATCGGCGAGAATCCAGAAGGATTCTCGACGATCAGCGGGAATTAAGGATGATTCTCGCCGAATCGGCGGGAATCAAGGATGATTCTTGCCGATCGGTGGGAATCACGTTGAAATCGGCGGGAATCAAGGATGATTCTCGTCGATTTTGACTTAGACGAAAATTTTCACTCAATCAACCCACCACTCAGCCGTAAAGAACAAACCGAACTATGGCTTTGAGTGTGTCCACCACACTCAACGCCAAGTCCGGGCGGCTTTTGGCTTTGAGTGTGGGCACCACACTCGACACCAAAACCTGAGAGTCTACCAAGATTGGTTCTAACCAGAGCCCTACCACAACAACCTCCCTTACTCTCTCTCTCGGCTCCACCCGCAAAAGCACCCAACTAGAACTACAAATCTGGAGTATAAATGGTTAAAACAACCATCGGGTTGAGCAAAACAGCACAAGGAGGGGGGTTCATAGGCGAATCTAAGCCCGAAATTCAGCAAGGTAAAAGGGAATATGCTTGGTTTCTACCCTAGGGCTAACCGGGAAACATTCTAGAATATCAAAAGAACAACAATGGCAAGGGCAAGAATACCACTTGCCTCGATTTCCGGCGAAGCTTGGTCGGCTTTCCCGCCTCTTCGTTCTGCACTAGAAGGAGAAGCACCTAACAAGCAAACCCACACATTAATGGCGGAAAACCACAAGAAACCGAAAATCCAAGTCTCCTAAAACTCCACGAAAAACAAACCTCTTCTTGTCGAAACGTAGATCTGAGCGAGATCAAGGCAACGCCACTTTCGGAATCGAAATCCGTCCACGAACACTCCCGGAATCGCCGTCCGAAGGAGAAGCAGGTCCGGCGGTTTCCTCTGTTTTCCGCGAACAGGAGCAGACGACGGTTTTGGTCTTGGGAAGAAAGAAGAGAGTGGCCCGCCACTTCTTAATAAAGCCTTTTTATAAGCTTTAAACGTATCGGTTCAGCAAAACTGAATCCTAACCGCCGGCTCCCTTATTAAATTAAGAGAATTCTCTAATAGGCTTTACTAATGGCACACCAAAAATGACGCGAAAACCAAACTATCTCGGAAATCGACGAAATTCGCACCGTAGCTAAATATCCATGCTACGAACACAACGGCGAAGTCGAAACTAACTTTCAACGAATAGAACTCAAGTTATACCCTCCAGAAGCCAAAACACAAGCATCCCCCGAGAGGCCACACCGGGTCACCAAAAACGACTCGGCTTGCTAGGAAGATCTTGCCAACCGGCTACAAAATAGGGCACCCAGTTCTAAGGAGTTAAGACCACACTCCACAAATGGCACGAGCAACGAAAACGCGTCAACGTAACGCCAAACGAGAATTAAATAATCGCAGAAAAATCGGGGGCGTTACATCAGGATCTTATTGATGCAGTGGCCCAGAGCCGCCCCGCTCTGTCGGAGTCACACCGAGCTAGAGGAACACGAATGGCACCCACTGCCGGGCTGTAGCCCAAGCACCCCACCCATGACCGCACCTATTCTCAGCGCGGCGGGATGTTTAGGAGAGGTCTCGAACCCAGCCCCCTTGATAAAGAGCTTTCCTAACAGCTCTCATCACCAACTGAGCTCTTTATCAAGGGGCTGGGTTCGAGACCTCTCCACAACATCCCGCCGCGCTGAGAATAGGTGCGGTCATGGGTGGGGTGCTTGGGCTGTAGCCCGGCAGTGGGTGCCATTCGTGTTCCTCTGGCTCGGTGTGACTCCGACAGAGCGGGGCGGCTCTGGGCCACTGCATCAAAAAAGTGCAGCTCAGTTTGTGATGAGAGCTGTTAGGAAAGCTCTTTATCAAGGGGGCTGGGTTCGAGACCTCTCCTCAACATCCCGCCACGCTGAGAATAGGTGCGGTCATGGGTGGGGTGCTTGGGCTGCAGCCCGGCAGTGGGTGCCATTCGTGTTCCTCTGGCTCGGTGTGACTCCGACAGAGCGGGGCAGCTCTGGGCCACTGCATCACTTATGGTCTGTGAAGATATCCACTTTCACGCCATATAAGTAATGATGCCACAGTTTAAGTGCAAATATTACCGCTGCCAACTCCAAATCATGGACGGGGTAATTCCGTTCGTGCACCTTCAACTAGCGTGAGACGTACGCTATCACCTTCCCAAACTATAGAAGAACGCAGCCTAAGCCGCTCCCTGAAGCATCACTGTAAATCTCAAAGCCATCTGATCCATATGGCGTGGTCAACAAAGACGCTGTGGTCAAACGAATCTTTAGCTCTTCAAAAGCTCGTGCGCACTCGGGCGACCAAACGAACTTCTGATCCTTCCTCATCAGTGTGGTAAGGGGCAAGGCTATCCATGAGAAGTTCTCTACGAAATGTCTATAGTAGCCCGCAAGCCCAAGAAAGCTCCTGACTTCTGCTACTGTAGAGAGAACAGGCCACTCTTGTATCGTAATGATCTTAGACGGATCAACCACAATGCCCTCTCCGCTAACCACATGGCCAAGGAAAGCCATCGATGAGAGCCAAAACTCACATTTAGATAATTTGGCGTAGAGCTTGTTCTTTCTAAGGGTGTGCAACACCATCCGCAAATGATTTGCATGATCTTCTTTTGATTGGGAATATATAAGGATATTGTCAATAAAGACGATCACAAAGAGATCCAAGTATTCCGTAAATGTTTGATGCATTAAGTCCATAAATACTGATGACGCATTAGACTGCCCAACCGGCATTACCGTGAACTCATAGTGACCATAGCATGTACCAAACGCTGTTTTAGGGATGTCACTTTCACGAACTCTCAACTGATAGTACCCTGATTTCAAATCCAGCTTGGAATATACAGTCGAGCCAACTAACTGATCAAACAAGTCATTAATCCGTGGAATCGGATACTTGTTCTTTTCCGTTAGTTTGTTCAGTTCTCGATAGTCAATGCATAGACGCGAGCTACCGTCCTTCTTTTCACAAAGAAAACCGACGCGCACCAAGGGGATTGACTTGGGCGTTTAAAGCCTTGCTCTAGAAATTCTTGTAACTGAACCTTCAACTCCGCCATTTCTTTTGGCGCTACCCAATAAGGAGAGCGGGCCACAGGTTTTGCACCTGGCACCAGTTCGATAGAGAAGTCAATTTCCCTTTGGGGAGGTAACCCCGGAAGGTCTTTTGGAAACACGTCAACATTCTCCGATACAACCGGCACCTCACTTACACTGGCCTTAGGTTTCACTGCCTCTACGAGTGTGAAGTATAACTCTGCACCCTTCCGAACTGCCTTAATGACTTGGAGAGCAGATATCAATATCCTACTCGTCCCTTGCATTCCATTGAAATTGGTCTCATGTTCGGTATTCTGCCCCAGTGGAACTCCCTTTGAAGTGCAATCTATACAGGCATGCTTCTCTGAAAGCCATTCCATACCAAAGAATATATCAAACTCCAATATCGGCAATACTAACGTTTCCACCTTGAAATCCCGACTTCCTATCTTTACCTCAACACAACAAGATTTATCCACACACATCAAACATCCATTAGGTAGTAACACCTTCATACTGTCTGTTATGGTCCGTATAGGCACCCCGATTCGCAAGAGGAAATCTTAAGACAGGAACGAATGTGAAGCACCTGTATCAAACAAAGCTCGTGCCGAATTGTCTCGTATAAGGACAAAACCTATAACACCAAGGTTATAACAAGTACAGTACAAAGCACAAAGCATACGTACAAGTACAACACAAAGCACATAGTAACACTATAAAGCACTCGCACCTGTGACGACATCAGCCTACTTGATGGCCTCCTGTTTTCCAAGGTTGTAAACTCGGGGCTGCACCTGCGATGCAGAAGACTCCGCTACAGCCTTCCCATTTTCCGCATAGGATGCACCCAGCTTCTTCTCGCCCTTTGGAGGGCCAACTCGACAATCCCGAGCAAAGTGTCCTGGCTTGCCACACGTGTAGCAAGTATGAGGGTTTAAACCAGTAGACACCTCTGAAACAGCTACTAAAAGAGTTTGTCTAGTAGTTTGGACTTCTTTCCCCATTTCCTTCGGTACCCAAACTTCCCCTGACACGGCGGCTTGAACTCCGGCTTTGTAACAGCCAAGTTCCCTTTGCCTTGTCCTCTTTTCATATCTGCCTCCAAAGACTGAGCTGTACAGACCAAGGCTTGAAACCCCTGGCTCATAGAACCCGAGAGCAAATATCGAAGCTCATCTCGTAAGCCCCAATAGAACTGACTGGTCTTCTGCTCTTCTTTAGCGAAGATAACACCCGCATAACATCCCAAACGCATAAACTCCCGAAGATAGTCGTCAACACTATGCTCTCCTTGAGTTAACCCTTAGAACTCCATTTCCATAGCAATTCTCTGCTGCATCGGCAGATGTTTTGCTAGAAACAACCGAGAGAATTCTTCCATCGAGACTCCTGTCAACTGTCTGTCTGCCAAGTGGTGCAGTTCCACCTCATCCCAACATAGCTGAGCCTCTCCCTCGAGTAGGAAAGTGGCTAACGTGACTTTCTGTTCCTCCTCAACTCTAATCACTGTCAAGACTCACTTAATCCTTGCGAGCCAATCCTCCTCTTGGGCTAAAGAACCTGCCCCAATAAACGTGGGAGTATTGAAGCTCATGAACCGCTTCAATTGTTGATCTGCTATTCACGGATCAACCATAACTGCCACCGGTTCTTGACTTAACATAGCATGCGCTGGCTCCACTGCAGGCCGAGCCTGCCCAGCTTGATGCGCATTCATCACAGCGAGTACTATCTCTGTAATCATCCGTTTAGTTTCAACTGATGGAGGAGGCGTGGGAACCTCAACTGGTGCCTCACTTTCAACGGAATTGTGAGGTTATGACTGACCTGCAACACTTCTTGTCACCTATATGTATAGAAACACACTTTAACGACCAATCAAACGGCAAACAATACAAAAGAAATACACAGGTTCAGCAAACAAAAGCATTTTTATTCCTAAGTGGACATTCTTGAGTTCATGTTAGGTGTTAAAACGACAGCACTGACACATGCCCGCCACCCCTCAAAAGAATTCGACCACGAATTCGGAAGAAAAAGACCAACATACTGATACCAACTTGTAACACCTCTACCCGTCACGTGCAATATAATAGTGGGTCCGGTCGGGGCCCCACACCATATTTTACAAACAGGCTGAGCAGTTATTCAATAATATCAAAGACCAATGAACCTTAACACAGAGCATTTTAGCGGAAGCTTCAAGGTTGAAAACTTGAACTCAAGAATCACAAAGAGTGTCCACTACGGGAAAAATAAGAATGTATACAACAACGTTTGGCCTTAAGGCCTTACAGATTTCTCTTAACAAAAGGTGTAGTTTACAAACATCGGCGCACTGGCCGGCCACACATGAACAAGAGTAAACAAAACAAGACTTCAAGGTCAACAGTGCGACATGGGATTCAACCCGCTATTTCCCGCTCGGGCCAGCACCACCTACAAAGAAGCAATCCACCAAGCGGTAGCAAACAGGGCAACGGTCAGCATTCAGCTGACCAATTATAATGACCCTACCCCTGGTATGGGGCAGTGGAATTCCTTCCCTGCAAATCATTTCACACATCATTCACATAACATATATGTATCACAATCCACCAAGGATGTGCACGACCGCACAAGTAAATAATATCACAACCGCCAGTATGACGGCTCGACGATCTGTGCACTCAGGGCACATTATTGTTGTACCGAATACCAGGTCACACAACCATTCAAAGGTCCCATACATAATAGTTCATTATGAGCATTCCTAGTCTTTATGATGCGCAGGCCAAAGACTCTCACTATGTGATCCTAATAGGGCCTTAAGCACCCAAGGTTAGACAACCGTAATGCGGGTACAGATCCTCTTTGCCTGTAGCTCATCATCGTCAGTCGTCACACCGGACCGACATGGGTACATCTTCACCTTGCCTGTTATCCACCAAGGCCTTTCTAGTTGCTGCCCAACGGCTCAACTTCGTACATACTGTCACTCACGGCCAAAGGGATTGAGCACCAAGCACCAACCCTCAATAATTTTCCTACACTTCTTCCAGTACTTCCTACTACACCAAGCTGCAGGTATCCACTAAGGAGTCCATACAAACAACCAATGTACACGGAGTCTCCTCTGATTTGTAAACAAAGCATCACCAATCCAGACCAACATGTCCTAATGGGCTTCACACAGCATGCCTGACTGTACTACTCACTTTCGGTTCTAATGCAAATAAACAAGGGATGAACCACCAATCCCAAGGGAATCACTTCTCCATCCACCTTTTGGTGGAGGATCCCTATGTAGATGCAGGAATTAAGGACTTCACATGTACGAGTGGAAGATCATTACCCTAGGAAGACATTTTGGTGGCATGGAGAAAACTAAATGGTTGGAGTGCTCCGCAATGCTCTAGCCTCCGCAGAACCGAACTCGGCTCGCGATTTGGACCACCGTAGCACCACCGGCAATCAGATTCCTCTTCTTCTTCCTCCTCTTGCTCTCACCTCTCTCTTATTCTTAGAAAGAGATGTTAAGGCTTATGATGAGAAAGACCTCCTCATCTCCATTTTTATCTAGCCAGGAAAACAATCAGGTCCATTGGATCCCCATCAAAGAAAACGAGCAGCTCAGAACCGTTCTTAAAATCTAATATTTGGGCTGACACGTCCTGTGACACACCCATGTCATAGGTCGTGTTCCCTAAGCGGTGTCGGAATCGACTCAATCCAGACCACGCCACGGGCTTAGACATGCCCGTGTCAAGACCTGACACGCCTGTGTCACTTGGTACACGCCCGTGTTTATGGGCGTGTCCCTCATTTGAAACAGGTTCACTAAAAAACTCGAAAGGAACATGGGTACCAAACACGCCCGTATCACATTTGACACGCCCGTATCATCCATAACACGCCTGGGATCCAGTCCGTGTCTTTCTCGGACATGTTCTGGCCATCAACCTGAGCAATACACGCCCTGTGACACGCCTGTGTCCCACGCCGTGTCGCCTCTTGAAGATCATTGAGTGCATGGCGTCGAGTGCTCGAGAGAATGACACGCCCTTGGACACGCCCGTGTCCCAGGCCGTGTCGCCTCACTCAACGCCTACTCAAGACCAAAATCACACTCACGAACACTCGAGTAACAGAGCAGGACACGCCCTGGGACACTCCCGTGTCCCAAACCATGTCACCCTCCATTTTGGGACTTTTGGATTTTGGGGTGTGACATCTGGCCCCCATTTTGGCTCGCACCCCTACTTCCTTACGGTCGACATCTCACCTGAAGAAGGTGAAAACCACTAACCCCCCATTCTTGGTCGAGGAGCCCACTGTCGCATCATTGGAAATCCGTACCCCTCCTCACACGTATCTTGAGGAGAGAGAGGTAAATTTTTGCTCCTGCCCCTCTTTTCCCCTTTTTCATCTTCCCGTCTACTTACTTCATGCTTCTTCAGGGGGATCTCATCCATCATCCCCATCCTACAAATCTGCTTGATACTACCGACATCCGTCATCAAGACTCTGACTCTCCTCAGCAATCCGCCCCTCCAAATACGAAGAGTGACGACCCTTCCCAGCTCGCTGGGACCTCTCGCAACCTAGGTAAATGAACTAGACCTTCACTCTCGCTTCTCTGTGTCGCTTGCTGCTTCCAAGCCTTCTTGCGAGAACACCCGTCATATCCTGACCTTTGACTTCTTTCTGTATAGGCATTCAGATCGACTCGCCAGCAGAGGAATTCTCTAGGCAGCCCGCCGTCTCGCCTTCTCCTCACCCAGAAGAAATAGAAGATTATCTGGGCGATCCCATGGATCTGGTGGAGATGAAGCGCGGGACGGCCGAGATGTTTCAGAAATACATACATATTATCTGAAAAATGGAATATGACAAGCAAGCCATCGACAGGCGCATCGACTGGCTGGAAACTGAATGCGCTCGCCTGTCCTCTGAGATTGATGCTGGAATCGAGATAGACAAGACAGACCCCCAGGCCATTATAAACGAGGTTGACCAGCAACTCCGCCTTGCGTGCCGTGGTCTCGATGTAGTTCGCGCCTTTCATGTCCCTAGTCGGCCCCAATGTGCGGGGTCTTGCAATGGAGGGCATTGGAAATGGCACAAGAACTGAAGAACCTCCATCTCGTCTCGCCTGTTCAATAGCCTCTCTTATTTGATTATACTTTGTAATTCTGTGGTTTCTATTATTCTGTTGTCTCTCCTGTTATTTAAACCTTGCAGACATGATGCTCGTCTCGTGCGGAATTAAACAATTAATAATACCGCTATCCTGTTGATTTCTCTTCCTATCGGGCGTAATCAATTATAGCTATGTTCAATTGATTGATTTTTCCTTTTGTTCTAGCTTGTTGAAAAAGCTCTCGCTGGGTAACGCGATTCAAGGTCAGGAGAGAGAACGTGAAACGTCGGCCGACTATTCAACTTCTTCCATGCTTTTCCCGCCCATTTTCTCACTCACTATCCACTATAAATACCCTCCCCCTTAGACCAAAATGATTCACCTGTGCTGCCCCACCCCTGTTGCATCTCAGATCCAGCTCTCTCGCCTCCTTCGTTTCGCGACTTGCTCTCGCCATTCCCTATTAGCACCCTTTCGATTTTTCCATCTTGCCTATAATGGGAAAGAAGAATCCTGAGGAGGGTAATGAGCGTAGCCGGTGCGGCAGGAGATTTGCCGACCATGACTTCCCCCCTAGCAAGATCTCTGAGGAGGACTACAACCTCTTCACCTACGAGTTCCTGGCAGAGAGATTCGAGTCGCGGCCCCCAAAGGTCGACGAATCGATCAATACTTTCAACCCTGGCGAACTCACCTTCCCCGTCTTGCACTTTGAGTTTGGGTATAGACTTCCCCTCTAGCAACAGGTTAAACAGGTTTTGAAATATTTTGGAGTCGTTCCTGCACAACTAAATCCGAACGCCATCTCAGTTTTGGTTGCTTTCGCCATTTATATGCGGCGCAAGCGCATCAAGTTCAGTCTGACCGTCTTCTACAATTTATTTGTCTACCACGCCAATCACGATGGAGCCTTGTACTTCACAGGGCAGGGCCCAAAGGTGTGCGAGACGCCCCACAAAAAACACCATTGGCTTACCCGCTTCGTCTTCATCCGCGGAAACCTAGGGGGCATCCCGCTTGTGCCCGTGTCGCCTATCGAGATGTTCTACGTGTCTCCCCAAGTCAGTAACGCGGATAAGATCCTTGTGACTTCTTTATAGGAAAGAATTTGAAGTAAATTTCCTGAGGCGGGGCCTTGACTCGCTCCTTCTTGTGCTTCCCGGCAAAGGTACACTCGCACTTCTTTAGTTTCACATTTGTTATTCATTCGTCTCGCTCTCTAATCGCCGAGTTGTTTGTTTGGGGAAGCGGAATATCCCCACCCATCCTCCTTACAAGAGTAGCGCAAAGCCGTCAAAAGGTATAGCCCTCGCCAGCATGGCGGCTGAGGCGGTGAAAGAGTCTTTGACTCTTGCCTCCAAGAAGAGACCCGGAGATGATGCCGCTCCCTCTCGGCGCAGCCCCAAGAAAAAAGATAAAAATGTTGTGACATTCCCTAAAAGGAAAAAAGAGACATCCCGAAAAGAGAGGAAAGAGATGTTAGGATCCCTGAGCCCTATCTCTGTAGGGGAATCACAATCGCCTTGCCCATAAGCCGTCTCGCTGACTCGCGAGATGGCACTACTCGACTAGTCTGCCAACACTTTGACCTAACCTACCAGATCTCCGTCTCGCGAAGCTGCCTTCTCTAGTCACATAGCTCCCTCCTTACATCAAAACTTCAGCATGGGCCCTATGGTACAAGAAGCCGCCGGCGACCCAGTTCTGTTATGGGAAAAGGACGCGAAATGCGTGTCGGTATCCACCCTCCTTCCCTCATAGAAGGAGTAGGACCCTCCCACTATCCATGCCTTCTCTCTTGGATATCACCTTTATGGTGGTCCAGAGGCATATTCCGTCGACAAGGAATCCT
Organism: Platanthera zijinensis; assembly: GCA_039513925.1. NCBI lineage: Eukaryota > Viridiplantae > Streptophyta > Magnoliopsida > Asparagales > Orchidaceae > Platanthera > Platanthera zijinensis. The sequence goes on along the minus strand of CM077095.1, from coordinate 65,357,994 downwards.
TGCGAGACCTCGTCTTGAAGACCTCTAACGCTCAGCTTCGCGCCCTAAAGCTTTTGCACCGAATCTCACGCCGCCTATTTTTCAACAACAAGAAATGGAAGGATGCTGAGGCGGGCCTTGCGACGGAGCGCGAGAAGTCGGATGGCTTCAACAAGTCGGATGGCTGTTGCTGTAGCCCTCCTCGCAAAGACCTAGGGCGGCGTGGTAAGTCTTAGTTTTATCGTTGGCCAGTTTTTCTCTTGCGTATACATCTTATTGATTGATGGGCGTCTCGCAGGGTGTCGAGATGGCGGATCGAATGCTCTTGCGCATAGAGACTCTTGAGGAGGATAACAAAAACCTAACGGTCCAAAATGCCCATCTTCGAGATAGTGTTCTGCCTTCCTCTTGCCAGGAGCCATTCGAAGCTCCCTCGCCCTCTCATTACTCCCTCGATGAGGTCGAAGAGATTTGCTGAGATGCCAACATCAAGACAGCTGAACTGGTTTTAAAGATGATGATGGAGCTAGGGGTTGTCAAGGAAGGCTCCGTAACCATCACCGCCCGCGACCTCGTGCCACACCTTTATGGTGAGGTGGACGAGGATTCATCTTCTAGCGAAGAGGACTGAAGAACTTGAAAGTGAGGGGATAAGTTGTAAATTACTCTAGAGGGGGGGTGAATAGAGTATTCAAAATTTTATGAACACTTAGTCAGCTCCCTTGGAGTTTATTTGCGGAATAAAAAATCTGATACTTGAACCCTAAGAGCCTAACACAGTGAAGTGCACAAGTGAAGAAGTTGACTGAAATTTCAGTTAACTATAAGCCTATCACAGCAACTAGCAACCCTAGGTAGTTCTATCACAGCCACAGAATAAAATGAATAAACAAGATAACCAGATGGACACAGGATATATAGTGGTTCCCTTTAAATAGGTACATCCACTCTTCTACCACCCTGGTAGGAATCCACTACAGGTTTTTGCTAAGGTGCCCTGCCACCAATGATCTGATTCAGGTAGATCAAACAGACCCTTTGAGCTTTTGATAAGGATGCTCAACCACAGGTTGTTGATAAGGTGCCCTGTCACCAACGTTCACTTTTGAAGAGGTGTGAACAAACTCTTTTTACAAAGGGGTTGAGAGGGTTTGATTATCTTCTCTATTTTAAATACAGATTAGAGAAGATTTGTGGATTCTCTAAAGAATCAAAGTCTCCCCCTGGCTCAGTGGAAGTCCAGGGAAAGCCTTTGCTTCAGGATGAAGGAGTTTCAGATAAACTGAAACTAAATCCTCAGAGATCTGAAGACTGATTTTTATCAGGTCTTAAGATTCTGGAGCACTTGAAGCAGATCTTGAGCCTTTTCTGAAGTCTTTGAAAAACTCTAAGCAGATTGCTCAGGAGACTTGAGAATGGAAGATGATTGCTCTGGGCTTTTGCTTCAGGAAAACTTTTCTTCTTCTTGTTGTGAGATTGTGAAGAGGTGCTCTGATGATGCTTGAGCGGATGAATAATTTTTCTCTGTGTCTGTTACTGCCTCTTTTCTGAGAGCAGAATCTCTTTTAAATATGTCTTCACGTTTTCCTTTGAAACGGCTCTATTGATTTGAATTCTCGAGCCCTGCAACAGATTATCTCAAAATAGAATATAGCAATAGGAATAGAATGACCTATTAACTTTCTGTCAGTCCCAATAAGGAATAAAATAAGCAGGAAACATATCTCAGCATAAAGACGTACCGTTCTTGGAAATAGTACATAGTACCAACGGCTAGAAAATAGGCTGGAAAGATAAAGTCAACGTAATTTGTATAATAGGACAAAATGCTTTATCAAGAATACTGAATCCCGTGATTTATGTTTGACAGAATTTGTAAATAATTCATTTTGAATTTAAGCCATAATTTTAGCAACAAATAACTTTAGAGAATCTTTCTAACCACAAGCTAACACACTTGGAAATAAACCAAGGAATAGCATAAATACAAATAGATAAAATCAGACAGAAATCGTCGAACAGGGGTTCGAAGATCGTCGACCTGTTAACAAATCGTCGACCAATAGCAGGAATCTGTCGGACCAGAAATCGTCGACCAGAAATCGTCGACCAGAAAATAGATCGTCGACCAGCTAATAGATCGTCGACCAGCAAACAGATATCGTCGACTAAAGCAGAAAGTCTGATGACACAGAAATCGTCGAACATCTCATGATGTCGACGACTAAGGCAGAGATCTGTCGAGACAGATATCGTCGACCAACAATGATGTCGACGATTAAGGCAAAGATCTGTCGAGACAGAAATCGTGAAGCTAGAACACGATCGTCGATCTGTTGATGACAGATCGTCGACCAACCTTCAGAGCGTAGTAAGCTAGCTCTGAGATCGTCGACCATCGGTCGACGATAATTGTCTTGACTTCAACGATTCAATAGCCCTGCTATCGTCGATCAATGATCGACGATCGCGAGGCCTCGTTCGACGATAGTCGAACGGAAAAAGCCTCAACCAAAACACAATCTAAAACTACTAGCCTAAACTCTAGGTCAGTTATATACTGCCCTAGGGAGACTAAGCAAAGTCTAAACATGATCATATATCTTTATATGGATCAAGAGGGGCTGGAAAGGGATTACATAAGCCAAATCACATCTAGGGTACCAACAATCTCCCCCTATTTGGGTTATGTTATCCAATCCAATTTAAAGGCTAAAGCAGACAACAACACTTCTAAAGATTAACCAGAATGATAAAACACAGGCAATACACAAAAAATATAATAAGCATAAATCAGCAGAAATGGAATGTATCAAGCAGATTTATCAGCATGTTTAGCATCAGATGAGTTTTTGGGTATTGCAGCTGGTTTGACAATAATTTCTCTGTTAGGGTTTGCTGCTTGTCTCTTGGATAGCATTAGATCGTGTTCACCAATGATTTTCTTTTCAGCATAACTTGGTAGAACTGCAGCAGGATGTAGTCTCATGTATTCCTCAGTGTCAAAGGCTTCTGGATTGACTCGAATTCTGCTGAGTTCCTTTTCTCTGAATTCTGACATTGTTGAGTAAGCTGTAGGATCCAGTCCTTGAGATTTGGCTCTCTCCATCATGCTAAGTGCAATAGACTCTTTGAATCTTGCCATAGAGGCAATCCTTTCAGCTTCAGTTTTGTCTGATGGAGAGGGAGGTCTATCAGAATCTGTATGAGCTGCAATCTCCATATTCCTTTGAAGAGCTGTAGCAAGTTTGCTTGAATCGAGAGGAATCTGCACAGTCTTCTTAGGATCAGTTTGAGCATAGAGAGATCTAGGAGGTGCAAGCTCAATGAACTTTTTGTGGGAATTTTCTGAAAAGACTACTCTTTTTCCTTTAGAATCAGCTGCAGCAGGTTTCTTTAAAGAGGAGGAGGGACCTTTCCTGGGAGGAGAAGGTTTCCTTTCTGGGACTAACTTCTTAGGAGAAGGAGGAGGAGAGAATGTAGGTTGTTGATAAGTCATCTCCTTTATTTGTTCTACGGGAGCATTGTCATTTCTTTTATTTCCTTGTCCTGAACCACTTTGGCTTCCCTGGCCTTGTCTACTTCTTCTCTGATAAGATTGAGAGGGGTTGGAACTGGCTGATCTACCAATTGGAGCAGAAGAGATATTTCCAGAGGCTCCAGCACCAGGAGGTGGAGGAGGACCTCTGGGAGGGAATTTCTGAACAGGAGAGTCATATCTCTTTGTCCTCTTCTTCTCTTTAGTCTGATTCTTTGACAATCTCATCCAGGGTTGGAATTCCTTGCTCTTAGGATCTATTCCCTTCAGAATGTAATAGGGAACATCCTTGTTAGGATTTGCAGTAGAAGGAGCAGGGGCTTTTCTTTTCTTGGAAGCAGCTCTTTTTCTTTTCTTAGAGGAGTCAGAATCATCAGAGTCATCATCATCATCATCAGAATGAGATGAGTCTTTCCCAGCATAATCATCAAAGTTTTGTTCAGATGGATCTTTGGCAGCAAGTTCAGCTTTGTCTTTCTTTTCTCTTTCTTCTTTCTCTTTAGCTTCTTCAATGGCATCTTGCCTAAGAAGGGCATCCAGATCAACATTTGGAGCACTTTTCCATAGCTCTGATTCTGGATACAACTCAGGAACTGTCTTGGGGACCAGTTCTGCAATAGAAGGAGTGGATATAGGATAGGTAAGGATAGGAGGAGAAAAGATGACAATATCTGCAGGGGCAGATGCTTTCTCTAGAGAGATGGCTAGGGAATCCAGATGATATTTAGCCATCCCTTCAATGTACTCAGAGGCAATGTTCTCAGCCACAAAGGCTATAAATTGTTCTAGGTTTAGAGTACCTGAGCTTGAGTCCATTTCAGTCATCTTGGGAGCATTGTCTGCCCTATCTTGCACTTCTTCAATTTCTTCAGCAGCAGCATCAGCAGGGATGTTGATGATTTCAGCAGCAGCAGCATTTATGGTTGTGCCTGTATGCAAAGAGAGATAGGTTAACAACCAAGTGGGAATAAGATATTCCCCCCAAGGTGAACAAACAACAGGTAATAGATAGGATTACCTGAAGATCTACACAGGATACCACTTTACATCTAGGAAGGAGGTTATAATTCCTTCTAGATGTTCAGTGACATCAGGGATAGACACCTCTGCAAGGCACAAGAGGAGTGCCATACAGGAAAAGAAAAGGGTATCCTTGACCAAGGGGTCATCAAGGTACTCAGATCTATAAGGGACCATTTTCTCTTGAGGAGGAGGAACAAAAGGAGGGGATGTGAGTGAGAACTCACAGTCTGAGGAAAGAAATGATTCCAAGTCTTTATCAGACTCAATGGACTTGGCAGCATCAACTTGCAATACTGATGTAAGATCATCAGCAGCTGTGATGAAAAGGAAGGGATAAGAAATTAACTCAAAGAGAGTTTGAATTAATTAGAATCTTAAATAAAACTATACCATCAGGTTGAGCAGCAACATTCTCACAGGCGTCCATGGGGACTTCCTCATTTTCTTTTTCAGGAACTTCTTCCTCAGAAGCTAGATTCACTAGGGAGTGAATGTCTTTGTTAGATACAAATATCAAATTGAAGTCCTGATTATATCCTTTGGAGAAAGAGTTTTAAGGTTTACCTTCTGGTTCTTTCTCTGAAGTTTCTTGAGGGACATCTACAGATTCTTGAAGGGGAAGAGAGGAATTGTCCTGAAGGGTCATGGCATCACCTGAGACCACTTCAACAGACATCTCCCCCTGCATGACTTCAGTGGGGACTGGAGTCATGCATTTTACAGAAGGGGGCTCAGCAGAAGATGAGATGGATTTGATGGCGTCAGTGAGAGAATTTATGGAGGCAATGAGAGGGGCATTGGCAGCCTCAATCATGCTTTGGATGGAGGGAGTGATGAGCTGTACAAGGTGTGCAAGCGTTTCAGGGGATATCTGAAATGCTGATGATGTAGAGGTGGATGGAATGGAGGCAGGATGATCTGCCACATGATCAAAGGAATCATGTGGAGATGGGTGAACATCAACATGAGTGTGGGATTCATGTTGAGAAAGGTTTGTGAGGATGGTAGCAGTCACCATGTCAACATTGGCTGAAGCTGCCAGATGTTGTGGTGTTGGTGACTGGTGTGGAGATGCAGGTGGAATGAATGATGCATGTTGTGGTGGCACTGCGGGTGGTGGAGAAAGTAATGCATGAGATGAGGATGCAGGGGTTGAGAGGGAGGATGAAGGAATTGCTGAGCCTTCCCCAGTAAGCGGGAGAGCGGCCGAATCAGCCCTTGTGTCTGAAGAAGGGTTGGGATCAACCCTGGCTGACTTCTTGATAATCCTCTGAGATTTCTTGAATAGCGAGGGGTCCAACCTCTTGCTGGCATTGACTGCGGACGGTGCAGAAACAAGCAGCAGGGGTGCTTTCACATACAGAAACACACCCAGTACCCTGGCAAGATTTACCTCTTTCTTGTTGTTCTTTCTCCTGATTAGTTCAAATAGAACTTTCCCCCAGGCTAACTGCGTCCTATTCACCAAAGCCGACATAAGGGCAAACTGTTGCCTGTTGATATTGTCATGCGCCGAATGTTTTCCCAAAATTATCTTGCCCACCAGGTCTGCCAGAAACTTGTATTCTGGAGACAAGTTTATCTTCAGCAGCTTAGCCGGAATCCCTTCGGCATGGCCCATCACAGTGAGCATGCGGCCATATTCCTCTGAGCTTTGCTCATATTCCTCAGTTCCTGTTTGCAGTCCAAACAGCTCAGTCAATACTTCAGGAGTCAGAGTGACCTCCTCGCCATTTATCTTTCCTGACATCGCTTCGTCGCTGGAGGACGAGGTGTATACCCATTCACGAATCTCGGGTATATTAATCTTAGGTGCGGATGACATGAATTTCTTGAGGCCTTGGTCTTCACATAGCTGCAGAATATCTTGGATTGGTTGATCGCATCGGCTGAAAGAATCGAAGTCGACACAGAAGCCAGTGTCGAACTTCATTCCGAAGAGAACAGCAGAAGGAATCGCCATAGAATTTGAGAGAAGATGGCGAATCGAGAAGCAAAACAGGGGAGAAGAGAATCGCGCGGGATTAGAGTTCGAGAGCGAATTCTAAGCCAGAAGAAGGAATATGAAAAGACGGAGCGGAAGGACGACGATCTTCAGACCTAAATCGACTATTAGAAACAAATCTGCGATCGTCGAACCCGGAATAAAATCGGTCGTCGAACACAGACCGACGATAGTCAATGTTTGACTAAATCGGTAAACATCGACCGACTACACGCAATTACCACGATCGTCGATCAATATATGATGGTCGACGATTCTCCACACAGCACAGAAAATCTGTCGTCGACCATTGGTCGACGATAGATACCTAAGGAGAGATCGTTGACCAGTTGGTCGACGATTTCTGCCTTACTACAGAACGAGCTGTCGTCGACGGTTGATCGACGATAGTTCTGACCTGGTCGAAGATCGTCGAGCAGTCGTTCGACGATTTTAGACAGAAAACAAAACTATCTAGATTTTCACTACTCTGAACCATTAATCATGCCAAGCTGGTTCAGGAAGAACAAATGCTTTTGTTCATCAAGGGGCTTAGTGAAAATATCTCCTCTTTGCAGGTCTGTGGATATAAATTCCATTACTATCTTGTTCTTTTCCACATTATCTCTCAGAAAATGATGTCTAATCTCAATGTGCTTGGTCCTGGAGTGGTGCACAGGATTTTGAGCAATTGATATTGCACTGGTACTGTCACACAGAATTTTTGTGTTTGAGTGTGTGTACCCATAATCCACCAGCTGATTTTGAATCCACAGGATCTGTGAACAGCAACTAGCTGCTGCTATATATTCAGCCTCAGCAGTTGAAGTAGACACAGATGCCTGTTTCTTGCAAAACCAAGAGACAAGTCTCTCACCCAGGAACTGACAAGTCCCTGAGGTGCTTTTCCTGTCAACTCTACAACCAGCATAATCAGCATCTGAATATCCAATTAATTCAAATCCTGACTCAGCTGGGTACCATAGTCCTAAGTTAGGACATCCCTTAAGGTATCTCAAGATCCTCTTGAGGAGAGTTAAGTGAGATTCCTTTGGGTTGACCTGAAACCTAGCACATAGGCATGTAGCAAACATTATGTCAGGCCTACTTGCAGTCAAATACAGCAGGGAACCAACAATGGCTCTATAATTCTTTTGATCAACAGACTTGCCATTGACATCAGAATCAATAACTGCATTTGAGGCCATAGGTGTGCTCATTGATGAAGCATCAGACATTCCAAATCTTTTAACCAGCTCTCTGGCATATTTTGATTGTGAAATGAAAATGCCATCAACACTCTGTTTCACTTGGAGACCAAGGAAATAGGATAACTCACCCATGCTGCTCATCTCAAACTTAGAGTGCATTAGTTCAGAGAACCTCTTGCATAGTTTGGGATCAGTAGAACCAAATATAATGTCATCTACATAGATTTGAACTAACAGTTGTGAGTCCTTATGATGTCTAATGAATAGGGTTCTATCTACTACACCTCTCACAAACTTGTGTTCTAGAAGAAAATTTGCTAAGGTCTCATACCAAGCTCTAGGAGCTTGCTTAAGTCCATAGAGAGCCTTTTGGAGTTTGAACACATGAGTGGGTAAGGTTGATGAAACAAACCCTGGTGGTTGTTCAACAAACACTTCTTCCTTTAAATCTCCATTGAGGAAGGCACTCTTCACATCCATTTGGAAGACCTTAAATCTTTTATAGGCAGCATAGGCTAGGAAAATCCTAATGGCTTCTAGTCTGGCTACAGGGGCAAAAGTCTGATCATAATCTATGCCTTCCTCCTGTCTATAGCCTTGAGCTACTAGCCTAGCTTTATTTCTAACTACTATGCCTTGGGCATCAAGCTTGTTTCTAAACACCCACTTGGTGCCTATGATCCGTTGGCCTCTTGGTCTTGGAACCAAAGTCCAAACTTTACATCTTTCAAACTGGTTAAGCTCCTCTTGCATTGCTATAATCCAGTGGGGATCAAGCTCAGCATCTTTAATGGTTAGGGGCTCAACCTGAGAAAGGAAACAAGCAAACATCACATTTTTGTTGAGTTGATGTCTTGTCTGGACTCCTGCTGAAATGTCTCCAATCACTTGAGATACAGGGTGATCTCTAAGTGTGACAAGATCAGTAGGTTCAACAATGATCTGATCTTCAACAGTTTCAAGATTTAATTCCTCATGTGGAATTTGATCAACTGTTGGAGCAGGTGCTTCAACTTCAAGAAGTTCTACATCAGATTCAGAATCTGAGGGAGCAACCTGAGGAGTTTGTTGGGGATGATTCTCCTGTGTGAGTCTCAAACCTTCCAAATCCTTACTTACTCCTAGGACTTGCACTGTACTATTAGAAGAAGAATCCTTCTCCTTATAGTACATGACTGTCTCATCAAAAGAGACATGTGCAGACTCTTCTATCTTAAGAGAGGATTTATTAAGGACCCTATAGGCTTTGCTTACTTGAGAGTATCCTAGAAAAACTCCCATTGAAGCTTTTGCCTCAAATTTTCTATGGTATTCTTTGTTATTGTTATGAACAAAAGCAACACAGCCAAATACTCTAAAATAGTCTATTTTAGGTTTCACTTGCTTAAGTAATTCATAGGGAGTCTTACCCTTAAGTTTATGTATCAGACTTCTGTTCAATACATAGTTAGCTGTGCTAACTGCTTCAGCCCAAAAGGACAGAGGCATGTTAGCATCAGCCAACAATGTGCTTGCAGCTTCAATTAGGGTTCTGTTTTTCCTTTCAACTACCCCATTTTGTTGAGGAGTTCTAGGAGCAGAGAAGCTATGTTTGATACCTTCCTTCTCACAGAATTCTTGCATAAGAAGAGACTCAAACTCAGTACCATGATCACTTCTGATCAAGGCAATCTGAGTAGAATACTCACTCTGTATACACTTTAGAAAATCTGTAAGAACCTTGAAGTTATCAGCCTTAGTTCTCAAGAAGAATACCCAAGTGAACCTAGAGAAGTCATCTACAGTTACTAAAGTGTAAGACTTTCCTCCAAGACTCTGTACAGCAATAGGACCAAATAAATCCAAATGTAGCAAGTACAGAATCCTGCGAGAATCACTTTTATTAACTGATTTAAAGCTATTTCTTGTTTGCTTTCCTAGTTGACAAGCCTTGCAAAGGCCTTCCTTCTTGTAGGGGCAAGAAGGTAATCCTCTTACAAGATTGTATTTAGCCAACCTAGAGATGTTTTTCAAGTTTACATGACTAAGTCTCTTATGCCAAAGGGTATTATTACTGGTTACTTCATTAAATAAGCATATTTCAGATTTGGAGGAATTAAAATCTACAACATAAACATTTCCAATTCTAATGCCTACTAACACCACAGTATTATTTAAAGAAATATTGCAGGCAGTGTCAGTAAACCATACCTTGTATCCAGCATCACACATTTGACTTACAGAGATTAGGTTGTGCTTTAGTCCTGAGACATAAGCTACCTTCTTGAAGGTTACAGCTCCTATGGTGAAGCTCCCATACCCTTCAGTCTGTCCACAGCTGGAATCCCCAAATACAACTTTTGGTCCCAGCTTGGCTTTGAAACCTGACAGGTTCTTCTTCTTTCCTGTCATATGCTTTGAGCATCCACTATCCAGATACCATTTGTCATGTATGACTGGATAGGTCTTCACCTGCAGAAAGAGCAGTTACACATTGTGGACCCAGGTTACCTTGGGTCCAGTATTCTTCACAAAAGAAAAACTAGATATAAAAGATTTTGCAGGCTTTGATTTATATCCTAAAGGGTGTGATCTCCTAGGTGGGATAATCCATTCAGTTGAAGGATTAAACAACCTGGGGTGGTGATTAGGATTTGAAGTTCTGGAAGTTTGAAAATGATTTTCCAGCTTAAGTCCAGATCGTCGATCGATGGTCGACGATCGCAAGCCATATCGTCGATCATTTCCAGTATAGCTATATTCTGGATTCAACGATCGTCGATCACTGGTCGACGACTCAAGATGAGATCGTCGATCTTCTGCACCAAAGATATCATACTTGGTGAAGGTGTTCAGCGATCGTCGATAGTCGTTCGACGATTGGTTTGACGATCGTCGATTAATGTTCGACGATTTTTGTAAAGCTAGAAATTTTTTCTTCCTATTCTCTTTCTTAATCTTATTCTGAATTTTCTTGCATTTTTCAATTTCCTCAGTATTCTTTATTCCTGATTCAGAGACAAATTTTACTGGAGTGCTAAATCTCTCCTTTGTGAGGAGGATGGGTTCACTAGGTGTAGCACCTAAGCCTAGTTTATCATTACCAACCCTAGTGTTTGCTATACAGGTTATTTCAGATAATTTAAGGCTTCTGCCATTTAATTGTTCTTCTAACCTCTTAGATTTAGCTAGTTCTAACTTTAGGAATGTTACTTCTTCTTTTGAGCTCTCTAATTCCTTTTCTAATCTGATTATTTCAACACCTTCCATGTCTAGTTCCATTATTTTTAATCTAAGTGACTTAATTTCTTTTTCAGATAATAGTAAATCTAAACATAGAGTTTTAAATTTTAGTTTGAACTCAGGAGATGAGAAATCAAATGAGTCGATTACCTGGTCCTCCATAAAGGAATCTTCTTCATTGTCTCCTTCTTCTTCAGAATTCTCTGCAGCTGACAGAGAGCTGCAGGCATCAATGGCCATGAGGCAGACCTCTTTGGCTTTCTTCTCTTCTTCTTCTTCTGAATCACTGGAGCTAGAGGAGCAGGTATCCTCTTCTGTTTCACTCCAGGTAGCAGCCACAAATCCCTTGTCCTTCTTCTTGTATTTGTGTGACGAGGACTTGGAGTGGTGCTTCCTGTATTCTTTCTCATGTTTCTTCTCCTTATACTTCTTCTCTGGACAATCTGGGGCAATGTGTCCAGGCTTGCTGCATACATAACAAATGATTTCTTTAGATGGAGTTTTGTCATACCTTGGCTTGTCCTCATGCTTGGAGAACTTCTTTCTGAGGTCTCTTCTTCCCATGTTGAAGAATCTCTTGGCAATGAGTGCCAGTAACTCCTCATTTGATTGACTTCCTTCAGAAGTCTCAGCAGCCTTAAGAGCTAGAGAATGCTCTTTCTTTATAGGAGTAGGAGTCTTCACTTCAGTTACAGCAGCTCTACTCTTTAAGGTTTGCTCATATGACCTGAGCTTTCCCAACAGAGCTTCTGTGGAGAGTTCCACAGTGTTTCTTCCATCCTTGATGGGCCATATCCTTGAGTCCCAAGAGATGGGAAGGCACATCAGGATCTTGTCATTGACTTCTGACAAGGTTATCTCCTTGTCTAAAGACCTCAGTTCACTTATTATTGAACTGAGTCTTGTGTACATGGTGTCAATGTCTTCAGCATCATCCTTCTTGAAGTTTTCATACTGAGAGGTGAGATTAGATCTCCTGTCCTTCCTCTCATCAGCTGAGCCAGCAACTATGTGGTTGAGGGAATCCCACATAGCTTTGGCTGAGGTACATTCAGCCAGCTTCTGGAATATCTCATCAGACATTGTCTGAGCTAGGATATTCATTGCTTTAGCATCAGCTGCTTTTGCCTTCTTGTAAGTTTCATTGTAGTCAGGTGGTGGCACAGCACTGAGATCAGCAGAAGTGGAAGCAGCAGCTGGTCTAGCAGGTGGTCCTGTCAAAATAGAAGAAAAGATATCTTCATCAATAGAGTTCATGTATAGTCTTATCCTGGCCTTCCATATGCCAAACTTGGACAAGTTGCATATAGGAGGTCTGGTGCTTGAATAATCCTTAGACTGGGCCATGTGTGAAAGTGTTTGTGAATGGTATCAGGAAACAACTTATCACAGGATCTTTTAACTCAGGTGTTAGCCTGTATGAACAGCCAACCTCCCTCTGATACCAATTGAAAGTGAGGGGATAAGTTGTAAATTACTCTAGAGGGGGGGTGAATAGAGTATTCAAAATTTTATGAACACTTAGTCAGCTCCCTTGGAGTTTATTTGCGGAATAAAAAATCTGATACTTGAACCCTAAGAGCCTAACACAGTGAAGTGCACAAGTGAAGAAGTTGACTGAAATTTCAGTTAACTATAAGCCTATCACAGCAACTAGCAACCCTAGGTAGTTCTATCACAGCCACAGAATAAAATGAATAAACAAGATAACCAGATGGACACAGGATATATAGTGGTTCCCTTTAAATAGGTACATCCACTCTTCTACCACCCTGGTAGGAATCCACTACAGGTTTTTGCTAAGGTGCCCTGCCACCAATGATCTGATTCAGGTAGATCAAACAGACCCTTTGAGCTTTTGATAAGGATGCTCAACCACAGGTTGTTGATAAGGTGCCCTGTCACCAACGTTCACTTTTGAAGAGGTGTGAACAAACTCTTTTTACAAAGGGGTTGAGAGGGTTTGATTATCTTCTCTATTTTAAATACAGATTAGAGAAGATTTGTGGATTCTCTAAAGAATCAAAGTCTCCCCCTGGCTCAGTGGAAGTCCAGGGAAAGCCTTTGCTTCAGGATGAAGGAGTTTCAGATAAACTGAAACTAAATCCTCAGAGATCTGAAGACTGATTTTTATCAGGTCTTAAGATTCTGGAGCACTTGAAGCAGATCTTGAGCCTTTTCTGAAGTCTTTGAAAAACTCTAAGCAGATTGCTCAGGAGACTTGAGAATGGAAGATGATTGCTCTGGGCTTTTGCTTCAGGAAAACTTTTCTTCTTCTTGTTGTGAGATTGTGAAGAGGTGCTCTGATGATGCTTGAGCGGATGAATAATTTTTCTCTGTGTCTGTTACTGCCTCTTTTCTGAGAGCAGAATCTCTTTTAAATATGTCTTCACGTTTTCCTTTGAAACGGCTCTATTGATTTGAATTCTCGAGCCCTGCAACAGATTATCTCAAAATAGAATATAGCAATAGGAATAGAATGACCTATTAACTTTCTGTCAGTCCCAATAAGGAATAAAATAAGCAGGAAACATATCTCAGCATAAAGACGTACCGTTCTTGGAAATAGTACATAGTACCAACGGCTAGAAAACAGGCTGGAAAGATAAAGTCAACGTAATTTGTATAATAGGACAAAATGCTTTATCAAGAATACTGAATCCCGTGATTTATGTTTGACAGAATTTGTAAATAATTCATTTTGAATTTAAGCCATAATTTTAGCAACAAATAACTTTAGAGAATCTTTCTAACCACAAGCTAACACACTTGGAAATAAACCAAGGAATAGCATAAATACAAATAGATAAAATCAGACAGAAATCGTCGAACAGGGGTTCGAAGATCGTCGACCTGTTAACAAATCGTCGACCAATAGCAGGAATCTGTCGGACCAGAAATCGTCGACCAGAAATCGTCGACCAGAAAATAGATCGTCGACCAGCTAATAGATCGTCGACCAGCAAACAGATATCGTCGACTAAAGCAGAAAGTCTGATGACACAGAAATCGTCGAACATCTCATGATGTCGACGACTAAGGCAGAGATCTGTCGAGACAGATATCGTCGACCAACAATGATGTCGACGATTAAGGCAAAGATCTGTCGAGACAGAAATCGTGAAGCTAGAACACGATCGTCGATCTGTTGATGACAGATCGTCGACCAACCTTCAGAGCGTAGTAAGCTAGCTCTGAGATCGTCGACCATCGGTCGACGATAATTGTCTTGACTTCAACGATTCAATAGCCCTGCTATCGTCGATCAATGATCGACGATCGCGAGGCCTCGTTCGACGATAGTCGAACGGAAAAAGCCTCAACCAAAACACAATCTAAAACTACTAGCCTAAACTCTAGGTCAGTTATATACTGCCCTAGGGAGACTAAGCAAAGTCTAAACATGATCATATATCTTTATATGGATCAAGAGGGGCTGGAAAGGGATTACATAAGCCAAATCACATCTAGGGTACCAACAGAACTGCCGGAGAGATCTGGGGCACCTCCTCCCCTACTTTTGCCTTTTTCCTACACTTATACTGTTTATTATTTTTGAGACTTCGAAGTACCCTTCATGGTGGAAGGCTACCCTTTTTTCTCTCTCTTTTGATAAACAATATGACCAAACATATAAGGAACTTTTGTCACGCCCTCTCGCTTTTTGTTCTCTTTATTTTACTTTACTTTGCTTCATTTACTGTGAGACGACCCTCTAATTGGTTTATACTTGCGATATGAAGCTACTCATCGTCTCGTTTCCTCGCTCGAGAATCGTTTTAGAGTACGAGTCAATTAGGCTTCTCTTTGAAACTCCCACGCGCGAGACCACTTGAATTTCCCCCCACCCCCCTGCGTCTCTCATTGAGACAACTCCGGAGCGAGTGAACTCCAGGAATTAATCCACTCCTTTATTAGGCGAGACCTTTCTTTCTCTGAGAGTGCTTACTTGTCATGAGCGAGACCCTCGTTCCCGAGCACTAGCTGGGAATGCCCATCTTTATTTGCACTACATCAACCTTTTCTTTCCATAGAAGTTTTTTAATTTTACCGTTTGCTGACTGGTAAAAAAATCTCTCTGAGGGATCTCACTGCCAATCATCCTGCCACCGAGTGAGCCTACAGCCCTGCCAGCTTGATGAGAGCCTGGTCAGCGGGTCTTCTCAAGTCCTTGCCAATCATCCTGCCACCAATTGATCCTAAAGCCCTGCCAGCTTGATAAGAGTCTGGTCAGCGGGTCTTCTCGGGGCCTTGCCATTCATCCTGCCACCGAGTGAGCCTACAGCCCTGCCAGCTTGATAAGAGCCTGGTAAGCAGGTCTTCTCGGGGCCTTACCATTCATCCTGCCACTGAGTGAGCCTATAGCCCTGCCAGCTTGGTGAGAGCCTGGTCAGTGGGTCTTCTTGGAGCCTTGCTATTCATCCTGCCATCGTGTAAGCCTACAGTCCTGCCAGCTTGATGAGAGCCTGGTCAGCGGCTCTTATCAAGGCCTTGCCATTTATCCTGCCACCGAATGAGCCTACAATCCTACCAGCTTGATGAGAGCTTGGACAGCGGGTCTTCTCGGGACCTTGTCGTTCATCCTTCCACCGAGTGAGCCTACAGTCCTGCCAGCTTGATGAGATCCTGGTCAACGAGTCTTCGCGGGGCCTTGCCATTCATCCTACCACCGAGTGAGCATATAGTTCTACCAGCTTGATGAGAGCCTGGTCAGCGGGTCTTCTCGGGTCCTTGCCATTCATCCTGCCATCGAGTTAGCCTACAGTCCTGCCAGCTTGATGAGAACCTGGTCAGCAGGTCTTCTCGGGGCCTTTCCATTCATCCTGCCACCGAGTGAGCCTACAGTCCTTCCAGAATGATGAGAGCCTGATCAGCGGGTCTTCTCGGAGCCTTGACATTCATCCTTCCATCGAGTGAGCCTACAGTCCTGCTAGCTTGATAAGAGCCTGGTCAGCGGGTCTTCTCGGGGCCTTTCCATTAATACTACCACCGAGTGAGCCTACAGTCCTGCTAGCTTGATGGGAGCCTTGTCAGCGAGTCTTCTTGGGGCCTTGACAATCATCCATTGCAATCTCATTTCATGAAAGAAAACACCTGGAATTTCATTATATTAGGAAATCATAACAGATTTACAAGTGTTTGTAAATATGAGAAAATGTCAAGGGTAGAATCTTTTTAGGTCGTCACCGCTTTGGGCACGATCGAGGGGTACCCCATCCACATGTACCCTTCTGACTTCAGAACCTCCCTTACCATAAAGGGGCCTTCCCAGTTGGGATTGAGTTTTGCCACTGAGGCTCCTCTGCCTGCCGCATCTACTTTTTTGATGACCAAGTCACCCTTCTAGAACTGTCTGACCCTTATATGCTTATCCAAATATCTAGCCATCCGACGCTTGACTTCTTCCTGCCGGATCGATTCCAATTCCCTGAGCTCCTCTACCAGATCAAGAGAGAGCTTTTGCTCCTCCTCGTTCTCTACCCACCACCCTTCGTCTCCTTTCTTTGCGGCAGCCACTCTGGGAGATTCAACCTCGAACTCTATAGGTATAACAGACTCCGAGCCATGGGAGAGTTTAAACAGGGTCTCTCCCGTGGTGGTGTTTGGTGTGGTCCTCAAAGCCTAGAGAACGGAAGGGAGCTGTTCTACCCATCTTCCCCATAAGTTCTCCACTTTATTTTTCAAAAGATTCAAGATAATCTTGTTCGCCGCTTCCACCTGCCCGTTGTTTCGAGGATGATGAACCGAGGCGAAGCGGAGGTCTATGCCCAGTTGTACACAGAAGTCTACGAATTCCCTACTAGCGAATTTCGGTCCATTATCTGTTACAATGGCCAACATAAGCCCATACCGACAGATGATCTCTCCCCACACAAAATATTTGACCACTTGCGACATCACCTTAGCCAACTCCTTCACCTTTAGCCACTTTGAAAAGTAATCCACCATGACTAGCAGGAACTTCCTTTGGCCACTTGCTTGGGGGAAAGGGCCCACCAAATCTAGCCCCCATATTGCAAAGGACCAGGGAGCCGTGATTTTTCGTAATCTTTGGTAAGGAAGGAGTTGAAGGGCGCAAACTCCTGGCACTTATTACATCTCTTGGAGAATTCTTCCGCATCTCTCCTAAGGATATGCCAGAAGTAGCCTTGCCTCAACACTCTTCCTTCCAAGGTCCGACTTCCCGAATGACTCCCGCATTCTCCTGAATGAATTTATTCCAGAAATCTTGAGATCTCTCTCTCAGACACACATCGAGCCAACAAACTCGATAGTGTCTTTTGGTATAACATCCCTTCCTTCAGCAGGAATTATGCCGATTTATACCTGATCTACTTCTTATCTTGGTCTCTCTCGGGAAGATGTCCCAAGGTCAAAAAGGTGATGAAGGGGTCCATCCAAGATCCTTGTTGGTCACCTTCCATCAATTCTCCTTCTTCTATGGATGGTCTGAAGAGCTCCGTCACGGTTCCTCCAGCTTGAGGGCCGTGCTTGGCGAGAAGGTTAGCCTGAGCACTTTCCTCTCTTGAGACCTGTTGAATTGAAAAGCTACGGAACTGTCTGATGACACCTTTTACCTTCATCAGATACAATTAGAGGGTGGCCTCCCTTGCTTCAAACTCTCCATTGATTTGTCCTTCTACTACTATAGAGTCTGTGTAGACTTTGATGTCTTGTATGCCCAACTCCCGAGCTAGCTTGAGCCCCGCGATGATTGCTTCGTATTCTGCCTAGTTGTTAGTGATGGCAAAGTGAATCTTCAGGGCTTGCTCAATTATGTTTCCTTCGGGACTCACTAAGATCATCCCTCCTCCAAAAGAACTTTTTCCAGATGATCCATCTACTAACATTTCCCAGGCCGCTAGACGAGGTGCCTCAGCTTCTCCAACCTCAACCACATAGTCTACAAGGAAATCCGCAACTGCTTGCGCCTTGATGGCTACTCGAGGAGTAAAAGTGAGATTGAACTCACTGAGTTCTATCGACCATTTGTCCAATCTCCAATAATACTCCACCCCTTCCAGGATGCGGCGGAGAGGATGATCTGTCACCACGTAGATTGAGTGAGCCTGAAAGTACGGCTTGAGCTTCCTCGCCGAGATGATGAGAGTGAAGGCAAACTTTTCAAGGATGGGGTATCTGAGCTCTGCCTTCTTTAGGACTCTGCTTACGGAGAAGATCGGGAACTGCTTCTTTCCTTATTCTCGTACAAGGACTGAACTCACTGCTCCAGTCCCCACTCCTAAGAATAAGAACAAACCCTCCCCTTCTTTTGGTCCTTCGAGTAGCGGTGTTTTGGTGAGTTGTTGTTTCAGAGCTCGGAAAGCTTCTTCTCACTCGGTGGTCCATTCAAATTTATTGCCTCCTCTTAGTGCTCGGAAGAAGGGCGAGCACTTCTCTCCCGCCCGGGATAGGAACCATCTTAACCCGACTAGCATGCCGGCGAGACGTTGGACTTCTTTAGTATTCTTCGGAGATTCCAATTCTAATATTGCCTTCACTTTTTTGGGATTGGGCTCCACTCCTGATGCGGTAAGGAGATGTCCTAAGAATTTCCCCTATTGGCCCCAAAGACACACTTCAAAGGGTTGAGCCTCATCTTCTATTTCCTTATGGTCCCAAAAGTTTCCTCCAGATCCAATATATGGGACCTGAGATCTCGGCTCTTGATCATCAGGTCATCCACATAAACCTTGATATTCCATCCCTTCTGCTCCTGGAAGATCCGGTCAATAATTATTTTGTAAGTGGCCCCCGAATTCTTCAATCCGAAGGGCATTATGTTGTAGCTAAAGCTTCATCCTCCGTGACAAAGGTAACATCTTTGATGTCTGTGGGATGCATGCGTATTTGATGGTACCCTGAAACTGCATCTAGGAAACTCATTAGTGAAAAACCCACAGCTGAGTCAACAAGCACATCGATTTTAGGCAGAGGATAACAATCCTTAGGGCATGCTTTATTTAAAAGAGAAAAGTCCACACAAATCCTCCTTTTTCCCTCTCCCTTTTTTACCATTACAACATTACTCACCGACCCCGGATACTTGCTTGTAGATATGAATCGAGCCTCGAGCAGCTTCTCCACCTCTTCCCTGATGGGCCCGACGATCTTGGAGGCGATGACTCTCTTCTTTTGTTGCACCGGACGAGCCTTGGTGTCAAGATAGAGATGGTGGCATGCCACGTACGCATCAACCCCCGACATGTCGGTCGTGCTCCAGGAAAAGATGTCGATGTTCCTCTGCACGCATGCCTTGATCTCCTCCTGGTTCTCAGGGCTGAGCTCCCCACTGACTTTTATCTTCTCTTTCCTCCCTTCTTTGGTGAGAATCTCCATCTCCAGCACTTTTACGGCTACCTTCAGTCTTGATGGATCCTCCTCTCCCTCCTGCTCCCTCAACATCTCCTCTTTCTCCCTGGCCTCATGCTCTATGGCCCCGCGCTCCGCAACGACCATAGCAACCTCCCTCAGAAACCTCTCCACTTCTTCATCAGTTGTACCCCTCCTAACAACGAACCTCCTCTCTCTTCTAGCCGAGATTTCATCCTGGATGACTCCCTTACTTCCTTTATCTTCCTTTTTCCTCTCCTTTCTCCTTCCTTTCCCCCTGCCCCTTCCACTTCCATCTCTCCCTCCTTCTCTCCTGCCTTTTCCGGCTCCATCACAATGCCTCTCTCCATCCCCTCTCCTTCCTTCTCCTCCTCTACCTCCATCTCTCCCTCCTTCTCTCCTGCTATTTTCGCTCCACCGCAATGCCTCTCTCTATACCCTCTCCTTCCTTCTCCTCCTCAACCTCCATCTCTTCCTCCTTTGCTCCTGCCATTTCCGACTCCACCGCAATGCCTCTCTCCATCCCCTCTCCTTCCTTCTCCTCATCCACCTCCATCTCTCCCTCCTTCGCCCCTGCCATTTATCCAACCTCCTGCTCCAATTGTTCCATCCTCTTCTCCATTTCCTCGGCCTCTCCCTGCCAAGAAATGGTATTCACCGCCATCACGTAACACTCTCTGTCTACTTTAGGATCTCCTCATACTCTGATTTGGGTCCCTCCGACATTGAGCTTCAGACATTGGAGAAAGGATGAGGGAACGCACCTAAAGGCACTAATCAAAGGATGCCCTAAATTGGCATTGTAACTAATGGGAGCATCCACTATTACGAAGCGATAATTCCTGGACAGCCCCCCCCCCCCAGAGTTACCTTGAGTCCCACTCCCCCTTCGGCTTCCTTCCTCTCCCCCGAGAATTCGAATAATGTCCCATCTGCTGCAAACAACCTTCGAGCCTCCACCCTCATCTCATTTAATGCCTTCTTGGAGATGACATTCACCGAACTCCCATTATTGACTAGGATCCGCGATACCGTAAAGTTTTCGATGGCGGTCCAGATTACCAGCGCATCACAAAATGGATCTTCGTGGTCTTGCATGTCCTTCAGAGAGAAGGTAATTTTATCATCCGAGGGAGGGTCTTGTGACGTCGAGGCAATGCTCCGATGATACATGGTATGATGGCTCGCCTTACGGGTGACCTCAATCCCTACTCCCCCATGGATCACTCTGATCCCGCCTCAGTCTCCCACATCAGCTCGATCCACACACCGGTCCTCCTCCCCGATCCCAGTCATCTCCACTATCCGCTCTGGTAGTTGCTACTCCCCTACTCCTCTAACCCTCTTCATCTCCAGAAACTCAGGGCAGGTAGTCGTTGCATAGCCTTCCTCCTCATGGAAGTCATAATATGGCAAGGCTACCTCCTCATCTCGTCTCCCCTCCTTGTCATTCCTCCTCCTTCCAGCTCCAACTCCTGCTCTCCCTCTTTCTCTTCCCTTTACTCTCCCTCGTCTGATGGCCATAGCTTGCAGAGGAGGGGGTAGGGGTGGTCTAGGACTATATCCCTACCCTTGCTGGTTGAATCTTCCTGGTCCTCCCAGGTAGTTCCTTCCCCCTTGGGGAAAACCTCTTCCTTGACCTTGAGCAGGGCCTCCCTATTGCCTCCAACCCAATTCCTGATATGTCGGAGCCCTTGGCTCCTCCCTCCTCCTTCCTTCATGATTCCTTGACCCTCCTGGCTCTCTCGACTCAGCCTCCGTCAGTCTTGCCAATTTTCTGGCGAACGCTGGGTTCGCTGCCTCCATCGCTATCTCCTTCGCTGGTTTTTCCATCAACCCCTAAAACTACAATGGTGCCTTTCGGGTTAGGCTCATCTTGAAGAAACCCTCCTGCAGTACAACGGTGAAGGACATCTAGAGAGCAAATCCTGGCAACTCCTGAATGTCCAAGATTTATGTCCAGAATCGGTCCACGTACTAGGCCAAGGATTCATCTGCCTTCTGCCGGATCAGAAATATCGACTCCGGGTTCCTCTTCCTTTTCTCAGAGGTCTAGAAATGCAACTGGAAACTTCTACTCAGGTCTTCGAAGCCATATATTGATATCGTCAGGGGTTAATGTAACCAGTCCCTAGCTTTATCTTTTTACGGTTATAGCGAAAAGACGACACTTGAATGCATCCGTCATCGACCTGATGGAGACCACATCTTCGAACCATTGCAAGTGCTGGAGAGGGTCATCTTTTCCCATGTAGTAGGTCATTTTGGGCTCTCGAAATCCCTCCGGGACGGGAGTTGAAAGTATCAACTCAGAAAATGGGGACCCTCTCGCCAGGGGTCTTGCCACCTCCACTCACACGATGACGTCCCCCGACGAGACAACACTCGCGAGGCTAGGGAATAATTCCTTACGTTCCAGGTCTCGCCCACTCCCTTCCACAACTTTCTCTTTCCCAGGTCGCCCCCCCAGGGCGTCCTCTCCAACTCTTGCCGAGACGAGCTCGTCCTAATGCGCGAGAGTGGATGCCCGAGGTAGGAGAGTTGCGTATTTGCCACGCTGCGAGATCCCATGCAATATATCCATGATGCCTCGGATGGACGCCATGAATTCTTCTCTTCCTACATATCCTCCCAGGTTCTGGGACTCGCCCTCATCTCCTTCGCCGAGATCTCCCGCCATGAAGTAGTTCAAGATTCTTCTGTGTAGGCTGCGTTCCATGCTCACCGCACTAAAAATGTTGAAGCCAGAAACACGACTTCACCTAGAGTTCGGATCTAGAGTTGTAGCTCACACCTTCTCTTCCCGAATTCCTTCCTTGACGTGAGTCTTGGGAACTAGAAACAGACCGTGGGCTTCAGCTTGGATGTCCAACCTCTTACCTGAAAGAACTAGAAATCCTTCCCCTCCCTAGATAGTGCTGAGTTAGGTGACTTGGAGGAAGAAGATGAAAGGGGTCAACAACCTTCTTCAAGGCACCTTATCGGTCTATTTATTGGCCTCTGAGTTTGACCTTCCAATAACCAAACTGAACCGACCTGAAATTACCAAAATACCCTAGGCTGGGTCTGTCAATAGCCAAACTCCGCTGTTCTGAAGGGTTATATGCAGACCACCAAGGGCAAAAGGGTAAAATTATTTTAGAACCAAGAATAAAACCCCTACCTGGGGGTAAAAAGGTAAAAATGACCTTTTAGTTGAACCGGCGCTCGACGAATCGTCGAGCCAGCGCTCGACGAACGTCGAGCCGGCGCTCGACGAACGTCGAGCCGGCGGTCGACGAACGTCGAGCCGGCGCTCGACGAACGTCGAGCCGGCGCTCGACGAACGTCGAGCCGGCGCTCGATGACAAATGGCATCTAGTGGATGAGAGATGCCCATCAGTTCGCCTCACGAGTATCCTGTCTCGCCTGCTCCATTGCTCCGCAGCACATATCATAGTACCTTGTCTCATCATTAGAGCCCAGTCTACAGTGAGAAGACCCTCTCACATCCTCCACTGTTCCCCTCTCTCCTCACGAGTATTCCATCTTGCAAAGTCTTCGTCTCGCTTCTATGGGATAAGCACATGGCACGGGCACCTCCCGTCTATACAAACTTCTTGCCCTTAGTATTTTTCCATGAGTCCCCTCCTGCGAGCCCGAGGTTGTACAAAATGAGCTTCACTCAATGCCAACACACTTAGATAGAATTCTGTCTATCTAGTCTTTGACAGCATTGAGTGAGAATGCCTCACTCAACGCTTTTTTTTCTTAGCATATTTTTTAGCCTTTTCTGCATGCTTAGCGTTGAGAGCGTTAAGTGACCACACCTCACTCAACGCCATATGACTTAGTCATTTTCCTGCTTCTTAGGCATCTTAAGCATTGAGAGCTTTGAGTGAGGATGCCTCACTCAATGCCTTTTGCTTTTAGCCAGATTTTCATAATCATGGCGTTGAGACCGTTGAGTGAGCATGCCTTAATCAATGCTTTTAGTCTTAGTAAGATTTTTCTCCACCTTGGCGTTGAGAGAGTGAGCTCCACTCAACGCATTTGTACATAGCCAAATTTTTGTGTCTGAAAACATAGGTTCTGACTGAATGAGATACAGTCAATTCTTTAACACATGTCATTGAGTGAGCTTGCCTCACTCAATGTCTGTTGACTTAGTCATATTTCAGCACAGATTTTCTGTTGCTTTGACTGACTGAGCTTGTCTCACAGTATTTTTTTGTATGGCGTTGAGTGAGTAGACTTCACTCAACGCCTGTGGACTTAGACACTTTCTCAGCTTGCCACTCCTTTGGCTTTGACTATATAGGCTCCACTCAGCGCTATAAGTCATCTGGCTTTGAGTGAGTAACCTTCACTCAATGCCTGTGGACTTAGACAGATTTCTGTCTGTCCAAAACTTAGGTAAGTGTTTACCTGACTTAGCCACTTAGGCTACCTATCCCATCATTATTACTAAGACAACCTGCATGTATGAACTTGAACATATGTTAAATATACCATTGTGTATGCTCATTGACATATTTTACTTTTTAAAATCTAAGACATTGTGGGCAATGGACCCAACAAAGATTGATGAACTTTTTATCAGCTTATGGGAGCACATTAGTTCTCCAAGCTTGATTTGCGATCAGGGTATTATCAGTTGAGAATTCAGGAGGAGGATATTTCGATGATAAATTTTAGCTCGAGATATGGCCTATATGAATTAGATATTTTGTCATTTGGGCTCAAATGCCCCCACTGCATTCATTAGCCTAATAAAAGGGGTGTTTGAGCCTTGCCTAGACATATTTATGAGTGTGTTCATTAACGACATCTTAGTTTACTTGAGTCAGAGGAGGATAATATGAAGCATATAGCCTTGTTTTTAGAGAAGTCAAGGGAGTAGCAATTGTTCACGAAGTTTAGTAAGTGTGAATTATGGCTCCAAGAAGTCGCTTTACTGGGCCATATTATCAGTGGAGCAAGGTGTTGAAGTTGAGACCGGGCGGTCTGTCGGTCTGGCTTGGCGGGTTATTGACCGGGCGGTTTGGCGGTTTGCCTCCAGCGGGTTGGTTGCTGCGTTGAGGTTTGAGGTCCAAGCGGTCTAGCGGTCTGTTACTGGCAACTAGGAGACTGGGCGGTCTAACGGTCTCACTTGGCGGCTTGTCTCTCTCTCTGGCAGTGGCCGAGCGGTTAGCCCTTCTGTCTAACCGCGCGGCTTGTTCCGGCCTGTTGTTCTAGCCGCCCAGATTCTTTTGTATAGTTTTAGTCCCACATCTCTTATTTGTATTCTCTCTTCTCTCCTCCATTCTATATAAGGGAGGCCATACCTTTGTAATAGATACCTTTTTCTGATAATAAAATTTCAGTTATACCATTTCCGGCTTGTTTTAGTTCGCTTCTTACATGGTATCAGAGGAATCGATCCTTTCCTCCTGATTCTGTCTTCTCTCTGTCTGCGCGGCTTGCTTCTCCGGCTTGCGCCCTGTCCGCGCGGTCTCCTTGTCGTTGCCCTCTGTGTGCGCGACCTATTGCCTTGTGCCTTGCCCTCTCTTGTGCTTCTGTTCGAGCGGACTGTCTGCTTGCCGCTCGACTTCTTCCCCTTTGCTTGTTACTGCGGCTTGGTCGTGGTCTCTCTGGCCGCTGGTGTCTGACATCCTGACCGCTGCAGTTCCTCTTCTGCCTATCCGCGCGGCCTGTTTTCTAACCGCGCGGCTTCCTGTTGGTTGCTCTTATGGCTCTTTCTGATGCTTCTACTGCCACCACTCCTGCCACCCCACCTGTAGCCAATCCGGCTCCTCCTCCTACTCCTTCCGGGAACCTTGGCACCGTTTCCAAGCTTGTCGGCTCCAACTACCCGGATTGGAGCGTCTCTTTCACCTTTCTCCTTCGCTCGCAACGCAAACGCCACCATCTCGTTGATGACCCTCCTCCTACCACTTCCCCTCTCTTTGATGACTGGGATGCGAGTGACGCTCTTGTGCGTACTTGGCTCGCTAACAGTCTATCCGATGAATGTCTTCCCGTCATCCGTCATGATGAGACGGTGAAGGCCGCTTGGCTTCATCTTGCTGCTTTGTATTCCAAAGGGGCTCAGACGTCCCGCATCTATACGTTGTATGCGGACCTCTTTGCCCGGCCTACCTTGTCTCCTGCTGCTGCCTACCAACAAGTTCAAGCTCTTGGGGCTGAGATTCTTCAGAATCGCCCCTTTTTGCGGATCTGGCTCAACAACACAAGCACTTCCAGGAGCTTCTGGTTGTGTGTTATCTGCTCCGTCTTCCTGACACTTATGACATGATCCGCCAACAAATTCTGGGTGAGGCGGAATCTCCTACCTTAGATGCCACCGCTGCTCGCATCGCCGCTGTCACCTCTCTCCTTCAGCGCCCGCTTCTACCCGCTCCTTCTCCTCCGGATAACTATGCTCATCAAACTCAGCGGAGTGGCTCTGGTAGCCGCAGTCATCAGTCTGGCGGACGTCCTTCTTCCCGCTATCTCTGCTCTCACTGCGGCCGCACCGGACACACTCTTGACCGCTGCTGGACAAAACATCCCCATCTTCGCCCCTCGGGTGACTCTTCCGCCTCTTCTTCCAAGCCGTCTGCTTCCGTGGTCACATCATCAGGTAGTGCCCATGTAGTCACTCAAGGTAAATGGCTTATCGACTCCGGTGCTACTAATCATATGACGGGCAATCCTCAGTGCTTCTCTCTCCTCGAACAGCATGATCGGTTGCCCCCGGTCCTCATTGCAGATGGTTCTCCCTCCCCGGTTCATGGGTCGGGAGTGGTTCATGTTACTCCGTCCCTTCGGCTAGAGGACACTCTCTATGTGCCCAAGTTTCCGTGCAATCTGTTATCGGTTACTTCTTTGTGCAAGCAGCTTCAATGTTCTGTAACGTTTGCTCCATCTTCTTGCTCTTTTCAGGATCCGAGCTCCCAGCGGACGATTGCTACTGGGACTGAGAGCGGCGGCCTCTACTTCCTCGATAACGTTTCCGCTTTGTCCGCCTTCTCTTCTTCTTGTACGGATCTTCTCCAGTGGCATCTCCGTCTCGGTCATCCTCCACCACGGCTTCTGCATCAGCTTCTGCCCCACCTCCCTCCCTCCACTACTCCTCTCCACTGCGAAGCATGTCAACTTGGCAAGCATCATCATTCCTCCTTCCCGCCGAAGCAAGGTCGGGGCTCTACCCGTCCGTTTGATCTAGTCCACTCCGATATCTGGGGACCTGCTCCTACCCTTACTATTGGTCGGGGTAGTTCTTATTTTGTAACTTTTATTGATGATTTTTCTAGATGTACTTGGGTGTATCTCTTACGAGATCGCTCTGAACTTTTTAATGTATGGACCTCCTTTTATCATTTAATCAAAAATCAGTTTGGTGTTAGTGTTAAAACTTTTCGCTCTGATAATGCAAAAGAATACTTAAGTCATGCTTTTACCTCTTTCTGTGTTCAACATGGCGTTATTCATCAGACAAGTTGTGTCTATACATCCCAACAAAATGGGGTGGCGGAACGCAAAAACCGTCACCTCCTCGATGTTGCTCGCACATTAATGACTCAAATGCATGTCCCTCGCTCATATTGGGGCTATGCTGTTCTTCTTGCTTGCTATCTCATCAATCGCATTCCCTCCTCCGTTCTTCAGGGAAAAACCCCTTTTTCCATCCTTTATCCTGGCAAGGAGCCTTTTCTTCTCCCTCTCCGAATCTTTGGGTGCACTGCTTTTGTGCATGTCCCATCTGCCACCCGTGATAAGCTCTCCCCTCGCTCCACCAAATGTGTTTTTCTGGGGTACTCGGTCACTCAGAAAGGCTACTGCTGCTTTGATCCTGTTCTTCGTAAACAGTTTGTCTCCGCTGACGTTACCTTCTTCGAGAATGCCTCCTACTTCTCGGATGCCTCCTCTTCTCTTCCTCTCACCTCGGATTCTCCTGTGATTCCGTTCGTTCCCTCGTCTCCTACTGCGATATCCGCTCCTCCTCCGTCTCCGCCCACTCCTCTCCCTCTCTCTCCGCCTCCATCTCCCTCATCTCCGCTGCCGTCGCTCTCTCCTCCCGGGCCAGCTCTCTCTGCCACGGATGCTCTGGATGCCGAGGAGCCCGCCGACCTGGATCTTCCTGTCGCTCTTCGCAAAGGGGTGCGGACGTGTACCCTACACCCCCTTGCTGCTGTTGTTTCATATGATCGTCTTACCCCTTCTCGCAGGGACTTTGCGCTGGCTATCTCTGCTACTACCACACCTCGTTCCTACCAGGAGGCCCTTGCCATTCCTCACTGGAAGCTGGCCATGGATGAGGAAATGGCGACCCTCACAGAGCGGGGTACCTGGACTCTTGTCCCTCCTCCTCTTGATACAGATGTTGTTGGCTGTCAATGGGTCTTTGTAGTCAAGTTTGGCCCAGATGGCACTGTAAACCGTTACAAAGCTCGTCTGGTGGCTAAGGGCTTTACTCAAACCTATGGGGTTGATTACTTTGACACCTTCTCTCCCGTGGCTCGTCTCAGCACTATACGGGTCCTTCTCTCTGTGGCAGTCAACAAAGACTGGCCCCTTTCCCAGCTGGATATCAAGAATGCCTTCCTTTATGGTGATCTTCAGGAGGCCGTCTACATGGAGCAACCTCCAGGGTATGTTGCTCAGGGGGAGACACGAATCTGCCGGCTACAGAAGGCAATCTATGGCCTCAAGCAAAGCCCTCGAGCTTGGTTTGACAAATTCAGCGGCATCGTGGCGGCCGTTGGTTTTGCTCGCAGCGCTGCTGATCACTCTCTATTTATTCGCAAAACCTCTTCGGGACTGGTGGTTCTTGCAGTATATGTGGATGATATTCTTCTCACTGGTGATGACCAGGAAGGGGTAGCCTTGACAAAGCGGCATCTTCGCCAACATCTAGTCACGAAAGATATGGGTTCTCCGAAGTACTTTTTGGGGATCGAAATCTCTCGGAAGCCCAACTCTTTAGTCCTCTCTCAGCGTAAGTATGCTCTTGATATTTTAAAAGAAGCAGGATTGACTGGGGCCAAACCTGCCCGATGTCCCATGGCTGTTGGAGAAGACAAAACCTGGACAGATGATTCGCCTCTTCTTTCAGATGCTTCGCGGTACAGGCGTCTAGTTGGTAAGCTCATATACCTCACCGTGACTAGGCCCGACATCTCCTATGCTGTGGGCAAGGTGAGTCAATTCATGCAAGCTCCCAGGGAGTGCCATCTACAGTCCGCCTTGCGGATCTTGGAGTACGTCAAAGCAGCCCCCGGGAAAGGATTGCTCTTTCAGAAGAACGATCATCTGAGGGTTGAAGCTTACTCAGATGCGAGTTACGCGGATGACAAAGGGGACCGCAAGTCTACCTCCGGTTTCTGTACCTTTGTTGGGGGCAATCTGGTAAGTTGGAAGAGCAAGAAGCAATCTGTTGTCTCCAGGTCCAGTGCTGAAGCTGAGTATCGGAGTATGGCATCGACCACTTGCGAGCTAAAGTGGCTACGGGCTCTCATGTTGGATTTAGGAGAGGTCTACAACCATCCTCTACCTATGTTCTGTGACAACAAGGCTGCTATATATATCTCCAAAAATCCAGTCTTCCATGAGAGAACCAAACACATTGAGGTCGACTGTCATTTCATTCGTGAAGAGATTCTGAAGGAACAAATTTGCACTCCCTTCGTCACGTCTGAAAAAGAACTGGCTGACATCTTCACCAAGCCAGTATCCGCCTCATTTCTTCATATATGTGACAAGCTGGGCATGATCGACATATATGCTCCAGCTTGAGGGGGAGTGTTGAAGTTGAGACCGGGCGGTCTGTCGGTCTGGCTTGGCGGGTTATTGACCAGGCGGTTTGGCGGTTTGCCTCCAGCGGGTTGGTTGCTGCGTTGAGGTTTGAGGTCCAAGCGGTCTAGCGGTCTGTTACTGGCGACTAGGAGACCGGGCGGTCTAACGGTCTCACTTGGCAGCTTGTCTCTCTCTCTGGCAGTGGCCGAGCGGTTAGCCCTTCTGTCTAATCGCGTGGCTTGTTCCGGCCTGTTGTTCTAGCCGCCCAGATTCTTTTGTATAGTTTTAGTCCCACATCTCTTATTTGTATTCTCTCTTCTCTCCTCCATTCTATATAAGGGAGGCCATACCTTTGTAATAGATACCTTTTTCTGATAATAAAATTTCAGTTATACCATTTCCGGCTTGTTTTAGTTCGCTTCTTACACAAGGCTAGCAGTGGATTCCACCAAGGTATGAGCAGTTAAGGAGTGGCTGCCTTTACAGTCAACGGGAGATGTGTGCAGTTTCCTAGGACTTGTTGGTTACTATCGCAAGTTCTTGGAGGTATTTTCAAGGATCAACCTTCCTCTCACTACTTTGAATAAAAAGTGTTTGCCTTTTGTATGGGCACCCAACTGCGAGGTTGCGTTATAAGAGCTAAAGGATTTCCTTACTTCTGCGTCTATCCTTGCCTACCATCTGGGATTGCAGCATTCTAGATTTATATTAACACATCATCCCAGGGCATGAGAGTATTATTGATGTTGCATGAGCATGTGATTGTGTATGATTCGAGGCAGTAGGAAGAAGCATGATGTGAATTATGCAGTACATGACTTAGAGATGAGAGATGTGGTCTTCTCCTTTAATATTTGGAGGCACTTTTTGTACGACGTCCACTGCGAGATCTTTTCAGATCATAAGAACTTAAACTACATCCACACATAGAAAGATCTGAACTTGTGACATCAGCAGTGGCTAGAGTTTTATATGATTACAAGTATATATTGAACCACCACCCTGGAAGGACAACTCGATGTCGGATGGGCTTAGCTGGAAGGCACACTCATTTGGCCTGGATTCTAGGATGATGGCTCTCAAGTTTGCTACCATGAGCATAAATTATGATATATATGATAGGATTTGGGATAAGCAAGGGAGGTATGCTGCTCTCCCGTGTGTTTGAAGCCCTTATGGTTTGATCAGCTGAAGGGTGCACACTGAATGAAGACCTCATTCACTTCCATGGCAGATTTTATATTCCTATAGGTGGTCGGATCCTGAGGATATTTTGAGAGAAGCTCAATGCACAAAGAACTCAGTACATCTTGGGATTGAGAAGATGTACACTAACCTACGAAGGACCATGCTCTACCAAAGAATGAAGAGGGATGTAACACATTTCGTTACTCACTACGATGCATGCTAGAAGGTGAAAGTGGAATGTAAGAGTCTTGGGGGATTATTGCAGTCATTGTCCAGCACCGAGTAGAAGTTCGAGGATATATCTATGGGATTTGTTCACGGCCTACCCCGCTCTCGCTTTGGGAATGATTTAGTTTGGGGGATAGTAGACCGGTTGATGAAGGCTGCCAGGTTCATTCTGATAAGGAAAGAGGTACATGTTGATGTTTTAGTGCGTCTCTTTGTGGAGTAATTTGACTGATATCATGGAGTGCCCAAGAATATTATTACAGACAGTGATGGTCATTTCACCTCCAAGGAGTGGAGGATAGTTTAGGCATATTTGGGTAATTTCTTGACTTTTAGCACGAGATTCCATCCTCAGACTAACGACCAGTCAAAGTGGACTATCAGGACTATCGAGGATCTGTTATAGTTATGTGTCTTGGATCTGGGAGAGCTATGGGAGATATTTCCACCTTTGGTTCAGTTTTTTTAAAATAACAATCATAAAGAAAGCATCGGTATGTACCCATGTGAGGCATTATATGGTAAGAAGTAAAAGAGTCCTTAATCATGGATTCATGATGAGGATCCAAATACACTGGGGGTGGAGTACAATGATGACAATGATGTGATGATTAGACCGATTCGTGGTCCAATGCTCGAGGCCTAGAGTCGACATGTAAAGTAATATGATGCAAAGCATAGGACGGTGGAGTTTTAGGTGGGAGACAAGGCGTTTTTGAAGATCAGGCAAATGTATGGAGTATCTCGTATTAGTAGAAGGAAGAAGCTTAGCCTTCGTTAGGTGTGGCCTTATAGTTTCCTAGAGTAGATCGACCCCTTGGTATATCGGTTGGAGCTAACATTAGAACTGGACAACATGCACGATGTCGTCCATGTGTTTTCCCTTTAGAGGGCACTACTTCATCTGACCAGTATGTTTCAGCCACTACTGGCACCGTGACATCCGAAAGATTTGTCCGACTGGAGCCGGTACAGATAGTAGATACTGAGACCCAAAAGCATTGACAAAAGATCATTGCATTGCTAAAGGTACTATGGTCCATCCATGGGAAGGAAGAATACACTATGGAGCCTACGGACCTTATGCAGCAATACTACACAGGATTATTCCCTGAAGGTACGTTAAGAACTTGTCTTCCTTACTTCGTACTTTGATACCCGTGGACCCAAACTCAATTTCGGGGATACAATTATTTATTTATTATATTTGTAACATCCAAATTCGAGCAAGCTCCCCCCCTGAGTGACCTATATCACTACAAGTCGACCAAGGCTAGATAGATGTCCTCAGGCTAAGAGGCGATCATGGTCAAGTCATGATCCACTTGGGTGCATGAGAACATGTTTGGAAAAATAATCGTGATAAGGAAAAATTTTGCTAACATGCCCTGGATCATGTGCATGTACAAGGGCGTGACCTAAGAAAATAGCGTCGTAAGAAGAAAAATAGGATCGTGTTAACCATTAGACCAAGTCACGAGCGTGACACACAAGAGTGACCATCAAGGTTCATGAGCACGACCTGATTGAAATCATCTTCATTACATAAAATTGTGTTGTGTTAACCATTAGACCAAGTCACAGGCATGACCTAAATTACAAGGGCGTGACCATCAAGAATCATGTGTGTGACCTAATGAAATGGCATCATGATCATCAAATAGCATCGTGTCTATTATGTTCACGATATGACCATAGAATATGGTCATGACCTATGTGTCACGGGTGTGACCTGACAAAAATACCGTCGTGATGAGGGAAAAGCATTGTATTTTGCCCGGTAAAAAAATTGGGCTGACACGCCCTTGGTTATGGGCATGACCAAGGGCGTATACTAGGAAATTTATTAAAATTTACAGAATGGTGCGAAAAGGCCCCTTGATATTCCAAAATT
Source organism: Platanthera zijinensis (assembly GCA_039513925.1). Classification (NCBI taxonomy): domain Eukaryota; kingdom Viridiplantae; phylum Streptophyta; class Magnoliopsida; order Asparagales; family Orchidaceae; genus Platanthera; species Platanthera zijinensis. The sequence continues at coordinate 65,325,634 of CM077095.1, read as the reverse complement.
TACTTTTGGCGGCTGAAAGTCCATATTAGACAACAAGGAGATGGACTTATGGCTCGATTTGACTTTTTAAGTCATAGGAAATGCCTTTCCATTAATTCCAGTAAAACTCTAGATAATGGGAAATATCTTCCCATAAATTTCCGAGCTCATCTGCTGTACTTTTCTACTAATGCCTTCCCCCATCTTCATTGAGCCCATTTGCTTTCCCCCTCACCCTCAAGAAATAGAGCTGAGTTTCTAAAGGAAACTAAGGTTAGGTGGAGTTGGAACATAATCAAAAACCGCCATCATGTAGCCAAGAAGAAAAACTCGATCAATGGTCGCGAACTAGGTGAGATTCCTCCCTTCTCCCTTGATACTAGATCTTTAGATCAAAACAGGAGAGATATTGGGGATTTATTTACGGTGAACGAAACCCTAGAAAAGAAGTTCTAGCATGAGATCTTCCTACAAAACTCATCTCTATAATACGAAGTTGTAGGACTTGATCTCGTGAAGAATGATGGTCTATAGAGGAAGTATTCAATTAGAAATGGCTCATTTTATCTTGTTTGTCGGCTGAAAGAAGAAGATGTACAACTTCTATTAGATATACTTCAAGATCTATGCAGATATGTTACCTTTAGTCCAAGCTGAATCTGTTTTCATGTGCGTAATTGGGTTCAATCCACTTTTAAGGACTGTTCTGGCAAGTTTCTGGTCTTGGGCTCAGCATGAAAGTTGTTTCCCACGGAAAGATATTTCTAAAAAGTGGGTGCATGTTTTCTGGGGAGCCTTACATAACCTTATATCTAAAATTGAAAATGATGTACAATCGGCGAGATTCTGTCCAAATTTACATAGTCGGGTTCAAACGCAGTTTTAGATGAGATTCACTTAGATTTGGACCTCAGGCTCATCATGAAAGTTGTTGCTCTTTTAAAGACCTTTCCAGAAAGGCGTGGAATAATAATTTTGGTGGACTTTCGCTCACAGAAATCCGATTTTAGTAAACTGTGTCCCTAAAAATACTATTCAGATGCTTATGAAATTTGGTTGATATATGATAGATAATGTTGTGTACAATCCCGTTAAGTTTTATAAATTTTGTATAAGTATTTGCTATGATTTTGTCAATCATATCTTATAAATTTAAAGTGCCATAAATAATTATAATGATATATGATGCGGCTGAAATGTTATGGAAGAGTTTGATATTCTAGACAACTATGATAGGAATTTCAGTGGTTTTAGTTTGGATATGATCGCTCAATTAATTACGTAATTATTGTCTATCTAAGAGATTAAACAAGTGATGGCTATTGATAAATAAGAATGAAAAATTTAGAGTTTCTGATTTAAAATATGCCAAAGATTTTTTTTATGAGTTTAGTTAATGTTAAAGAGGGAGGATCTAATTATTGGGACATATTATATTAGTAAACTCATCATGTTGTTGTATGCATAAGTAGTCCAATAAGTCATGTGGAGTTAATCCCATGACTAATAGTCCACTTCCGTAGAGTCGGTGTTGGCGAGGATGCTCCGCCAGTTGCTCGTGTCGACATGGATCTCTCTTGTGCTCGCCGCCGCTACATGTTCAAGGACATTGATGGTCGTTGCCGCAAACGTCGCCGCAATGGTCGTTGCCGCAACCGTCGCCGCCACCGCCGCGACATTTCGTCTCTTCGTTATGAATATAATGTTATTTCATCGTTGAAATAATATTATACTCATAACCTTAATTTTCATTTTAAAAGTTATTAGACTTATAATTTTAGGTCCTAAAATTATAAGTTTTATTATGTGTTTTTAAATTTTGTTAAAACAAATATTTTAGGTGGCTAGGATTTGATTTTGATGAGATGGAGGGTGATGGAGTGGTGTAGCTCATTATATATATGCATGTATGTGGAGTAGGGAAGACATTGAAGATAAAAAAAAAGGGAAAACCTAATTCGGTTTGCTTAGCCGCCCCCCCTCCCCGATTCTCTCGGCGTGGCCGAATCCCGCAACCCGACCCCTGGAAGAAGCCGATCGGCTGCTGCTGCCGCCCCTCTTGGTGGCCTTCTCTTGCCGCTCCGGCGACATCCTCCCTCCTCCGGTGTGACTCCGAAGAAGGTGGCTCGGTTCTCCCCATCCGGTGTGACTCCGGTGGCCCGTGGAAGTGTGATTCTTCCACCGCTAACTTTCTTCTCCTCCTCCTCACCTCCCCTCTAATTTCTGGGTTTTTGGTAACGAATTTCTATCTCTAACTTGGTGTGATATTCTTCTTCATTTTGTGAGCATTTGGAGACATTTGGTTTCAAACTTTTATCCTAAATATTGAGTCATTAGCATTTATAAAAATCTGAAAGTTGTATTGTATTCAACCGAATTTTTGCGAAGATTTCCGTAAGGGTAGGTCCTCTTGGACGTTTGCAAACCGGGGTTTGTGTAGCCTTCGGTTTCGAATGGATCAAGGAGATTTGGTATATCCTCGTATGATTTTGTTTTGAGGGTTGCATTTGGACTCTTTCCGAATTGAAATTTTTAGTCTGGATCGCTCTCCATGTGGATGGAAATGATGTGTTGTGATGTTAGATGCATGGTTAGGATATACTATTAGTGAATGTGAATGTTCGTGCAGGTTTGGGTGGAAACTTCCCATTTGTGAGATCGCGCAATTACAAACGAAATGCTGCCGAAATTTCCAACTTTGTACGCACACCACGTGTTCGTTGAAATGCCTCTTAGGTTGTTTTAAATGCACGTTAGGTGTTCGGGCAAATGTCCCTTAGGTTGTCATTTTGTTATTTCCTATTCTAGCATCGCGCAGGGGTGGCCTACATCAATTTGGTATCAGAGGGAGGTTTGTCAATTTCTCAACTTGACAACGATCCGCTCGAGCCAAGCTACCCCCCACTTGCACTTAGGTACGTTTCGCTCATTTTAAAATTCTTATTTTTAGTTATATATATAAAAAAGGGGGTTTTAAGTGCTTTCCTAATTTGAATTTTTTCTTTTTTCCGTTAGTCTGTCATGGCACGCGTTGGGAGTCCCCTTCTCCCATGTTCCTCGATTGGTGCCCTTCGCAAGGAGATGACTCGCCAATGTGATGACATAAGAGATATGTTAGCACAACTTGGTGGTCGGATTCTGACACCGCATCTTGATGCCCCTAGGCAACAGCTTAGGACCCATGTTCCTTCCAGTACGGTTAGTCAAGCGATTACGACACCACCATCGCGCACCTCTAGGCCTGTTAGAATTCCTGCTCCGACTTACGATGGGTTAGGTGAACCGCAGGTTTTCTTACGTTGGGTAGATGATATGGAAGTTTACTTTGAGCAATATCGTCTGGTGGACCCCCACCGGATTCCCGTTGCGAGATTGCAATTATCTGGTCGAGCCCTGACTTTCTGGGTCAATGAGGAGAGACGTTTTGGACCGTCCCTCGTTGGCTCACTTGTAGGTTGGCAACTTATGAAGAATTTGTTGATGGATGAGTATTATCCCTCATACTGCCGTTCTCAGTCTTCTGGTTATCCGAGTGTAGCGCCGCCTAAGATTTTGCCTATACCAAGCAAGCACGTTCCCCCATACTCCCATATGAGGACGTCTCATGATGTTATTTCACCCCGCCAAGACACTAGATCGCTTTCTGATTATAGGAGTGATGATCGGCCTCGCATTAGATCCTTGCCCCAAAAGGATCACCCCATCTTGAGCACACCTACACCGGCCATGCGGGAACCAGAGCATGCTAGGTCCCCTGTTCCACCATCTGTTGTTATCTCGACTAGGGATGTTATCCAGTCAAAGGTTAGGCATAGGAAGCCAGTTAAGGTTGCCAAGGAGAATGCTTTATGTTATGCTTGTGGTGTGACTGGCCACTACGCCGTGACCTGCCCCACCAAGCCTAGGGCTTCAGCTATGTTAGTCTCCACTTCGGAGCCACCCCAGACTACTTTTGAGATTGCTGCTGATCCTGATCTGGACGTTGGTGTGGTATCTCCTGATTTTGTTGAGGATGTCCAGTTAGATGAGAGTATCCTGGCATGTGCGATAGTGCCCGTTGATTCTGCCGATTTTTCTGACGATGAGAATACTGGATATCCTAGCGACTTGGATGATGATTTTTGGGATGTTGATGAGGCTTTGACTTGTGAGAGTACCCCTTTAGCCACTACATGTCTTGTTAGTGATATTTCAGTTCACCCTACTAGTGAGTACCCTCTCGAGTCTATGATCCCTATGTCGAGTGAGCCAAAGATTGAGGATTTCTCAGTTATTATTTTGGATGAGTTTCCTCCTGAGGGTAGGGTATCCTTGGACGATTATTCTGATGTTTGCCCGGACGTGAGTTTCCCGGATGAGTGTCCCTTGATTGAGTCACCGTTGCGTGAGATTTATTTGGATTTGGATTTAGTCCCGGGTTCGATTTTACCGACCCTCCCTCCTGCTTGTGTGCCTACATTTGATATCATTTTAGGACATGGATCCGCTAGTAATAGTCTACGCTTTTATGATATACCTACTTGGATACCCCCTACACTAGCGTTGGCCCCTCGTTTAGATGCTCTCGAGCTGATCCTAATAATCGTTGAGGAACCGAGCGATGACCCAGAGTTAGCTGACGTACCTACTGAGTTGGAAGATTTACTTTGCGAGGGAGCCGTACGTTTGGATCGATTAGCGGACTTGTTAGGACACAAATTGATTTTACCTAGTCCGATCCACTTAGTTAAGCCGTCGTTATTAGCACCTCCGCTTGAGATTTCTAGTGAGCTATGTATTAGTGAGTATCTGCCGGCGGGCATGTTTTCTTTTGCGACTGCGTATGATTTCACGGCGACTGTGCCTATTGATTTGGTGCCCTCACGACATTGTTACCCGCCAAATCAATTTGCACACATTTTTCGTCCATCCTGGTACGAACTGCATGTAAACATACCATTGCCTTATGCCAGTATCTATGAGTTGCATCACTTTCACGCCCGTTCTCCTTCGAGAGCTTCTGACTGCAGAATTGATGATTCTAATTTAGTCTGGTTAGCCCCCGAGTGGATACCTTCGGGTTCCGTAACGAAATTATTACATTGGAGCGCCGATCCTTTCGAGATTTACAAGAATTTTGGGTTTAATGCAATTTCTTTGGATTTTTACGATGCAATCGGTTTTTCACCGCATTTCAATTTTTCGGATTTAATTTTGCAAATCTAGTCTCCATATGAGCGGCTTTCTCCGACGTTTCTCTCTTCCACTTCAAATTCTCGTGGGTTGAGAGGTGAGATTTTTCCCGTGTCGCTCTTCCATTTGGGTTTACCGGTTCTCGCATTGGATGGTAAGATCTGTGCTGTTTTTCTTTATGCTGACGCACCTATGAGGTTTCCTGATATGCTTGGCCTTGACAGGTTATGTTCTATTGCGGATGCCCGCACTGCTTGTCCTGCCCCGTGGATGTCCGCTCTTGCTACGCTACTGGTGGATGTTGCGGCCTTCTGCTATTCCCTCCATGGCCACTCATCGGTGATGAGTGATTTTGAGCGGGGGAGGATTGTTGGCGAGGATGCTCCGCCAGTTGCTCGTGTCGACATGGATCTCTCTTGTGCTCGCCGCCGCTACATGTTCAAGGACTTTGATGGTCGTTGCCGCAAACGTCGCCGCAATGGTCGTTGCCGCAACCGTCACCGCAACCGTCGCCGCCACCGCCGCGACATTTCGTCTCTTCATTATGAATATAATGTTATTTCATCGTTGAAATAATATTATACTCATAACCTTAATTTTCATTTTAAAAGTTATTAGACTTATAATTTTAGGTCCTAAAATTATAAGTTTTATTATGTGTTTTTAAATTTTGTTAAAACAAATATTTTAGGTGGCTAGGATTTGATTTTGATGAGAAGGAGGGTGATGGAGTGGTGTAGGTCATTATATATATGCATGTATGTGGAGTAGGGAAGACATTGAAGATAAAAAAAAGGGAAAACCTAATTCGGTTTGCTTAGCCGCCCCCCTCCCCGATTCTCTCAGCCTGGCCGAATCCCGCAACCCGACCCCTGGAAGAAGCCGATCGGCTGCTACTGCCGCCCCTCTTGGTGGCCTTCTCTTGCCGCTCCGGCGACATCCTCCCTCCTCCGGTGTGACTCCGAAGAAGGTGGCTCGGTTCTCCCCATCCGGTGTGACTCCGGTGGCCCATGGAAGTGTGATTCTTCCACCGCTAACTTGCTTCTCCTCCTCCTCACCTCCCCTCTAATTTCTGGGTTTTTGGTAACGAATTTCTATCTCTAACTTGGTGTGATATTCTTCTTCATTTTGTGAGCATTTGGAGACATTTGGTTTCAAACTTTTATCCTAAATATTGAGTCATTAGCATTTATAAAAATCTGAAAGTTGTATTGTATTCAACCGAATTTTTGCGAAGATTTCCGTAAGGGTAGGTCCTCTTGGACGTTTGCAAACCGGGGTTTGTGTTTCCTTCGGTTTCGAATGGATCAAGGAGATTTGGTATATCCTCGTATGATTTTGTTTTGAGGGTTGCATTTGGACTCTTTCCGAATTGAAATTTTTAGTCCGGATCGCTCTCCATGTGGATGGAAATGATGTGTTGTGATGTTAGATGCATGGTTAGGATATGCTATTAGTGAATGTGAATGTTCGTGCAGGTTTGGGTGGAAACTTCCCATTTGTGAGATCGCGCAATTACAAACAAAATGCTGCCGAAATTTCCAACTTTGTACGCACACCACGTGTTCGTTGAAATGCCTCTTAGGTTGTTTTAAATGCACGTTAGGTGTTCGGGCAAATGTCCCTTAGGTTGTCATTTTGTTATTTCCTATTCTAGCATTGCGCAGGGGTGGCCTACATCAGTCGGGAGAACTCATTACGAGTAGTTGTGATGGCTTGGTGCGGACTATAAGATATGGTTATATTCTCTGGTGTAAGTTATGGATTTGGTTGGAAGTTCATGGGTGCTAGTTAGCACTGAATTGTACTTGGTAAATGCTAAACGATATTAAAAACTAGGTTAGTAGTTCTTTGGTCCTTGATAACATATGTTTTATCATGGTAATCACATGAGTGTGTTAGGACATACAGTTGCGTAATATTCCTGGATGAGAGTATTACTTGTGTTGGGGAATATAGTTTTATCATGGGAATCACATGGGTGTGTTGGGACATACGGTTGAATAATGATCCTAGGTGTTGGGACATAGGTTAGTATTGCTTAGGTGCTTGAAAACATAGGTTTTATTATGGGAATCACATGGGTGTGTTGGGACATTCAATTGCATAATTATCCTGGGTGAGAGTATTAATTGTAGCAAGTCTACGAGCTTACTGGTCATCACACTGACCGAAGGTGGCAGATAGACTCTGTCTAGTTACGTTGGAATCTTTGGTGCTTACTTTCCAGATGTTGGATAAAGTCGCCAACCTTAGAGGAGGGTGAATAAGGTTTGCAGAGGAATACATGAAATTTTTCAGATTAAAAATTATTCAGAGGCAAGAAGAAATTTCTCTGGAGCTATCGATAGTGTTATCGGCAGAGACCTTGTTCCTTGTTTTTGAAGATCATATTGCAATAGGCACGCGTATGAGATCAAACTTTTCACAATAAGCACATATAATTTAAGCCCAAACAAAACAAGCATGATTTTATTTGAAAACCAAATAATGTTTACAAAATTTAGAGTAGATCTCCATGATGTCAGAGATCAGAGGTAGTAACTTTAAAACTTTTATAGTTTCTATGCAGACCATCCCGTAGGACTAGTTGGTTCTCTCACTTCTTTCCAAGAAGACCGACAAGCCGACTAGATCTAGATATCCTCTCAGGATGATTTCCTTATATTTTCCCAGAAATTTGACGGCCTCCAGGCCAATTTCCCACAAACTCCTCCCAGAAATTCGACATCCACACTAGACGATTTCTCCGTACAACACATAGTAAACAATAGAAAGAAGAAATAAAGAATATATATAATTGAAATTTTGCTCCCTCTAAAATGAATCTCTAGAGGCTATGAATTATCAGTGCTTTTGATTCTCGTGGCTTGGGCACACGATCGTCTTCAAAATCACATTCCAACATTCCTTCTCCAAAGATCTCCTTTGTTCGTGCAAGAGGGAAAGAGTTCTCTTACTTGGATGGTGGCTATCACCAATAGGGAAGACATGATAATGCTTTTGGATGTTCCAGTGTTCAAGCTCCACCATGAAGAGAGAAAAATCCCATTTATAGCATTTTTAATGCTATCGACGAGCGGTAGTCGATATCACTAGGCGATGTCCTAATATAGTGTCGTCACTGCCAGTTATCCCTTGCCAAAAAGTAAAGTGATAGTCATTTCCAAATTTATGATCGCTATCGTCGGGCGATAGTCACTCTCGCTGGGCGATATCCTAATTTAACGCTTCATTTCAAGGCATCCCGCACATTCCACCAATCCATGGATCGCTAACAATTCCACATCTAGGCTATTGCAAGCGATAGTGGTTATCATTAGCGACAGTGGCTATCGTCAGCGATAGTGAAAAAATTGTCGATCCTGAAACTTTACACCTGTAAACCTGCACGCTAAACTCAAAAAGTGTTTGATCAAATACAGCTTGGGATTTGATATTATCAAACCTGAGAGAAGCATAACGCATGTTCCAACAAACTCTCCCTTTCGATAATAACAAATCCCGTTCATAAGATATAAATAATTCAATAAGATATAATATGGTATAGTGTAAATTCATAGTCAATCAATAATAAACAAGTTTAAATGTCAAGATATCACTAGGAATAATCGAGTAAACATTATTTAGTGAGACTGTGCATGCATGGTGCGACTGCCCCTACATCTGTGCTCCCTTATCTATATGCATGATAGCTGCATAACTCCCCCTAAACGTGATCGCCCCTAGATGACTAGCATAGGACTATATCATGAACATTCTAATCTCCCCCTTTGATATTATCGAAAGGGATGGGCATGATCGTAAAGATTTAGAAAATAGAGAGATGATGTTTAATAAGTATGAAAACTAAAAATACAATGGAAGAGATAAAGATAAGCATGAAAGATATATGAGTGACAAATACAAACCACAGAATTGAAAATTTCAGGTCAAAGGTACGAGCGGAGCACAAAAAATCCTTTGATGTATAAATTGGCAGAGCTTATGAATTTGGACAAAGCATATGAAACTAAATAAACTAGATTTGTCATACCTAGTGTAGAGATTCCTTAGGATTACCTTGAAATGAGATTCCTTAGGATTATCTTAATACCGAGTGCAGAGACACATCACAAACATGATGTCTAGTCTAGATGCACTGAGATATAGTAGTGATCCTATCATACCTCGATATACCGTTTGATCCACTGAAATGCCGCTATAATTTTTTCCTAATTTGAGTCATGTTCTCGAAGGAGTTTTAGTGTTTTTCAAATTCTCCAAACCAAATTATTTAAGCATATCTTTTATATATTTTTATTGACAAATAAAAATATCATTGTCATGTTGAGAAATTTGAAAACCAAAGAAATATGTCAATTCTCCTACTAAACTCATTTAGAATTCATTTTGCATCACTTCAACAATTTCTACACATAATTTTTTGTCATTGACACCAAATATTATATTATCGACATATATTTGCATGATCATTAAATCTAAATCACTATATTTTACAAACAACGTAGTCTCCGCACCATCCATCCTAAAACCATGTTTAATAAGAAAACCATTATCCTGGTGCTAAGACTGAAACACGGGCAACCAAAACTCTAAATTAAGATACACTCGGCTTCTTTTCAAAATAGACCTCATATGGAGTAGGCTTATGAATTGGGCGAAGAATGGTCCGGTTCATTACATAGCATGTTTTCCTAATTGCTGCAGCCCAATGGTATTTTGGTAAGAAATACTTGACAAGCATAATACGAGCTAATTCTTGTAGCGTTTGATTTTTTCCACTACACCATTTCGTTGTGGAGTGTGTGGAGCAGAAAACTCGTGCTGAAAGCCTTAGTTATTACAAAAAGAGGAAAACTTTTCATTCTCAAATTCTTCCCTATGGTCTAATCCTTATACATTTAATTTTTAATTCTATTTCATTCTGAATTTTAGTGCATACGATGGAGAATTTAGTGAAAGCGTCAGATTTTTTTTGCAAAAAAAATGTCTAACAAAAACGTGAGTAATCGTCTAATATCACAAAAGTGTATTGTTTCCCTCTTCGACTACATGTACTAAGAAAACCAAACAAATCCTTAAAAGTGGTGATATCAATTTTGCTTTTAAAAGATGATTTTTTGAATTTTCCCATTGGCAAGGAGCACATAAAAAATTTATACTACTGCTTAGTTGTGGGAGTCCACAGATTAGTTTTTCTTTTAATAATTTAACTATTAATTTACTCCTCGAATGACCGAGTCTCGTATACCAAAGTTCAAACTCTTCCTTTTTTAATGATTAAGCATTTTATATTTGAAGAGGATTAGTCATCAAACATGATAGTATAAACATTGTAATTCTTAGGTGCGGTCAGCAATATATTTTGTGATTTAGCATCAATGATTTTACATATGTTTGTAGAGGTTTCAAATAAAAAGTTCAGGCTTTTATCGTACAGATGACTAATGGATATTAAATTATGCATAAAACCATATACTAACAATACGTTTGATATTAAAAAATGCATGTCACCTACTATTCTGACACTCAGAGTTATTCCCTTGTTTTTGTCTCCAAATGTCACCACACCTCCCCTTTTCTTTTTCAGGCTACAAAACTTGTCTTCTTCTCCCGTCATGTGCTTGGAACAACCAGAGTCTAAATAACACATGTTCCTATAGTACTTTTCCCGCTAACACACCTAAAAAGAGGAAAAGGGTAAAGTTCTGGTTACCTAAATGTTCCACCAATAGTATAGGTAGTCGACTTTGGCATCCAGATTTGTTCAATTTTAGGTAATACTTTCTTCAAGCATTAGCCAGTAGTGTGACCAAACTTATTATTTTTGGCACACTTAATGTAGGTCGTGGATGTTACTTTTGTGTTCTATTTTGGATCATGCTTGAAGATAGAAACAAGCTTCCATTTTCAATATAGTTCATTATATTTTTCTCGGATCTTATTGTTTGGATTTGCTGTAGAAGAGCTATCACCTGCGATAGTGATATCGTCGGGCAATAGCTTAACATGTTTGTATCCTAACTGAAACTTTCTAGATCCCTAACACTAATAGCCCAGCAGCATATTCAATTATTTTTTGCCTATTCCAAACTTTTGGATGGCATAGCTTAGGTCATGGATCTTCTCCTTCAACGTAGTGTTTTACATGATAAGCATCACACATCTATTTATAAATTGCTTCTTTCCATTCTCAATATAGCTAACAGAAGTATATATCCTCTTCTCCAAGGCCTTTTTCTATTTGGTAAGAGTTTCATTTTTGGTGGAAGTCTTGGAGAGGCTCTCTTTTAGTTCATTTATCATGCTTAAGGAGTGAAGGCATTCTTTGCACTCAACCTTCTCTTTTCCAAATTTAATTAGTTTATTATTATGAAATTTTAAATCCATTTTCTTTTGTTTTTTTTTCAGATTTTAAGATGTTATTTTTATCACGCAAATCATCAAGTTTATCAAAAAAAATTCATATAAATCATAAAGTTCTTCATAAGTGGGAGGGTTTACGTTAGTGTCACTACGGACACTGGATTTACTGTCAAACTCATCTTGGTGCTTCCCCATAAGGAATATATTTTCCTCTTCTTCACTACTCAAGCTTGAGGTGTCTAACTCCTCTGTCAATGAATCATCCTAGGTTGACGCCTTTATCACCTTTTTCTTCTCCTTGCCATAGCTCTTCCTTTCACTTTACTCCTTTAGAAGATTAGGACAGTCGCACTTGAGTGTCCAGATTTGTAGCAGTGAAAGCTCTTTGGGGCAGATTCTTCTTCATCACTCTTTGCCACATTTGATGGCTTCCGCCACCCATTTTTGTATTCTGCGTCGTTATTCATGAATCTTCGAAACTTATCTCGCCTCTTTGGTTCCTCATGAACTTTTCGTATTCACAGGAATACAGACTCTCCTCATCATCAGTCACCTCCTTTTCCTTGCCCGCCTTCAGTGCCAGTGCCTTCTTTTTTTGTTCCTTGGGATACTCTTCGGCTTGAATTTTTTACTTCTACCTCATGGGTTTTTAGGTTCCCAATGAGACTCTCTATCTCTAGTGTACTAATGTCATGAGATTCAACAATGGTCATCACCTTCGAATTTAATCACGTAGGTAAGGACCCTAAGAAATTCCTTATCAAGTGCCCATTTGAAAAGGTCTTTCCAAGAGATCTAGGAGAGTTGATGATCTTTGTGAAGCAAGTGTACACGTTGTCCACCTCCTTGTCGATCGCCATCTGAAACTTTTCATAGTCATACTCCAGTCAAAACATCTTTGACTCCTTTACCTGTGTGGTACCTTCATAAGTAAATTCAAGTAAACTCAAAATAATATAAGCAGTTTCACAGTTATAGATTCTATTAAATTCAATCTTATCTAAAGCGCAAAATAAAGAATTCATGGCATTGAAATTATTGGCAAACCTCAAATTATTTGCATCATCCCTTTTATCACGAGGTTTTTCCACAATATGATTTGATATAGTAATAGTGGGTGCAATGTATTTTGTTTTCACCATGACCCACACCTCCATGCTTTGTGTCATCAATAATATTTTCATGCAGGTTCCCTAGTGGCTATAATTATTCCCCATAAATAATGGATGTCTACTCACTCCTTGTACCTTAAGAAAGGTGTGATTAGCATTAGCCATCTACTTCAGGATTTTAATCCTTTTTCGAAGTAACCTTGCTCTGATTCCACTTATTGGATCTAGTGACTAACCGTAGAGGGGCTGAATAAGGTTTGCAGAGGAATACATGAGATTTTTTAGATTAAAAATTATTCAGAGGAAAGAAGAAATTTCTCTAGAGCTATTGTCGAGCGATATCAAGATATAGTCAATGTTATCAATAGAGATCTTGTTCCTTGTTTCTGAAGATTGTGTTGCAGTAGGCACGCGTATGAGATCAAACTTTTCACAATAAGCACATATAATTTAAGCCCAAACAAACAAGCATGTTTTTATTGAAAGACAAAATAATGTTTTCAAAGGTTAGAGTAGATCTCCATGATGCCGGAGATCGAAGGCGGGGAAATTAAAAGTTTTGTGGTTTCTATACCGACCCTCCTCTAGGACCGGTTGGCTCTCTAACTTCTTCCCAAAAAGACCGATGAGCCTACTATATCTCCCAAATCTAGACGTCCTCCCAACACGATTTCCGCAGATTTCTCCCAGAAATTTGACAACCTCCCAGACCAATTTCCTATGAAATCCTCCTAGGAATTTGACCTCCACCCTAGATGATTTCTCTGCACAAAATACAGTAAAAAATGAAAAGAAGAAATAAAAAAAATATAGAATAGAAATTTTTCTCTCTTAAAAATGAATCTCTGGAGGCGGTGAATGATCGATGCTTTTTATTCTTATGGCTTGTGCACGCAATTGTCTTTAGAATCTCGTTCCAATGTTCCTTCTCTGAAGATCTCCTTCATTCGTGCAGGAGGGAAAGAGTTCTCCTCCTTGGATGGTTGCTCTCAATAATATGAATGACAAGATATCACCTCTAGATGTTCTTGGTTTCAAGCCCCTATATCAGGAGAAAACATATAATTTATTACATTTTTGACAATATTGTCGGGCAGTAAGAAAAAGTGGCAGCTATTTCCAATATAACATTTTTAACAATATAATTTATAATGCTACCACCTCCAGTTGTCCAGTGCTAGAAAGAAAAAGTGGCAGCTATTTCCAAATTCATGACTGCTATTGTCGGGTAATAGTCGATATTGCCGGGTGATATCCTAATTTAGTGCTTCCTTTTATGGCATCTCGTGCACTGTACTAGTCTATGGATCAATGATGTGTCCAAATCCAGGCTATCTCTAACGATGGTGGCTATCGCCAGCGATAGTGCAAGAAATCACCGATCCTGAAACTTCACATAGTAAACTTGTGCACTATACCCAAAAAATGTGTGATAAAATATAGCTTGGGATTTAATATTATCAAACCTGAGAGATGTAGAACAAATGTTCCAACACCAGAGACCCCTTCCATGCCATTTTAAAACTCAAATGACAAAGTAAGTATACAGGTTCTCTGTTGTTTGGTTCTTAGCATCGAGGTATATATAAGCCTATGTCTGGTACTGTGCATACCGCCTAATTGTGGAGAGTTCTATTCACTATCTTTGTCTGGCCACGATGAGACTTGCTTGAGTGGCTCGCTACACTAAAAAATTAGGATCTAAAGGTGTATGGCGACAAAGCAAGTTAGAGTGCATGAGTAGACCTCGGGTGAGTATTATATATTCATTGCATTACTTTGCACCACATTAAGATCCTCATCATATAAACTTATATGTGCACTTTATATATTGCGTTACTATTTATTATACCAGACCCTTAACTTATAAACTTGTATGGAAATCTTGATAAGTTAAGTTTAATTCAATGTTTTAATATATCATGCTTCTTTTACACTGCTAGTGTAGTTGTGCTCTTACTAAAATATTGGTATTTCTAGTTGTTACTTGTTCTCCTTTTTTTATTATTGATATACTAAACTACTATCTTAGACATTACCATGTGTTTCTATTTGTATGTAATTCCTATATTGTAGCCTTCCAATTTTCCTCCTTGCACCCGGTGCCTAAGAGTTGTCGGGGGAGAGAATGCGAAGCCACTTAGTCTTTACGACTAACGATTGTTACACCACTATTTTTAGGAGTGTGCCCTATAGGAGGAGCAATAGTCATACCCCGTGTAGGAAGGAAACCATATTAGGGAGACAGGACTTGACACTATGATACCTTCACTACTTTCTATGATAAATGTAAGACTTGAGTGTTTGTTGTAGCCTACGGGCATTAAAAATTATAATCTGATGTTTTAGGAGCTCATGTAAATCCTGGTTTATTTATTTACTTGTATTGTAGATTATTTATGCTTATTTGTGGATCATGGACTTTGCTTTTATTCTTCTAATGGGTTGGCTTGCAATATACAGGAATGCCCAGCATGATGGGAGAACTATGATACAGGTTGGCTCATGTGATGACATTACTACAAGGAGGCTTCTTAGGCATAAGACTCAAGTCAATCATGTTGTGTTATGGGAAGGGGGTTTTACACCTTACTCTCGCATAGTCCACCTCAGGAATAGGGTCTGGGGTGGCTGTTGTGGTGCTCCAGCGGTGGGTGCCCACAGTCAGGATGACCAAAAGCTAGGAAGGGAGGAGATAAAGGGTGACAACCTGAAAGAATGGGGATAGACCTGATTTACTCTAGAGGGGGGTGGGGGTGAATAGAGTAATTAAAACTTTTGGCTCTCTTAATTTTATAGCAGAGAAAATATGTGATACCAATAATAATATAGAAAGAAATAGACACAGGGAAGCTACTCTATCAAAACACAGCAAAAAAAGGAAAATGATCAACCAGAGACACAAGAATTTTACAGTGGTTCCCAAAACTGGGTACATCCACTCTTCTATCACCCTGGTAGGAATCCACTACCAGGTTTTGGATCAGGTGACTGCCACCACAAGATCTATTTCCAAGAAGATCTCACAACCCTTTAGGCTTTTGATTAGGTGCCCAAAAACCAACAATAAACTTTTGAAGGGAGTTAATAAACACTTTTTACAGGAGATTGAGAGAGGTGATGATGTCTTCTCTTTTCTCTATACAATAGAGAAGACTTATGGATTGATGTTATCAAGACTCCTTCTTAAATGTAGAGATGTTCAGGAATCTTAGAGCCTTGCTCAAGGTGTAGGTCTTCAGCCTTGTATTGAAGAGATCCAAGAAGTTGCAGACTGATTTAAAGTTATTGTCCTTGAAGATTCCTAGAGTAGAAGTAGAAGAAGACACTTGATATGTGATGGATGTTCTTCTTCAGTCTTCAGAAAGATCAAGGGAAAATAGAATGTTTTCTAAACAAAGAGAGAGAGAGAGTTCTATATATTGTTCTGTCTCTCTTCTCTGTATTGCTCTTGTGTTATCACTACTGGTCTGGCCTGTGTATGCATGGATTGCCATCTAAAAAGAGAAAATCTCTTTTATATTTTGCTGTCAAATTATTCTTTGAAATTTTAATTCCAAGCATTAAATACTGACTGATTCTGGAGAATGAAACGGCTGGAATTTTTGACTTAAATTAGTTTCCCCAACTGTCATATTAAAATAAGAAAGTAATTAACCTTGATGAAGACCATAATTAATGCTGCCAATAACGGCTATATTTTGGAGAATATGAGCATTAATTAATCAGAGAATTACTGCTAAATAATATAATAAAAAAGGACAAAAATAAGGAAAACTCATTCTGCCTCGGGACAGAATTCGTCGACCTCTGAACAGAATTCGTTGACTGGAGTTCAGAGATTGTCGAGCTGAGAGTTCCTGTTCGTCGACCTAAGCTCAGCAAATTACAATATGAAAATAACTTGCCAATTCTGCGCTCTAAGTTCGTCGAGCAAAGAATCTGTCTGGAGGAGGAAATCATCGACCTTAGCTCGAATATCGTCGAGCTCAACTCAGAGAAAGATTTCTAAGTTCGTCGATCTGCGATCGACGATCGTCGAGCTGAGTTCAAAGAATTTCGAACTGATAATTTGAACTCTGAATTCTACTAAGTCCTGAATCTACTGAAGTCCTCTGTTGGCTAGTCCATGAAGGTTGAACCTAAAGACTAGCCTAAACTCTAGGACTAACAGACTTGACCCTAGCTATATAATGTGGGTCAAACACATCCTAATTAGTGAATCTAGCCAAAATCGAAACTAGGGATCCAACAATCTCCCCCTATTTGGGTGTGGACACTAATACAAACAAAAGAAAACAATCTTAAAACATGAAAATAGATATCTGGCAGAAAAATAAATCTAGCAGATATATACAATAGGTGCTTCATGATTAATAAATAGAATTCAAAAAAAATAAAAACTAAACAAACAGTCATTTGTTCTTCTTTGTCTTCTCTTTATCAGCTTTGTCAGATTCCTTAGAGGGCTGTTATAAAATAATTTCTCTATTTGGATTTGCATCTTCTCTCTTAGACGTATTCATGTCTGGTGCTCCAATTATATTGCAAGAAGTGGCTCTTGGTACTACTTCTTCAGGATGCAGACTCATATAATCATCTACATTGAAAAATTTATTTACTTTAGCATACCTTTTGAGTTCTTCTTTTCTGTAAGATGACATTGAAGAGTACTGTGATGGATCTTTTCCTTCTTCTTTAGCTTTCTTGATCTGTGATAGTCCAATCAGCTCTTGAAATCTAGCCATCTTTGCAGTTGATTCTTGTTCTGGATCTACCAATGGAATAGGAGGTGATTCTGGCCTTGTTGGACTAGAGGCCTTCTTTTAGTCATCAGTAGATGCTGAAGTACTTTTCTTTTCTATAGATGGATGAGGCTTGCTCTGAGAGGATTGCTGCTATTGACTTGGCTTGGAGTGTATCTGATATGTTATAGTAACTAGTACTGATCTGAGAGAAGCACTTCCCGAGGCCCCAACTGATGGAGGAGGAGGAGGAGGGTCTTTCCTGAAGTGCTTAGGAGGAGACCTATACCTTCTTATCTACTTCCTTTCTTTTTGCTCATTCTTTGATAGCCACATCCACTGTGGCATCCCAGGATAAGGTATAATATTTTGAAGAATATAGTAGGGAGTGTCATGTGTAGGATTGGGCTTGGGAGCAAATTTGGGAACAACTTTCCTTTTCTTAACAATCTTCTTCTTAGCCATAGGATCATCAGAATCATCAGAATCATTATCATCATTGTCTTCATCAGAAGATTCAGGAGGATTTTCATACATATCATCAATTTCCTTCAAGGCTTCCTTTGAGATTTTCTTCTCAGCTTGAGGAAGAACTTGAGGTTCTGTAACTTCTGGTGGAGCATCATTCTCAGTAACCATATGATTATCATCTTCTTCTAAATAAGAAAACAAAAGTTCATTCAAGTTTGGCATTGGGGACTCAGCCCACATGCGAGGAGGAGGACTGCAAACCTCCTCATCAACTGATATTTCAGAATTTATAGAAACTACAAAACTTGCCTTTAGTTGTTTAACTTCAGGGCTTACTGGGGAAGTACAGCAAACAATAGATATAGACTGCTTTTGATAAACTTCTGGAAGATAGTTTATATATGCATAAACAAAAGACTTCAATAAACTAAATAAATCCACTGTGGGATTGATAAAATAATTACCAACAGTCAAAAATTCAGGCAGATCAACTTGCTCATCTATACAAATCATATCAAAATCAACTGCTATCTCAACTTCTGTAATCATATTTGCATCTGCTTCTGCTACTGCTGGAGGAGAGGAGACTGCAGCTTCTTCACTAGAGATCTCCCCCTTCCTGGTTTCAGAGGTTCTTGAAGCTAGGCCCCTAGAAGAAGAAATAGTGGGGGGCAGTAGAATTGAGAGCAGATAAAGAAGAAATAGAATCAGCAAGAGGTTTAATGGCCTCTACTATAAGAGTTTTAAGGAGGGGAGTGATGAGTTCCAGCAGAGAGGGAATGGAGGGGGAATCCAATTGTATGAACTCAGAGGGTGTCTATATGGATACAGAAGGATGGAGGATGGATGATGAAAGGAAAGGAGTGGTGTCAGTCACAAGCTCACCAGGGGATGAAGTGTTGATGGGAGATGATGATAAGAGAGCAAAAGATGAAACTGATATAAGATTGGTGAGAGGTATATCAACAAGATGATGGGGAAGATGGGATTGAGGTGGTGTGGTATGCTCTGGAGATTAAACTGGTGTTGGTTGATTTTCAGGAGATTGAATTGGTGGTGTTGGAGTATGAGCTTGATATGTGGATGGTTGATGGAGGGTTGATGAAGGAATTGAAATTTGTGGAGGTGTAGGTTATTGAGATGGAGGTGTTGGAATCTGGGTGGATGGAATTCTGATTGAGGGGACATCTTCTGGGGGTGGGGGATCAGCTGTTATAGCTCTTGTATCCTCAGATGCTCTGGAAGAGGTTGAAGTCTTGGATGGCTTTGGGATTGTCCTCTCCCACCTTCCAAATAAGGCACATGTTAGCCTTTTGGAAGCATTAATGAAGATGGTCTGAGAGACCAGGGATTCAGCAGTCGTTTCCTGTAGGAAAATTCCAAAAATTCTTCCAAAACACACTTCTTTCTTACTGTTCTTCTTCTTTATCAAATCAAACAGGATTTTAGCCCAATTCACTGGTTTCTTATTTACAACAGCATACATTACCAGAAAATGTTGCCTGGTACTATAGTCTTGGGCATTATGCTTTCCTAGCAATACTTTACCCACTATATCAGCTAAAAACTTGTAGTCAGTAGACAAATTTTTCTTTAATAACTTATTAGGGTTCTCTTCAATATGACCCATTTTATTCAACATTTCATCATATTCATAGCTATCAATCTCTATGTCTTCTTCACCATTTATCAAACCAAAAATCTCAATTAAAACTGCGGGGGTTAAAGAAACATGGTTACCAGATATTGTGCCTGTCAACATGTCGGCGTCTAGAGTAGAGGAGGTGAACACCCATTCTCTGATTTCAGTAGTAGCTATCTTTATCCTGGTTGTCATGAAGTTCTTCAAGTATTGTTCCTCAAATAATTTCATTATGTCCATGAAAATTTGACCAGAACGTTGAAATGATTCAAAGTCTATATCGAATCTTGTGTCAAACTTCATTACGAAAGAGAGCTCGCTGGAATCTCCATTGATCGCTTGCAAAAGAAAAAAGAAAGATCAAGTGCAAGGGGAACAAAAAGCGCAGGATGGAGCTCGAAGAAAACCTAGTTATAAGATTTTCAGAATACAAAGCGGCAGACTCCGTCCTACGAAATAAACAAAATTCTTCAATCTGAGGTCGATGAAATATTTTATTGACAAAAGAGTTCGTCGATCTCTGTCTAAAGATGGGAAAACTTTTCGTTGTTCTCAGGTCGATGAAAATTTTCTAAAGCCAGATCGTTGTTCTCTGGTCGACGAATAAAACTTCACACACAGAGAGTTTGTCGATCTCTGGTCGACGAATTATCTCAAGAACTTTTCTCAGTTTGTCGATCTCCGTTCGACGAACTGTAGCAAATTCTTTGACCACAGACAAAAAGCTAAATTAATGCATCTCCATTTATCATAACTAGCTGATTCATAAAGAACAGATGTTTCTTCTCATCAAAGGGTTTGGTGAAGATATCTGCTTTTTATAAATTAGTAGAGACAAAGGTGAGAATAATTTTCTTTTGGTCAACACTCTCTCTAATGAAATGATGTCTTACATCTATATGCTTAGTTCTACTATGATGCACTGGATTCCGTGCAATAGAAATTACACTGGTATTATCACAAAGTAGAGTTGAATTATTTAAGTTGACACCGTAATCTAGGAGTTGGTTCTAAATCCACAGCATTTGTGAACAACAACTGCCAGCTGCTATGTACTCAGCTTCTGCTGTTGAAGTAGACACAGATGTTTGCTTCTTCCAAAACCAAGACACAAGACAATCACCAAGGAAATGATATATCCCTGAATATGCTCTTTCTTTCAACTCTACATCCAGCAAAGTCAACATCTGAGTATCTAGTTAACTTAAATTCTGACTCAGTTGGATACCAGATTCCTAAATTAGGGCAACTCTTTATATATCTCAAAATTCTTATTAGGAAAATAAGGTGAGATTCTTTAGGGTACACCTGGAACCTAGCACAAAGACAAGTAGCAAACATAATGTCTGGCCTACTTACTGTAAGATATAACAGGGACCCAATAATGGCCCTATATAGTTTTTGATCAATAGGTTTCCCATGTTCATTAGAATTAATCATAGAATTTGTAGCCATGGGTGTTTTCTTAGCTGAAGCATCTGCCATCCCAAACCTCTTTATCAGCTCCTTAGTATATTTGGATTGGGATATGAAGATGCCATCAGGTGACTGCTTCATTTGGAGACCAAGGAAGTAGGAGAGTTCACCCATGCTACTCATTTCAAACTTGGAATGCATAAGGTTGGAGAACCTTTTGCATAGTTTGGAATCAGTAGAATCAAATATAATGTCATCTATATATATTTGTACTAACAAGATTTTATCATGATGATGCTTTATAAATAAAGTCCTGTCTACAATGCCTCTAGAAAAGTTATGCTCTAAGATAAAGCTAGCTAAGGTTTCATACCAAGCGCTTGGAGCTTGCTTTAGACCATAGAGAGCTTTATGTAGTTTAAAACATAAGATGGATGAGATGAAGAGATAAAACCTGGTGGTTGTTCCACATAGACCTCTTCTTTAAGTTCACCATTTAGGAATGCACTTTTGACATCCATTTGATATACTGTGAACTTCTTATGGGCTATATAAGCTAGAAAAATCCTGATTACTTCAATCCTTGCAATAGGGGCAAATGTTTGGTCATAATCTATGCCTTCCTCTTGTCTATAGCCTTGAGCAACTAATCTTGCTTTTTTCCTGATGATAAGACCTTAAGCATCTAGCTTATTTCTAAATACCCATTTAGTTCTAATGACTGGGTAGTCTTTGGGTCTTGGAACTAAATCCCAAACTCTACATCTCTCAAACTGATTGAGCTCCTCTTGCATTGCAATGATCTAGTGTTGATCTTGCTGAGCATCTTTAATGGATTGGAGCTCAGTTTTAGGTATGAAGAAGGCATGCATCATGTCCTGGTGGAGTTAATGCCTTGTCTGCACACCCACTGATATGTCTCCAATCACTTGAGATATAAGGTGATCTCTAAGTGAGACTAATTTAGTAGGAGGAGCTGGTTGAGCAATAGCTTGGGGAGTTAATTCCTCTGGTGGAATTATAGTTGTTTTTGGCTCTTCACTATATTCAATGATACCATCTTCACTTTCTTCAGCAACATATGGATAAGGATGTGTAACATCCTCATTATTGAGGGTCAATTCATTCAACTTCTCACACAGATGTGGTTCCTGCAAAGTCTCACTGGTAGAAGGGATCTTCTCCTTGTAAGACATGTTAGATTCATCAAAATAAATATGAATAGACTCTTCCATTTTCATAGATGATTTATTCTATACCCTATAAGCCTTGCTTACTTTGGAATATCCTAGAAAAATTCCTATTTCAGCCTTGGCTTCAAACTTTTTAATGTATTTCTTGTTGTTATTATGAATGTAACAGATACAACCAAAGACTCTAAATTAATCTACTTTAGGTTTCTTCCCTTTGAGTAGTTTATGGGGTCTTTCCCTTAAGCTTATGAATCAAACTTCTATTCAGTACATAGTTTGCTGTGCTCACAGCCTTTGCCCAAAAGGATAGGGGCAAGTAAGCATCTACAAGTAATGTGTCTGTAGCTTCAATGAGTGTTCTATTTTTCCTTTCAGCTACCCCATTTTGTTGAGGAGTTCTAGGAGCAGAGAAATAGTTCTTGATACCTTCCTTCTCACAGAATTCTTGCATGGGAAGAGACTCAAACTCAATACCATGATCACTTCTGATCAATGCAACTGGAGTCGAGTACTCAATCCTTATGCTTTTAAGAAAATCTGTAAGAACCTTGAAGTTATCAGACTTGTTTTTCAAGAAGAACACCCAAGTGAACCTTGAGAAGTCATCAACTATCACTAAGGTATAAGACTTCCCTCCTAGGATCTGTACAACAATGGGTCCAAAAAGGTCCATCTGAAGCAAATACAGAATCCTAGGTGAATCACTCTTATTAAGTGACTTAAAGCTATTTTTAGTTTGCTTGCCTAATTGACAAGCCCTGCAAAGGCTTTCCTTCTTGTAGGGGCAAGAAGGAAATCCTCTAACAAGGTTGTCCCTAGAGAGTTTAGCAATATTTTTCATATTAACATGACCTAATCTCCTATGCAAAGTTTATTATTATTACTAGTTTGATTAAACAGGCATATTTCAATTTTAGCAGACCTAAAGTTAACTTCATAGATATTGCCTACTCTAGTACCAGTTAACACAACTTGGTTATCTACAGAAGTAATAATACAGGAAGTTTTGTTAAATGATACCTGAAATCTTTCATCACATAACTGACTTATGGATATAAGGTTGTGCTTAAGTCCACTTACATAAGCTACCTTCCTGAAGGTGACTGCTTTAATTTTGACCTTCCCATATCCTTCAGTCTTGACATAATTAGAGTCACCAAATATTACTTTGGGTCCTATCTTGGACTTATAGTTGATTAAGTTTTCCATGTTGACAGTCATATACTTTGAACAACCACTATCCAGATATAGCTTTTGCTCTATAGTGGGATAGTCTTTAACCTACAATAAAACATATTATCCTATTCTTGACCCAGGTCACCTTGGGTCCTTGTTTATTTACATAATTAAAACTGGAAATGTAAGAGTATTCTGGTTGAT
Source organism: Platanthera zijinensis (assembly GCA_039513925.1). Taxonomy (NCBI): domain Eukaryota; kingdom Viridiplantae; phylum Streptophyta; class Magnoliopsida; order Asparagales; family Orchidaceae; genus Platanthera; species Platanthera zijinensis. Next base: position 65,302,155 of record CM077095.1, on the reverse strand, counting down.
TTTTATAACCTAGGGGGTGAAATCTTCTAAGTGAAATTATCTACTGGTTAAATGGATTAACATAATCTCTTGGTTGATTAAATGGTCTGTTAGAATTAAAGTTTCTATTATTATGAACTGGGGTCGATGAATTATGGTAAGCTCGTCGATCTGAGATCGACAAATGGGGATGACTTTGTCGAACTCCACTCAGAGAATGAAAATATTCATTTTCTGGGCCCCAATATCATCGATCTCAGGTCGACGAACCATACTAGTTTCGTCGATTGCAGTTCCTAGAATAATTATAATAATAATTTACGTTTGGAGTTCGTCGACTTGAGTTCGACGAACTGTACATATTTTGTCGATCTGAGTTTGAGAAAATCTGCTGAACATTGTTGTAGTTAGGCTTTTTCTTATTCTTTCTCTTTTTCTTATTCTTCTGTTTTACTTCTGTTTTGTTAACATTATTATCATTTATCTTTTCCTTACCTTTTTCAAAAACAAATTTTATTGGAGTTGATTAGTATGTTTTTCTTAATCAATGGAGGTTGGATTGATGAAGCACCTAAGCCCAGCTTGCTATTAAGTATGGCATTCACTATGCTTGTGATGTCCATCAACTTGATACTTCTCCAATTTAGGGATTCTTCAAGTTGCCTAGCCTCAGTTAACTCAATTTTTAATGAGATGATTTGTTCATTAGCTAGAGTTAATTCATCATTTAATTTAATGTTTTTTGAAATGAAATTTTCTTGTTCTATTAGTTTTTCTCTAAATTGTTTAATTTCTTTTTCATAGTTAATTAAATCAATTCATAAATATTTAAATTCAGTTCTAAAATTATCTGAATTGAAGTCAAAAGAAGACAGTACCTGATCTTCCTCAGATTCAGAGTCTTCACCCTCTGACTTGCCATCTTCTGCTTCTGAACAACTGCCTGATGCATTGATGGCCATTAGACACACTTCTTTTTCCTTTACTTCCTTTTTATCTTCACTAGAGCTGGAAGATGAAGATTCATCTTTAGTTTCACTCCAGGTTTTAGCCACAAAGCCTTTCTCCTTCCTTTTATGTTTGCTGGAGAAGGGCTTCCTATAGTGCTGCTTCCTGGGTTCCTTTTCTCTTCTTCTCTCCTTCTTTTGGTTCTCTGGACACTCTGAGATGAAGTGTCCTGACTTCCTGCAACCAAAGCAAATAACTTCTTTAGTTGGTGTATTATCATACCTTGGCTTTTCATCTTATCTAGATGACTTTCTTCTGAAATCCCTCTTGCCCATCTTATAAAATCTCTTGGCTAATAGACTCAAAAAATTTTCACTGGCTGTTGGAGATTCTAATTCTTAGATGCTTTGAATCCAATGTTTTTCTCCTTTCTTGCTGATGAGGGAGTCTTCTACTCAGCAGATTCTCTAGTCTTTATCAATTGTTCATAGTACTTGAGTTTTCCTAGTAGAGATTCAGTGGAAATCTCATTCAGACTTCTAGCTTCCTTGATTGGCCAGATTCTGGAATCCCATAAGCTGGGGAAGCATATGAGGATTTTATCATTGACCTCTGTGAGAGTTATGTCCTTGCTAGAGTATTTAGCTCATTGATGATTGAGCTTAGTCTGTTGTACATGTCACTGACAGACTCTGACTCTTCTTTTTTGAAGTTTTCATATTGAGAGATGAGATTGGATCCCCTGTCCTTTCTCTCATCTACAGATCCAGCCACCATCTGGTTAAGAGAATCCCAGATAGCCTTGGCTGATGTTCACTCTGCCACTTTCTGGAAGATGTCATCAGACATTGTCTGAGCCTGAATATTCATGGCCTTGACATTAGCTATTTTGGCCTTCTTTTGAGCATCTGTCCACTCAGGTGGTGGAACAGCATGTGTACTGGAAGTTGAAGTAGATGAAGTCTCTTGAGTTGGTGGTCCTATAAAAATGGAATTAAAAATATCCTCATCAATAGAGTTCATGTATAACTTAATTCTTGCCTTCCAGATAGCAAACTTATTCAGATTGCAAACTGGAGGTCTGGTGATTACATAATCTTTGTTCTGTGCCATGATACAGAATAAACAGAAAAACTAGGGAAAATAAATAAATCTAACAAGTACCTTTTGGTTCAAGTGTTAGCCTGTACAACCAAAGGAACACCCCTCTGATATCAATTGAAAGAAAGGGGATAGACCTGATTTACTCTAGAAGGGGGGGGGGGTGAATTGAGTAATTAAAACTTTTGGCTATTTTAATTTTATATTAGAGAAAATAGGTGATACCAATAATAATATAGAAATAAATAGATATAGGGAAGCTACTCTATCACAGCACAGCAAAACAAAAGGAAAATGATCAACCAGATAACACAAGAATTTTATAGTGGTTCCCCAAACTGGGTACATCCACTCTTCTACCACCCTAGTAGGAATCCACTATCAGGTTTTTGATCAGGTGACTGCCACCACAAGATCTATTTCCAGGGAGATCTCACAACCCTTTAGGCTTTTGATCAGGTGCCCAAAAACCAACAATAAACTTTTGAAGGGAGTTACTAAACCCTTTTTACAGGAGGTTGAGAGAGGTGATGATGTCTTCTCTTTTCTCTATACAACAGAGAAAACTTGTGGATTGTTATTGTCAAGACTCCTTCTAAAATGTAGAGATATTCAGGAAGCTTGGAGCCTTACTCAGGGTGTAGGTCTTCAGCCTTATCTTGAAGATTCCTGGAGTAGAAGTAGAAGAAGGATCTTGATATATGATGGATGTTCTTCTTCAGTCTTCAGAAAGATCAAGGGAAAACAGAATGTTTTCAGAACAAAGAGAGAGAGAGAGAGAGAGAGTTCCTTAAGTTATTCTGTGTCTCTTCTCTGTATTGCTCTTGTGCTATCACTACTGGTCTGGTCTATGTATGTATGGATTGCCGTCTGAAGAGGGAAAATCTCTTTTTTATTTTGCTGTCAAATTATCCTTTGAAATTTGAATTCCAAGCATTAAATGCTGACTGATACTGGAGAATGAAACGACTAGAATTTTTTACTTAAATGAGTTTCCCCAACTGTCTTATTCAAATACGCAAGTAATTAACCGAAATGAAGAGCATAATTAATGCTGCCAATAACGGCTATATTATGGAGAATATGAGCATTAATTACTCAGAGAATTACTTCTAAATAATATAATAAATAAGGACAGAAATAAGGAAAACTCATTCTTGCTCGGGACAGAATTCATCGACCTCTGAACAGAATTCGTCGACTGGAGTTACAAGATCCTCGAGCTTAGAATTCCTGTTTGTTGACCTGAGATCAGCGAAATACAATCTAAAAATAACTTGCCAATTATGCGCTCTAAGTTTGTTGAGCAAAGAATCTGTCTAGAGGAGGAAATCGTCGACCTGAGTTCGAATATCGTCATGCTCAACTAAGAGAAAGATTTCTGAGTTCGTCGATCTGCGATTGACGGTCGTCGAGCTGAGTTTGAAGAATTTTGAACTGATAATTTGAACTCTGAATTCTGCTAAGTCTTGAATCTACTCAAGTCCTCTGCTGGCTGGTCCATGAAGGTTGAACCTAAAGACTAGCCTAAACTCTAGGACTAACATACTTGACCCTAGCTATACAATGTGGGTCAAACACATCCTAATTAGTGAACCTAGCCCAAATTCAAATTAGGGATCCAACAAAACCTAGTTGAGGGGCCACTAGGAGCTCTCAAGGATATTCACCATTGGAGGGTGGAGAGAAGGTAGTAGGCTCGGGTGTGGGTTTCCGGCAGGGTAGGATTTTTACAAGGGTTGTGGTAGGGTCATTTGGGTGGTGTGAAGCTATTAGAAGGGGAGGGAGAATATATATAGGCTGGGGAGGATCCCCTCCCCCTTATCAATGGTATGACATTAATTCCCCACAGAGAAGAAGCTTTGTCCTTCACCCCTAGCTGGATTTTAGATGGCAACCATCAAAGAAGTAGGTACTACCTTATATAGCCCTTTTGGTGGCCTTCCATAGAAGTTTAGGCCTTAGCCTTGGTGAAGGGAAAGAAAAGAGGTCAGGGTTGCATCATGGGCTTAACCTGAGACCCATTATTTAAGGTCACTTGATGGAAAATAATGCCCCTTTTGGCTATGGTTGGGCCCTTGTGGCTTGGTGTGTTGGCTTCATGGATAGACACGGTGGTGTTTTCACAAAATATGATTTTTAAGGGAGTTTGACCAGAGTCAACTCTAGGGTGGGTCATCCCCATATGAGTCAAGGACAAAGTAGGTCCAAGTTGTCAGTTGACAAGTCAATATTGGGGTATTGGAGTAATATTGTTGTGGGCATGCTTTGTAATGCACTACAAAGCTTGATTTGACCAATGTTTACCAAACAATATCGTAATTGAGTGCAAACAATTTTATTGCCCTCGTATTGACTATACAAGTCCAATGCAACTAACTGGGATCAATTCTGATTTCATGTGCTCAATATTCAAAAACGACGTCATCGTGACACACAATGATACTCAAAATGATCATATTCTTCATATGACCTGGAATTGGAACGAGACATGTTTTTTTGCACTCATATTTACTATACGAGTATAATGCAACTGTCATAACTAAAATTAGAGCATGTATCTCAATATTCAATATCGGTGTCTTTGTGACACACTACGATACTAAAAAATGGTCATATTTATCATTTGACCTCTGGATCAGAATGAAACGAGTTTCATTGCACTTGTATTGATTATACGACTCTAATACAACTGATAGAACTCAAATTAGTGCATGTATGCTCAATTTGACCATATTATCTGAGTTCATATGGTTAATATAACCATTTTGAGTATTGTAGTGGCTCGATTTCTTTTGTTCTGATATAACCATTTTGAGTATCGTAAGGCTCACCTCTTGTGGTCACCACCCGACCTTGAACTTGGCTCGGGTGGTGCCGGCAGTGCTTCGGCCGCTAGGAGGCACATACAGAATGTCAAAAGGTTTGGGAAGGAGGAGGGAGAAGGTTTCCACCTTGGCTAGTGGAGCTTAGTAAGGCCCTGGACGAGATGCCATTAAAAGTTGCAAAGGAGGAGGTCTCAGGTTGGATTTTTTGGTGAGCTGTAGCTCCGACGAGGTTGCTTTAAGCCCGGGTTAGTCTGTGAGGGAGAGAGTAGGGGTGTATGGTATTTTATAGGCTCGGGGAGAATGGAAACCCCTCCCCTCCCTGGCGTGGGACTAACTCGAGAGAGATAAAGGTATTCCTTCCCTCCCCCTCCACTTGCTTAGGCAAGGTGGCAACATCCTAGGGTACCTAGGTGGCAGCCATCCAATAGGTAAGGGTTTGGTGGGCTTGGGCCTTGGTTCTTAATACGAGGAAAGAGGAGGGGGAGAAGGGGTGGATGGATTTTACCAAAGGCCCACCTACCAAGCCTTGTTGGTTAGGGTAGCCCAAGAAGTGAGGAGGGCCAAGCCTTTAACTAGGAAAGGAGAGGGGGAACCTACTCCTTTGAGAAATTTTCCAAAAATTAGCTTTTAAGGGGGGTTTGACCAAAGTCAACACTAGGGTGGGTCCCCCATGCCTGTCAAAGTAAAAGTAGGTCCAATATATCAGGAGTCGGGTCAAGGTTGGGGTGTCACATCATAATTGATGTGCGCACGCTTTTCGATGCACAACTGTATTTTATTTGACCACCCATCATTGAAATTTAATGGGACGGACTCGGTTGACTTCATATTGACCATGCGAGTCCAATGCCACTGATCAGGGTCGAATTTGAGTTCGTTTGCTAACTATCCAAAATCTGTGCGTCATAGCGCGCTAAAATTGTCAAAATGCTCATATTCACCGTTAAACTTCAAATTACAATACAACGAGTTCCAATGTGTTCGTATCGGTTATACGAAGCCATAGGAACTGATAGAACTCAAATTAGAGTTCTCTAGGTCAATATCAAAAAATCTCTTTTCCGTGACGTTCTACTAGGAACAGCAATATTCACCATATGTCCTTGGACTTCAATGGGATGAGTTCCAATGCACTCGAATTGATTATAAAATGCCACATGAACTGGCAGAACTTAAATCAAAGTTTTCTAGCTCTAAATCCCTGACTAGTGTTACCTCCTACCTTGGTATGAGACATTGGTAGAGGTTCGGTCACTTTTATTGGGCCCACTAGAGTTCTTGTGGCCCAATAAAAGTCAGGAGGTTAGATTGCCCTTTCTCTCCTATCCTTCTCCTGCCTTCTTCCATCTCAGGGTCCAAGATAGAGAGAGAGTGAGAGAAAGAGAGAAAATGAGAGAGAATTCTCATTTCAATCTTTTATCAAAAAGCTACCACCGTGCAGTACCTTTCTACTACCACGCGATATGTTAGGCAGTGGCCACATGTCCCAATTGGTGTCATTCTGCCGCTCAAAGACAGCCTCAACCTTATATAACATATGGCACACTACCGCCAGCATTACCTCTACTAATGGACGGTACCGTCCAGATACATTGGTTGAGTTAATTGGCTACCGCCGCGCGGTATAACACTACCGTCGAGCGATATCTTACAGAGACACTGGTCATTTAAATTAGCTTGATACCACCAATTCGAGGTGTACTACCTGGCGGTAGCGTCCAGCGACCAACTTCCTGTTATTTTTAGAAAATGTGGGGAATTATAAACTACACTATCTGTAGATGCAGCACCTACTGTCCCCTAAATAGGCATTATGGCTCCACTGCCATCTTTTGAAAATGATGTTGAAGAAGAGGAAGAGAGCTTTGGACTGATGGTTCAGGATGACTAAAATGATCAGGATGACTCTCTTCCTGATAAGGTACAATCTAAAACTATATTGTCTGATTCAGATTATGAAACTGATGCTTAGTTAGAGGCCACCTCATCTTCTGAAAATAGGGAGGACTCTGAACCAGAGAACTCTTCTGATGAAATTATGGAGAAGTATGGGTCTCTCCTTAAAGCCTTGGGAAAAAGCAATAAGCTTGCAAAGAAGCAAGATGAAGAGCTTGAACTCCTCAGACCTCTGAACGGTCAGCTTGAGGAGAAGATGTATAAGATCCATCAAATGAACTTAAAAATCATTGAGTTCAAAGGGATTATTGATGAGCATGTTGAGCTTCACATTCAAAAATAAAGAATCATTAAGAAGCTTAACAATGATCTCCTCAAGGAAAGGGAACTAGTGGCAAAATACTCTAAACCTAGATTTTTCTCCCTATAATAGAAACCTTCTCTGCACCATATAGAAATGGTGTAAGATTCAAGAAGAGGAATTGGAGGAGAACCAAAGCCAAAGAAAAGGCACCCATGCAACCAATAAATTTCAAAAAGGTTCTCTTAACCACAAATGACTATAACCTAGAAAGTGTCTATGAATATTGGAAAAATGGATTTTACACTAGTGGAACTAAAGATGTGCACTATGAAAAAAGTGCCTTCAAGGCAGCTCATGAAGGGGTAGTGATGAAGTACCATGGTCCCTTTGTGTTTGGTACCAACACTAGCAATAGGGGTAAGAGGAGTGGCCATATAAGAAGAGATGATAGGAAGTGCAAAATGTAGCTGTGGGTATTAAGTCACCACCTGCACAACACCACAAGCCAAAAAAAGACTCATATATAATCTCTTACATACATTCCGTAGATTCAAAGAGGATTCATCTAACTCCTATTTTTAGCTCCAAAAGAAGATAAGTTACAAACGATGGACTAATTTCTTATATCACATTATCAATAAAAATTATAAAATTATATTTTAACATATTAAAGGAATAGACAATAAACTTGTAGATCAACTCTCGAGAATTTTTCATAGATGATATAGGAAAAATTCATATATTCTAAACACCTAGAGGGGAGGGGGTGAATAGGTTTTCAAGACTCTTTATGTTTTCCTTCTTTAAGTGTGTTATGAATTAGTTATTTTCCGCTTTTAAGATAAAGCACAAAAGCACACACAAGATTTATAGTGGTTCCCCAGATTATGGGTACATCCACTGTCCCTCCTACCTTTCTAACAGTATGTTAAACAAGCCACTTATCCAAAGCTCGGCTCCTAAGAGCTTACAACACAGATCTCTCAGGATCTCTCAGTCTCCTCAAAGACCTACCTCAAGCACAAAGCCCTACATAAGAGCAAGCTTGCTCCTACAACTCAGTAATCCAAAGATCACCTACCTCAGACTAAATTAATAGTCCTACAGCTCAGGATAGGAGGATAGCCATACAACTAAGAGATGATGACTCTACTACAACTCAGGCTCAATGGCCCTACCTCAGATCCAAAGAAGGATCCTACACCTCAGGCACGAAAGTCCCTACAGCTCAGAGAGAATGACTCTCCTACCTCAGGCAAACTGCCCTACCTCAGATCTACACAGGATCCTACCTCAGATCAATAAATAATCCTACATTTAGCCTTTATAAAATAAGCCTACACTAAGATCCAAAGGATCCTACGGAAAGGAAAGAGTTTGTTGATGATGATTTGACTCCAGAGAAATATTCTCTTGAGCCTTCTGCTTCCTGAACTAAAAAAATATCAGCCCTAACTTCTTCACAGCAACAAGAAAGATGATATTCCAGAAACTGTAACTTGTGCTGGAAGTAACTCAGAAACACAAGTTTTTGAACTTACTGATGAAGAGAAATGAGTTAATAGTTCTTTATTTTCTTCACTCAGCTAACCTTGACTGCAAAAATAAGATAGCTCTGCTTCGTCTTCTTTCTCAGAATATCTTTCTGAAACTTGTTATTGCAGGTGAAAATCGCAATAACTAACTGGTTGAACTTTTAGATCAGTGGGTTGAACTTTAGCTTCAGGCTCTACAATAATGGCAAGAGGAAGAAGATGAAGTTCTGACTTTTTGTGAAAAGATAAAACCCTAAAATTTGATCTGCTTCTGCCGATCTCAATCCTTTTATCATTCGCCGTCCAATGGCTCTTTGACCCATGGGCCCCGCTGTAGTTGTTGGTTGCAACTTAGCTTTTATAGGAAAACTCGTACAGTAGGCCTCCGATGTCATTAGTCGTATACTGTAGCCTTCCCACAATAATTTGAAACTCTGCTAACTTTTGTTGACTTCAACATCTGTGGACTTAGCCAAATTCACAGTTTTATCCCAGATATTGAGTGCGTTGAGTCAATAGCCTTCACTCAGCGCAAAAACCCTTAGCCAGATAATCTGCACTGCCAGATATTGAGTGCATTGAGTGAACCTTCATCACTAAATGAATTTGGACATAGCCAATACTTATGCACTGCTAGGCATTGAGTGCGTTGGGTGAGACTTCATCACTCAATGCTTCTGGACTTAGCCAATTAATTGTGCACTGCTAAGCATTCAGTGCATTGAATGAGCCTTCATCACTCAACGCTTCCATCCATGGACAAACTTTCTGCTGATAGGCGTGGAGTGCGTTGAGTGATCCTTCATCACTAAACACTTTTGTACATAGCCGCTTCTCTGAAGCCTACCATCTTGCTGAGGCGTTGAGTGAACTTCCTTCACTGAATGCTTCTGTACTTAACCAATCTTCTTGATAATCTTGCATTGAGTGAGCTGTCCTCACTCAACACATCTATACTTAGACTGACTATCTATATCTTCTTAAGCTCTGACTGAACATAGTCTTGTCCATGCTTTCTTCTTTGGGCATTGAGTGAGCTATCCTCACTCAAAGCTTCTGGACTTAGCCAAATTTCTTATCTGCCAATGCTAAAGTTTTGATTGTCTTGTCTTTACTCAACGCTTCGTGTTGTATGGTGTTGAGTAAGCTACCTTCACTCAGCGCATGTGGAATTAGCCTTAAATCTTCTTTGCAAACTATTGGGCTTTAACTATCCTTACTTTACTCAGCACTTCTTGGAATCTGGCATTGAGTGAACTTGCTTCATTCAATGCCTGTGGACTTAGACAACTTTTTGTCTCTCCATCATCCTTCCTTGACATCCGACATTGAGTGAACTGGCATCACTCAACGCATGTGGTCTTAGATGAATTTCTGTCTTTCCAGCATTCTTCCTTGATATCTGGTGTTGAGTGAACTTGCTTCACTCAATGCTTGTGGACTCAGACAAATATCTATCTCTCCACCTTTCTTCCTTGTGACCACCTATCACAATCACTTGGATAACCTGTCTAAACTTGTTCCAATGAACATCATGCACATATCAAACTTGAACATACATCAAATTCAATTATACTCTTAGTATTGATGGTGATGCCTCTTCAAATCTAGGAAACATTTAGGGTAATATTCCCAACAATCTCCCCATATTTGAAGAAGGAAGAACACACAACAATAATAAGAAGTATTATCACATAAAGCATATTAATTTAATGCAATTGTAAGTTAGCAGATTTAGCTTTCTTATACCACTTGAATTTCTATCTTTCCAGCATATTAATTCGATGTTCTCCATTTAAATGCATTGATTTAGCATGTCAAGTCATTTCTTTCTCATACCACTTGACCATTTACTCAAGTAATATGCACTTTCCTCATACCACTTAAATGGATCACTTTCCTCTTTCCACTTGAAGCACTTTCGGCATACCACTTGGAGGTGGGAAAGTAATATGTAATGACTCAACATGTAGTCATTGCACTCCTCATACAATTTGAATGTTTCCAAGTAATATGCACTGACACAACTGCCACACCTCCCCCTTTCTCGCTTCTTCAAAAAATGTTGTTATAGTGAGGGAGGTGAGAGGATCATTGGAGAATTTATCTCTTAATCCTAGCCTAATTCCACTATACTAGCGATCAAACTACTTGACTAGAGATCATACCTCTTGTGTTGATACCACTAATACAATACTTCACTTCAACCACTTGACACTTGACTGGTCCATTGATACACTTGAGCTAGCTTCTATCATTGATCCACTTGAGCTAATGCCACTCCTACCCTTTCATGACTTTTGCAGAAGTAGCTATAGCCAGGGAGGTGCTCGCTTTTCCTCTTATTCTGCAGTAGTTTTCTTCTTCTCAACAGCAACATTGACTTCTCAGCAGCAGCAATCCACTAGTGTTGATCATTAATCCCCTATTGCAGCTGCTGGACTTGCTACCCCTCAACAAAAGCATCTTGACTTGCTCCCCCTCAATTGGAGCATCTTCTATCCTTCTTTATAATGGACACTTGAGTCCATTTAAGTCTTGATACCAATTGAAAGACTAGAAAGCCTTGATACAACTTGAGAGACTTATCTACCTGCAAGAAAAATGATTCCTGCAACATAAATAACATAAGGAGCAACTAAATCTATACCAAGTTCAATATACCCAATTCAAACTTGAAGGTGTTGAACTTGACTTCATATAGTGGCTTAGTAAAGATGTCATCCACTTGCTTGTTTGTTGGGACAAACTCAAGACTAATGTCTTCCTTTTCCACAAGCTCCCTAATAAAATGATACATAATCTCTATGTGCTTAGTCCTATATGAGAAAAGATTCCTAGCAATAGAGATTGCACAAGTTGAGTTATAGTATATGGGAGTGTTACAAATCTTGAGGTTCTAGTCCTGGAGCTGATGCTGGATTGACAGCAACTGTACTCAACAACCTGTTTAGATCTACACTAACTCAAATGTTGAGATTTCAACACCGGTCTGCTTCTTACTGCTCCATGACACAAGTCTTCCTCCCAAGAACTGACAGGTGCATGATGTGCTTTTCCTGTCCTTTTTGTAGCCTGCAAAATTTTCATCTAAATAGCCTGTTAGTTAAAATCCCTATTCCTAGGGTACCATAAGCAAAGATCTGGTGTGCCCTTAAGATATCTCAAAATCCTCTTACCAGTAGAGTAGTGAGACTCTTTAGGGCTAGCCTGATATCTAACACAAACACATATAACATACATGATGTCTGGCCAACTTGTAGTAAGATATTGAAGGGAGATAATTATCCCTCTATATAAAGTTTCATCAATAGGTTTCCCTACTTCATCTTTGTCAATAGGCATGCTTGACCGCATGAGAGTTTTCATGATGGAGGCATTCTCTATTCCAAACTTTTTAATCAACTCCCTAGTGAACGTAGACTGAGATATGTACAATCCATCATCAGTCTGCCTTACTTAGAGGCCCAAGAAGAACTTAAGATCACCCAAACTGCTCATCTCAAACTTCCCATGCATAAGTTTAGCAAACTTCTTGCAAAGTTTGTTATCAGTAGACCCAAGAATTATGTCATCTACATAATTTTGGACTACGATGATCTTGCCCTTAGATTCCCTTTGTAATACGGTCTTATCTATCTCCCCCCTTGAGAATTTTTTCTCAATGAAGAAGTTAGACAATGTCTCATACCATGCTCTAGGGGATTTCTTCAACCCATATAAAGCTTCCCTTAATCTATAAACAAAATCAGGAGACTTAGAATCAACAAAACCTGAATGTTGTTCAACATAGACTTCCTTCTTAAGTCACCATTCAGGAAGGCTGACTTTACATCCATCTTGTAGACTTTAAATCCTTTGTATGCATCATATGTAAGGAACAGTCTAATGGCTTCCAATCTTGCTACAGGGGCAAAGGTTTGATCAATGTCAATACCTTCTTCTTATTTGTACCCCTTAGCTACCAGCTTAGCCCTATTCTTGATTATAATGCCATTTTCGTCAAGCTTATTCCTATAGATACACTTCATTCCAATGAAATTATGTCCGTGTGGTCTGAAAATAACCTTCTGAAAGTATCTAGTATCGACTAAGTCCACCTATGGGGGGGGGGGAATAGGTGTCATGCAGTCTTTTGTGGAATTTAAATAGCCTGCACAAATAAGCAAACACAACACAGAAAAACATACAAGCAATTATAGTGGTTCCCCGATTTGAGTACGTCCACTCTCCCCCTTCGACCTATCTCCCACCAAGGGACGACTCGGTCACTTCACCAACCGTATTAAAATCCAATCCTCACACTACGGAAGGAACCCTTCCAACCAAAGGAGTCACTACTCCTCCACCACGGGTTGCACCCAACCCTTACAACTAGGAATCAAAATTCCTTTACAACAAAACAAAAATTGAATGTACAAGAAATACAAACAAACTTATGGAGATCTCGATGTCCTTCTTCGTTCGTTGAAGATTTCTTGAAAGAGGCGAAGAATCCACGACAAGAGTACTCTCTTGGAGAGGTCTTGTCAAGATCGGCGGAGGCAAGTGAATGCGGCGACGATGCTTTGTAGATCCAAACTTCTTGACGAAGCAAGCAAGGTCTACGAATGATCTCAGTTGGATCAGTCGTCTCGATCGATTCTTGAATGAAGAAATAACCTCGTTCAACGATTCGAGAGACAAGAGATCTCAAGATAGATGCGTGAGACACTCTGCAAGCCTCGGTCCTGTCAACAGGAAGTTCAAAGAGGCTCTAAGATCAACGGCGGCGACTAGCTTGCACGCGGCGACAACGATCGGTGGAGTTATGTGATCGGCTAGGGCACGGCGTCGGCTTTCTGATATCTCGTGAATAGTTACTGTAGATGTTCGAAATAAGCAGGTATATATACCCTGAGGCCAACCCTAAAGTCCTTTGTGGGACCCACAAGGAGAAAAACTAGCCTCGGCCGAAACAGCGTAACCCGTCTTGGTTCGGTTCAGCGAGAGATGAAATTTGCCTAAGGCAAAATCGGCGAGAATCATTGGTGATTCCCGTCGAAGTCGGCGGGAATCACTCACAATTCCCGTCGATTCTGCCTTGGCCGATTTCCAGTTGTAAAACTAGTCAGCCTGCGGGAATCGGCGGGAATGCAACCTGATTCTCGTCGAATCGACGGGAATCAGAACGATTCCCGTCGAAGTCGGCGAGAATCACTTGGTGATTCCTGTTGATTCTGCCTTAGCAGAATTTCTATGAAGGAAAACAGTCATCCGGAAGAGGTCGGCGGGAATGAAGCCTGATTCCCGTCGAATCGGCGAGAATCACAAGTGACTCCCGTCGAAGTCGGCGGGAATGACTTAGTGATTCTCGCCGATTTTAACTTAGAACGATTTTTCTCTTTCTTTCTATGAACTTGGTCTTTGACCCATCTTTGCTCCTCTTCTGCTCTTGATCTATCTCGACCCTGTACTTGAAAATAAGTACACTCCGATATAGAAGAGCACACGTGAAGTCAACACACTGATCTGCTCAACGAGGGATTACGTTGCGCAGACCCGTGTATATTGACCCACTGCACCCTGACATTGGTGTGTACTTAGCATGGAATAGCTGCAAGCACAACTTGATAGAAAATCATCAAATACATTGTCAATTCAACTTAGCTTATTCAGGGACTTCTTCAAATCAGGTACATTGTGGATACAATACCCAACAATCTTCCCATATTTGAAGAAGCCTAAACTGTAACGACCCTAGCCGATCCAACGTGGCAGTGCCACGGCTCCGCTCTAGGCGTCGCTACCGGGCTGCAGCCCAAGCACCCCAACCCCTCTCCCTCCACAGGCGGGTTGTTGGTGGCCACAGCCTCCCTTTGATGAGCGAACTCGACAGTTAAGTTGGGCCGTACGGGGACTTCCCAGGAGGTCACCCATCCCAGTACTACTCTCGCCCAAGCACGCTTAACTATGGAGTTCTTTCAACCTTCATCACCAATTGAGCTGCTTAACTATGGAGTTCTTTCAACCTTCATCACCAATTGAGCTGCAGCTCAATTGGTGATGAAGGTTGAAAGAACTCCATAGTTAAGCGTGCTTGGGCGAGAGTAGTACTGGGATGGGTGACCTCCTGGGAAGTCCCCGTACGGCCCAACTTAACTGTCGAGTTCGCTCATCAAAGGGAGGCTGTGGCCACCAACAACCCGCCTGTGGAGGGAGAGGGGTTGGGGTGCTTGGGCTGCAGCCCGGTAGCGACGCCTAAAGCGGAGCCGTGGCACTGCCACGTTGGATCGGCTAGGGTCGTTACAATAAAAAGTGCAGCTCAATTGGTGATGAAGGTTGAAAGAACTCCATAGTTAAGCGTGCTTGGGCGAGAGTAGTACTGGGATGGGTGACCTCCTGGGAAGTCCCCGTACGGCCCAACTTAACTGTCGAGTTCGCTCATCAAAGGGAGGCTGTGGCCACCAACAACCCGCCTGTGGAGGGAGAGGGGTTGGGGTGCTTGGGCTGCAGCCCGGTAACGACGCCTAGAGCGGAGCCGTGGCACTGCCACGTTGGATCGGCTAGGGTCGTTACAATAAAAAGTGCAGCTCAATTGGTGATGAAGGTTGAAAGAACTCCATAGTTAAGCGTGCTTGGGCGAGAGTAGTACTGGGATGGGTGACCTCCTGGGAAGTCCCCGTACGGCCCAACTTAACTGTCGAGTTCGCTCATCAAAGGGAGGCTGTGGCCACCAACAACCCGCCTGTGGAGGGAGAGGGGTTGGGGTGCTTGGGCTGCAGCCCGGTAGCGACGCCTAGAGCGGAGCCGTGGCACTGCCACGTTGGATCGGCTAGGGTCGTTACAATAAAAGTGCAGCTCAATTGGTGATGAAGGTTGAAAGAACTCCATAGTTAAGCGTGCTTGGGCGAGAGTAGTACTGGGATGGGTGACCTCCTGGGAAGTCCCCGTACGGCCCAACTTAACTGTCGAGTTCGCTCATCAAAGGGAGGCTGTGGCCACCAACAACCCGCCTGTGGAGGGAGAGGGGTTGGGGTGCTTGGGCTGCAGCCCGGTAGCGACGCCTAGAGCGGAGCCGTGGCACTGCCACGTTGGATCGGCTAGGGTCGTTACAATACAGCTCAATTGGTGATGAGAGTTGAAAGAACTCCATAGTTAAGCGTGCTTGGGCGAGAGTAGTACTGGGATGGGTGACCTCCTGGGAAGTCCCCGTACGGCCCAACTTAACTGTCGAGTTCGCTCATCAAAGGGAGGCTGTGGCCACCAACAACCCGCCTGTGGAGGGAGAGGGGTTGGGGTGCTTGGGCTGCAGCCCGGTAGCGATGCCTGGAGAGCGGAGCCGTAACGCTGTTACGTACGCGCCAGGGTCGTTACATAAACCCTACAAGTTAAGGTGAACAAAACAGATGGGAATGAAAAACATAAAATAAACTTTCAGTTGAGAGTGAAATTCATTACCATTTTCCTGAGAGCATACTTAGCATTGGCAGCCACCTTAGCCTTAGCCGAGAGGGTAATCTCCCCTTTTTCGGCTTCTGCAAATCTGGGACTTCACTTGGAGCCACATGCTCCCCCTCAGATCTTGCATCCGTGCTCGAGCTTGTGTTCCTTACTGATGCTCCCCCTTGATCCAAGAGCCTTGAGCCTTACAGTCTTCACTTTTCATAGTTCAGCATGCCGAGTTCAGTTTTGAAGAGACTGAACATGGCCTCGTCTAGGGGCTTCGTGAAGATATCTGCAACCTGCTTATCCGTGGGGACATAGCAGAGAGATATATCTTTGTTTTCCACATTCTCCCGAATGAAGTGATAGCGCACTTCAATATGTTTTGTTCTGCTGTGCGACAAAGGATTGTTCGCAATTGCTATTACGCTCGAGGAGTCGCAATACATCAGAACTTCTTTGAACTACAAGTCATAATCTTTGAGCTTATTTCTGATCCATAGAAGTTGTGCGCAGCAGTTGCCTGCTGAGATGTACTAGGATGCAGCCGTAGAGCTTGCGACACAATTCTGATTTTTACTGTTCCATGAAATAAGCCTTCTTCCGAGGAATTGGCACGTCCCGGAAGTGCTTTTCCTATCATCCCTGCTTCCTGCAAAGTCAGCATCTGAAAAGCCTATCAGCTCGACATCATTGTTTCTTGGGTATCACAAGCCAAGATTTGGTGTACCTTTAAGGTATCTAAGAATTTGCTTTGCAGCGACATAATGAGATTCCTTAGTGTTCACCTGATATCTGGCACAAACGCATGTGGAAAACATAATATCCGGTCTACTAGCAGTAAGGTAGAGTAGGGATCCAATTATGCTTCTGTATTTGGTTTCATCAAAAGGTTTCCCTTTCTCATCCTTGTCCAGAGACACAGTGGATCCCATTGGAGTCCTCATAGAGGTTGTATTCTCCATTCCGAATTTCTTGAGGAGTTCATTTATGAACTTCGTTTGAGAAATGAAAATTCCATCCTCAGATTGTTTCACTTGAAGTCCCAAGAAATACTTTAGCTCTCCCATGCTGCTCATTTCAAACTTTCCTTGCATAAGTTTAGAAAACTTCTTGCAAAGATTGTTGTCGTATAGCCGAATATTATGTCATTGACATAGATTTGTACTAGCAAGATCTTGCCTTTGACTTCCCTAAGAAACAATGTCTTATCTATTTTTCCTCTCGAGAACTTATTCTCAAGAAGAAGACTAGACAGAGTCTCATACCAAGCTCGAGGAGCTTGTTTTAAGCCATATAATGCTTTATTAAGAAAATAAACATGATTAAGAAATGAGGGATTAACAAAACCTGGGGGTTGCGCGACATATACTTCCTCTTTCAAATTTCCATTTAGGAATGCAGATTTCACGTCCATCTGATAGACAGTGAATCCTTTGTGAGAGGCATATGCCAGGAACAATCTGATCGCCACCAGCCTTGCAACTGGTGTAAAGGTTTGGTTGAAGTCAATCCCCTCCTCCTGTCTGTAGCCTTATGCAACCAGTCTGGCCTTATTCTTGATGATGACACCATGTTCATCCAGTTTGTTTCTGAAGATCCACTTGGTGCCGATCATATTCTGGTTCTTTGGTCTGGGAACAAGCATCCAGACGTTGCATCGTTCGAATTGATGCAGTTCATCTTGCATGGCTAATATCTATGATGCATCTTTGTTCCCTTCGTCGAACTTATTTGGCTCAACCTGTGACAGAAAACTAAGGTGCAAAATCTCGTTAATTGTACCTCTCCGAGTTCTGACACCATCACGAGGATCTCCTATGATCTGATCTCTGGGATGATCCCTCACGTGTCGGAGCTCTAGGAGTCTAGCATCTGGAGCTCTGACAGCTTCTCGGGCTTCTCCTTCTTCTGGGAGAATTTCTCCATCCTGATCATCAACTTCTCCAGTTGGCATTGAGGTGAAAACCTTGACGTACTTGGGAGTTGCACCTTTTGCAGTCTCATCGAGACTTAGCTGTTCAAGCCTTGCACCTGCATCTTCAAGAATGCCACTGGAAGAATTGCTATGAAGCAAGCTTCCTTCATCAAAAACAACATTAATGGACTCCTCTACCACTAGGGTTTTCTTATTGAAGACCCTATATGCCCGACTATGGTTACTATAGCCCATGAAGATTCCTTTGAAGCATTTTCTCTGAATTTAGTACGTGGGTACTTCCCTTTATTGAGTACATAGCATCTGCAGCCAAAAATCCTTAAATAGGACATGGTCGGTTTCCTGCCTTTCAGTAGCTCATAAGGCGTCTTACGATGATTCTTGTTGATCAATGTCCGGTTCTGCACATGACAAGCTGTATTGACAGCCACTGCCCAGAAGTACTCTGGAAGAGAAGCGTCATTCAACATTGTCGTACATGCTTCAATGAGCATTCTATTTCTCCTCTCTGCAACTCCGTTTTGCTGAGTAGTACGCGGGGAGGAAAACTCATGAAAGATACCATGTTCTTCACAGAATTTTGTCATAGAACCAGACTCGAATTCTGTTCCTTGGTCACTTCTGATTTGGACCACGGAGCAGTCAAGTTCGTTCTGAATCTGCTTGACAAAATTAGTTAAGATGTCAAATGTATCTGACTTTCGTTTCAAGAAGAACACCCACGTAAACTGAGAGTGATCATCAACAATCACTAGCGTATACGATTTGCCTCCCAAGCTATGAACTTGCACTTGGACCGAACAAGTCCATATGTAAAAGATAAAGACATCTAGAGTAGTCTTTGTCTGCAATGCCCTAAAAGGTAGCCCGAGTCTGTTTGCCCTTCTGGCATGCAGTAAAAGGGCTATCTTTGATGCACTTAATAGTAGGGGCATCCCTTACCAAGTTCTTAGAAAACAACATATTAATTGTCTTGAAATTAATATGTGCTAATCTCTTGTGCCATTGTTCACAAAGAGATGCACTGCCTTTTACTACTAAGCACACGGGGGTAGAAGAATCTAAGCTAAAAAAATCTAAACAAAAGATATTTCTGCTCCTAATGCCAGTTAATACCGTCTCCGAAGAGGCACACGATATTATTAAGCACTTATCCTTGCAGAACTTAACGTTGTATCCTTTATCACACAACTGGCTTACACTGATCAGGTTATGGTTTAACCCTTCAACATAGGCCACGTCAGTGATAGAGAATACACCGTTGGAAATCATACCATAACCTCTAGTGAATCCTCAATCAGATCCTCCAAAGATGAATTTGGGTCCATTTTCGACTGGGGAGTAATCAAGCAACATGCTTCTTATCCCGGTCATATGTCGAGAACATCCACTGTCTAAGTACCAGATTGACGTTTTGGTGGCCTTTGGACATACCTGCAAAACAGAATCAGTTTCCCATTAGGAACCCAATCGAACTTGGGTCCTAGATTCCTTGTTAGCACACTCCCCCTCGGGTGGTTAACCCCACGAGTGGTCGGCCTCGCATTGCTAACATGAGGAGTCTCGTTGAATCTTTGATTAAACCAGCAATCCACGGCAAAGTGACCAACTTTGCCACAGCACCAACAATCAAACCTGTTGTACCGCTTCCTAGGCTCCAGCTTCACCCTAGAAACGGTGGGTCCAGCCGGGGCCTTGGATCTAAAGGTGGAGGATTCATGATGACAACAGTCACATGATTTCTTAACTTCCTGTTCCTTCAGTATAACAGGCTTGGCTTTTGGTGCCTGCTTCCTATTATGGTCGCTAGAGAAGTGGCCATAATTCTCCACTTGGATTTCCTCATAAGGTGCCTTGAAGACACTCTCGCCGTAGTTTCGGGGGAAGGTCCAACCATCATATCAGCTCTTGGGCTTTTCAACCGAAGGCCGGAAGAAGTGGTCATAGGTTGACTCAAAGTCCTGTTCATTGCAAGGAAAGCAAGGCTTTCTGAATAAAACAGGATCGAGTGGGGCCTTTCCCTTTTCTACAGTAGAGGCCTTCTTAGCAGCCTTATTTTTCCTCTATTTTCTGTTTTTCCTGGATGATTTACCAGGCACACCCACATGCTCTAAGCCAGCCCCCTTAGCCTAAGCAGAGAATTCATCAACTAGAGGAAGAACAGCCTTGGGCATGGAGAAGCTTTTGAAAATCTTCCTCTCTTCCACAAGCTGTTCTTTCAACTTGTTGATTTCTTCCTGTTTTTGGTCAAGGAGCCTTAGAGACTCTGAGTGCTCAGAAATCAGGCCCAAGTGTTCCTGTCGGAGAGAAATAAAGCTAGTGATCTTTTATCTTAGAGACATACCCTCAGCCTTAAGGAATTTGACTTCCTTTTTCTGAGCCCTCAACCTCTTACGGCATTCCTCAAAGGTATTGAGCAGAAGTTCATACTTTTCAAGAAGCTCAGCTTCACGGGAAGATGGTCTGTCCTCGAGATCATCATCAGGAGACTCAGAGTCAGAGTCAGAGAGGGGGGTACGATCTTTTACCTTCCCAGTAAGTGGGGGGCAGTCTCCTTCTGAGTCAGAGCGACCCACTAGCTCGAAATAGGCTTCCTCATCATCACTGGAGTCTGACGAATCAAATTCACTAAGTGTCTTTGGCTTTTTAAAAATGTAGCTCCTCCCCTTCTTCTTATCTCTAGAGGACCTGTGCTCCTCTCCCTTCCCCTTATCTCTCTTGCTTTTGTGGCAGTCAGCAATGATGTGGCCTGGCTTATTGCATCCAAAGCAAATAATGTCATCAGAGTGATGTTTGTTCTGTTTGGATTCAGACCTGTTAGAAGAATAATTCTTCTTCTGATGTCTGGAGGAGGAGCCGTCTCTCTTTCTTTGATTCCTCAACTTGAGGAACTTCTTGAACTCCTGAGTGATGAGGGAGAAGTCTTCTTCAGATAGCTCTGAGCCAGAAGAGCATGGCTCAGAGTCTTCTTCCTCATCCTTTTTCCGAGAGCGGTATGAGGCTGCACCCTTGTCTTTCCTTGAGTGATTGGCTTTCAGGGCCACAGTCTTTTCTCTAGTAGCGGCTTTATAGGCTTCCTCTTCAGCTTTTCTGGTGTTAAGCTGAAGCTCATAGGACAAAAGTTTCCCAAATATAATCTGGGGATCAGTTTCTTCCAGGCTTGCAAAATTCTATGATGGCGCAGATCTTGGTGTCCCATTCCTTAGTAAGGGATCTAAGGAATTTGTCATTTAGTTCACCATCGGTGAACACTCTGCCATAACCCTTCAGGGCATTGACAATCTTTAGGAAGTTCTCGAATGTCACTCCTATTTCTTCCTTGGGACCTTGCCTGAAGGCCTCGTACTTCTGGTCCAGAAGGGATCTTCGATCATCCCTTACTTCATCTGTGCCTTCCATCAGGATGATTAGGCAGTGCCATATGTCCTTGGCAGTCCTGCAGTTGCAGAAAATCTGCATCATGGAATAATCGACGGCATTTACCAGAATGTTCTGAGCTTTCTTATCAAGTCCGACAAGCACCATCTCATCCTTATCCATTTCAGGAAAGTTTCTTGGGCACTTTATCTGTTGGATCAATGGTGGAGGCCTTAGTGGGGATATAAGGTCCCTCCTCCACTATCATGAAGAGTCGAGGGTCGACTGCTTCCATGTAGTACCTGATCCTTTCCTTCCAGATAGGAAAGTTCAGCTTGGTGCACACTGGGATCTTCCCTGAATACTTGAGTCCTTCCATTTCAGAGATCTTCTTTCTTCTTGACACTAGACACGGGATCTTACTCAAGGTGTTAACCTTATT
Organism: Platanthera zijinensis; assembly: GCA_039513925.1. Lineage (NCBI taxonomy): Eukaryota > Viridiplantae > Streptophyta > Magnoliopsida > Asparagales > Orchidaceae > Platanthera > Platanthera zijinensis. The sequence goes on along the minus strand of CM077095.1, from coordinate 65,280,401 downwards.
GCTGAGCAACCTCCCTCTGATACCACTTGAAAGTATCTAGTGTCGACTAAGTCCACCTAGGGGGGGGGGAATAGGTGTCGTGCACTCTTTTGTGGAATTTAAATAACCTACACAAATAAGCAAACACAGCACAGAAAAACACACAAGCAATTATAGTGGTTCCCCGATTTGGGTACGTCCACTCTCCCCCTTCGACCTATCTCCCACCAAGGGACGACTCGTTCACTTCACCAACCAGATTGAAATCCAATCCTCACACTATGGAAGGAATCCTTCCAACTAAAGGAGTCACTACTCCTCCACCACAGGTTTCACCCAACCCTTACAACTAGGAATCAAAATTCCTTTGCAACAAAACAAAAATTGAATGTACAATAAATACACTACTAGAAAAATGGCTTTTAGCCACGGTTTCTTTTGCCACGGGGAAAAATCGTGGCTAATAGTGAGTATTAGCCACGGTTTTATTCCGTGGCTAATACTGGACTTTTAGCCACGGTTTACCTGAACCGTGGCTAAAAGTCTAGTATTAGCCACGGTTTGCCTGAACCGTGGCAAAAGGTCGTGGCATCGTTTAGTCCCACACCGCCAAAACAAAATGAGATTTTTGGGTTTATAAGGAATTTATTTCAATTAGCCTTTGAAATAAATATGGCGGCGGCGGCGGCCGGGCGGCGGCGGCGGCCGGGGGGCGGCGGCGGCGGCCGGGCGGCGGTGGCGGCGGCCGGGGGCGGCGGCGGCGGCCGGGCGGCGGCGGCGGCGGCCGGGGGGCGGCGGCGGCGGCCGGGCGGCGGCGGCGGCCGGGGGGCGGCCGGGCGGCGGCCGGGGCGGCGGCGGCGGCGGCGGCGGCCTGAATTTTTAATGTTATGAGTGGCCTTTTAACCACGATAATTAAACCGTGGCTAAAAGTCCACTATTAGCCACGGCAATGAACCGTGGCTAAAAGTCCAGTATTAGCCACGGTTTTGGACTTTTAGCCACGGTTTGGACTTTTAGCCACGCTCGTATTGCCCACGCCCATTTTCCGTGGGCAGACCGTGGCTAAAAGTCTTTAGCCACGGTTTTGGACTTTTAGCCACGGCAATCTGCCGTAGCTAAAAGTCAGTTTTCTAGTAGTGATACAAACAAACTTGTGGAGATCCCGATGTCCTTCTTCGTTCGTTGAAGCTTTCTTGAAAGATATAAAGAATCCACGATCAGAGTACTCTCTTGGAGAGGATCTTGTCAAGATCGGCGGCGGCAAGTGAATGCGACGGCGATGCTTTGTAGATCCAAACTTCTTAACAAAGCAAGCAAGGTCTACGAACGATCTCAGTCGGATCAGTCGTCTAGATCGATTCGGAATAAAGAACAAACCTCGTTCAACGATTTAAGAGACAAGAGATCTCAAGAGAGATGCGTGAGACGCTTTGCTAGCCTCGGTCCTTTCGTTGGAAGATCAAAGAGGCTCTAAGATCAACGACGGCGACTAGCTTGCACACGGCGACAGCGATCGGCGGAGTTACGCGATCGGCTAGGGCACGGCGTCTGCTTTCTGATATCTCGTGAATAGTTACTGTAGATGTTCGAAATAAGCAGGTATATATACCCTGAGGCCAACCCTTAAGTCCTTTGTGGGACCCACAAGGAGAAAACCTAGCCTCGGCCGAAATAGCGTTACCCGTCTTGGTACGATTCAGCGAGAGACGAAATTTGCCTAAGGCAAAATCAGCGAGAATCGTTGGTGATTCCCATCGAAATCGGCGGGAATCACTCACGATTCCCGTCGATTCTGCCTTGGCCGATTTCTAGTTGTAAAACTAGTCAGCCTGCAAGAATCGGCGGGAATGTAACCTGATTCTCATCAAATTGGCGGGAATCAGAACGATTCCCGTCGAAGTCGGCGAGAATCACTTGGTGATTCCCGTTGATTCTGCCTTAGCAGAATTTATGAAGGAAAACAGTCATCCGGAAGAGGTCGGCGGGAATGAAGCCTGATTCCCGTCGAATCGGCGAGAATCACAAGTGACTCCCGTCGATGTCGGCGGGAATGACTTAGTGATTCTCGCCGATTTTAACTTAAACGATTTTTCTCTTCCTTTCTATGAACTTGGTCTTTGACCCATCTCTGCTCCTCTTTTGCTCTTGATCTATCTCGGCCCTGTACTTGAAAATAAGTACACTCCAATAGAGAGTGCACACGTGAGTCAACACACTGATATGCTCAACGAGGGATTACATTGCGCAGACCCGTGTATATTGACCCACTGCACCCTAGCATTGGTGTGTACTTAGCATGGAATAGCTGCAAGCACAACTGGATAGAAAATCATCAAATACATTGTCAATTCAACTTAGCTTGTTCAGGGTCTTCTTCAAATCAGGTACATTGTGGATACAATACCCAACACCTTCCTGACCTTACACTTCTTAAACTGGTTTAGTTCCGCTTGCATAAATACAATCCAGAACTGATCTATGTTAGCAACTTCAAATCTCTTGGGCTCAACCTGTGATAGGAAACTTAAATACAAAGTTGTATTAAGATTTCGGCTCCTTGTCACCACTCCTTGGTTGGCAACACCATTAATCTGGTGTCTTGGATGATCTCTTAGATGCCTGACAACTGGAGGAAATCTTCCTTCAGCATCCTGAGCTTCAGTGGCTGGAGCTTGCTGATCTTCATCCATGTCATGTGAGCTTTGCCCTTCTTCTAGAATGCACACTCCTTCATCCATTTCTGTAGCATTTGGAGCAGCTTCCTTGAAGGTTTGCTAGCCTATCATCAGCTCTTAACCTACAGGTCTAGAAGATGAGCTTGATAGCTCATTGTTAATCATAGTTGACTCATAAAATACTATATTAACTTACTCTTACAAAACTTGAATTATTATGTTGTAGATCCTATAGGCCTGTCTATGATTTCTATACCCAACAAAAATCCCATCATAGGACTTGGAGGCAAACTTAGTTATATATGATTTCCCATTATTCAGCATATAACACTTACTACCAAAGATCCTGAGATAGGACAGATTTGGTTTTCTGCCCTTCATAATCTCATAGGGAGTCTTCATGTGGCTTTTGGTGACAGAAGCTCTATTAAGGACATGACATGTTGTATTTACTACCTCAGCCCAGAAAAATTCTAGGAGAGACGTATCACTTAGCAAGGTCCTACCAGCCTCTATGAGAGTTCTATTTTTTCTCTCAGCATTCCAATTTTGCTGGGGTGTTCTTGGAGTAAAAATTTCTTGATGAATCCCTTGCTCTTCACAGAAACTTGTTTTGCTTTTAGGCTAGCATTCAGTCACATGGTCACTTCTGATTTTGACCACAGTACTGTTTAGCTCATTCTGAATTTGCTTGACAAATGTCTTGAAAATATTAAGGGTTTTAGACTTCTTATTAAGAAAGAAAACTCAAGCAAACCTAGAGATGTCATAGACAACACTAAGGGTGTAGACTTTTGTACCTAGACTATGAACCAGCATAGGACCAAACAAGTCCATATACAGGAGATATAAACACCTCATAGAGTCTTTGGTCTCAATACTCTTGAAGGAAGCTTTGGTTTGCTTGCCCTTTTGGCATGCTGAGCATATTCCGTCCTTGGTGCATTTCATCTTGGGACCATTCCTAACTAGCTCTTCACTAAAGATCTTGCCAATGGTCTTATAGTTCAAATGAGTTAGCCTCTTGTGACATTGTACACAGTATGAGACTTTCTCATTTGCAACTAGACATATAGGGGAGTCTATATCCTAACATAGAAAATTTAAGCTAGAAATTTCCACTCCTAATGCCTGTTATACCTATTGGTCACTTGACCTCTTGATACCAAAACAATGACATAGCCAGTCTATCAGTAACTCTCATGGACATATTGGTAATCTATTGATAACATCTGATCCTTCACTAGATAACAAGATCAGAACAACCATTGCTTATAGGGGTATGGGCTGATAGACTTACTTAGGACCCAAATTGGTATGAGTAAAAATGAACTTTGGTTTTCTAACAGGAAGACTAACTTTTGCTCTATGACATGAGTGCCAGCAATTGGCAAAGTGGCACTGCCACATAGCACTTTTAATACATTATTTTTTGTGGTCTGGTAGGCAAACTATTCAAAAAGGGCAACAACCTTTTTCATGTTCCTTTCAGCAAGGATTTTACTAAAAGTGAGTCTTCCAAAGGCTTTCTTGGCTTGCTCTGAAGTAAAAGTCCTTTTTGTATGGTCTATTGATAACATAATAACAAGGGCCATTTACTTTTGAATTTTGGTGGATGGACATGAGAGTTGGCTCATTTTTAAGGGGGGGCTGGTGCACCAAATAAAAATGCCTTGGGCCAAATTTCCTCATGGAGCCTTAAAGGAACTCATCCCCTTGCTATATCTTCCACTATAGTTGTGAACACTTTTGTACACACTTGTGGATCTACCATTCATCTAGTGACCATAGATGCTTTCTTGGTCATACTTATTTGATCGCAACATCACCTACTTAAAAAGGATGGGAGGCTTAGATGCCAGGGGCTGAATAGGAACTTTGTCTTTCCCTTTCGGATGGGAAACTCTAGTGTTTCCCTTGAATCCCAACCCCTTCTCACCCTTTTGAGTGGATAAGGAGTATATCAAGGGTAACACTGACTTTGGCTTAGAGAAACTAGCCATAATCTTTCTCTCCCTTTGGATCTTTTCTTCCAGATCCCTAATAAGACTGTTTTTGTACTTAATGGTCCCAATCTGGATGAGAGTTATGACCTTAAGTTGGCTTGCTTCCCTTGTCTTCAGATCTAGCAAGGATACTGTCTCAGCTTGCTGGGAAGCAGCTAGCTGAAGAGAGGTAATCTCCTCACCTTGCTTCTTGGCCAACTTCTTGATCATTTTAAAAGCATCCTGAAGGGCAAAATACTTATCAATTCAATTGATTGAAATCATCCTCAGATTTAGACTCATCTTCATCACTGAATGATGATGCATCAGAATTTGTACTAGTCTTATAATTCGAGTTAGAAGATGAGTTGGATAAAGAGAATATCTTTTCTGGACCAGGCTAATCCTGGTTAGATTCTTCAACAGACCTGGCCATCAGCCCATTGCAGCTGTTGGCATCTTCTTCATAATCATCATCCTCTGAATCACTATCTGAGTGTAATAGAGGGGCCCTAATACCTTTCCTTATAGCAGGATTGTCTTCAGCTTCTTCATATGCAGCAAAAAGCCTTATATAGGCTTCTTCTTCTTAAGACTCAAAAGATGCTGAGTCAGACTGACTCCAGTTCTTCTCCTTCTTTTCAATGAAGGACTTTTCCTTCTTTCCCTTGTGCTAGTGGACCTTTTTCTCACCAGAATCTCTTCTCTAGACTGGTCAGTCAGCAATTACATGCACAGGTTTGCTGCAGCAATATCAAACAACTTTAGAGGTAACATGTTTACTAGGTTTAGTGTTATACATGTCTCCCTTGGAGTGGTTCTTCCTATGATGAGAGGAGGAGGAAGGTCTACTCCTCCACTACTTCCTCTTCATCAACTTTGGAAACTGCCTAGAGAAGTCTGCAAAATCTTCATCAGACAAGTTGTTGTCTGATTAGATAGGCCATGTTCTGTCTGAATCAGCATGCCTCTTTGGAGGAGAGGCCATCCTCTCCTTATTCTTCTTAGTGCTCTCAGCACCAAAGGACAAAGAATTTTCCTTGGCCTGGGATTTGCTAATAGTCTCCTCCTCCTTCCTGGCTGCTAGCTGAATCTCATAGGAGAGCAGCTTCCCAAACTGTGCGTGAGGTGGAGTATCTTTCAGCTTTGCACCTCACTAATGGAACAAATCTTAGTGTCCCAGTCTCTTGTTAGAAACCTAAGGAACTTGTCATTGAGCTCATAATGGTTGAAAACTCTCTTATAAGTACTCAACTCATTCACAATTCTGAAAAAATTTTCATAGCATTCTACAATGCAATCCTTCTTAGGTCTACATGAAAGCCTCAAACTCTTAGTTGAGCATGAACTTTCTGTCATCTCTGACCTCCTTTGTACCCTCCATGTAGACCACCAAAGTGTCCCACATCTCCTTGGAGGTCTGGCAGTGAACAAAGTTTTTGAAGGTTGAGCCATCTATGGCACTAACAATGATTTTTTGTGCCCTCTTATCCATGGTTGCCAAGATGACTTCATCCTCGGTCATCTCTGAATATTTCTTTGGTTTCTGGACTGTTGCATCCAGAACTGAGACTTTCATAGGGATGAAAGGTCCCTTTGTAACTATAATAAAGATCCTTGGGTATGATGCTTCCATGAAAATCCTGACCCTTTCCTTCCAGATTCCGAATCTCTCCTTCCTACAGATAGGAGGATTCATGGAACCCAGCTCCTTATGGTTCTCTCTTAAACCCATAAGTATAATACACGTAGCTACCCTTGGAGATCAACTCAGACGGTTAAGTCCTTCTTGAGCAACCTCCCTCTGATACCACCTGAAAGTATTTAGTTTCAAGGATAGCTAAACACCTAGAGGGTGGGGGTGAATAGGTTTTTCAGTATCTTTATGTTTTTCTTTCTTTAAGTGTGTTATGTGTTAGTTATTTTCTACATTCAAGACAAACCACAAAAGCACACAAAAGATTTATAGTGGTTCCCCAGATTATTGGTACATCCATTGTCCCTCCCACCTTTCTAACAGCGTGTTAGACAAAGCACTTCTCCAAATCTCGGCTCCTAAGAGCTTATAACAAAGATCCCTCAGGATCTCTCAATCTCCTCCAAGTCCTACCTCAAGCACAAATCCCTACCTCAGAGCAATATTGCACCTAAAAATCAGTGATCAAAAGATCACCTACCTCAGACTAAATTAATAGTCCTACAACTCAGGCTAGGAGGATAGCCATACAACTCAGAGAGGATGACTCTCCTACAGCTCAGGCACAAAGGCACTACCTCAGATCCAAAGAAGGATCCTACAACTCAGGCATAAAAGGCCCTACCACTCAGAAAAAATGAATCTCCTACCTCAGGCAAACTGCCCTACTTTGGATCCACACAGGATTGTACCCAGATCAAAAAATGATCCTACACTCAACATTTATAAAATAGGCCAACACTTAGATCCAAAGGATCCTACAGAAAGGAAAGAGTTTGTTGATGATGATTTGACTCCAGAGAAATATTTTCTGAGCCTTCTGCTTCCTGAACATAGAAAATCTCAGCACTAATTTCTTAATAACAACAAGAAACATGATCTACAGGGAATAGCCGCTTGTGCTGGAAGTAACTCAGAAACACATGTTTCTAAACTTGCTGATGAAGACAAATTAGTTGACAGTTCTTTGTGTTCTTCACTCAGCTAACCTTGACAGCAGAAATCAGATAGCTTTGCTTCTTGTTCTTCTTTCTAAGAATATTTTTTTGCACTTGCTGTTGCAGGTGAAAATTGCAACAGCTAATTGCTTGAAATATTAGATCAGTGGGTTGAACTTTAGCTTCAGGCTCTGTAATAATGGCGAGAGGAAGAAGATTATTAACCTAGAAATTAGCGAATCACTCCCAAGGTAGCCAGCTCGCAAGTCGCCGCCTTTCCAGGTTCCCCTTGGTGGTCGCGGTCTGTCTCAGCACCCTTCTATAGGTTAGGAGGATAGACTCCTCTATCCGATCAGGCCGCGCGGCTAGGGCGGTCTCCCCGGTCTAACCGCCCAGGTCGCACTATAGCCGTTCGTTTAGCAAGGGCTGAAGACTACTTCCATAGTCCTCCCCTATAGACCGCGCGGTTAGGTTGGCTTACAGCGTAATGATGTTTTCACTCAACAGGAAGCAGACTTCCTATTTCCCTAATAAACGGAGGTGAGTTCCAATTCACCATACCCGCTTAATAGAAGCGGACTACCCCTCAGTCCGCCCAATGGTTGTCCAGATTTCCCAGCTCTGATCAAGTCTTGCTAGACTCTCGACATGGTGTACGCCCAACCCACACAACACGGCCAAGACTTACCTCTAGTTCACTGCCAGTCAGCAATGACGACCTACCTCCAGGCCGCCCACCATCATTAGCGGCGACCTGCCTCCAGGCCGCAAGCATGCGCATCCTGCCTCCTCAGTCCGCCAGGTCGCCAAGCTCTTGTCACCCAGTAGGAATGACAAGCCTCCAGCGAAAGAGGCGGACTTGTTACTCAGTCCGCCAGAAGATGGCGGACTGCTCCTCCAGCTTGCCAGCAGAGGCCGACCTGACTCTTCAGTCCACATCATGTCGCGGACTCGGTCAAAGCTCACCGCCCTACCGGGGGTAACATTACAAGGACGGTCTCCGACCCGAGCCTATAAATAGGTCCTCATACCTCTAATTTAGGACGAACGACACAGCAGTTAGCCAAGGCATCAGAACCTACGGACTCCAACTTTCAATCTGCGCGGCCTCCCTGGTCAAGCCCATGCGGCCTTCCTTGGCTACAACAAACTCAGCTGTCCTCTCAGCTTGATCGCGCAGTCCGCTCGACCTTCAGTAGCAAACTGCGGGATCAGCTTTCCGCGCGATCTGCTGACCTGCTTTGTCAAGCCACGCGGCCTCTGGCGCCCTCTTCCTTCTAGCCGCCAGCTTCCCCCTTTGTACCCTTTATTTTCTTTTCATGTAAAGGTGCAATCTCAAGCTGTAATATCGATTCATAATCAAAGGAAAGCCCGTCGCACGAGAGGCATTTAAGCTGCGGCGGGCGAACTTTGTTATTGTTGCTGTAAGCGGCCCCCTTTCCTTTTCTTTTCCCCTCTCTCGGTCTCAACCATCAATCCCAATCATCAAAGTAACAATCTGCTCGACAGTTCCACATCAACCTCCTTCTTATCCCCACATCCCAGATCGACCGTGCTCCACTCTTGAGCAAGCCAACTGAAGAGCGCATTTTCCGTATCAAAAATAACACACGACTTTCTGATCTCGAACAGACAGTGAAATCAACGGTCACTAATGTCAGACCATCAACCCGTCGAGAACCTTGCTCCTTCAATTCCTAGTGAAGATCCCCTCTGGGAAGCTTTGGAGCTATCGCGTATAGAAACTGCCCAATAGTTTCAAGAAATCAACCGTACTCTAGTTGTTATCACGCAGCGATTAGAAATGCAATCTGCAGCAGCACTAGTTCCTCTAGTCAATCCAACACCAGCATTAGAGACTCCGCAAGCTTATCCACCGGCCTATCCGCTGGTCTATCCTCCTGTTTACCCATCAACCTTTCTGCAAGGGCCTACAACCCCTTTGTGGTCTCAAAATGATGAGTTCATAGCTCGTCAAAACTTCTTCTGGGAAGCTGCCCAAGGGAGTCCAGCAAGATTTCTAAATTTTTAGGGAAGTCATCCCTATCCTCCAGCTCCTACCTTTGCTCCTCCCACAGTAGCTTTTCCCTTCTATCCTCCTACTCCTTTTACAGCTATAGCTTATGCTCCCCTTTTTCCTTGTATTCCAAGAGAGCAGGAAGAGTTGTCACCCTTTTCAGAGAATGTTCGACAAGAACCAACTCCGGCTAACTTCAGAGAGCCGCAATTGCCAATTTACACTGGAGAGTCTGACCCATCAACAGACCTTCAAGCCTTTGAGTCAGCCATCGCTCTCAAGACCCTTACAGATGCTACCAAGTGCAAGCTCCTTGTAACGTACTTTGATGGAAAGGAAAGAGAGTGGTTCTATGGATCACGTCCTCAATCAATCGCTTTCCTTTGCTGATCTGCGGAGGGAGCCCATGCATAGATTTTCTACCTCTTCAAAAAGGAAGAGCGGTCCTGAAAGCCCTCTTTGAGATCAGGTAGCGTGACAATGAGACTTGGTCTCATTTCGTGGATTGCTTTCAGAGAGAGATTCTGGACGTCGTGAATGCCGATCTATAAATGTCCCGAGTTGCTCTAATTATTAGTTTAAGAGAAGGGCCACTAAAATTCGAAACTAATGTCCGAGAGATGAGGACATACCAAGAGATGATTAGCCTGACTAACTCATACATACGAGGTGAAAAGAGTAATCCCAGCTTCATCTCCAGGCTTGTAACAGAGAAAGATTCTTATTCTTACAAGCAACCCCCGAGGTCTCCTCGAAAAGATTTTTAATAAAGGAAGGGAAGGAAATTTCAACGTCATCGACACCCCGTCTCAGGCCAGGATCACTTCCAAGGTCAAATATTGCTATTGCCAGCCCCACCAGATCATCCATCACAAGCTCCGTAAGAAGTTTCGGTTCATCAATAATAGGATGAAGACTTATTTGAGTCAAAACTTGATGTGAACATGCAGGAAGTAGGCCAAGCCTTGAAGGGCAAGGATAAATATAAAAGGACTTACCAACTGTCAGATCAAAGATCAAAAGATTCGGATCCGTTCTGCGAATTTCATAGAGAAAAAGGACATTCAACCGAAAATTACCGAGCTCTTCGCCTGTTGGTAGAAAAATTGCTGAAGATAGGCAAATTCCGTGAATTATTCCCAAAGTTTGATCATTCTGATCCATCTACTTCAAAGGGCAAAGAAGTAGAGAATCCCTCTTTGGGCTCAAAAAGGACAAACCAAGTCAGTAACATCGATATCTATGAAACCATCGACGCTAACAATGAAGGATCCCTTGGACTATTACAAGTCTGAGCTGAAGAAGGACATCAAAGTCCCTAAAGTTCCTCACAATCATGGCCGGTTTTTTTCTTTTCATTCTTCAAACATTTTTCTATAAAACACTTCTAAGTGTACTTTAATTTCTTTTCAATAAATTTTACATCAGAGATGCCATACTGACACATTTCCCTTTTTGGAGTGCCTCCTCCTCTATTTTCTCTTTGCTGAAGGGTTCGCTAAACCATTGAGATATCGTCAAGTCTTGTTGTTCCCTCCATAGATTGTTCTCGGGCGTAATACCACAATGACCACATATAGTGGGGAGTGTTTGCGTATGTGCAGTGGGTGCCGCTCAATATATAATGGTGGACTTCAGGCTTCGGATCTTAGCCAGTATCTAACACATAGTGTGTATCAAGGGAGGTCCCAATGTGTTAGCTCTACTATGCTTCGCTAAGGATACATTACAGTTAAGATGACCATTACTTTACAAGCAATGGCGATCAAGTGTATCCTTGTCTCTTCGATCATTTCATGACTGTATTAGTCGAATACTTTATGGTAATCTCAATATGTGCTTTTACGTGGCCCACAATGTTGCTGATCTTTCCAAAGACGAGCAATGCTATAGACCACTTGGCGCACCTTGTCTAACTGATCAACTTGTTTGTAACCCAAGGCATAAGAGTAGTGTATCTTCTGTTCCTTCTTAGGAGTTTGTGCATGTCTCCCTTTTGTGCCCTTTTAAGGGAATGCGTCTAGTCTGCTCAAGGTAGGACTACACTTTTGATGACCTTTCTTTAGCAGGCGATGCATAAGTCCCTCGGGGAACACTTGAGGCGTATTCGGCCTTTTTTGGTCATCTTCTTGTGTATACCTCCTTTTATCAACTGCCTTCTTTCAGGTTAATAGGTTAGATCCGACCTATCCAAAGGATTTGCAACATCTTTTTTGCTTATGCTCATCTTATATGCTCTACTTGCATGAAGCTCTATCAGATGATGGTTAACAAGCTCTCTGCTACTCTTATTTGATATTCCTTGCACTAACTGATAATCAGAGAATCTGGTTCTCTTTATTGACAAACTATTCAGCTGAAGTCTAGTTAGTGCTTTCATCTTACTGATTAGGATTTCATATTGGGATATCATATCTCACCAAGCAAGAAGCTTATTGTTGTGGCTTGATGTCTACTTGATTTTGCTTACTCAGTCAATAATAGGATTTCATGGACGTTCCATCTGCAGCCTAATCATATCAATCTTATCGCAATAACTTTTAGCAGAAGATTTATCCATAAAATCCTCAGGTACTCAACTTACTCTTCTCTCATATCTGTTGTTCACTCTTCTTTTGTAGAGATTAACAGATATTTGCAAGTTCCCTTCAGGTACTTACAGCTTAGTTTTATCTCATATCTGCTACTCACTCTTCTTTTGCAGAGATTAACAGATTTTTGCAAATTCCTTTCAGGTACTTGCAGCTTAATTTTATTCATATCTGCTACTCACTCTTCTTTTGCAGAGATTAACAGATATTTGCAAGTTCCCTTCAGGTACTTGCAACTTACTTTTCTTTCATATCTTCTACTAACTCTTCTTTTGTAGAGATTATCAGATACTTGTAAGTTCCTTTCAGGTACTTGCAGCTTAGTTTTCTTTCATATATGCTTCTCACTCTTCTTTTGCAGAGATTAGCAAATATTTGCAATTTTCCTTCAGGTACTTGCAACTTACTTTTCGTTCATATCTACTACTCACTCTTCTTTTGCAGAGATTAGCAGATATTTGCAAGTTCCCTTTAGGTACTTGCAACTTAGTTTTCTTTCATATATGCTACTCACTATTCTTTTACAGAGATTAGCAGATATTTTTAAGTTCCCTTCAGGTACTTGCAACTTACTTTTCTTTCATATCTGCTACTCACTCTTCTTTTGTAGAGATTAGTAGATATTTTTAAGTTTCCTTCAGGTACTTCCAGCTTAATTTTCTTTCATATCTACTTCTCACTCTTCTTTTGTAGATATTAGCAGATATTTATAAGTTCCCTTCAGTTACTTGCAACTTACTTTTCTTTCATATCTGCTACACACTCTTCGTTTATAGAGATTAACAGATATTTGTAAGTTCCCTTTAGGTACTTACAGCTTAGTTTTCTTTTATATCTGCTACTTACTCTTCTTTTGCATTGAATATCGGATATTTGAAAGTTCCCTTCAGGTACTTGTAACGCACTTTTCTTTCATATCTGCTACTCACTCTTTATTTTCAGAGATTAGAAGATATTTGCAAGTTCCCTTTAGGTACTTGTAGCTTAGTTTTCTTTCATATCTACTTCTCACTCTTCTTTGTAGAGATTAACAGATATTTGCAAGTTCCCTTCACGTAATTGCAACTCACTTTTCTTTCATATGTGCTACTCACTCTTCTTTTGTAGAGATTAGTAGATTTTTGCAAGTTCTCTTCAGGTACTTGCAACTTACTCTTCTTTCATATCTGCTACTAACTCTTCTTTTGCATAGATTATCAGATATTTGCAAGTTCCCTTTAGGTACTTGCATCTTAGTGTTCTTTCATATCTGCTTCTCACGCTTCTTTTGTAGAGATTAACAGATATTTGCAAGTTCCCTTCAGGTACTTGCAACTTATTTTTCTTTCATATCTACTGCTTACTCTTCTTTTGTAGAGATTAACAAATATTTGTAAGTTCCCTCGAGGTATTTGCAATTTACTTTTATCTCATATCTACTGCTTACCCTTTCTTTTGCAGAGGTTAACAGGTGCTTGCAAGTTTCCTTCAAGTACTTATAAGTTATTATTCTTTTATGCCTTCCTCTCACCTTTGTTTTGCAGACCTCAGTGGAATACATTCACAAGTCTTCTTGGTTTTGCAAAAACAACTCAGGTACACGCAAGAAGTACCTTTTTTCGCTTGTAATGACTCTTCCTTTGTAGGAGAAAAATAGGAACTGAAAGGTTTTTCTGAGGAGAGACAGCAAGTTCTATCTCTCCCTGCCTCTTATTTTTTTGAGTGGAGGATCGCGATTTTTGTGGGTCTCCTACTTTTTCAAAGTTCCCTTCGGGACTTAAAAAAGTGCGGGGATTATATTAACCAAGAAATCGGCGATCCCTCCCAAGGTAGCCAGCTCGCAAGTTGCGTCCTTCTACAGATTCCCCCTGGAGTTCGTAGCCTGTCTCAGCTCCCTTCTCTGGGTTAGGTGGATAGACAACTCGATCCTCTCAGGCCGCGAGGCTAGGGAGGTCTCCCCAGTCTAACCACCTAGGTCGCGCAGCAGCCGTTCGTTATGCAGATGGCTTTCACAGTCCGCCCCTACAAGCCGCGCGATTAAGTCGACTAACCGCGTAATGATGTTTTCACTTAACAGGAAGCTGCTTTCCTTTTTCCCTAATCAATGAAGGTGAGCTCCAATTCACCATGCTCTCTTAACAGAGGCGGACTACCCCTCAGACTGCCCAATGGTTGTCCAGATTTCCCAGCTCTGATCAAGTATTGTCGGACTCCCGATATGGTGTCCACCCAGCAGGCACAACACGATGCGGACTCAACTATAGATTGCCACAGTCAATAATTGAAACCTACCTCCAGGCCGCCCACCATCAGTAGCGACGACCTACCTCCAGGCCGATAGCATATGCGACCTGCTTCCTTTGTCTGCCAGGTTGCTAAGCACTTGTCGCCCAGCAGGAATGAAAAGCCTCTAGCTGTAGAGGCGGACTCGTTACTTCGTCCGCCAGAAGATGGCGGCCTGCTCCTCCAGCTCGCCAACAGAGGCCGACCTGCCTCTTCAGTCTGCAGCATGTCGCAGACTCGGTCAAAGCACACCACCCTACCAAGGGAAACATTACCAGGGCCGTCTCTAGCCCAAGCCTATAAATAAGCCCCCATACCTCTCATTTAGGATGAACGACACAGCAGTCAGCCAAGGCATCAGAACTTGTGGACTCCAACTTTCAGTCTGTGCGGCCTCCCCGGTCAAGCCCTTATGGCCTACCTTGGCTTCAGCAACCTTAGCTATCCTCTCAACCTGATCACGCTGTCCGCTTGGCCTTCAGTAGTGAACTACGGGATCATCTTTCCGCACAGTCTGCCGACCTTCTTTGTCAAGCCGCGTGGCCTCTGGCGTCATCTTCCCTCTAGCCGCCAGTTTGCCCCTTTGTACCTTTTATTTGCTTTCCATGTAAAGGTGCAATCTAAAGCTGTAATATCGATTCATAATCAAAGGAAAGCCCATCGCAGGAGTGGCATTTAAGCCGCCCGGGCGAACTCTGTTGTTACCGCTGTAAGCAGCCGCCTTCCCTTATCTTTCCCCTCTCTCGGTCTCAACCATCAATCCCAACCGTCAAAGTAACCATCTACTTGAAAGTTCCTCATCAACTTCCTTCTTAGCCCCGCATCCCGGATCGACCGTGCTCCTCTCTCGAGCAAGCTAGCAGAAGAGCGCATTTTCTGCATCAACAAAGATGAAGTTCCACCTCATTGTGAAAAGATAAAACCTTAAAAGAGTATTTGCTTCTGCCGATCTAAATCCTTTTTCATCCGCCATCCAACGACTCTTTGACCTATGGGCCTCACTATAGTTGTTGGCTATAACTTAGATTTTACAGTAAAAGTCATACAGTAGGCCTCCAATGCCATTTGTCGTGTACTGTAGCCTTCCCGCAACAATTTGAAACTCTGCAGACTTTTGCTGACTTCAGCATCTATGGACTTAGCCAAATTCACAGTTTCATCCTAGGCATTGAGTGTGTTGAGTGAAAAGCCTTCACTCAGCGCAAAAACCCTTAGCCATATCTATACTGCTAGGCGTTGAGTGAATTGAGTGAACCTTCATCACTCAACGAATTTGGACTTAGCAAATACTTATGCACTGCTAGGCATTTAGAGCATTCAGTGAGCCTTCATCACTCAGTGCTTCTGGGCTTAGCCAATTACTTGTGCACTGCTAGGCATTGAGTGCGTTGATTGAGCCTTCATAACTCAACGCTTCCGTCCTTGTGAAAAATTTCTGCTGATAGGCGTTGAGTGTGTTAAGTAAGCCTTCATCACTCAACTCTTTTGTACTTAGCCGCTTCTCTGAAGCCTGCCATCTTACTGAGGCGTTGAATGAACTGCCTTCACTCAACGCTACTTTACTTAGCCAATCTTCTTGATGAGCTTGCGTTGAGTGAGCTGTCCTCACTCAACGCATCTGAACTTAGACATATTTTTTTATCTATATCTTCTTAAGCTTTGACTGAACATAGTCATGTCGACGCTTTCTTCTTTGGGCGTTGAGTGAGCTGTCCTCACTCAACGCTTATGGACTTAGATAGATTTCTTCTCTGCCAATGCTGAAGCTTTGAATGTCTTGTCTTTACTCAATGCTTCGTGTTGTATGACGTTGAGTGATCTTCCATCACTCAGCGCCTGTGGACTTAGCCATAAATGTGCATTGCAAACTATTGGGCTTTGACTGTCCATGCTTTACTCAGCACTTCTTGGCATTTGGAATTGAGTGAACTGGTTTCACTCAACGCCTGTGGACTTAGACAACTTTCATTCTCTCCAGCATCCTTCCTTGACATCTAGCGTTGAGTGAACTGGCATCACTCAATTCCTGTGGTCTTAGATGAATTTTTGTCTTTCCAACATTCTTCCTTGACATCTGGTGTTGAGTGAACTGGCTTCACTCAATGCATGTGGACTTAGACAGATTTCTGTCTCTCCACCTTTCTTCCTTGTGACCACCTGTCACAATCACTTGGACAACTTGTCTAAACTTGTTCCAAGGAACATCCTGCACATATTGAACTTGAACATACATCAAATACAATTATGCTCTTAGTATTGATGGTGATGCTTCTTCAAATCTAGGAAACATTTAGGGTAATATTCCCAACAATCTCCCCCTATTTGAAGATGGAAGAACACATAACAATACTAAGAAACATTATCACACAAAGGATATTAATTTAATGCAGTTGTAAGTTAATAGATGTAGCTTTCTCATACCACTTGAATTTCTATCTCACCAGCATATTAATTCAATGTTCTGCATTTAAATGCACTGACTTAACATGTCAAGTCATTGCTTTCTCATACCACTTGACCATTTGCTCAAGTAATATGCACTTTCCTCATACAACTTAAATGGAGCACTTTCCTCATTCCACTTGAAGCACTGCCCTCATACCACTTGGAGGTGGTAAAGTAATATGCAATGACTCAACATATAGTCATTGCACTCCTCATATCATTTGAATGTTTCCAAGTAATATGCACTGACACAACATGACGTGGTCATGCCAAGTATTACCCACACCTCTCCCTTTCTGGCTTCTTCAAAAAATGTTGTTCTAATAAGGGTGGTGAGAGGATCACAGGAGAATTTATCTCTTGTTCCTAGCCTAATTCCACTATACTAGTTATCGAACTACTTGACTAGAGATCATACCTCTTGTGTTGATACCACTGATACAACACTTCACTTCAACCACTAGACACTAGAGTGGTCCACTGATCCACTTGAGTTAGTTGATATCATTGATCCACTTGAGCTAATGCCACTCCTCCCTTTTCATGACTTTTTTAAAAGAAGCTATAGTAAGGGAGGTGCTGGCTTTTCCTCTTCTCCTACAGTAGCTTTCCTCTTCTCAGTAGCAACATTATCTTCTCAACAGTAGAAATCCACTAGTGTTGATCTTTGATCCACTATTACAGTTGCTAGACTTGCTCCCCCTCAACAGGAGATTCTTGACTTGCTCCCCCTCAACTAGAGCATCTTCTGTCCTTCCTTCTATTGTACACTTGAGTCCATTTAAGTCTTGATACCAATTGAAAGACTTGAAAGTCTTGATACCTCTTGAGAGACTTATCTACCTGCAAGAAAAATGATTCCTGCAACAGAAATAACATAAGGAGCAACTGAAGCTATATCAAGTTAAATATACCCAATTCAAACTTGAAGGTGTTGAACTTGACTTCATCTAGTGGCTTAGTAAAAATGTCACCCACTTGCTTGTCTATTGGGACAATATCAAGATTAATTTCTTCTTTTTCCACTCTCCCTAATAAAATGATACCTAATCTCTATATGCTTAGTCATGTGTGAGACATGATTCCTAGCAATAGAGATTGCACTAGTTGAGTCACAGTACATGGGAGTGTTACTTATCTTGAGTTTGTAGTCCTCGAGCTGATGTTGGATACACAGTAACTGTGCACAACAATATCCTGCTGAGATATACTCTAACTCAGTTATTGAGATTGCAACACTGGTATGCTTCTTGCTGCTCCAAGACACAAGTCTTCCTCCTAAGAACTAACAGGTGCCTGATGTGCTTTTCTTGTCCTCTTTGTAGCCTGCAAAATCTGCATCTGAATATCCTGTTAGTTCAAAATCCCTATTCCTAGGGTACCATAGCCAAGATCTATTGTAACCTTAATATATCTCAAAATACCCCTAGCAGTAGAGTAGCGAGAATCTTTAGGGCTAGCATGATATCTAGAACAAGCACATGTAACATACATGATGGCAAGCCTACTTGATGTAAGATATAGAAGGGAGATAATTATCCCTCTATACAAAGTTTCATCAACAGGTTTCCCTGCTTCTTCTTTATTTATAAGCATAATTGACCCCATGGGAGTTTTCATGGTGGATACGTTCTCCATTCCAAACTTTTTAATCAACTCCCTAGTGAACTTAGACTGAGATATGGACAATCCATCTTCAGTATGCCTTACTTGGAGGCCCAAGAAGAACTTAAGGTCACCCAAACTACTCATCTCAAACTTTTTTTGTACAAGTTTAGCAAACTTCCTGCAAAGGTTGTTATCAGTAGACCTAAGAATTATGTCATCTACATAAATTTGGACTAGGATGATCTTGCCCTTAGATTCCCTTAGGAATAGGGTCTTGTCTATCTTCTCCCTTGAGAATTTGTTCTCAATGAGAAAGCTTGACAATGTCTCATAACATGCTCTAGGGGCTTGCTTCAACCCATATAGAGCTTTCCTTAATCTATAAACAAAATCAGGAGAGTTAGAATAAACAAAACCTAAAGGTTGTTCAACATAAACTTCCACCTTTAAGTCACCATTCAAGAATGCTGACTTTACTTCCATCTGGTAGACTTTAAATCCTTTGTATGCAGCATATGTAAGGAAGAGTCTGATGGCTTCCAATCTTGCTATAGGGGCAAAGGTTTGATCAAAGTCAATACCTTCTTCTTGTTTGTACCCCTTAGCTACCAACCTAGACTTGCTCTTTATTATAATGCCATTTTCATCAAACTTATTCCTGTAGATCCACTCAGTTCTAATGAAATTATGTCCTTGTGGTCTAGGAACCAGTTTCCAGACCTTACACCTCTTAAACTGGTTCAATTCCTCTTGCATAACTACAATCCAGAACTGATCAGTGTTAGCATCTTCAAATCTCTTGGGCTTAACCTGTGAAAGGAAACTTGAATACAAAGTTGTATTAAGATTTCTGCTCCTTATCAGCACTTCTTCGTTGGCATCACCAATAATCTGGTGTTTTGGATGATCCTTTAGATGCCTGATAGCTGGAGGCAATCTTCCTTCAGCATCCTGAGCTTTAGTGGCTGGATCTTGCTGATTTTCATCCATGTCATGTGAGCTTTGCCCTTCTTCCAGAATACACACTCCTTCGTCCTTTTCTTGCACATTTGGAGTAGCTTCCTTGAAGGTTAGCTAGTCCATCATCAGATCTAAGCCTGCAGGTATAAAAGAGGAGCTTGACAACTCATTGTTAATCATAGTTCACTGATCAAATACTACATTAACTTACTCTTATACAACTTGACTTGTCAAGTTGTAGTTCCTATAGGCCTTGCTATGATTGTTGTACCCAACAAAAACCCCATCATAGGACTTGGAGGCAAACTTAGTCATACAGGACTTCCTATTATTCAACATATAGCACTTGCTACCAAAGATCCTGAGATAGGACAGGTTTGGTTTTCTGCCCTTTATAATCCCATATGGAGTCTTCTTGTGGCTTTTGGTGATAGAAGCTCTATTAAGGACATGACACATAGTATTTACTGCCTCAGCCTAGAAATATTCTAGGAGAGGTGTATCACTTAGCAAGGTCCTACTAGTCTCTATAAGAGTTCTATTTTTCCTCTCAGTAATCCCATTTTGCTAGGGTGTTCTTAGAGAAGAAAATTCTTGATGATTCCCTTGCTCTTCACAGAAACTTGTAATGCTTTCATACTGAAATTCAGTCCCATGGACACTTCTAATTTTGACCACAATACCGTCTAGCTCATTCTGAATTTGCTTGACAAATGTCTTGAAGATATCAAGGGTTTCAAACTTCTTCTTAAGAAAGAAAACCCAAGCAAACCTAGAGAAGTCATCAATAACCACAAGGGTATAGACTTTCCTACCTAGACTATGAACTAGCATAGGACCAAACAAGTTCATATGCAAGAGGTATAAACACCTCATAGAGTCTTTGGTCTCAATGCTCTTGAAGGAAGCTTTGGTCTGCTTACCCTTTTGGAATGCTGAGCAAATGCCTTCCTTGGTGCATTTCATCTTGGGACCATTCCTAACTAGCTCTTCACTAAAGAGCTTGCCAATGGACTTATAGTTCAAATGAGCTAGACTCTTGTGACATTATACACAATATGAGACTTTCTCATTTGCAACTAGACATATAGGGTAGTCTATATCTAAAAAAAGAAAATTTAAGCAATATACATTTCCACTCCTTGTGCCTATGAAGATGACCTCTTGGTCACTTGACCTCTTGATTTGACATCCATCCTTGTGGAATACAATGACATAGCCAAGATCAGAGAGTTGGCTTATGCTTATCAATTTGTATTACAACACTTCAACATAAGCCTCTTTTGAGATGGTGACTATGCCATTGGTAATCTTACCATAGCCTTTTGTCACTCCTCTATCTGAACCACCAAAGATTACTTTGGGTACATCCTTCACTGGAGTGTACTCCTTCAAGTTGCTCCTTATTCCAGTCATGTTCCTGGAACAACCACTGTCCAAGTACCATATAAGGGTATGGGCACTTAGAGTATCTTGCAAAACATGATTTAGTTTTCCTTGGGACCCCAATATTTATTGGGTTCTAGGTTCTTATTAGCCTTAAAATGAACTGTCTTCCTACAGATTTTCTAACAGGAAGACTAACTTTTGCTCTGGGTACATTAGGATTGTGCCAGCAATCTAAGGCAAAGTGGCCCAATTTGCCACAACAAAAGCACTTATGTATATTATACCTTCTTTTCTGAGCTGGTTAGGTAGAAGCTAACTGTTGAGAAAGAGGAGCAACATCCTTCTTCAAGTTCCTTTCAGCAAGGATCTGACTGAAATTGATTCTTCCAGCTGGCTTTCTTGGCTTGCTCTGAATGCCATTGATAGTAGTCCTCTTTGTAGAGGACATGCTATTGATAGTATCTGGGATAGCCAGATCAGGCTTATCGATAGACTAACCCTTTGTCTGAGTCTTTACTAGATGGACTTGAGAGTTGGCCACTGCCACTTTTTTGAGTGAGGGGGCTAGTGCACCAAATACAAATGGTCCATGATGGACCATTTGAATTTCCTCATGGGGAGCCTTAAAGGAACTCATCCCCTTGCTATATCTTCCACCATAGCTGTGAACACTTTTGTCCACACTTGTGGATCTACCATTCATCCAGTGACCATAGATGCTTTCTTGGTCATACCTATTTGAAGGAAACATCATCTTATTAAAAGGGATGGGAGGCTTAGATGCCAGGGGCTGAATAGTAACTTTGTCTTTCCCTTTGTGGTGGGCATCTCTAGTGTTTCCCTTGAATACCAACCCCTTCTTACCCTTTTGAGTGGAGGAGTCTATCAAGGGTAACACTGAATTTGGCTTAGAGAAACTAGCCACAATCCTTCTCTCCCTTTGGAGCTTTTCTTCCAGATCCCTAATGAGAATGTTCTTATACTTAATGGTCCCAATCTGGATGAGGGTTATGACCTTAAGTTGGATGGCTTCCCTTGTCTTCTGATCCAACAAGGATGTTGTCTCAGCCTGCTGGGAAGCAGCTAGCGGAAGGGAGGTAATCTCCTCAGCTTGCTTCTTGGCCAACTTCTTGCTCCTTTTAAAAGCATCCATATGGGCACCATACTTATCAATCAATTGATTGACATCTTTCTCATATTCTGTTCCATCTTCATCACTAGATGATGATGCATCAGAATTTGGACTAGTCTCATAATCTGAGTTAGAAGATGAGCTGGATAGAGAGAATACCTTTTCTGGACTATGCTGATCTTGGATTGATTCTTCATCAGACCTGGCCATCAGCCCATAACAGCTGTTGAAATCTTCTTCATCATCATCCTCCTCTGAGTCACTATCTGAGTGTGATAGAGGGGCCCTGATACCTATCCTGCTAGCAGGACATTCCTCAGCTTCTTCTTAAGTATCAAAAAGCCCTATATAGGCTTCTTCTTCAGACTCAAAAGATGCTGAGTTAGACTCACTCAAGCTCTTCTCATTCTTTACAATGAAGGACTTTTCCTTCTTGCCCTTGTGTTGGTAGACCTTTTTCTCACCAGACTCTTTTCTCTTGACTTGGCAGTCTGTAACGGTCCAGGCCCGCCAACCCGCGGGACCCAGCTGGAACCGCCGGCCCACCAGTAGTCCAGACTCGGGCCCACTACTGGCAGTAAGCCTATCACATTCAAGCCTGCAGGCCGTACACCCCAACCCCTCTCCACGCCTGTTTTTCAGCGCGGCGGGTTGTTGCCACTGGGGATCGAACCCAGGACCTTGATAAGAGACTCTTTACCACAGCTCTCATCACCAACTGAGCTGCAGATCAGTTGGTGATGAGAGCTGTGGTAAAGAGTCTCTTATCAAGGTCCTGGGTTCGATCCCCAGTGGCAACAACCCGCCGCACTGAAAAACAGGCGTGGAGAGGGGTTGGGGTGTACGGCCTGCAGGCTTGAATGTGATAGGCTTACTGCCAGTAGTGGGCCCGAGTCTGGACTACTGGTGGGCCGGCGGTTCCAGCTGGGTCCCGCGGGTTGGCGGGCCTGGACCGTTACAAAAAGTGCACTTTTTGTAACGGTCCAGGCCCGCCAACCCTGCGGGACCCACCTGGCACCGCCGGCCTACCAGAAGTCCAGACCCGGGCCCACTACTGGTAGTCAGCCTATCACATCAAGCCTGCAGGCCATGCACCCCAACCCCTCTCCGCGCCTGTTTTTCAGCAGCGGTAGGTTGTTGCCACTGGGGATCGAACCCAGGACCTTGATAAGAGACTCTTTGCCACAGCTCTCATCACCAACTGAGCTGCAGCTCAGTTGGTGATGAGAGCTGTGGCAAAGAGTCTCTTATCAAGGTCCTGGGTTCGATCCCCAGTGGCAACAACCTACCGCTGCTGAAAAACAGGCGCGGAGAGGGGTTGGGGTGCATGGCCTGCAGGCTTGATGTGATAGGCTGACTACCAGTAGTGGGCCCGGGTCTGGACTTCTGGTAGGCCGGCGGTGCCAGGTGGGTCCCGCAGGGTTGGCGGGCCTGGACCGTTACAAAAAGTGCACTTTTTGTAACGGTCCAGGCCCGCCAACCCGCGGGACCCAGCTGGAACCGCCGGCCCACCAGTAGTCCAGACTCGGGCCCACTACTGGCAGTAAGCCTATCACATTCAAGCCTGCAGGCCGTACACCCCAACCCCTCTCCACGCCTGTTTTTCAGCGCGGCGGGTTGTTGCCACTGGGGATCGAACCCAGGACCTTGATAAGAGACTCTTTACCACAGCTCTCATCACCAACTGAGCTGGATTTGTAACATCCCATTTCCAATTAGGCCCCCCCTAAGAATAACTTTGGGCTTGCCTGGGCCATGGCAAGACCATAGGGAACCAAATAGACCAAATGGGCTTAGGAGTCTAGTAGAGACTCATTTTGGGCTGCAAATAGCAAGTTTCCAAAACACTGAGTTTGGGTGACCTAGTGAGTTCAAACTGACTCTAGGGCATTTCTAGACCCAATGTGGGGCCAATGAGTCACCATAGACTCAATGGGGTCAATACTAGTGGCCAAATTAACCCAAGCCAACCCTAACCCTAAAATGGTCAAAGTGCCCTTCCTAAGGGCCATGTGACCTCCAGGGGGCCAACTCAACTCCAACTAACCCTACCTAGGCCTTAGGGGAGTCCAATGGGTCACTAAAGACCCATTGATGTGGACCCAAAGAGTCAAAATAACCAAGTCAACATTTAACCCAAGTCAAGTCAACTTGACCTAATTGGGCTAACCCAACTTCAAGTCACCCCCCCTCTTAGGCTAAGCCTAATGACATTATTAATGTAAGATATTAGGGCTGCCAATAGCCTAGAGGGTTGACTAGTCAAATGAGGGAATAAGAGAGAGAGAGAAGAAATTATTAAGAGGAGAGAGAAATGATAAAAGAGAGCATTCATGGTGGACCCCCTTCCATGTTTTCATTTGGGATTTAATAATTCAAATGGGCTGCCAATAGAGTAAAAAGGAAGACATTTCATAGGGCCTTCATTAAGGGGAAGAGAGAGAGAGAAAGAGAGAGAGAAGAAAATAAAATAGGAGAGAGAAAATGATAAAAGAGAGTATTTATGGTGGACCCCTCTCCCATATTTTCATTTGGGAATTAATAGATTCAAATGGGCTGCCAATAGGGGGTAGGAGGAAGACAATTCAGTTTGGAGGGTGACTAGGAGAGAGAAGAAGAAAGAGAGAAAATAAAGAGGAGAATAATGGAGGAGAGAGAAAAATGGGGGAGAAGAAGAAAGAGTGGGGCTCGGCCATGAAGGGGCTGAGGGGAGCAATAATGGATGCCATTAACCTCCCCTGGGAAAGAGGAGTTCCTCCAGCCGTTTCCCAACCCTCTAGGCGCTGTGCAACCCCCCTCTCTTCAATCCGAGCCGCCCCCATTGAAGCCAATTAATGGCATAATAAACTCCAAGCCCTGACCCTCCCCCTCCCCTCTCTACCTTTTTAAACCCCCATCAGTGAGCCAAGGAGAGGCTTTCGAATCCCTAACAGAAGAGCAAGTGGTGGCCGGAGCTTGAGAAGAAGGAAAACGCCGCCGCCGCCGTCGCCATGGCCCCTCGTCGATCTACACGTTGCATGGCCGCCGGGAAGGTCCTCCCTCACTCCTTTTTCCATGCTTAGATCCTAGGGATGTTTAGAAGGGGCTTTCATGATCAAACTATTCGGATCCAAGTTTTAAATTTAGAAAAATCTGCCATTGTTTTTGGGTTTTTGGAGCTCTCGGGTAGGGCGGCGCCGCCACCTCCGGCCGCCCTAGCTCCGGCCAAGGGGATCCCCCACCACCGGGAACACATAGGAGGTGTTTCCCGGCGGTGGCGCCGCCTCTGGCCGCCGGGTTGTGGCCCGTGAAACACCTCCTCCACGGCCTAAAATTAGGTTAATTCGGGGAAGATGAGCAGCAGGCGTCGGATACGCTTTAAGATCCGTGCAGATCAATCAAACATTATATTTCTATTTTTCTGATTTCTGTATTCTATTTTAAAACAGTTTTACTGTAGTTGGATTTTAGGCCCCTTAAGGGCACCTTATGGAAAAACATGTAACATGAAAATTGTAGGTATTTAAAATACCTACAATTTGATATGTGTTATGAAAAATTTGGAGGAAAACTGAGCCCTGTAGGGCCATTTGAATAAGGGTGTGTCCTAATCATTAGGGCAGACCTTTGTAAAATTATTTTAGGCCCTTTAGAGGCATGATCAACAAATATGACCAACATGGAAGTTGTAGGTATTTTCAATACCTACAGTTTGATAGGTTATAGGAAAAATTTGGATGAGTAGGCTGACCTGTAGAGTCTTTTTCGTGAAGCCTATACCCTACAAGTTAGGGCAGATCACTGTAGGAGAAATTTAGGGCACCCCTAGGGATTTTCAGGGGGTGTGACCTTCAGAGAAGTTGTAGGTATTTTGAATACCTACAGTTTGATATGTGATGGGTAAAATGTGGATGAGTGGTCTGCCCTGTAGAGTCATTTTAGTGAGGGCTATACCCTACAAGTTAGGGCAGATCACTGTAGGAGAATTTTAGGGCACCCCTAGGGATTTTCAGGGGATGTAACCAGCAGATAAGTTGTAGGTATTTCAAATACCTACAGTTTGATATGTAATGGAAAAATATAGGACAAGCCTACAGACCTGTAGGGCCATTTTCCTAGGGTAGGTCCTATATGTAGGGCAGATTTTAGGATGGATCCCCACACTTAACCCTTGGTCCAAATCCTCTGAATTTTGGACAGGGGCTTAACCTAACATAAACCTAGCTCCTGTAAATATTGGAGGCAATTTGGGATAAGGTAGCTTAGGGTTTTACCCTAAACCTAGAAAAGTTAGGGTTAGAACATTGAAGGGTCAAATGACCTCCATACCCTTCCAATTTTTGGTGAGGTGTCCCTGGTATATATATCTAGGCCTGGTTCAAATTTCAACTCATTTGGTTGAGTTTTGAATAGGAAACCACCAAGCCCTAGTTTGGTCCTAGGGAAGGGTAATATGGGAAAAAGGGGACTTGTGGCAATTTGGTGGTCAACTCACCTCAACAGAGGTTGAAGTTGTGACCAATGGGTTAGGATGATCCTAAGAACCCTTGGGGAGCAAAGGAGATGTGTTAGGGTGGATTTACCCTAGGGCCCAGGTACAAACCCAAAGTGAGGACTTTTGGGGTTTGTGAAGGACATAGGGGCAAATGCTCTTGTATGGCCTTGATATTTGGTGGAGAGGTGGTTAATGAATATTTAACCCTCT
Organism: Platanthera zijinensis; assembly: GCA_039513925.1. Classification (NCBI taxonomy): domain Eukaryota; kingdom Viridiplantae; phylum Streptophyta; class Magnoliopsida; order Asparagales; family Orchidaceae; genus Platanthera; species Platanthera zijinensis. Next base: position 65,254,040 of record CM077095.1, on the reverse strand, counting down.
GGTTATAATCTTAGAGAATTTTAAGGTAGCTAGGTACCTCAAATCCTAAACCCTAGTTTTAGGGTAGAAGGGCCTTTAGGGTCAAAACAGTAATTTAACTCATCTAAAAGCCATGAAACTTGGGTAGTGTACTTCTTGGGTTTAGGGAAGTCTTTGGGAAGTAATATTGAGAGCCTTGGGATTCAATACATAATAGTTCCTTCATATCTCACAAAAATAGGCTTTTGGGTATGTTAATTAATTTGATTTCTATGGTTGATTAATGGATATGAAATTTTGGCAGAGAGCTTTTTAGGTTCTTATACATATGCTTGAATTTTTCTGGAATTATTAACTGATTATTTTAAGTACTTCATTCACAAGCCATTGATTTTCTAAAGATAGTCAAATAATTATTATGGGTTGTTCCCTCACTGAAATCTGGTGTAACTTAGGCAAATGAGTTTTTATGACCTCTTACATCTCTGGTAATTATTGTAGAATTTATGGATCTATAATCATAGGGGTTGATTCACAAGGCTTGCAATTTGTTGAATTTATAAATGATTTTTAAATAATATTTTTAGGCCTTGTAAAATTATAATTTTTGGTCAGTAAACATTTATGGACATTGTAGAGCCCTGGTAATTTTCTTATAACTTTATGATGAATGAAAGTAGTACCTCATGCTCAAAATCACACATGGCTTTAATTTCTGGATAATTAAATAAATATTAAATTATTTAGGAAAAATTTGGAAGTGCTGGATTTAAATTATAAAAGTCATGATAGGCCCTTAGTAATTATCTTAGGGTGTTTGGATGAGAAATTGATGCACTTCCTATCATACTTGTTGATTTGCTCGAGTTGGTCTGCATATAGTGAAATCATAGAAATTGTAATACCATGGTCATAGGGCGACAAATCATGTGTAAATGCCGTGGCAAGATGATTCGGAGGTTATCAATGTAATTGGGTGTGGGATAGTGGTTAGGTTGACTAAGGATGGGTGGAGCTCGGGTTCGACGGAACATCGTCTTTCCTGGGAGCGGGTGCAGGAGTTAAAACACATTAGGGTTAGAACCAGAGTAACATTAAGAGTTTGGGAACGGGGTATTAACCAACAATAATAAGTGCCTTGCGAAAGGGAACTTCGGGCCGTAATGCACCGTCTTGGTTCCTAGTGCCCCTTGAGAGCCCTTCACGGGGTATACCGGGGGCAGTCCTGGGCTAACGTAAACTGTAATAACAAACCGACAAGAGTAACTTAGTAACTAGGGCTGCACTTTTCACAACACTGTTGGCACAGGAAGGTTGATGAGAGCTTCGACTCGGTTGATTCGGAAACGGACGGGATGGTCCGGGGAGCTTCGGCTCGGTTGATTTGGAGACGGACGTTTTGGTCCGGGGAGCTTCGGCTCGGTGTTGTGTGCTTACGGTTTAACTTGCATGTGCATAAAATAGGAAAGTTAAGGTGGTGGGTCCTTCGATATCGGGGAGTTCGATTGCACCGACACCGATATCGTTGACTCGGCGGGGTGATTAGCACTCCGCCAACAGAAGTCCGGTGCGCCAGCCGGCAAGAGTACGCAGGCGTCCGCTTTGTGCACCAAGCGTTGAGGCGTACGATAGGTCAGACCAGTGTGCTTTACTGGTTTTGGAGGTGGGCGAGGCCCAACCCACCGCTTCCGTTTGCCACTACGGAGGTATCCTGGGAGGTAACGGCTCCGAAAGGGGGAACTAAAGGTCTGTGTGCACAGAGTCGGGTGTGTGAGTTGCACTGCATGACATAACATACCCACCATATAGTTGCATATCATATCGTTCATAACAACCATGACACCTAAAGTATAAGTGGAATGGGACGCTTATACTTTAGGACTTGCAAAACGACCCCTTGGTTTATAAGCTTGTGTGGGCAAGTTTATAAATCAAAGGTTAATTTCAATATATATATGTTGCTGTTTGATAACCGACACCCCAACGTATAAGTGGTATGGGACACTTTATACGATGGGAGCCTTGCAAAAGATCCCTTGGCTTATGTGTACTCACATAAGTGAAGGTTTAATTTCTTACTTACTTCCTTCTTGTTTGACCTATTACAACACTTAAGTTTTATATTGCTCCCCTGTTATAACCTGCTAGTTAGGTCCACCGTCATCTGTTTTGACTGCTCTCCACTTTCATGTCCTCCCCTTTCTTCCTCTCCGCCCGGTGCCTTAGAGCGTGGGGGAAGGGGTGGGGGATGATAGGACTTAGTCTTTTAGACTAACGGTTTTCGAACCATATCATTTTAGGGGATCGTGGAGCCCAGCATGGAGGAGCAGCCCCAGAGATCGGTGCGCCTAGAGATGGGGCAGTCTAGCTCCGGAGTTCACACCGCCGGGACCGTGAGTCTCGATCCTTGAGTAGTTTCTGATTCGCTTCCGCATGAGAGACTTGTAGTGAGGACATTTTGTACCGGGCATAAGCCCGTAATTATATTACTCTGATGTTTCTGTGGACACTCCCTTCGTGGAGTTTTATTATATATGTATGTGATTTTTATTATTGTGGACTGCATTGCTTTTACTTCAATAATTGTGCTACTTCTGTGATCGAATTTGGCCGGCAGAATCGGCGCCTTGTGGTGATGACCCTTCGGGACGTGAAGGAGTCACCGCAAAGCGGCGGTTCTGGGCCTAAGACCCCGGTGGTTTAAAAAAGAAAAAAAAAGGGGGTCTTACAAGTGGTATCAGAGCAAACATCGATCAGAAGGAAACAGCAGTCCACTAACCCTAGGTCACCCCCCGCTCGAGTTTAGTTTGGGGACAAACTAAGCAGCGGAAGCAGTGGTGTGCCCATATGGGGATCACATATAATTTGTCCACCTTTATGTAGTATTTGAACGTTTTCTCAGCGTGTGTTTTTGTTACGCAGCCTCCAGCACGGACTACGCCTCAGGGTGGAGTTCCACAGGCTCAGGATGTTGCACCACCCCCACCGGCCCCCACTCCTTTCCTTCAGTCAGATATGGGACAGACCCTGACTGCCATTCTGGAGGCCTTCAGGGCCCAGCAGGTTCCGGTCCCGCAGCCCAATCTGGGGGCCAACTGGCTCAGCATCTTCCGGGGTCTTTCTCCCCCGTCCTATCTGGGGACAGAGTCGGCTGTTCGGACGGAGGAATGGCTGGATATCATGTACGAGATGCTGACCGGGATTCGGTGTCCATGGGAGGAGAAGGTGGCTCTGGTTGTCTCCTGCCTAGAGTCCCATGCAAAGAGGTGGTGGAAGACGCTGTTGGACACGACTTTTGCTGATAGGGAGGTTGCGGAGGTCACTTGGGAGGAGTTCAGGGCCGCACTGCTGGAGCATTTCGTTCCGCAGTCGGCTAGGGATGATTTGGAGGAGCGGTTCTTGCAGCTGAAGCAGGGTACTCGGACCGTGGTGGAGTACCATCGAGAGTTTGACCACCTGGCTCGATACGCAGATTCCTACCAGCTGGACGAGGCAGGGTATATCAGGAGGTTCTACAAGGGCCTGCGGGAGGACCTGAGGGAGGCCCTCTTGTTTGTATCTGACGGGCCCATCTCCCGGATTTTGGAGATGGCCAAAAGGATCGAGGCAGATTGGCACACCACCCGGGGCCGGAAGCGGCCAGCAGAGGATCAGGGACGGAGAGGTAGGAATGACCAGCGGCGAGGTGATGTACCAGAGGGGAGGAGGACAGAGGACCAGCCTCGTCAGGACGTGAGGCCGGAGCCGAGGGAACAGGTGGTATTGGCCCCTCCACCTCTTCGGATGCAGGAGATGCCGAGACCCGGGGGAATGGCGTATCCCCCAGAATGCTTCCTTTGCCATCAGATTGGGCACATACGGAGGAACTGCCCCATGAAGGGGGCACCACCTCCAGCACATCAGGGCGGCCCACCAGCTCAGTATTACGGAGGCCGAGGGCGCGGCCGCGGTCGAGGATACCAGGGGGAAGATCGTAGACAGGGGAGAGAGCAGGTATATGCCTTGGACCTTGCACAGCCGCGGAATCCGGAGCAGGTCATCGCAGGTATGCCGAAATGTTTTCTTTGTTTTCATAGAATTTCCCCTTTAAGTTGTTAAACTTAGAACCACACCAGATAGATTAACCAGGAAAGAAAACTCTTTATAGAACCCTGAGATATTTAATCACCCCAGGTATAGTCTTCATCAGTGGCAAGCCTGCCCGCACGCTGTTCGATACTGGAGCTACTCACTCTTTTGTGTCGGAGTCGTTCGTAGAAGGACTGGAAGGTGTGGAGCGGTTCACAGGCTCGAGGATGAGGGTGCGACTACCGGATGGATCTGAACTCCTTACCACGGATCACTGCAATATGGAGGCAGAGATTGGTGGAAAAGTGTTCGAGGCTCCAGCGACGATTTTGAAGCTGACAGACTACGATCTGATCTTGGGCATGGTATGGCTGCATTGGAACTATGCCCAGATTGACTGCCAGGCAAAGAGGATCACCGTGAGGCACGGGGACTCTTTCATTACCATCGAAGGTATAAGACCTGTCTCTCGTATACTCTTATCTTCGGTACAGGCCGTTAAGGCCCATCTGCAGGGAGAGGAGGTCTATCAGATTCTTTTTGAGATGGCGGAAGTCAAGGAGTCGGTGACAGACATCCCGGTGGTGCGAGAGTTCGCAGACATCTTTCCGGAGAAACTGCCAGGACTACCTCCACACCGAGAGCAAGATTTTCAGATACAGCTTGTGCCGGGAGCCAAGCCGGCGTCTAGGGCCCCTTATCGGATGGCCCCAAAGGAGTTGGTAGAGTTTCGGACCCAGTTGCAGGAATTAGTGGAGGCAGGTTTTGTTAGACCGAGTTCCTCGCCATGGGGAGCACCGGTCCTGTTCGTGAAGAAGAAGGATGGGACACTCCGCCTGTGCATCGATTATCGAGCACTAAACAGGCTGACCGTCCGGAATACCTATCCGCTCCCACGGATAGACGAATTATTCGACCAGTTGGAGGGGGCCCATTATTTCTCGAAGCTGGATTTGAGATCAGGATACTACCAGCTGCGGATCCAGGAGGAGGACATTCCGAAGACGGCCTTTAGTAGCAGATATGGCCTGTATGAGTTTACCGTGATGCCCTTTGGGCTCACGAATGCTCCGTCGGCGTTCATGAGTCTCATGAACCGGGTTTTCGAAGCCTACTTGGATGTGTTCGTCATAGTATTCATAGACGACATCCTGATCTATTCTAGGACGGAGGAGGAGCATACTCGACATCTGGCACTGACCTTGGAGAGGTTGCGGGAGCATTGCCTTTATGCAAAATTCAGCAAGTGTCAGTTCTGGTTGAAGGAGGTGGCCTTCCTAGGTCACATCATCAGCGGAGCCGGGCTAGCGGTAGATCCAGCGAAGATTCGGGCAGTTCGAGATTGGCCGCAGTTGAAAACGGCCACCGATGTACGCAGTTTCTTGGGACTTGCCGGTTACTACCGGAAGTTCGTAGAGGGGTTCTCTCGGATTGCCCTCCCCCTCACATCGTTGACAAAGAAGGAGGCACCTTTTGTTTGGACCCCGCAGTGCCAGGCGGCATTCCAGGAGCTGAAGGACCGACTCGTCTCGGCCCCCATTCTGGCCCTTCCATCGGGGAAGGAAGGATTTCAGGTGTATACCGACGCATCATACCAGGGAATGGGGGCAGTGCTGATGCAGAACGGACATGTCATAGCATATGCCTCCCGCCAGCTGAAGACCCACGAGAGGAACTACCCGGTGCACGACCTCGAGATGGGAGCGGTCGTTTTTGCTCTAAAGGTCTGGCGTCATTACCTTTATGGAGTCCACTGCGATATCTTCTCCGATCACAAGAACTTGAAATACGTGGACACTCAGAAGGAGCTGAATATCAGGCAGAGGCGCTGGGTGGAGTTCTTAGCAGATTATCAGTATGAGATGCACTACCACCCAGGGAAGGCAAACGTGGTGGCCGACGCGTTGAGCCGGAGAGCGGCCACTTCCGAAGCTGGGCCCCAGGTTATGTCTATGGAGCTGGTCCAGTCATTCAGAGACATGCAGATAACCCTAGTGTCCGAGGATGACCCAGATCTGTATAGGGAGTATCTGGCGTCGATAGTGGCCATAGACGATATTCGGGATCACATTCGGGATGGACAGAGGACAGATGCGTGGGCGGAGCCGATGTTCCGAGCTTTGGAGGAAGGTTCGACAGGAGATTATTCCCTGAGAGATGGTTTGCTCCACTTCAGAGGCAGAGTATATATACCCGCAGGAGGCCAGATCCGAGAAGACATTTTGACGGAGGCGCATTGCAGCCGGTACTCCGTACACCCGGGGATCACAAAGATGACCGCTGATTTGAAGAGGACGATGTTTTGGCCGGGCATGAAGAAGGACATTACGTACTTCGTGACCCATTGCGAGGCGTGTCAGTTGGTGAAGGCGGAGTGCAGGAACCCCGCAGGACTATTGCAGCCACTCCCGGTGCCGGAGTGGAAGTTCGACGACATAGCGATGGATTTCATACATGGTCTTCCCCGGTCTCGGACAGGGAACGACTCGATTTGGGTGATTGTCGATCGTTTGACGAAGGTGGCCCGCTTTATACCGATCAGGAAGGATGACTCGGTGGGAGTGCTGGTACGGAAGTTTGTGGAGCAGTATGTCCGATATCATGGCGTGCCCCGGACGATAGTGTCGGACCGCGATGGACGGTTTACATCCAGGGAGTGGCGGTCAGTGCAGGCATATTTGGGCACCCGGTTGGCTTTTAGCACGGCTTTCCACCCTCAGACGGACGGGCAGACCGAGCGCACCAACAGGACCTTGGAGGACTTACTACGGCTGTGTATACTAGACCGAGGGGAGCCGTGGGAGAAGATGTTACCGTTGGTTGAGTTCTCCTACAATAATAGCTACCAGTCCAGCATCAGGATGGCGCCTTATGAGGCCTTATATGGAAGGAGATGTAGGACCCCGCTTTCTTGGGTACAGGACGAGGATCCGAAGCTGCTGGGATCGGATTTCGTTGAAGACACCGAGGCTCAGGTGAGGCTGATCAGAGATAGGATGTTGGAGGCGCAGAGCAGGCAGGCCAAGTACTATGACGCCCGGCATCGTCAGGTGGAGTTCCGGGTAGGAGATCGAGTGTTCTTGAAGATCCGGCCCATGCACGGAGTCTCACGGGTGCGCGGTCGGAGGAAGAAACTCAGCCCTAGGTATATGGGCCCTTACCGGATCCTGGAGCGGATCGGACCCTTAGCCTACAGGCTAGAATTGCCACCAGAGCTGGCAGCTCTACACGACGTCTTCCACATCTCTTCGCTGAGAAGGGCTCTACTACGCCCGGAGCAGCGAATTTTGACCACAGAAGGGCCGGTAGCTTCAGACCGATCTGTTCACTTGGAGCCGGTTCGGATCGATGACAAAGGAGTGCGGATCTTGCGCCGCAAGAAGATTCCCTTAGTCAAGGTTCTGTGGAGAAATCACGGTCAGGAGGAGCACACCTGGGAACCTCAGGACCTGATGCAGGAGAGATACCCGGAGCTGTTTAGTCAGGTAATCCTCCCAACTCCTCAAGTAATTTAAAGTTTTCCTTCCTATTTACAATTATTCGTAGAATAATCTAAGAAGGTATAGGCTAAACTTTTTGTTTATTGGGGACTAGCCCGTAAATGTTGATATCGTAGGCACTGCAAACCATATGGGATGTTACAAGCTTAACTTATGCCGGTAGTGATCTCCCGTAGACTTAACCTTAATTTCGGGGACGAAATTTTTGTTTTGTTTATTGGGATTTGTAACATCCCATTTCCAATTAGGCCCCCCCTAAGAATAACTTTGGGCTTGCCTGGGCCATGGCAAGACCATAGGGAACCAAATAGACCAAATGGGCTTAGGAGTCTAGTAGAGACTCATTTTGGGCTGCAAATAGCAAGTTTCCAAAACACTGAGTTTGGGTGACCTAGTGAGTTCAAACTGACTCTAGGGCATTTCTAGACCCAATGTGGGGCCAATGAGTCACCATAGACTCAATGGGGTCAATACTAGTGGCCAAATTAACCCAAGCCAACCCTAACCCTAAAATGGTCAAAGTGCCCTTCCTAAGGGCCATGTGACCTCCAGGGGGCCAACTCAACTCCAACTAACCCTACCTAGGCCTTAGGGGAGTCCAATGGGTCACTAAAGACCCATTGATGTGGACCCAAAGAGTCAAAATAACCAAGTCAACATTTAACCCAAGTCAAGTCAACTTGACCTAATTGGGCTAACCCAACTTCAAGTCACCCCCCCTCTTAGGCTAAGCCTAATGACATTATTAATGTAAGATATTAGGGCTGCCAATAGCCTAGAGGGTTGACTAGTCAAATGAGGGAATAAGAGAGAGAGAGAAGAAATTATTAAGAGGAGAGAGAAATGATAAAAGAGAGCATTCATGGTGGACCCCCTTCCATGTTTTCATTTGGGATTTAATAATTCAAATGGGCTGCCAATAGAGTAAAAAGGAAGACATTTCATAGGGCCTTCATTAAGGGGAAGAGAGAGAGAGAAAGAGAGAGAGAAGAAAATAAAATAGGAGAGAGAAAATGATAAAAGAGAGTATTTATGGTGGACCCCTCTCCCATATTTTCATTTGGGAATTAATAGATTCAAATGGGCTGCCAATAGGGGGTAGGAGGAAGACAATTCAGTTTGGAGGGTGACTAGGAGAGAGAAGAAGAAAGAGAGAAAATAAAGAGGAGAATAATGGAGGAGAGAGAAAAATGGGGGAGAAGAAGAAAGAGTGGGGCTCGGCCATGAAGGGGCTGAGGGGAGCAATAATGGATGCCATTAACCTCCCCTGGGAAAGAGGAGTTCCTCCAGCCGTTTCCCAACCCTCTAGGCGCTGTGCAACCCCCCTCTCTTCAATCCGAGCCGCCCCCATTGAAGCCAATTAATGGCATAATAAACTCCAAGCCCTGACCCTCCCCCTCCCCTCTCTACCTTTTTAAACCCCCATCAGTGAGCCAAGGAGAGGCTTTCGAATCCCTAACAGAAGAGCAAGTGGTGGCCGGAGCTTGAGAAGAAGGAAAACGCCGCCGCCGCCGTCGCCATGGCCCCTCGTCGATCTACACGTTGCATGGCCGCCGGGAAGGTCCTCCCTCACTCCTTTTTCCATGCTTAGATCCTAGGGATGTTTAGAAGGGGCTTTCATGATCAAACTATTCGGATCCAAGTTTTAAATTTAGAAAAATCTGCCATTGTTTTTGGGTTTTTGGAGCTCTCGGGTAGGGCGGCGCCGCCACCTCCGGCCGCCCTAGCTCCGGCCAAGGGGATCCCCCACCACCGGGAACACATAGGAGGTGTTTCCCGGCGGTGGCGCCGCCTCTGGCCGCCGGGTTGTGGCCCGTGAAACACCTCCTCCACGGCCTAAAATTAGGTTAATTCGGGGAAGATGAGCAGCAGGCGTCGGATACGCTTTAAGATCCGTGCAGATCAATCAAACATTATATTTCTATTTTTCTGATTTCTGTATTCTGTTTTAAAACAGTTTTACTGTAGTTGGATTTTAGGCCCCTTAAGGGCACCTTATGGAAAAACATGTAACATGAAAATTGTAGGTATTTAAAATACCTACAATTTGATATGTGTTATGAAAAATTTGGAGGAAAACTGAGCCCTGTAGGGCCATTTGAATAAGGGTGTGTCCTAATCATTAGGGCAGACCTTTGTAAAATTATTTTAGGCCCTTTAGAGGCATGATCAACAAATATGACCAACATGGAAGTTGTAGGTATTTTCAATACCTACAGTTTGATAGGTTATAGGAAAAATTTGGATGAGTAGGCTGACCTGTAGAGTCTTTTTCGTGAAGCCTATACCCTACAAGTTAGGGCAGATCACTGTAGGAGAAATTTAGGGCACCCCTAGGGATTTTCAGGGGGTGTGACCTTCAGAGAAGTTGTAGGTATTTTGAATACCTACAGTTTGATATGTGATGGGTAAAATGTGGATGAGTGGTCTGCCCTGTAGAGTCATTTTAGTGAGGGCTATACCCTACAAGTTAGGGCAGATCACTGTAGGAGAATTTTAGGGCACCCCTAGGGATTTTCAGGGGATGTAACCAGCAGATAAGTTGTAGGTATTTCAAATACCTACAGTTTGATATGTAATGGAAAAATATAGGACAAGCCTACAGACCTGTAGGGCCATTTTCCTAGGGTAGGTCCTATATGTAGGGCAGATTTTAGGATGGATCCCCACACTTAACCCTTGGTCCAAATCCTCTGAATTTTGGACAGGGGCTTAACCTAACATAAACCTAGCTCCTGTAAATATTGGAGGCAATTTGGGATAAGGTAGCTTAGGGTTTTACCCTAAACCTAGAAAAGTTAGGGTTAGAACATTGAAGGGTCAAATGACCTCCATACCCTTCCAATTTTTGGTGAGGTGTCCCTGGTATATATATCTAGGCCTGGTTCAAATTTCAACTCATTTGGTTGAGTTTTGAATAGGAAACCACCAAGCCCTAGTTTGGTCCTAGGGAAGGGTAATATGGGAAAAAGGGGACTTGTGGCAATTTGGTGGTCAACTCACCTCAACAGAGGTTGAAGTTGTGACCAATGGGTTAGGATGATCCTAAGAACCCTTGGGGAGCAAAGGAGATGTGTTAGGGTGGATTTACCCTAGGGCCCAGGTACAAACCCAAAGTGAGGACTTTTGGGGGTTTGTGAAGGACATAGGGGCAAATGCTCTTGTATGGCCTTGATATTTGGTGGAGAGGTGGTTAATGAATATTTAACCCTCTGGTTATAATCTTAGAGAATTTTAAGGTAGCTAGGTACCTCAAATCCTAAACCCTAGTTTTAGGGTAGAAGGGCCTTTAGGGTCAAAACAGTAATTTAACTCATCTAAAAGCCATGAAACTTGGGTAGTGTACTTCTTGGGTTTAGGGAAGTCTTTGGGAAGTAATATTGAGAGCCTTGGGATTCAATACATAATAGTTCCTTCATATCTCACAAAAATAGGCTTTTGGGTATGTTAATTAATTTGATTTCTATGGTTGATTAATGGATATGAAATTTTGGCAGAGAGCTTTTTAGGTTCTTATACATATGCTTGAATTTTTCTGGAATTATTAACTGATTATTTTAAGTACTTCATTCACAAGCCATTGATTTTCTAAAGATAGTCAAATAATTATTATGGGTTGTTCCCTCACTGAAATCTGGTGTAACTTAGGCAAATGAGTTTTTATGACCTCTTACATCTCTGGTAATTATTGTAGAATTTATGGATCTATAATCATAGGGGTTGATTCACAAGGCTTGCAATTTGTTGAATTTATAAATGATTTTTAAATAATATTTTTAGGCCTTGTAAAATTATAATTTTTGGTCAGTAAACATTTATGGACATTGTAGAGCCCTGGTAATTTTCTTATAACTTTATGATGAATGAAAGTAGTACCTCATGCTCAAAATCACACATGGCTTTAATTTCTGGATAATTAAATAAATATTAAATTATTTAGGAAAAATTTGGAAGTGCTGGATTTAAATTATAAAAGTCATGATAGGCCCTTAGTAATTATCTTAGGGTGTTTGGATGAGAAATTGATGCACTTCCTATCATACTTGTTGATTTGCTCGAGTTGGTCTGCATATAGTGAAATCATAGAAATTGTAATACCATGGTCATAGGGCGACAAATCATGTGTAAATGCCGTGGCAAGATGATTCGGAGGTTATCAATGTAATTGGGTGTGGGATAGTGGTTAGGTTGACTAAGGATGGGTGGAGCTCGGGTTCGACGGAACATCGTCTTTCCTGGGAGCGGGTGCAGGAGTTAAAACACATTAGGGTTAGAACCAGAGTAACATTAAGAGTTTGGGAACGGGGTATTAACCAACAATAATAAGTGCCTTGCGAAAGGGAACTTCGGGCCGTAATGCACCGTCTTGGTTCCTAGTGCCCCTTGAGAGCCCTTCACGGGGTATACCGGGGGCAGTCCTGGGCTAACGTAAACTGTAATAACAAACCGACAAGAGTAACTTAGTAACTAGGGCTGCACTTTTCACAACACTGTTGGCACAGGAAGGTTGATGAGAGCTTCGACTCGGTTGATTCGGAAACGGACGGGATGGTCCGGGGAGCTTCGGCTCGGTTGATTTGGAGACGGACGTTTTGGTCCGGGGAGCTTCGGCTCGGTGTTGTGTGCTTACGGTTTAACTTGCATGTGCATAAAATAGGAAAGTTAAGGTGGTGGGTCCTTCGATATCGGGGAGTTCGATTGCACCGACACCGATATCGTTGACTCGGCGGGGTGATTAGCACTCCGCCAACAGAAGTCCGGTGCGCCAGCCGGCAAGAGTACGCAGGCGTCCGCTTTGTGCACCAAGCGTTGAGGCGTACGATAGGTCAGACCAGTGTGCTTTACTGGTTTTGGAGGTGGGCGAGGCCCAACCCACCGCTTCCGTTTGCCACTACGGAGGTATCCTGGGAGGTAACGGCTCCGAAAGGGGGAACTAAAGGTCTGTGTGCACAGAGTCGGGTGTGTGAGTTGCACTGCATGACATAACATACCCACCATATAGTTGCATATCATATCGTTCATAACAACCAAGACACCTAAAGTATAAGTGGAATGGGACGCTTATACTTTAGGACTTGCAAAACGACCCCTTGGTTTATAAGCTTGTGTGGGCAAGTTTATAAATCAAAGGTTAATTTCAATATATATATGTTGCTGTTTGATAACCGACACCCCAACGTATAAGTGGTATGGGACACTTTATACGATGGGAGCCTTGCAAAAGATCCCTTGGCTTATGTGTACTCACATAAGTGAAGGTTTAATTTCTTACTTACTTCCTTCTTGTTTGACCTATTACAACACTTAAGTTTTATATTGCTCCCCTGTTATAACCTGCTAGTTAGGTCCACCGTCATCTGTTTTGACTGCTCTCCACTTTCATGTCCTCCCCTTTCTTCCTCTCCGCCCGGTGCCTTAGAGCGTGGGGGAAGGGGTGGGGGATGATAGGACTTAGTCTTTTAGACTAACGGTTTTCGAACCATATCATTTTAGGGGATCGTGGAGCCCAGCATGGAGGAGCAGCCCCAGAGATCGGTGCGCCTAGAGATGGGGCAGTCTAGCTCCGGAGTTCACACCGCCGGGACCGTGAGTCTCGATCCTTGAGTAGTTTCTGATTCGCTTCCGCATGAGAGACTTGTAGTGAGGACATTTTGTACCGGGCATAAGCCCGTAATTATATTACTCTGATGTTTCTGTGGACACTCCCTTCGTGGAGTTTTATTATATATGTATGTGATTTTTATTATTGTGGACTGCATTGCTTTTACTTCAATAATTGTGCTACTTCTGTGATCGAATTTGGCCGGCAGAATCGGCGCCTTGTGGTGATGACCCTTCGGGACGTGAAGGAGTCACCGCAAAGCGGCGGTTCTGGGCCTAAGACCCCGGTGGTTTAAAAAAGAAAAAAAAAGGGGGTCTTACACAGTCAGCAATTACATGCCAAGGTTTGTTTCAGCAATACCAAACAACTTTAGTGGAAACATGTTTACTAGGTTTAGTGTCATTCCTGTCTCGCTTGGAGTGGTTCTTCCTGTGATGAGAGGAGGAGGAAGCTTTGCTCCTCCATTGCTTCCTCTTCATCAACTTTTGAAGCTGCCTAAAGAAGGCATCAAAATCTTCATCAGACAAGCTGTTGTCTGATTAGCTAGGCCCTATTATATTTGAATCAGCATGCCTCCTTTGAGTAGAGGAAATCCTCTCCTTGTTCTTCTTGGTGCTCTCAACTCTGAAGGCCAAAGACTTTTCCTTGGCCTGGGATTTGTTGATAGTCTCCTAATCCTTCCTGGAAGATAGTTGCATCTCATATGAGAGTATCTTGCCAAACAGTGTGTGAGGTGGATCTAGTATCAACCAGCTTTCCACCTCTCTGATGGCACAAATCTGGGTGTCCCAGTCTCTAGTTAGAGACCCGAGGAACTTGTCATTGAGCTCATAATGACTGAAGACTCTCTCATAAGTCTTTAGCTCATTCACAGTTCTAAAAAACTTTTCATAGCATTCTGCAATGCCATCCTTCTTGGTCTGCCTGAAAGCCTCATACTCTTGGTTGAGTATGGACTTCCTGTCATCTCTGACCTCCTCTGTGCCATCCATGTAGACCACCAAAGTATCCCACACCTACTTGGAGGTCTAGCAGTGAACTAAGTTCTGAAAGGTTGAGCCATCTATAACACTAATAATGATGTTCTGTGCCCTCTTATCAAGTGATCGAGGAATAGGAATGCCAGTCATCGGCTCTGTATGTACCGGAATCTATGCACAAGCACGAATTTTGGGTTAGGTTTGTTAAACATAGGGTAACAGGTGGACATACTTTGTGTGAATTATAAATTGGTATACCACTGCTTCCGCTAATCCAGTTTGTCCGCAAACCGAAAAATCGAGCGGGGGTAACAACACGTTTAATGACTTCTTTATCGTAGGATTGATGCAAACTGATACCAATTTTAATCCCCCTCCCAATACACAAAACACAGCCGAGCAAAGTCTTATTGTTGGGTCCATTATTACCAATGTCCCTGATTTGTGAGTAGTCAAACATGTCAATGTAACACACAACCATTGTATTTGATGTGCATTTGAGGTATTGAGTGCAAGTTGTTCATATCACATTGATTGGACATGTGGACACAATAAGTGGTAGTTGGATAGGAAAAATCAAATAAGTCCACAAGCGTTGAGTGGAGCAAGCTCACTCAACGCTAGAGGTATGGACTCATTATTGTCTAGTAGAATTTTGACTAAGTCCATAGGCATTGAGTGAGGACAGCTCACTCAACGTTATATAACATATAGTGGTGAGTCTATCTTAGCTTAACTGAAAGATAACCAAAAATGTGACTAAGTCCATAGGCATTGAGTGTAGTCTACTCACTCAATGCCATATAACAAAAAGGCTGTAAGTCAGGCTAAGTCAGTCTAAGCCTAGAGAAATTGGCTGAAAATGTGGCTAAGTCTACATGCGTTGAGTGTGGTCTACTCACTCAATGCCATACAGCTTTTAGCATTGAGTGTTGCTATGCCAGTCAAATTCACAGCAAAGTTGGGCAAAATTTTGACTAAGTCCACAGACGTTGGGTGTAGCTTACTCACACAATGCCAGATAACAAAAAAATTCGGTTAAGTAGTTTGGCGTTGACTAGAGCTTACTATCTCAACGCCAAGGCACAAAAATATTTGCCAAGGGAAATAGCGTTGACTGAGGCAAGCTCACTCAATGCTCTCGACGCTCTCAATGCCTTGAAGCGGAAATTTGGATAAGTCCAAATGAGTGGACTGCTTGTTTTCATCAAGCTCAGCTTCGTCGAACTGAGTCTGGAGTTCATCAAACTGATTTTAGCCTTTCGTCTTACTAATTCTACAGTTCGTCGAACTAAACTTGTGCTTTCGTCGAGCTTAGCTTCGTCGAACTGAGCTCAGCATTCGTCGAACTGAGTCTGGAGTTCGTCAAACTGAGTTTGGCTTTCGTCATACTAAGTCTACAGTTTGTCGAACTGAACTTGTGCTTTCGTCGAGCTGAGCTTGCCATTCATCGAATGGAGCTCAGCATTTGTCAAGCTCAATACTTTGACAAATAGAATTTTGTCTAAGTGTTGTGGTGTTGAGAGATACCTACTCACTCAATGCCTTTGGTTCTGATGATTGAATTTTGTCCAAGTGCAGAGATGCTGAGTCATGCTGACGTCAGCAAAGTCAAATAGCCAACAAAAATTCAAATGTTATGGAAATGTTGTCAGAGACGTTGTCTTCCAGCTGTTATCATCCTCTGCACTCTCCAAGAAATAATTTCATCATAAAGTGTTGGTGCCCACACACAGCAAGGAGCCGTTGAATCAAGATTAAATGGAAAGCAAGCGCTGAATGGCTTAATCTTAGCCATCAATCCTGGTGGTGGGACCCACTACTCAATTGGCCTTCAGAGAATAAAAAGAAGCAAATTGGCAAGAGCAATCAATCGAATCAATCCTTGTTTAGGTTTTCTGAAAAGGAAAAGTGCGGTCAAACTTCATCTTCTTCCTCGCCATTTTCGTCAAGCCTGAAAAAGTTTTTCTGCATAGATAACCTTGCTGGGAAAGAGATAGTTGAAGCAATTACCATCTGCAACAGTAGGTTCATTAGCAAATCTGAGGAAGCAGATCAACAAGCTCTGTAGAGAAAAGAAAGCTATTTGAAGAAAGATTCTACTACCTACTTCATTGTCTTCAACAGCAATAGCTAGGACTGATATCTGCTCAGTCCAGGAAGAAGAAGACATAGAGTTCTTGCTCTAGTATCTAATCATACAACCTTTCTTGTTCTTTTATTTAGATTCTTTGTGGATCTGGAGTTGTATGCCTGTATTATAAAGGCTAAGGTCTTTGTGACCTATGATGGCTTAGTGCCGTGTGAAAGGTCTGTGTTACCTTGGTTTGGCTTAGTGCCTAGGTGTTAGGTCCGTGTGACTTGTGTGGTCCTCCGAGATCTGTGTTGTAAGCTATTAAGTAGCTGAGTTCTTGAGGGAGAGCCGAATCTAACACACTGATATATAGGCGCAGAGGGACCGTGGATGTACCCAAGATTGGGGAACCACTATAAAATTGTTGTGTCATCTGTGAATGTTCTTGAAAGCTGATAACTAACATAATCACAGACAATGAAATCTGATCACAAGTTAAAAAAGTTAAATAGAGAAAAAAAACCTATTCACCCCTCCCCCCTCTAGGTGTTTAGCTAGCCTTGAAAATAAGACTTTCAAGTGGTAACGGAGGGATGTTGCTCTTTAAAGGCTTAACAATCTGAGTTGATCTCCAAGGTTAGCTAGAAGTCTGTCTCCATGGGTTCAGGAATGACCAATAGGGAGCTGAGTGTTGTGAGACTTCTAATCTGTAGGAAGGAAGATTTTGGCTTCTGGAAAGCAAGGGTGAGGCAGTTTATGGAAGATAGACCCTAGGATGTATATTACAGTTGAAGAGGGACCATACATCCCAATGAAGATCTCTATACTGGATGCTAATGTCAAGACCCCAAGACATATGATGAGAAGAGCAATGATGATTTGGCCCTGGCCTCAATAGATAAGAGGGGAAAGAATATCATTATGGGTGTTGTTGATGTCCTTACACTTCAGAATCTTATCTATTGTAAAACAACAAAGGAAGTGTGGGAAACACTTGTGATCTACATGGTGGGGACAGATGAAGTTAGAGATGATAGAAATTCCATGCTCAACCAAGAGTAGGAGGCTTTCAGGCAATCCAAGAGGGACAATATAACCACCTATTATTAAATGTTCTTTAGGATTGTGAATGATCTGAAGACTTATTGAAGAGGGTTCAGTCACTATGAACTGAATGACAAGTTCCTTAGATCTCTCTCTCTAGAGAGTGGGACACTAAAATCTGTGTCATTAGAGAGGTGGTAAAGCTGGGTGACACTACTCCTCACGCCCTCTTTGGGAAGCTGCTGTCATATAAGATGTAGCTGGCTGCAAGGAAAGAAGAGGAGAACAACAACAAGTCTTAGGCAAGAGACAAGACTGTAGCTTTCAAAGCTGAAGGATCCAGCAAAAGTAGAAGGAAGTCTACCTCTCCACCAAGGAGAGATGTTGAATCTGATTTTGGAAAATCAGAGAACAGCACATCAGACTGTCAATGGTCTGACGATGATTTTGCTGCCTTCACTAGGCAATTCTAGAAGTTCTTAAAGAAGAAGCACTAGAGAGGCAGGCCTTCCACTTCCTCTCATCCCAAGGATGACTACTACAAGGGCATAAGAAAATCATCTAAGGAGGACAGGTATTATTCCAAAACTAGTAAACATTTTTCATTTAACATGACGTGTTATCCTTGCAGAAAACCTGGGCATGTGATAGCTGGCTGCCCAGTCAAAAGAAATGAACATAGTGAGAAAAAGGACCACTAGCTAAAAGGCAAGAAGGAGATATCCATCATTGCCAAGAAGCAAAGAAGCTGAACTGACTCCTCATCAGAGTTAGAAGAAGAAGCCTAAATTGGGTTGTACTCCACTGAAGAAGGAGCTGTTGAAGCAGACTGCTTCAAAAGGCTGGCTGCTTTAGAAGAAGAAGCTGAGAAGGTTCATCCGGCTGTCAGGATTGAAGATAGGGCCCCTCTTTCACCATTCAGTGGTGATTCAGAGGTCGATTCTGAAGAAGACAGTTGCTTCCTTTGGCTGATGGCTCAATCAAATGAAGAAATCAATCAGGATCAACCTGGTCCAAGCAAGGTAATTTTTATTATAGCTCTGCATGTTCAGATTATGAATCAGTTCCAGATTCTTATGCTTATGCATCAAGTGATGATGATGGCTCAAAATCTGAGGGAGACATCAATCAATTGATTAATAATTATGGTGCACTTCTGCAGCCTCTAAAGAAAAGTAAGCTCCTGGACAAACAACAAGCTCAGGAAATTGTTTCTTTAAAGCTTGCTTCTTCAGAATCAGCAAAATTGCTAAATCTGAAGATTCAAGAAGTTAGCAAACTGAAGAATGTAACAATAATTCAGATGAGCTCAATAACCTTCGAGAATAACCATATCAGGAATCTTGGAGTAAAGCTCCAAAAGGAGAGGGAACTAGTGGCTAGCTACTCCAAGCCTAGCATAATATTGCCCTTGATAGACTCATTCTCCTCATAAAAGGGAAAGAAAGGGTTGGGATTCAAGGGAAAGATAAGAGCTGCTAATCCCAAGGGAAAGGGAAAAGCTCAAGTGGATCCACTAGCATCTAAGACTCCTGTAAAATTTGTTAAAGTGTAATTTCCTTCCAACAACCATGACCATGAGAGTATTTATGGTCACTGGAATCATGCAAGACCATCTTGTGTGAACCAAGATGTTCCACAATATGCTGGCAGTAATAGTAAATGTGCAAGTGCCAATGAGAAAAAAAAATGGCCCATCCTAGACCATTTGTGTTTGGTGCAACAGCCCCTTCAGTCAAGGGTAAAGTTCACGACTGTTCTTCAATTCGTCCGGCCCACTCTAAGACAAAGGGCAAGGCTGTCAGTAGACCAGACCTTGGCATCTATGAGGCCATCAAGGGTATGCTTTCTGAAAAGAAAGCCGCTGCTAGAAGGGCTCAAGATATCCCAAGCACTTCTACTGCCATACCCACCACTTGTCTGACTGGGGCTGGAAAACCATGGATCAGGAATGCTGCTACTCCTTCTAAACCCAGAGCTATTGTTAACACAGCCACTATACCTAATACAAAAAAAGGTACAACATCCATGAGTGTTGGTGATGTGGAAAGGTAGGCCACTTTGCTATTGATTGGTGGCACAATCATAGTGTGTATAGAGCAAATATCAGCTTGCCTGTCAGAAAAGCTACAGGCAGGCAGAGTTATTCTCAGCCTAATATACACCAAGGACCCAATAAAAATTGGGGTTCTAAGGTTAACTGATTTGTGTTTTACAGGTTAGTCCAAGTGCCCATACCCCTATATGGTACTTGGACAGTGGATTTTCCAAGCACATGACTGGAACAAGGAGCATGCTGAAGGATTATGCTCCAGTAAAGAATGGACCAAAGGTTATCTTTGGTGGATCAGAAAAAGGGGTGACTAGAGGTTATGGTAAGATCTCTAATGGCATAGTCACTATCACTAGAGTAGCCTATATGGAAGGGTTGCAACACAACCTGATAAGCATTAGCCAACTCTGTGATCTTGCCTATAACATGGTATTCCATAAGGATGAGTGTGAAATTAGGAGGTAAAGTGACCAAGAGGTCATCATAACATGCACTAGGAGTGGAAATTTGTATTGTTTAGATTTCCTATGCTCTAGCAAAGACTCACCTGTATGCCTTGTTGTAGATGAGAAAGCCTCTTCCTATGTTCTGTGGCACAAGAGGCTAGCCCATCTAAATTATAGGACCATAGGCAAGATTTTCAGCAATGAACTGGTTAGGAATGGGCCTAAGTCTATATGCACTAAGGAGGGTACCTGCTCTGCATGCCAAAATGGCAAACAGACAAAGACCTCGTTCAAGAGCTTTGGCACGAAAGACTCAGTTAGGTGCTTATACCTATTGCATATGGATCTTTTTGGTCTTATGCCAATTCAAAGCCTAGGTTGGAAAGTCTACACCCTTTTTGTTGTTGATGATTTTTCCAAATTGGCCTGGGTGTTCTTTCTAAGGAAAAAATCTGAAACCCCTGATATCTTCCAGACATTTATCATGCAAATTTAGAATAAAGTCAACAGCACTGTGGTCAAAATCAAAGGTGACAATGGCGCTGAGTTTCAATCTGAGTGCATGATAAGGTTCTGTGAAGAGCTAGGGATTCATCTAGAATTTTCCTCTCCAAGAACACCCTAGCAAAATGGAATTGATGAGAGGAAAAATAGGACTCTCATAGAGGCTGGTAGAACCTTACTAAGTGACTCATCCCTCCTAGAATACTTCTGGGCTGAGGCAGTTAACACTGCATGCTATGTCCTTAATAGGGCTTCTATCACCAAGAGCCACAAGAAGACTCCCTATGAGATCTTGTAGGGCAGAAAACCAAACCAAAGCTATTTCAGGATCTTTAGTTGCAAGTGCTATGTGCTCAACTATGGAAAAGTCCATTTAACTAAGTTTGCTACCAAGTCCCATGAAGGGATCTTTGTTGGGTACATCACTCATAGTAAGGCATATAGAATCTACAACTTAACTACCCAAGTTGTAAGAAAATTCAATGCATGTTATTTTTGATGAATCCAACATAGTTAACTGTGAGCTGCAAAGATCCTCCTCTTATAGTATTGCATGTACAGAGTAGATGATAGACAAGTTGACCATCAAAGAAGCTACCCTCATAGTTAAAGAAAATGATGATGGTCAACCTATTCCAAGGGAAGGGGAAAACATACCTGAAGAAAATGAAGACCAGCTAGCAAAAAACCCTAAAGATCATCAAGCTACAGCTAGATTGCCTCCATCTACCAGGCATCTAAGGGACCATCCAGTACACAAAATTACTGGTGATACAAATCACGGAGTCTAGACCAGAAGCAGGAGCTTGAATACAACTCTCTACTCAAGCTTCCTATCTCAAGAAGATCCAAAGATGTTTGAAGAAGCAATCAAGTAGCAGTTCTAGATTGGAGCAATGCAAGAAGAACTGGACCAATTTAGGAGATGTAAGGTTTGTAAGATGGTCCCTAGACCACAAGGACAAAATGTCATAGGGACTAAGTGGATCTACATGAACAAGTTGGATAAAGATGGCATTATTGTCAAGAATAAGGCTTGACTGGTGGCCAAAGGTTATAAGCAAGAAGAGAGCATAGATTTGACCAGACCTTTGCCCTAGTAGCCAAATTTGAAGCCATAAGAATTTTCCTTGCATTTGCTTCCTATCAAGGATTCAGAGTCTTCCAGATGGATGTCAACTCAGCATTCTTGAATGTGGACCTAAAAGAGGAAGTATATGTGGATTAGCCACAAAGTTTTGTAGATCATAACTCTCCTAATTTTGTATATAAGCTTAGGAAAGCTCTATATGGGCTAAAGCAAGCCCCTAGGGCTTGGTATGAAACCCTGTCCAGCTTCCTAATTGAGAACAAATTCTCAAGGGGAAGATAGACAAGACCCTATTCCTAAGGGAATCAAAGGGCAAGCTTATCCTAATCCAGATATATGTCGATGACATTATCTTTAGATCTACTGAAGACAACCTTTGCAGGAAGTTTGCTAAACTTATGCAAGGGTTGTTTGAATTGAGCAGCATGGGTGAGCTCAAGTTCTTCTTGGGACTCCAAGTAAGACAGAATGATGATGGCTTGTCCATATCCTAGTCCAAGTTCACCAGGGAGATAATCAAAAAGAATGGTATGGAGAATGCCTCCACCATGAGAACTCTCATGGGATCAAGTATGCCTATAGGCAAAGATGAGGCATGGAAACCTGTTGATGAGTCTTTGTATAGAGGGATAATTGGCTCCCTTCTATACCTGACTACTAGTAGGCCTGACATCATGTATGCTACATGTGTTTGTGCTAGGTATTAGGCCTGCCCTAAATAATCTCATTACTCTATTGCAAAGAGAATCTTGAGGTATCTTAAGGGCAGACCAGATCTTGGACTATGGTACCCTAGAAATAGGGATTTTGATCTAATAGGATTTTAAGATGTAGATTTTCCAGGTTGCAAAGAAGACAAGAAAAAACACTACTAGAACCTGTCAGTTCTTAGGAAGAAGGCTAGTTTCTTGGAGTAGAAAGAAGTAAACTAGTGTGGCTATATCCACTATCGAGTCAGAATATATATCAGCAGAAAGCTGATGTGATCAGCTACTGTGTATCCAACATCAAATCTAGGATTATAACCTTTTGGTAAGTAGAACTCCTCTCTACTATGATTCTACAAGTGTTATTTCTATTGTTAGGAATCCTGTCTCACATAGTAGGACTAGGCATATAGAAATAAGATATCATTTTATTAAGGAGCATGTGGAGAAGGAAGACATCAGTCTTGAGTTTGACCCCACAGACAAGCAAGTGGCTGATATATTCACTAAGCCATTAGATGAAGCAAAGTTGAACACCCTCAAATTTGAGTTGGATATGTTGAACTTGGCATAGCTTCAGACACTCCCTTTTGCATTTTTTGGTGCAGGTATTATTCCTCTTGCTGGACATACAGACTCCCCAGTAGTATCAGTTCACAGATGCTTCTACTGAGGGGGAGTAAGTTATTCTGGAAAGAAGAGAGAAGGTCAGCCAAGGAAGGGCCAGCCCCCATCTGCCTTTTCTATAGAAGTAAAAAATGGGGAGATAAGAGAGGAGCTCCTAGCAAGGGGGAGACTTAGCAAGTGGGAGAGATTGCAAAGGGGAAAGAAATACATGTGGCACTCAAGTAAGGACAAACACCTTGCAGCAAAATAGGGGGAGTAAATGATGCTCACCATACAGACTGGAAATGAGGTACATGTACTTATAGCTTATCAGAATTTCAATATTTATTTTGCTGTGTAGGTTGTGTGTATCATTGAACAAGGAAAGAAAACATTTCTGATAAAGGTTGATAAGGGTGTTGACTTCTTCAAATAGGGGGAGATTGTTGGGTTAATTGTTCCCATTGTCCCTTATTTGTGAGAAGTCAAATAGGTCAATGTCACACACATTCACTGTATTTGATGTGCATTTGAGGTCTTGAGTGCAGGTTGTCCATATCATATTGATTGGACATGTGGACACAATGAGTGGTTGCTGAACATAGCAAAAATTGACTAAGTCCACAGGTGTTGAGTGGATCCAGCTCACTCAATGCCAGAGGTATGGATTCAATATTGTCTAGTAGATTTTTGACTAAGTCCAAATGCATTGAGTGAGGAAAGCTCACTCAATGCCATATAACATATAGCGTTGAGTCTATCTCAGCTTAACTGAAAGATAGCCAAAAATGTGGCTAAGTCCACAGGCATTGAGTGTAGTCTCTTCTATAATACCCCACTTTTTTTGCAATAACCACCGTGTCTTAGGCCTAGATCTGCCGTTTTGCGGTGACACCACCCTCCGGGATGGTCGACACCACAAAATGCCGATCCTGCCGGCCATCTCGATCACCTGCGATAGAATGTAAAATGATTGGAAAAAACAAAAACAATCAAGTCCACAATAATAAAAAGAGGAAAAATCACATGACAATAAAGAGTCCACATCATGAAATACGGGCTTATGCCCGGTACATGATAACCTCACTACAATCCACTCATTAAAGTAAAACTACTAATACTCGGCTCCACTCACGGATCCAGATGCCTATCCACCCGAGCTACACTGACCCATCTCCATCTGCACCGTACTCCGCTGGTGCTGGGTCTCCTGCGGCTGCTCCCTGTCTCCCATCCAGAGCACCTAAACTGTGGTGGTAAAACGACCGTCAGTCAATTTAGACTCAGTCAACAATCCCGCACCCCTCTACCCGTGGCTCCTAGGCACTGGGCAGAAAGGAGTGAAAAGGAGGACCAAAAGTAGGGCGTAATCAAGCAGGTGACATCTACCCTAAGGAATAAAATAACAAAGCATAGCAGGGGTATCACAATAATTAAACATGAGTAAACAAGTGTGTAACAAAAGTAAACAGTAAGGAGTAGCAAGTAAGTAAAAGTAGTAAGAAGAGTAAGTAAGAGAAACAAGAAAAGTAACCATTGATTTATAGGGATTACCCCTATAGACCAAGGGGTCGTTTTGCAGGGCCTATCATATAAAACGTCCCATACCACTTTATACGATAGGTATCAGGGGTTAAATGCAATGATTATGCTATGACATGCAATTATGCTAGGGTATGAACATGCAAGTGCAACACACACACACACAACTCTATGCACACAGACCTTTAGTTCCCCAGTTTGGAGTTATCTAAACTCTCAGGAGCCTCTCGTTGTTGCCAACAGAGACAGTGGGTTGGGCCTCTCCACTCCTATACTGGTAAACACACTACTCAGCCTCGCCCCTCTCATACGTTCCCGTACAATTCCTAGCAAACCAGCTAGTCTCCCCGAGTCAACGTACTGACGACAATGTGTTCGATCGTCCAATACAGAGGACCCACCAATGTTATGCACATGCAACCATTATAGTTTGTATCTAATTATAGTATCGAGCCTCCAGCTCTCTAGACTACCGAGTTTACTAGTTCACCAAGTTCCTGAGGCCACAGCTCACTAGACTTATCAAGTCTATACTGAGTCCATTTAACTCTACCAGTAAGCCCTTAGGCCACGGGCCTACGCTGTAAGACCCCCCTCCCGGAACACAAAATACGGCACGAGAGGGGTCTTATGCCCAGAACAGCCGTCTTGCAGTAGCACTAGCACTCGGGCCAGCCTGTACAACAAGATGCCTATCCTGCCGTCTACAACCAATATCAACATATAAATGCCAACCCAACCGTAATAATATAAAGAAGTCAATCCACACGAAGCATAAGTCCATAAGTACAGCAAAAGAGAAGCAAAACAAGCTTCTACATAATCAGAGTACATAAATAAAATTGCCCCGAAGGGCTATAATAAAATCTCTCTCACTCACATCTGTAACCGACGGTAGCGATGGTACCGTCCCCTCAGGCCCTGTCATCCTGGCCTGGCTGTCCAGCTTCATGACCTGTTGCTCCACCTGCGGGGTTTTCTCCTAAAAAGGAAGACGCAACAACCGTTAGTCATAAAGACTAAGTGGCTTCACATCCGCTCCCCCGGCCACTCCTCGGCACCGGGCGGAGAAAGGAACAGGTACAATATATAAAACAGTAGTACAAGCCGGTGAAGTAAGTATACATGTCATAAGTAGAAATAGAAGTAGTGTATAAATGAGCAACCTCTTAATCTACAATTCTACCATCTACAGAAGCAAGAGAGTATAATGTTATAACAGTAAATAACTCAACTTATATGCATGCCCATACAAGCATATAAGCTGAGGGTCGTTCAGCAGTAAGTAACTCATCGTATAGGAGTGCCCATACAAACTTATACGATGAGGGTCTTGTGTATGTAATGAAGTGCAATGCTATGTATGCAATGCAATGACACACCAATGATCAAGCACATGCAATCGCTATGTCGACACAGACTTATAGTTCCCACTATTCGAGCAGGTAGCTAACCTCTCAGGCGTCAACCGTCATGGCCAAACGGTGACAGTAGAGCGTGCATCTCCATAACTAGGCTGGTCTCCACACTACTTGGCCTAGGCCTCCGTACGCCTCAACGCAAAGAACACAACAGCGGAGCTCACATGCGTACTACGGCTCAGCGGGTTCTCTTGGGTAAATGTGCACTAAGATCCTAGCCCCGAACTGGCCTAAGGTATGACACGGAAGGAGCCCTGGAAATGAGCACGAGGACCAAGCCCAACCATTCACTTGGCACGGAAGGAGCCTCAGGACGTGATCATCGAGGACCAAGCCCAACCGCCCAAGGTCTAACTGTCAACTCACACCGTATGCAATTCCACAATATCGGGGCATGGAAGGAGCCTCGGGACGTGAACACCGAGGACCAAGCCCAACCATCCATCAAATACGGAAGGAGCCTTGGGACGTGAACACCGAGGACCAAGCCCAACCGTCCAACTTTACTCATCTCAACCTCATTCAAACTAGTGACGGTCAACTCCGCACTTGTTAACTTCCACAATACTACCCGTAGGGAGACGACACTCTAAGCATTCTATTACTAATTCCCTTCTATCCATTCAACATACATCATGAACATAGTTAAGTCATTTATATGCCCTTCCAAATGAACTCAACATGATATAGATAATGAGCATCAATATATATCTACCAATTTATATCAGGCTCTTTCCTTAAATTAAGCTTGTCCACAGCTCGTTATACGAATTTAGATTTATAACATCAACTTATCTTATCATTATGATGATTATGTCAAAAGAGTTCACCCAAACCTCAAGTTGGATCACAACATTAAATTCCACCAAATCGAATTCCACATTACACAGCCCAGAATTTAGGTGCTGCATTAATCCGGGCAGCAACTTAGAGCAAGGATTCCCATGGCTACAGAAATCCGACGCGTGCGTGTAACCACTCGTTGGAAAGATAATTTCAAGGGCTACAACTTTCTTGTTTAGTAGAAAGCCCAGATCTGATCCCTTCTTGCTTGAAAACAGCCAAGAAGGTCAATGCGTGCAGAACACAAATTCTGCACGCATCTTGAAGCGGAGTGAACGGCATCCGTTCGTCTTCCTCCTCAAGCGATTTTACCCAAATCACAACCAGCAGTTCCTCCACCCTTATTCTCCCTCTCGAGGCCATTCCTCTTCACGAAGCCACCCCCATCATCACTTTGAAGAGGGGGAGGTTTAAGGTGACTAGTCATTAGAACAAACGTTCTAGCAAGGCCTTTCCTAGAGAAATCACCATCTCCCATGTCTAGACTCTCTTGAGTCGACATCTCACCTAGATATCTATAGATCTAGCACCAAGGGAGAGGGGAGGAAGCTCACCTCATTTCAAGCGGTACCATCATTCCCGGCCATGGATCTAGTCATCCTCCTCCGCGACAACATTTCCTCCTTGACGGCGATGGTGTTTCTCCTCTTCCAAAGTTTGGCTGGCTCCAGCAAGCCTTTCCTCCTCCAGAACTCCAACTCCGATGATCCGCTTCTATCCCGATGGTTTTGCGCGGGTAAGGGCTTGGCAGTGGTCGAAGTGACGGCTAGGGTTTAGTTTCCTTCTTATTTATATTAGCGCATTAGGGTTATGTCACTTCGCCATGTGTCAATTTCTGATTGGACTGCCCAATTTAGGTCTTACTTGAAATGACCGGTCCAAGGGATCATCCAGCATGAATCCCGAAGTCCGGTTCAGTCCGCCTGTACAAGCCAGCGAATCTGCCTTGGCGGAAAAATGCACAGGTCAAATTCGGCGGGAATCAACTTCCATTCTCGACGAATTCGTCGGGTATCAACAATTATTCCCGATAAATTTCCCTTAACCAGTTTATCGGAAATCATGGCATTGAGTGCGTTGAGTATCAGACAACGATACTCAACAATCGGTCATGATTCTCGACGATCGGTGAGTATAGCCGGGAATTCTCGACGAATTCGTTGGGTATCAACAATGATTCCCGACGAATTTCCCTTAACCAGTTTATCGAAAATCCTGGCGTTGAGTATCAGTCAGCGATACTCGACGATCGGTCATCATTCTCGACGATCGGTGGGTATATCCGGGCATTCTCGACAAATTCGTTGGATATCACTAAACCCATGACTCCGTTCAACACACTTGACACCTTTTGCTAGTGCGCCCCGAGCCCGAGTCAAGTCTCTTGACTCAGAACTCGTGCGAGGGGGCCTAGCACGAATTGGGACGTTACATACGCTATCCTTTCAGTACCAATTTATCTCCCTACGTGTACAAGTGTGAGTGTAAGGTAAAACTATTATTAGGGTTACTCTTGCACATATTATTCCTAAGTTTTAAGGTTAACCCTGGACTCCCCGAGGTCTACCCGGTGAGGGGCTCGCAGCGTTACTAGGAACTACGATGGGATGAAGCCCAAAGTTCCCTTTCCAAGGCAATTATTGTTATTGATTTCTACCCTTGATCAAACCCCTCTTTTATTTCAGTATGACTACCCTAAGTGTGTTCAAGCTCTCCGAGTTAACCTATTTAAGACCTATCTACTATATGCAAACCATGCTAAGCTACATTGTGCTCCCATTAGGGGGTACCCTAATTACTCTTCCAATAGATCCCTAACAATTACTGGGAGTCTACCATGATCTATTATGACTAAATCCAGAGTCTCATAATTTTCCTAATTATGTGGGCATTTAATTTAATTAAACCTAGACTCCAAATGCCCTACTTTGAACATGAAGTGCTCTCTAAAGTCAGAAAAAAATCACCACAAAATTATGATAAATACTAAGTGACATTCAAACAATAAATCCAAGGTTTGATAATTTTCAAAGGTGATTAGACCTAGCTTTTATAATTTAGAACTTAAGGTCAATAATACCATCTAATGAAGAAAAGGCCAGCAATATTGTTCTAAAAATTATAATTAAATTCCAGTAGGACTATGATGGCCTAAAAACACCCAAGAAGTAGTGTCATAATTTTTACAGTGAACAGTAGCCCCTAATTTAATTTATAATCATTAATTCCATAACCATTAGTTAATGAAGCAAGTACTGTAAAAACTCATCTAATAATTATAAGAAAATTCAATAAGTCTGATAATGATCTAAAATGAATAGTAACCAAGTTTTATAATTTTTCTCACACAAGAGGAGCTCTGAATCTAATTAAATGTAAACTTCCAAATTACAGACTTGTGAAGTAAGTACTGGTTTTATCCATCTAAAAATCATGGTAAAATTACAGGATAATTATAATGGTCAGAAACACTCATTGACCTAATTTCATAATTTTTTTGATAATATTGGGGCTCTGTTTCTATTTTTGATTAGAAACCATAAATCATAATTTTATGAAGTAGGTACTTGAAACAGTCATCTAAAAATTGAAACAAAAGTATAGAGGGCTCTATCATGATATAAAATGTCCTATTCCAAGGTTTTACAATTTTGCAATAAGCATAAACATCACAATCAATATAATAATCTTTAAGGGCACATCTAGGGTTGAAAAAGAAGTGCTGATTTTATTAGCCCAAAAAATTCACCAAAATTAATTTAGGAATATTTCTACAAGAGAACTACCCTACCCAAACTGTAAGTGATTTTAAAGTGATTTTATAGCCTAATACTCCAAATTAGGTTTGGTGCCCTAAACTAGGTTTAAGGTTTTGAGGGGGTTAAAGGCTTCCAAATTCTATAAAATTTTAACCAGAGGACTATACTAACCCTATGGTCTTCTCCACAAATTTTCAAGTCATTTCAAGGTCATTTGGCCCCCATGACCTTCAAACCCCAAAAATCCCCATTAAGGGACCTACCCTAGGGTTCTTGGGCTACCCTACTCCAAACAACCCCAAATTCCATTGGAGGGTGTGTCATACCATAAAAAGTCAGTGGACAAAATATCAGCCTCTGTTGAGGTGATTTGACCACTCAAAACCCAAAGGGGGTGTTTTGACCTAATTAACCCTATAAGGGTCAACCTAGGGTTGGGTAAAACCTAATCAAAACATCTCCAAAGGAGACGGAATTTTTATCAGAGCCCCAACATTCTCTCTAAGACCACCCACCAAAATTTGGGGGGATTTGAGGTGTTTATGACACCTAATTAATTTATACATGGATTATTAAATTTTTCTAAAAACTATAAAAAATTATTTTCCAAAAATTCTGATTTTTGGATATGTCCTAGATATAGTTAAGAATAGCCCATTCCAAAAATTTCAGATCATTTGGATATCTGGTTTGGAGTAGGCATTTAAATTAATCTCTGGACAGTCCTATGGATAGACCTCACCAAAATGAGTGCTGAGGTCTAACCAGGGCTCCAAGTTACATGATTTTTTTTTAAAAATTAAGTAGACTTATAGTGCTACATCTTTGATGTTGGACATTTTTCTGGCTCTCTAAGTATTTTTAAAAAATTTCATAAGGTTACCCTAATTCCAGGACAAAAAATAGCATAAAAATAAATTAATACTTAAGATCTGCACAGATCGTAAAGCCTGATCTGTGGCTCTGGGTCGTCTTCAAGCTTGAGCCTACGGCTCAGATAATCCGAGCCTGGGAGGCTTTCCACCTCCATTTGCCGGCCACCCGGCCATCTCCCCGGCCGGGCACCGCCACAACCACCTCCGTCAAGGTTGTGGCTATCGCCTGGCGGCGGCACGGCCGCTGGAGAGGGCTATTTCCGACGACCTTATAGGGTGATTTTAATGAAATTTCAATAAAAAAATTTTCTCACCGATCGAGCATTAAACGAGCTCGATTCCTTCAACTAAAACGTCCTAGATCAAGCACAGGTAGAGAAGGAGAGGATTGGACCTCATTTGGGGCATTCCCTTACTCCGATCGCTGGCCGCCATTTCTCCTCCTCAAGGTTCTCGATGCCATGGATTATCTGCACAGCAAGCCCTAATCTCACTGGAAACAGGGGGTTTCGAAAGCTTGGCCCCTTTGGAAGCTAATGACGGGATTTAATTGAGTTGGGGATGGCTCCATTAAGAGATCCTAAGGTGACCTTCCATATCCTCCATGGTCCGGCCACCCCATGCACATCCCCTTCCCTCAATTCCTTCTGAAAACTATTGGAATTCCCTTTAATTCATCAGGGAAGATGAATGGGAGCATTATTGGGTGATACCAAAGGGTGTATCACCTTAATGGCCATGAATGACCACTTTCTCTCTCCTCAAAATTTGGGAAAACCCCCATTTCTCTCTCCTAATCACCATGGCTGAATTTCCACTCTCTCCCATGTAAATTATCAGTCAATTATGCTGGTTGATCACTCGATTTGGGCCTAGCCCAAAGGGATTGGGCTAGGTCTAGGTAATTTGACCTAATTTGGCCTAGTTTGACTTTTGGTCAAGCTGGGCCCTAGGGTTGACCAAACCATGAAATTTTTATGCCATTGGGTCCCCTATGAGGTTATGACCCTAGGGGTGTGATCAATTTGAAGTTGTGGTGGTCAATAGGGGTGTTTAATGGAAAATCACCATTTTGACCTAATAAGGGTATTTTGGTCATTTTTTCCTGTGCTGACCCTAGGATGATCTACTAGGTCTCTTATGATGTTTTAGACCTAAAAGTGAAGTCAACTCCATATGGTGATGGTCAGTTAGGTCAATTGATGAGGAATTGACCATTTTGCCCTAATTAGGGTTAGGGTTGACTTTGGTCAACTTGGTCTGTTTGACTGGCCCCAATGGGTCCTGAATGTCCCACTGGGCTCCTAGGTTGCATAGGGATGTTGTGGTGGGGTCACTGAGTCAAGTTAAAGTCCTTAAGTCAAACCCTAGGCTGAATATTTGGAAATTACTATTTGTAGACCAAGGTGCTGCAATCCCTATTTTTGGTCTGAGTCAAGGAGGTTCCTAAGCTACCAAGGCCTTGTAATGACCTAGTAATGAGAAATTCACCTGGGGGGTCTATTTGACTGGGGGATGTTACAAATCCCAACACATAATAAAAAAATTTCGTCCCCGAAATTCAGGTTAGGCCTGCGGGGTTTCTACTAGAGTAATAAATTGTAACATCCCAAAATTTAGATTAGAGTTTACCTGAGGCGAAGAGCTCCAGGTATCTTTGTTGCATCAAGTCCTGTGGCTCCCAGGTGTGCTCCTCCTGGCTATGATTTCTCCATAGAACATTGACAAGTGGGACCTTGCGGCACAAGATCTGCATACCCGTATCGTCAATCCGGACCGGCTCCATGTGCACTGACCGATCAGATGCTACCAGCCCATCTGTGGTGTCTATCTGCTACTCTGGCCGTAATAGGGACCTCCTGAGGGAGGAGCATGGAAGACGTCGTGCAGGCCTTCCAGCTCTGGTGGCAGCTCAAGCCTGTATGCCAAGGGACCGATCCGCTCATGGATCCTATAGGGCCCCATGTACCTCGGGCTGAGCTTATTCCTCCGTCTGCGAACTCAAGAGACTCCGTGCACGGCCGTATCTTCAAAAACACCATGTATCCTACCTGAAACTCCACCTGACGATATCGTGCGTCTTTATATTTGGCTTGTCTGCTCTGTGCCTCTAACATCCGATCTCATATCAGTCTCACCTGGGCCTCGGTGTCCTCCACAAATTCCGAACCTAGGACCTTCGGATCCTCATCCTGTATTCATGATAGGGGAGTCCTGCACCTCCATCCATATAGAGCCTCCTAGGGAGCCATACCTATACTTGCCTGATGACTGTTGTTTTATGAGAACTCTACCAGTGGCAGCATCTTCTCCTATTGCTCTCTTCGATATAGAATGCATAGACGTAGCAGGTGTTCTAATGTCCGATTTGTGCACTCTGTCTGCCCGTCCATCTGAGGGTGGAAGGTTGTGCTAAAAGTCAGTCGGGTGCCCAAGTATGCCTGAATTAACTGCTACTCCCTAGATGTAAACTGCCCATCACGATCAGACACTATCGTCTTGGGCACACCATGATAACGAATGAATTGCTCCACAAACTTCCGCACCAGCACTCCCACAAATGTGGTGTCCATCACTGACTTCCACCACCTCTTTGCATGCGACTCAAGACAAGAAACCACAAAAGATATTGCTAGGTCCACCGGGCACTGTATTCCCACCAACATCTCGTACATAATATCTAGCCATTCCTCCGTGAGCACTGTTGTCTCCGTCCCCAATTACAATGGTGGGGCAAGGCCTCGGAATGCACTCAACCAGTTCGCTCCGGGGTTTGGCTGAGGAGCCGGAGCCTGTTGTGCCCTAAAGGCCCCCAAGATGGCCGTCAAAGTTTGTCCCAGCTCCGTCTGCTGCAACGGGGTCAGAGCCGGCTGGTGGACCGAACCGACTATCAACCCGAAGAGGCAAGTGTACCGATCGAATTATAGTACCAAGGTCATATTTAAGACTCGGGGCTATCAAGTACTATTACTCACGCTTCAACTATTATCCTACTGTATGATTGCTAAAAATTAAAATTAAGCTGAAACGAAATTAAAATGAAACTATGGATTAAAAGATAGCACTTGATCTATGATTCACCATGAAAAGAGATAAGAGAAATAAAAAAATAATTTTATAATTGCGAATAATATCGACTGTGACGGATCTGAAAATAAGACAAAATCTCGTTAGAGCATTAAGTCTCCTAACTTATAGATGCTTTGATCGAAATCTCTTTACAAATTAAAGAGGCCCAAAGTGGCATTATCGAGGTGATCCGCACTATTGGATTTGACTCCAATCTGGAGGATTTTCGTCGTCCTATCTCTAGGATTGTGTGTAACTCTTTCCTTCTTTGAGTGATCTTTCAAATAAACGAGTCTCTCGACTACTATGAAATGAGATCAAAGGCCTACTATCGTATACCGGAAATACGGAGTCGGCACAAAATAAATCAAAGAAGGATCGAGTGAAATTTAGCAAAAATAAAATTAATAAGTAAAAAAGAATTCTCATCTCTAATCATGGATCCTCAAGATCAAATGCTAAAAGAAGATTAGCTACGGATATTGGAAAAGGAAACAACAATATAAAGAGAAGAAAATTTCATTTTTATTGATACTAAACTAAAGAGTACACAATGCTAAAACAAAATGATATTATATTACTTAAACAAAATAAGATTGCAACAAGGTAAACTAAGAAATAAAATTACAATGAAAATAAAAGCTCTCTTGACTTGTACTCTCCACTTGCTCTCTCCAATATCTCTTCCAAAGCATGAGACCATGGTGCCTTTTATAGATGAGGAGGGAAGATTCTAGATGGGAATAAAATTAAATGGCAAGGGGGGGGGGAGGTGGCCGGCCATGTAGGTGGAAGGGTTCATGCATGATATTTAATGAAGGGGAGAGAGAGGGATTCAATGCATTTTATTTTTTAGGAAATGCAAAGAGATTTTTTTATCATGAGAGAAGGGGGATGAATGGGCTTTAAAGAGAATGAGAGAGGGAAAAAGAGGAGATGAATTTGGAATAAATGAAGAGGAAGGGGAGGGAGGTGGTCGTCCATGCATGGGGAAATGCATTGAATTAAGTGAGGTGGGGAGCATGATGTGGTCGGCCATGCATGTGGGCAGCTAGGTGGGCTCGGGTAGCTTGATGAGAAGGGCTGCTCCATGGGCTCGGGTAGGGCTTGGATTGCATGTAGGGGCTGCTCCAAAAGTGGTCAGGCTGCTCCATTATTGTGTTGAATTTGAGGGTTGCATCAACAAGGAGGAGGCCTCGGGTAGCTTGAGTAGGGGGCTGCTCCATGGGCTGCTCTATGGGCTGCTCTTGATGTGGCCGACAATTCAAGTGTACCTACAAAAAATAAATAGAACATTAGCTTTATGCTATAACCAAACATGTAACTAAGCAATAAAATAAAAACATAATACCATGCATACAATAATATAACCAAACATATAACTAAAATAGTAACATTAAAATAACATCATGCATGCAATAATATACCCATCACTCAAACAAATAAACACACACACAAACATGAAATAAAACATAACATCAAAATAAAAATTTAAAACTCAATGCAACATAACAAATTAGATCATATTATATAAATATTAAACTATAGCATAGATAAAATACATAAATTTAGTACATAATCCTAGGATAATTAAACTCAAATAACCTAAAAAGTGATGACTAAAATTTGTCATCAAAATCCCAAATGCTTAGACATTTGCTTGCCCTCAAGCAAATAGAAATAAAACTAGGGAAAACCTAAAAGATAAGAAAGCAAAAGATATATTTTATTTTTTTAAGTTCCATAGTTAAGAAAACCAAAATATCAAAAATTAAACTATCCTAATTTCTATGTTGACAACTAGTGGGGTGAGAAGTGCATAATAGAAAACTTTAAAGTGGAGACCTAAAAATCTCATTAAAACATAAGAAAAATTTACGCATTTCTAAATCTTAAAACAAAGCATCCATAAATTTAAGAAAATAAGAAAAACAAAAGTAAACATTCTAATTAAACGGCGCATTAAACGAACTACTAGGTTGCTAGAATAACAATTACCCCTAAGCCACCTCAAGATAACCTCCAAAGAAATCCATCAATGATGGTGGCCATAAGCTTGTCCGTTCATACTCTCTCCATAACGCAATTCACGTTCTAAATATCAAAAGGACTTAAATAGGCGTAAAGACTTGGCTTAGGCCAATTATTAGGAAATGAAAAGCAAAGATAAAAATGAAGGCTAAGACACACACTAAACCAAGGTTGAGCTCAGAATAAATAAACCATAACCAAAATGAGAAATGACAAGTATGTCATTTCTCCAATTAAAACAAAGACACAAAACAAGGCCATATATTTTCCTTTTATAAATTTGGCCAAACATAAACTTTTTTTTTTCATTTCCCTTTTTTTTTCGATTTTGATTTTTCATTTTTTTCATTTTTTGAAACACAAATATTTTGGAAAGCTCCAAATATAAGATAAAAATTCCTTTTCATTTTTTAAAAAGAAACAACCCATCACACAATGATTTTTAAAATGAAGCTCATGGTTTAGTGTGCAATAGGAAGGGCATTTTTGGCTTTGGTGAAAAATAAAAAAGTGGAACTAAACAAAGAAAAGGAAAAAGGCCCAAAATATTTTTTTCAAAGGTGAAATAGTTTGGTGGGCAAAAAGGCTCAAACGGGTAAAAAGGTGACCTAAATCATTTCTAAAGTTCGTGAAAAAGGCGCAAATGCTTCAAAAGTAGCTAGGGACAAGTTCTAGACACCGAGAAAGTATTACCCCACAAATGAAAAAGTGATAATGTTTTCCTAGCAACCATTCATACGCAATTAACCGAATAAAAAGAAGACTACAAATTGCTAACCTATAACGTAAAAATGGATGCCTATATTTAAGAACTAGAAACTAGTAAACTAAGCAATGTTAGAATAGGAGATTTAGGAAACCTATTAACGAAATTCTACTAAGAACTAAAGGACCTCAAGGGCATACACACCACTAGAGAAAACATAAAAATAAAGATAGAAAATAATTTTTGATTTTGATTTTCAAGTAGATTTTTTTTTTGAAAGTTTTTTTGATTTTTCTATTTTTTTTTTGGTTTTGGATTTTATAATTTTTTTGGATTTTTGATAGAGCTAAAGAAAAAGATTTTCAAAATTCTGAAAAGAAAAGAGGAAACAAGGAAATAACCTAAACCCCTCCCCCATGCTTAGCGTTTTCATTGCCCTCAATGAAAAAAAACGAGAAAGAGGAGGAGAAAGAGAAAAAGAGAAAATGCAGGAAAGTAAAAAAACAATAATAAAAAAAAGAACAGGAGTTCCCCAGGGTTATGAGGCCGAATGTGGATGTCGCTCCCCCATGCTTAGCGCTTTACATCACTTGATCATCAGCAGATTTTACTTGATCCATCTTGAAATCAAAAACGTTGGAGCGACGATCACGAACATTGCTTGGTTGGCCACCGGAAGGAAGAGCAAAATAAAAGCAGAAAAATAGAGTCCGTGGGCAGGTGACCAAGATTGTTTTTTTATTACAATAATTTAAAGTACGAATAATAATAATAAAAGTCTTAGAATAAAACGAAATGTCCAACATAAAAGAAAGTTCCATGAAAGAAAACATTACGATATAAATAAAAGTTGTTCCACAGCAGGAGATACATAATCATTTGAAAAATAAAACTTTAAGCGATGGCCATTTACTTTAAAATCACCCTTATCCGGGTGCGAGAGTAGCACAGTGCCATAAGGAAAAACCTGTTTGACCGTAAAAGGTCCAGACCTACGAGATTTCAGTTTTCCAGAGAAGAGACGTAAACATGAATTAAAAAGAAGAACCTGATCGCAGGTTCTTATCGTGATAGAGTTTCGTGCGTTCTTTATAAAGTTTGTTATTTTCGTAAGCATACGCTCTCCATTCATCGAGTTGATTCAATTTATTTTCCCTATGCTCGCCGACTAAGTGCGGATAGAAATTAAAAAATTTTATCGCCCAATACGCTCGGTGTTCTACTTCTATCGGAAGATGACACGATTTTCCATAGACCAATCGGAAAGGAGTACAACTGATGGCGGTCTTGTACATTGTCCGATAGGCCCAAAGAGCATCGTCTAATTTTAAGGACCAATCTTTACGAGAAGTAGAAACATTTTTTTCCAAAATTCTCTTTAGTTCTCGATTGACTACCTCGACCTGACTGTTAGTTTGGGGGTGATAAGCGGTGGATAATTTATGCATAACGCCATATTTAGTTAAAATCTTAGCTAGTTGGGTGTTACAAAAGTGGCTCCCCCTATCACTAACGATCGCTCGAGGAAAACCAAAATGAGAAAATAATTTATTAAAGAAATTTATGACTATGCGAGCGTCATTACTTGGTAAAGCTTGGGCCTCCGCCCACCTAGAGACGTAATCTACGACGACTAAAATGTATTTATTTCCTAAACTGGAGGGAAATGGGCCGACAAATTCTATGCCCCACAAATCAAAAACTTCGCATTCGAGAAAATAATTTTGTTCCATTTCATTTTTATTAGAGATGTTCCAGTCCGCTGGCATCGATCGCACTCGCCCACAAATATTTGTGCATCTTTAAATATGTTTGGCCAATAGAAGCCAACACTAAGTACTTTGTGTGCGGTGTGGTTTGCTTGAAAGTGCCTGCCAGTCGGACCTTCATGAACATGTTTTAAAATTTGTTGACCTTCTTCCCGGGAGACACATCTTCTTTTGACCACTTGGTCCACACAAATGCGAAATAGAAATGGATCCTCCCAAAAATAATACTTCAACTCAAAAAAGAATTTCTTCTTTTGCTAAGAGGAGTATTCTTTTGGGAGGACACGGGCCACCAGATAATTGGCCAAATCGGCAAACCAGGGGGTAGAAGAAGAAACATTTAAAATTTTTTCATCCGGAAAAGAATCAATAGGTAAATTTTCATCAAAAATATCAATTTCAGGATTTTCTAGGCGTGAAAGATGATCAGCTGCTAAATTTTCCGCTCTTTTCTTATCCCGGATCTCCAAGTCGAATTCTTGAAGTAATAGGATCCAATGAATAAGACGCGGCTTGACATCCAAAGGAGGTACTTCAAAGCAGAATGATCCGTAAAAAGATAACCTTAGAAAGAGTTATGTAGGGTCGGAATTTATCAAAAGCAAAAATGACAGCTAAGAGTTCCTTTTCAGTTGTTGTGTAATTTTCTTGCTCTGAATTAAGCGTTTTGCTAGCATAATAGATTGGGTGGAAATTCTTAGCTATACGTTGTCCTAGTACTGCACCGACCACAAAACTACTTGCATCGCACATAATTTCAAAAGGTAATTAAATCCAAAACTTGGGCGATCATAATCAGATCATTTATAAGTTTGGATTTAATTAAGTCGAACCCCGCTAAACAAGAATCGTCAAAAACAAAAGGAACGTCTTTCTCGATAAGGTGGGTGAGAGGCTTAGTAATTTTTGAAAAGTCCTTAATAAATCTCCGATAAAAACCTGCATGCCCTAAAAGACTTCTTATCGCTTTGATATTCGTAGGCGGCGATAAATTTTCAATTACTTCGATTTTTTCCTTGTCAACTTCAATTCCCTTAGCGAAAATTTTGTGGCCAAGGACTAAGCTTTCACGTATCATAAAGTGGAACTTTTCCCAATTTAAAACTAGATTTGTTTCTTCGCAGCATTTTAAAACTTTTCCTAAATTCTTTAAACATAACTCAAATGAGTCGCCAAAAACCGAGAAGTCGTCCATAAACACTTCAATAATGTTTTCTACATATTTATCGAAAATGGACAGCATGCACCGCTGAAAGATAGTTGGTGTGTTGCATAGCCCGAAAGGCATCCTACGGTAGGCAAAAGTTCCGATAAGGCAAGTGAATGTTGTCTTCTCTTATTCCTCGGGTGCG
The DNA here is from genome assembly GCA_039513925.1 of Platanthera zijinensis. Taxonomy (NCBI): domain Eukaryota; kingdom Viridiplantae; phylum Streptophyta; class Magnoliopsida; order Asparagales; family Orchidaceae; genus Platanthera; species Platanthera zijinensis. The sequence continues at coordinate 65,215,020 of CM077095.1, read as the reverse complement.
ATAGGGATTTGGAAGTATCCCGAAAGACCGTCGAGAAAACAATAAAAACTATGCCCGGATAAGCGTTCTAAAATTTGATCGATAAAGGGAAGGGGGAAGTGATCTTTACGAGTGGCATCATTTAATTTAAGGTAATCGATGCATATCCTTCATCCCGTTACCGTCTTAGTTGGAATTAAATCATTATTTTCATTTGTTACTACCGTGATCCCACCCTTCTTAGGTACAACCTAAACCAGACTTACCCACTGACTATCAGAAATAGGATAGATTATCCCCGCATCTAAGAACTTAAGAACTTCGCCCTTCACAACCTCTTTCATATTAGGATTAAGACGACGTTGAGGTTGGACTACACCCTTAGAATTATTTTCAAAAAATATTTTGTGGGTGCAAAAAGAGGGGGTTATGGCAGGAATATCAGAAATTTGCCACGCTATATCTCGGCGATGCTTTTGTAGTAGTTCGATCAATTGATCATTTTCAGATTGAGAAAGCAAAGCCGAGATTTTAACGGGCAATTTATAATTTTGTTCAAGAAAGGCATATTTGAGATGTTCGGGAAGGGGTTTTAGTTCTAAGTTGGGTGGTTCATCGTAAGAGTACTTTAAAACTTTTTCATTTTCAAAAATAATATTTTCATAATTTTTTGTCTAAACACTGGTTCATTTGCAAAGTTGGCTTGTGCAGACATAACCGTGTCTTCAAAAATATTTGTATAAAAATCAGAAAAAGAGGAAGAAAAAATCATTGGAAGAGTCATTTGAAAGAGAGAGAGGAGGAGTGTTCATTTAAAACATCAAGGAATAAACACGAGTCATCATTTTTTAAAAAAAAATTCATGGATTGTGATGTAGCACCGTCCTAAGAGCCTACACGAATGACGTAGGATTACGTTCGCCACGCTCACATGATCTCGTTTCAGCAAAACAACGAAACGCAACAGCACAATATTTTTTTTATTTATCTTTCGCGCTAACGTATGGATAGCCAACCCGCTGGAGATCAAACCACGGCTAAAGGCCGAGATCCGATCAAGCTAAATAAAAGGAAGAATATTCGCGTGCGTTCAAGCGATGTTCTACCAAAGAAAGATCTACCAAGAAAATCCCGATTCGCAAACGGTTGATCTTTCCCCAACAAGAAATAACGAGGTTCGCCAATCCTCTCAATAGTATTCAGAAAATCAAACGGAAACCACAAATCTATCAAAGAAAACTCCGCGAAATTTTATTCGTTTCGAGAAATCACGCTAAAATCATCCACCACAAAAACGATCTAAGAAAAGAAAACTCTTTAGTAGAAGTTTCGTTACCCCTCTCGAAAAAAATAGATCTGAGATGTTGGATCCACTAGAAATGATCGCTCTCCTTTGTACTCCACGGAAGGTGCTCCAATAGAATGAAGAAACTCGCTCATCTTCTCCGCTTTGCGCCGTAGAAGATCACCCAAGCCTTTAGTTGTTTCAATTGGATCTTCTCCTCCAATGATGGCCGACTAGTAGAGAGAGGGTAGAGGGAAATCGTGGAGGTTGCGTGGTAATAAGTGGGAAGAAGAAGGTAGAATGAAGAGAGAAGGAGGGGGAGGCCAAGGGGGAGGAGGAAGGAGGAGGTCCGGTGGTTCCAAGGAGGGGGCCGAAATTTTGAGAGGGGAGATGGCTCTTTTGGCTAGGAAGAGAGAAGGAAAGAGAGAGGAAGGAGGGAATTCCAATTTTAGGAGTTCAAATTTAAAATTTTCATTCAATGATTGATTATCTCATATAATGGCCTATTTATAGGCTTACAAAATGAAACGGCTACATGCAGCCCAATAACAAAAATTAAATATTGTCCCAACAAAAGTTCAATCAAACAAAACATGCAAATATTTAGTGCAATTAAACAAAACATGCAAATATTTAATTAATACTTATAAGAGAATATTTATGAGTATTAATTAATTATTATGGCGTCGCGGGCGGAGATTGTAGCAGCGATGGCATTTATCAAATTGGTTGTTGCGGTGACACGCGTCTTTGATCGGAGAGGCACCATCATCCGTAAGCGTGCCAGTACCATCGTCATCATGTTGAGGGCCGTCGCCTCCATCAATCCTCCCCCGCTCGAAAGTACTCATCACCGATGAGTGAGCAGGAACATAATGGCGTAGGAGATCCGTATCAAGTAGATCCACTTCTGAAGTAGAGAGCCAAGATTCGTCCGAAGCAGGATGACCACGCCACCGAATCAAGAACCTGTGAACGTCATAATCGGGAGTTGGAAACACAACATCCTGCAATATCCTGTCAGGCAAGAAAGCGGTCTGGGGTAACCTTGGAAATGCGTTAGGCAAAGAAGAAAAACATGTTTCATCATTATTAGGTGGCTTACCTCCCGTAGAGTTCGTAGGAGAGAGCGATCCAGGAATAATCTCACCACCCACCCCATTAGAAGATTTAGTGGAAATATTAAACGGCGAGATAGAAAGTTCAGGTGGTGGAGCGACATAAAGCATTAAATCCGAAACGTTACGAAAGGGGGAAATTCCCTAATCAGCGGGTATCTGTAATAAATATGCATTTTCGCCCAACTTCTTTAACAATCGAAAAGGACCGGCTCTCCTATTCGCCAATTTCTTTATAGTGCCCGAAGGCATCTGTTCAGGGGTGAGATGAACCATTATCAAATCACCAATATTCAAGGAGACCGCTTACCGATGTACGTTAGCGTTCGATTGATAAATAGCATATTGTTTAGCTAATTGCTCACTAATGTGCTTATGGAGATTGTGGACGTGCGAGGCGAAATCTTGGGAAAAATGAGTAGATTTAAAAGATGGTGGTAACGGGACTAAGTCAAGAGGCACGGGGGCCTTATAACCATGCACGACCTCATTCGGAGATAAATCGGTGGACCTATTCTTTGAATTATTGTAAGCTAATTGAGCATGAGGAAGGATAAGGTCCCATGTACCTTTATGATCTCCCACTAAGAAACGAAGTAATCCACCCAAGCTTCGATTGACCACTTCCGTTTTCCCATCCGTTTGGGTATGATAGGCCGACAAAAACATGAGTTTTATACCCATACGCTTCCAAAGTGTTTTACATAAATTACTAGTGAACTTAACGTCCCTATCAGATACTATCGTTTTGGGGACACCTCGATGCGCCACGACCTCCTTGAAGTACAACTTAGCAACATGGGATGCATCGTTGGTATTATGACTAGCGATAAAATACGCCATTTTGGAAAATCGGTCCACGACGACCAAAATGGAATCGTGTCTCCGAAACATCATAGGTAGGCCCAATATGAAATACATACTAACGTCCTCCCATGGAACAGACGGAATCGAAAGAGGTATGTAAAGACCAGCATTGGTCTTGTTTCCTTTCGCTAGTTGACATACAAGGCAGCTCCCTATAATTTTATTAACCATTGATTTAAGCCCCGACCAAAAGAATTTATCTTCCACTAGTGTTATTGTTTTATCCTGACCGAAATGTCCCCCTAACCCTCCGCTATGTAACTCCCATACAATGAAATGGCGTAATGAAGAGCGGGGAATACATAATTGAGTGTGCTTAAATAGATAACCGTCACGGATGTAGTAGGCAGAAATAGTAGAAGGGGCGTTGTCCTGTGCGGCTAAATATATATACTTAAAATATGGGCATATAACATATTCGTCTTTAATTCGTTCAAACCCGATAACAGTCACCTCCATTGTAGATAATAAGAGAGTGACTCGACTATGGGCGTCCGCCATACGATTTAACGTACCCTTAAGGTGCTTAAAAATGAATGTGTACTCCTGAAGATAGGAGACCTATTTGGCGTGCCGTGGGCTGATTTTACTTTGGGAGTTTACGAATTTTAGCGCCTCGTGATCCGATAGGATTACAAATTCTTTCGAAATACGGTAGTGTCGCCAATGTTGGAGACAATGTATCACGGCATAAAACTCATGATCGTAATTGGAATAATTTTATTTTGGGCCCGCAAGTTTCTCGCTAAAGTAACCTACCAGATGTCCCTCCTAGCTTAACACTCCTCCAATTCCTATCCCTGATGCGTCGCATTATAGTTCAAACACTTTGTTAAAATCCGGCAACCGTAGTAGGTGGGCTTCGGACATCCGTTCCTTAATTGTTTGAAACGCGCTAACGGCCGATTTGGTCCATGTAAAATCTCCCTTCTTCATGCATTCAGTGATTGGTGCCATGATACTACTAAAATTTTGAATGAATCGTCGATAAAATGTGGCCAATCCATGAAAACTCCTAACCTCCCGAATATTCTGCGGTTACGGCCACTCTCTAATCACTTGGACCTTTTTAGGGTCAACATGTATACCCTCGAAACTCAATATGTATCCTAGAAATTCCACGGAAGTCACTCCAAACATGCACTTCTTAAGATTAATGAATAAGTTCTCTTGGCGCAATGTAGTAAGGATTGTCCTCAAATGTGTTTCATGATCGATCGGAGAGATGCTAAACACTAATATATCATCGAAATAGACAACTACAAATTTGCCCATGTATGGCTTAAATACGTGGGTCATCAACCGGGAGAAAGTGCTCGGTCCGTTAGTGAGTCCCTCTCCTAGCACTAACCACTCGTAAAGCCCATCCTTAGATTTAAAGGTCATTTTCCATTTGTCTCCCTCCCGAATCCTTATTTGGTGGTAACCACTCTTAAGATCCAACTTTGAGAATATGGTGGCACCGGATAACATATCCAATAGATCATCCAAACGGGGAATGGGAAACCTATACTTGACAGTTATTTTATTATTAGCCCGGTAGTCTACACACAATCTCCAAGACTTATCTTTCTTTGGGACCAACAAGGCAGGGACGACATAAGGGCTTTTACTATGGGGAATAAATCCCTTTGCTAATAAATCTGAAATTAATTTGTGTAATTCATTGTGCGTGGAGGGATTGAGTCGGTAATAGGGAAGATTAGGCAACGACGAGCCCGGGACGAAGTCAATTTCGTGTTGAATGTCCCTGATGGGTGGCAAATTTGATGGTAAGTCCACCGGATAGAAGTCCTTATATTCTTCCAATAAGGTGCGCAAAAATAATGGTAGGTTCTCTAAAGAAGGTGAATCTTCCTTAGCTTGTAGACATGCTAACGCATAAATGACTCCATATAAGAAGGTCTCGCGCTATAACTCCTTCCTACTTATCAAACTTATAGTTTTATTTTCTACAGGAACAATTGTGTCCTTGGAAGCAATCGACGGGTCCTTAGGCGTTGTGGGTTTCAAGACAATTGTCTTACCATTAAACTTGAACTCGTAAGTGTTGGCACGTTAAAAATGGGTCACGTCATAATCATAAAGCCAGGGGCGTCCTAGTAGAACATGACATACATCCATAGGGATGACGTCGCACCACACCTTATCGACATAGTTCTTCACCGTAAGTGGTACCAAACATCGTTTAGAGACCGCGATAGAAGTTTTGTTCACCCATGCTATCTTATATGGATGGGGATGCAGTTCAGTGACTAAATGCATACGAGTGATGGCATTCTCCGAAATGACGTTCATACAACTACCGCTATCTATTATTAATTTGCACCACTTGTCACCGCTCTTAAAATTCAACGAGAAGATATTCGTCCGATTATAATATTCCGTCGCATGCGGTGTATTCAGAATACATCTTATAACCATCATAAAGGAATCGTCGTCAATATCACTCGGCTCGGCGTCAGATTTAGTACCGGCTTCGTAGACGATCTCGGCAGGCTCAGACATGGAGTCTAAAAGGGCTAGTGGTTTTCCCTTAGTGGGGCACTCACAAGAGTAGTGCACTTGGATCCCGCAAGAACAACAGGTGGCATTGGTCTTATTAATACGTCCTATTAGAACTCTCTCACCGGTGGGATTTTCTATGTTCCTAACTATAATGACCACGGAGTTCGGATCTGTTGACCGAAACTTTCCTTTGTCTCGCATGGAGGATGATGGTGGGGGTCCTAAAATGGATTTTCCTTTTTGGAAAGCTCATCCCTTGGACTTGTATGCATTATGTTTTTCTATATCCAAGGCTGCATTGAATGTTGTGTTAAGGTCCATGTGACAATAACGTAGAAGCTTGCTTTGGATGTCCGAATTGAGTCCCTTACAAAAACGAGAGAGCGTAACCTCAGGCATTTCTCGGATATCACAACGCACCATCATATCCTTAATGAGTCCCATGTACTCCGCAACTGATTTATCACCCTGACGAAGGGTGGCTAATTCGTCGAACATTTGGGTTCGTTGGTACGCAGGGACATATTGATCAGTCAAAAGGGCTTTCATGGCAGGCCACCCAATTGGGGGTTCTCAAATCACGGTACCTAGACGCCTCTCTTCATTCAACCAAAATGTTTTGGCCCTACCCAGAAGTTTCATTCGTGCCACTCGCACCTTATCACCGTCCTTCAGTCTATGCCACTCAAAATAACACTCGATCTCCATGATCCAATCTAAAAAAACTTTGGGTTCACCCAGACCATCATATGATGGTGGATGGATCTGAACGGCCCTTGTTATATCGAACTCATCGTCCTGATCACGAGGATGGTTTTGTCGCTCCTCTCGTTGGTTGGCGGGCTAAAGTGGTGGCCCCGGTCGATTTATCCCAAAGCTGGTATTTTGAGGCGCCGCCTGATTTATAACCAACCCTTGTATTAATTGGGTGAGTGCATCGAACCTGGTGTTAAACTCTTCCCTAAGCGCTGCAATTGTTGCAGGAGCGTGCTCATCATCATGGTTGTCAGCCATAAGTGAGGTGGATGGAGGATACTCCGTGCCAAGCCTCGTGCGTATGAACAACACAGATACAGGGTTTATCTTAAAAAAGGACTGTTTGGACAAGAATTTTATAAAGTAGGATTTTGTACGCTTAATGACTTGGAGAACGAAAATATTTTTGTAGACTTTTGTGCTTAGAAAAATAAGGAGAACAGATTTTTTTTTGAATTTTGTTATATGCAGACCTGATTGTGAAAAAATTCAGATTTTTTTGTCTGACAAATCGTGCACGAACAAGTGTGGGTCGACGTCCTATGAAAGGAAAGCGTAAGGATGGTGTTGATTGAGAAATCAACACAACCTCCCTCTAATACCAAATTTGATGTAGCACCGTCCTAAGAGCCTACACCGATGACATAGGATTACGTTCGCCACGCTCACACACTCTCGTTTCCGCACAACAACGAAACGCAGCAGCACAATATTTTTTTTTATTTATCTTTCACGCTAACGTACGGATAGCCAACCTGCTGGAGATCAAACCACGGCTAAAGGCCGAGATCCGATCAAGCTAAATAAATGGATGAATATTCGCGTGCGTTCGAGCGATGTTGTACCAAAGAAAGATCTACCAAGAAAATCCCGATTCGCAAACTGTTGATCTTTCCCCAATAAGAAATAAGAGGTTCGCCAATACTCTCGATAGTATTCAGAAAATCAAACGAAAACCACAAATCTATCAAAGAAAACTCCGCGAAATTTTATTCGTTTCGAGAAATCACGCTAAAATGGTCCACCACAAAAACGATCTAAGAAAAGAAAACTCTTGAGTAGAAGTTTAGTTACCCCTCTCGGAAAAAATAGATCTGAGATGTTTGATCCACTAGAAATGATCGCTCTCCTTTGTACTCCACGGATGGTGCTCCAATATAAGAAGAAACAATGAAAATGACATCAAGTTGATGCTCGCACCTAAATCCGCTAGCGCATGCTTTACAAAAAGATCACAAAAAATGCAAGGAATCGAAAAACTTCCCGGATCATTTATCGTTTTAGGAAGATTGGAATTTTTTATGACCATCGAGCATTCTTCATTTAACGTAACATGAGATAAGTTTTCTAATTTCTTTTTGTTCGTTAACAAATCTTTAAGATATTTGGCGTACTTAGACATTTGGCTAATCGCTTCATGAAACGACAAATTAATATGAATCTGTTTAAACATTTCAAGAAAGCATTGATATTGATCATCTAGCTTATCTTTCCTAAGCTTAGCGGGGTAAGGAGGTGGCGGAAATTCTTTTAAAATCTCAAGATCATTATTTTTAAAACCATTTTTTTCTTTTTCCAAAATAGATGTTTCTTGTTCATTTTCAAAAATAGAGTTTTCTTTTCCAAAAAAATTATTAGTTATTTCTTCGTCACTAATTCATTCAGCAGTACGAGAGGCAATCACCTTTGGCTCTTCCCTTGTGGTGGGCTCGTGAATAACTTTATTGCTCCGAAGGGAAATCGCTTTCGCGTGCTCCCTTGGGTTTGGCTCAGTATTTGAGGGAAGAGTCTCTGGTGGCCTCTCGGAAACCATCTTTGCTAATTGACCAACCGTATTCTCTAAATTTTTCATTGAGCCTATTAGATTTCTAATGGTCGCTTCATTGGTGCTTATGTATCTTGAAAGCATTTCCTCCAAAGAGGAAGGTTTTTGAAAATGTTGATTTTGTTGTGGTGGTGGTGGTGGTGGAGTGAAATTGTGCGGTGGACATGCGGAAATTACGGGATTACTCCAAGAAAAATTTGGATGGTTACGCCATCCAGGGTGATATGAGTTTGATGAAGAATTAAAAACAAGCGGAGCAGAAAAATTAGAAAAAGAAGAAAAGTTCGAAGTATTATTTTGAGCAGGCCTGTGTATGTTCCCCAGATAATCCACCTGCTCGGCAGCTGCAGCATTTGCATTTTCATATACTTGAGGGGCGGAGGAAGCAGTCATCTCCGATATCTTCTTATTCAGCATCTCCACTTATAGCGCCAGTTGCGAAACAAAGTCCACTTCATAGATACATGAAGGTTTATTTGGGCGAGTCCTAGACGAAATCCACTGATAGGTGTTCATCGCCATGTCCTCTATAAGCTCAAGAGCGGCTTCTGGAGTTTTGCGGTCCAAAGAACCAGCGGAAGCGGCATCTATCATTTGCTTAGTCTCTTAATTTAGCCCATTATAAAATGTTTGAACCTGTAAACATACAGGCAGAGCATGATGAGGGCAACGTCTGAAAAGTTCTTTGAACCTCTCCCAAGTGTCATAGAGGGTCTCAGAAGCAATTTGAGAATAAGAAGTTATATCATTTCTTAATTTAGCAGTTTTTACAGGAGGGAAATATCGAGCAAGAAATTTATCGACTAAAATGTTCCAAGTAGTGATTGATCCTCTTGGAAGAGAACTATACCACTGTTTGGCTTTTGTCCTTAGGGAGAAGGGTAAAAGCCTTAGCCTAATCGCATCATCTGAAATACTATTAATTTTAAAGGTGTCACAGATTTCAAGAAAACTAGCAATATGTAAGTTCGGATCTTCATCTTTTAATCCGTCGAACTGTACATATTGCTTCCCCATTTGTATGATGCTAGGCTTAAGCTCAAAGTTATTGTTCGCAATTGCAGGTCGAACAATACTTGTTTCAGTCCCCTCCAGGTTGGGTCGAGCATAATCGGACATGGTCCTTTGCTGAGCCATTCTGGGTCGAGATCTCCCATTTCAGAATTAAAATTACAATCACCGTCGGAATCCTCAACCGCTGTTTGAGAAGTGGAAGCCCCAAATCGTAGTTTTCTCCGAAAGGAGCGTTCGATTTCTGGGTCCAAATCAACAAGTAGCAATGGATTCGTGCGGGTCATGCATTAAAAAAACGAAAGAGAATGGAGGGAAGTAAAGAAAGGAAATAAAACTTGAATACGAGAAAGATAATGAAAAAAAAATTAGGATTTTTGCAGAATTAATAACGAAAGCATTTTCAAAATATTGACGAAGAAGTCCCCAGCAACGGTGCCAAAAACTTTGTGGATTGAACCGACTATCAACCCGAAGAGACAAGTGTACCTATTGAATTATAGTACCAAGGTCGTATTTAAGACTCGGGGCTGTCAAGTACTATTACTCATGCTTCAACTATTATCCTACCGTACGATTGCTGGTGGGGGTTTTGAAAAATTAAAATTAAGCTGAAACGAAATTAAAACGAAACTATGGATTAAAAGATAGCACTTGATCTATGATTCACCATGAAAAGAGATAAGAGAAATAAAAATATAATTTTATAATTGCTAATTAAACTCGACCATGACGGATCAGAAAATAAGACAAAATCTTGCTAGAGCATTAAGTCTCCTAACTTATAGACGCTTTGATCGAAATCTCTTTACAAATCAAAGAGGCCTAAAGTTATATTATTGAGGTGATCCGCACTATTGGATTTGACTCCAATCCAGAGGATTTACGTCATCCTTTCTCTAGGATTGCGTGCAACTCCTTCCTTCTTTGAGTGATCTTTCAAATCAATGAGTCTCTCGACTACTATGCAATGAGATCAAAGGCCTACTACCGTATACCGGAAATACGGAGTCGGCACAAAATAAATAAAAGAAGGATCGAGCGAAATTTAGCAAAAATAAAATTACAAAGTAAAAATAATTCTCATCTCAAATCATGGATCCTCAAGATCAAATGCTAAAAGAAGATTAGCTACCCATATTGGAAAAGGAAACAACAATATAAAGAGAAGAAAATTTAATTTTTATTGATACTAAACGAAAGAGTACACAATGCTAAAACAAAATGATACTATATTACTTAAACAAAACAAGATTGCAACAAGGTAAACTAAGAAATAAAATTACAATGAAACCAAAGCTTTCTTGACTTGTACTCTCCACTTGCTCTCTCCAAAATCTCTTCCAAAGCATGAGACCATAGTGCCTTTTATAGATAAGGAGGGAAGATTCTAGATAGGAATAAAATGAAATGGCAAGGGTGGTGGCCGGCCATGTAGGTGGAAGGGTTCATGCATGATATTTAATGAAGGGGAGAGAGAGAGAGGGATTCAATGCATTTTATTTTTTAGGAAATACAAAGAGATTTTTTTATCATGAGAGAAGGGGGATGAATGGGCTTTAAAGAGCATGAGAGAGGGAAAAAGAGGAGATGAATTTGGAATAAATGAAGAGGAAGGGGAGGGAGGTGGCCATCCATGCATGGGGAAATGCATGGAATTAAGTGAGGTGGGGAGCATGATGTGGCTGGCCATGCATGTGGGCAGCTAGGTGGTCTCGGGTAGCTTGATGAGAAGGGCTGCTCCATGGGCTCGGGTAGGGCTTGGATTGCATGTAGGGGCTGCTCCAAAAGTGGTCGGGCTTCTCCATTATTATGTTAGATTTGAGGTCTGCATCAACAAGGAGGAGGGCTCGGGTAGCTTGAGTAGGGGGCTGCTCCATGGGCTGCTCTATGGGCTACTCTTGATGTGGCCGACCATTCAAGTGTACCTACAAAAAATAAATAGAACATTAATTTTATGCTATAACCAAACATGTAACTAAGCATTAAAATAAAAACATAACACCATGCATGCAATAATATAACATAACATATAACTAAAACATGTAATATTAAAATAACATCATGCATGCAATAATATACTCATCACTCAAACAAACAAACACACACATAAACATGAAATAAAACATAACATCAAAATAAAAATTTAAAACTCAATGCAACATAACAAATTAGATCATATTATATTAATATTAAACTATAGCATAGATAAAATATATAAATTTAGTACATAATCCTAAGATAATTAAACTCAAATAACCCAAAAAGTGATGACTAAAATTAGTCATCACCGGCGGGGGTGGAATCACATTCGGGGTCGGAGGTGTCCCCTGCGACAGGGGAGGATTCGTCGCACCCTAAAAGATGGTCTTAAGTTTAGTAAATTGACCTAAAACTCTTTGTTATTGGTGAGCATTGCACGTGATTCCTCCCATGGGCACACCACGCTTCCGCTGGAAATTAGTTCACCATATGGGGTGAAGGCTCCATTAAGAGATCCTAAGGTGACCTTCCACCTCCTCCGTGGTCGGCCACCCCATGCACCCCCCCCCCCTTCCCTCAATTCCTTCTGAAAACTATTTGAATTCCATTTAATTCATCAGGGAAGATGAATGGGAGCATTATTGGTGATACCAAAGGGTGTATCACCTTAATGGCCATGAATGGCCACTTTCTCTCTCCTTAAATTTGGGGAAACCCCCATTTCTCTCTCCTAATCACCATGGCCGAATTTCCACTCTTTCTCATGTTAATTATCAGTCAATTATGTTGGTTGACCACTCAATTTGGTCCTAGCCCAAAGGGATTGGGCTAGGTCCAAGTAATTTGACCTAACTTGGCCTAGTTTGACGTTTGCTCAAGCTGGGCCCTAGGGTTGACCAAACCATGAAATTTTTGTGCCATTGGGTCCCCTATGAGGTTATGACCCTAGGGGTGTGATCAATTTGAAGTTGTGGTGGTCAATAGGGGTGTTTAATGGAAAATCACCATTTTGACCTAATAGGGGTAATTTGGTCATTTTGCCCTGTGGTGACCCTAGGATGGGGATTTTTGGTCTTCTAGGTCTCTAATAAAGGCAAAATGGTCAATTCCCCATCAATTGACCTAACTGACCATAACCATATGGAATTGACTTCACTTCTAGGACGTAGCAGGTCTTCCAATGTCTGATTTGTGCGCTCTGTCTGCCCGTCCGTCTGAGGGTGGAAGGCTGTGCTAAAAGTCAGTCGGGTGCCCAAGTATGCCTGAACTGACCTCCACACCCTGGATGTAAACTGCCCATCATGATCTGACACTATCGTCCTGGGCACGCCATGATAACGAATGAACTACTCCACAAACTTCCGTACCAGCACTCTCACTGAATCGTCCTTCCTGATTGGTATAAATCAAGCCACCTTCATCAACCGATCAATGATCACCCAGATCGAGTCATTCCCTGTCCGAGACTGGGGAAGCCCATGTATAAAGTCCATGGCTACGTCATTAAACTTCCACTCAGGCATTGGGAGTGGCTGTAAAACCCTAAAAACATGGGCTAGGCCCAAATTGAGTGGTCAACCAATATCCCTAAACTATTAGAAGCTCCATTAGAGCCCTAAGGTTCCATTGAAATCAACTCAGGGTGGACAAGTTGACCTAGGATCATCCTAGGCTTAAAATGGGTAAGGTGCCCTAACTAAGGTCAATGTGCTCATAATGTGCCAAACCAACCCTACCTAAGTCTTCTTAGACCTTAAGTGAGGTCAATAAGTCACCAAGGACCCATTGGGGACAACCCAAGAGGCTAAGTCTTCCTAGACCTTAAGTGAGGTAAGGGTTAGCCCATTTGAGCTAAGTTTGACCTAACCTAGGCCAAAGCTCCCTTTAGCCTAGGTTAGGTAAAACTTAGCTAAAATGGGCTAACCCAAGCTCAAGCCCTTTTCCATTTGGGCTAAACACCTCCTAATTAATTAATAGTATGAATTAGTGGGATGCCAATAGGCTAAGGAGAAGATAAAATTTGACCCTAAACCCTAAACCCTAAACTTTCTCCATACCCTAAACCTCCCTCTGATACCCTTGTAAGACCCCACTTTTTATTTGCAATAACCATCGGGTCTTAGGCCCAGAACCGCCATTTTGCGGTGACACCACCCTCCGGGATGGTCGACACCATAAAATGCCGATCCTGCCAGCCATCTCGATCACCTGCGACAGAATGTATAATGATTGGAAAAAACTAAAACAATCAAGTCCACAATAATAGAAAGAGGAAAAATCGCATGACAATAAAGATTCCACATCGTGAAATACGGGCTTATGCCTGGTACATGATAACCTCACTACAATCCACTCATAAAAGTAAAACTACTAATACTCGGCTCCACTAACGGATCCGGATGCCTGTCCAAAATTTCTGATTTTTCTAAAAACTATAGAAAAATGTTCACCAAAAATTCTGATTTTTGGACATGTCCTAGATATAGTTAAGAATAGCCCATTCCCCAAATTTAAGATCATTTGGATGTCTGGTTTGGAGTGGGCATTTAAAATAAGCTCTAGACATCCCTATGGATAGACCTCACCAAAATGAGTGCTGAGGTCTAACCAGGGCTCCAAGTTATATGAAATTTTTTTTAAAATTAAGTAGACTCATAGAGCTACATCTTTGATGTTTGACATTTTTCTGGGAGGAGCCTCTAAGTAGTTTTAAAAAAATTCCTTATGTGACCCTAATTCCAGGACAAAAAATAGCATAAAAATAAATTAATACTTAAGATCTGCACAGATCTTAAAGCCTGATATGTGGCTCTTATTTGTCTTCAAGCTTGAGCTTACGACTCAGATAAGCCGAGCCTTGGAGGCTTTCCACCTCCATTTGCCGGCCACCCGACCATCTCCCTGGTCGGCCACCGCCACCACCACCTCCGTCGAGGTGGTGGCTATCGCCTGGAGGCGGCACGAATGTCGTAGAGGGCTATTTTTGGTGTCCGGATAGGGTGATTTTAATGGAGTTTCTGTGAGAAATTTCTCACCGATCAAGCATCAAACGAGCTCGATTCCTTCAACTAAAACGTCCTAGATCTAGCACAGGTAGAGAAGGAGAGGATTGGACTCATTTGGGGCATTCCCTTGCTTCGATCTCCGGCCATCATTTCTCCTCCTCAAGGTTCTCGGTGTCATGGATTCTCTACACAACAAGCCCTAATCTCACTGGAAACAGGGGTTTCGAAAGCTTGGCCCCTTTGGAAGCTAATGAGGGGATTTAATTGAGTGGGGGATGGCTCCATTATGAGATCCTAAGGTGACCTTCAACCTCCTCCATGGCCGGCCACCCCATGCACGCCCCCTTCCCTCAATTCCTTCTAGAAACTATTGGAATTCCCTTTAATTCATCAGGGAAGATGAATGGGAGCATTATTGGGTGATACCAAAGGGTGTATCACCTTAATGGCCATGAATGGCCACTTTCTCTCTCCTAAAAATTGGGGAAAACCCCCATTTCTCTCTCATAATCACCATGGACGAATTTTCACTCTCTCCCATGTTAATTATCAGTCAATTATGCTGGTTTATCACTCAATTTGGGCCTAGCCCAAAGGGATTGGGCTAGGTCCAAGTAATTTGACCTAATTTGGCCTAGTTTGACTTTTGGTCAAGTAGGGCCCTAGGGTTGACCAAACCATGAAATTTTTGTGTCATTGGGTCCCCTATGAGGTTATGACCCTAAGGGTGTGATCAATTTGAAATTTTGGTGGTAAACAGGAGTGTTTAATGAAAAATCACCATTTTGACCTAATAGGTGTATTTTTGTCATTTTGCCCTGTGGTGACCCTAGGATGGAGATTTTTGGTCTACTACGTCTCTTTTGATGTTTTAGAACTATAAGTGAAGTCAATTCCATATGGTGATGGTCAGTTAGGTCAATTGATGGGGAATTTACCATTTTGCCCTAATTAGGGTTAGGGTTAACTTTGGTCAACTTGGCCTTTTTGACTGGCCCCAATGGGTCTTGAATGTCCCCCTGGGCTCCTAGATGGCCTAGGGATGTTGTGGTGTGGTCACTGAGCCAAGTTAAAGTCTTTAAGTCAAACCCTAGACTGAATATTTGGAAATTACTATTTGTAGACGAAGGTGCTGCAATCCCTATTTTTGGTCTGAGTCAAGGAGGTTCCTAAGCTACCAAGGCCTTGTCATGACCTAGTCAAGAAAAATTCACCTGGGGGGTCTAGTTGTCTTGGGGATGTTACAAATCCCAACACATAATAAAAAAAATTCGTCCCCGAAATTCAGGTTAGGCCAGCGGGGTTTCTACTAGAGTAATAAATTGTAACATCCCAAAATTTAGATTAGAGTTTACCTGAGGCGAAGAGCTCCGGGTATATTTGCTGCATCAAGTCCTGTGGCTCCCAGGTGTGCTCTTCCTGGCCGTGATTTCTCCACAGAACCTTGACTAGTGGGACCTTGCGGCGCAAGACCTGTATACCCGTATTGTCAATCCGGACCGGCTCCATGTGCACTGACCGATCAGATGCTATCGGCCCATCCGTGGTATCTATCTACTGCTCTGGCCGTTATAAGGACCTCCTGAGGGAGGAGACGTGGAAGACGTCATGCAGGCCTTCCAGCTTTGGTGGCAGCTCCAGCCTATATGCCAAGGGACCGATCTACTCCAAGATCCTGTAGGGCCCCATGTACCTCGGGATGAGCTTCTTCCTCCATCTGCGAACTCGAGAGACTCCGTGCATCGGCTGTATCTTCATAAACACCCTGTCTCCTACCTGAAACTCCACCTGACGATGTCGTGCGTCAAAATATTTGGCATGTCTGCTCTGCGCCTCTAACATCCAATCTCGTATCAGTCTCACCTGGGCCTCGGTGTCCTCCACAAATTCCGAGCCTAGGACCTTCGGATCCTCATCCTATATCCATTACAGGGGAGTCCCGCACCTTTGTCCATTTCGAGGCTCGTAGGGAGCCATGTCTATACTGGCCTGATGACTGTTATTGTATGAGAACTCTACCAGTGGCAGCATCTTCTCCCATGGCTCTCCTCGGTCTAGAATGCACAGACGTAGCAGGTCTTCCAATGTCCGATTTATGCGCTCTGTCTGCCCGTCCGTCTGAGTGTGGAAGGCTGTGCTAAAAGTCAGTCGGGCGCCCAAGTATGCTTGAACTGACCGCCACTCCCTTGATGTAAACCGCCCATCATGATCTGACGTTATCGTCCTGGGCACGCCATGATAACGAATGAACTACTCCATAAACTTCCGCACCAGCACTCCCACATATGTGGTGTCCATCACTGACTTCCACCACCTCTTTACATGTGACTCCAGACAAGAAAACACCAAAGATACTGCCAGGTCCACCGGGCACTGTATTCCCACCAACATCTCGTACATAATATCTAGCCACTCCTTCGTGCGCACTGCCATCTCCGTCCCCAAGTAATATGGTGGGGCAAGGCCTCGGAATGTACTCAACCAGTTCACTCCGGGGTTCGGCTGAGAAGACGGAGCCTGTTGTGCCCTAAAGGCCTCCAAGATGGCCGTCAAAGTTTGTCCCAGCTCTGTCTGCTGCAACGGGGTCAGAGCCGGCGGGGGTGGAATCACATTCGGGGCCGGAGGTGTCCCTTGCGGTAGGGGAGGATTCGTCTCACCCTAAAAGATTGTCTTAAGTTTAGTAAATTGACCTAAAACTCTTTGTTATTGGTGAGCATTACACGTGATTCCTCCCATGGGCGCACCATTGCTTCCGCTGCTAGTTTGTCCTAAAACTAAGCCCGCGCGTGGTGTCCCATGTTTTGTGGACTACATTCTGTCGGATCGAGGTTCCCTCTGATACCACTTATAGACCCCACTTTTATTTGCAATAACCACCGGGTCTTAGGCCCATAACCGCCGTTTTGCGGTGACACCACCCTCCGGGATGGTTGACACCACAAAACGCCTATCCTGCCAGCCATCTCGATCACCTGCGACAGAATGTATAATGATTGGAAAAAACTAAAACAATCAAGTCCACAATAATAGAAAGAGGAAAAATCACATGACAATAAAGAGTCCACATCGTGAAATACGGGCTTATGCTCGGTACATGATAACCTCACTACAATCCACTCATAAAAGTAAAACTACTAATACTCAGCTCCACTCACGGATCTGGATGCCTATCCACCTGAGCTAGACTGACCCATCTCCATCTGCACTGTACTCCGTTGGTCCATCGTCTCCTGCAGGTTCTCCCTATCTCCCATCTGGAGCACCTAAAATGTGGTGGTTAAATGACCGTCAGTCAAACTAGACTCAGTCAACAATCCCCCACCCCTCTACCTGTGGCTCCTAGGCACTGAGCGGAAAGGAGTGAAAAGGAGGACCAAAAGCAGGGCATAATCAAGCAGGTGACATCTACCCTAAGGAATAAAATAAAAAAGTATGGCAGGGGTATCACAATGATTAAACATGAGTAAACAAGTGTGTAAGAAAAGTAAATAGTAAGGAGTAGCAAGTAAGTAAAAGAAGTAAGAAGAGTAAGTATGAGCAACAAGAAAAGTAACCATTGATTTATAGGGATTACCCCTATAAATCAAGGGGTCGTTTTGCAGGGCCTATCGTACAAAACATCCCATACCATTTTATACGATAGGTGTCAAGGGTTAAATGCAATGATTATGCTATGACATGCAATTATGCTAGGGTATAAACATGCAAGTGCAACACACACACACACACACGACTCTATGCACACAGACCTTTAGTTCCCCAGTTTGGAGTTAGCTAAACTCTTAGGAGCCTCTCGTCGTGGCCAACGGAGACAGTGGGTTGGGCCTCTCCACTCCTAGATTGGTAAACACACTACTCAGCCTATCCCCTCTCGTACGTTCTCGTACTATTCCTAGCAAACCAGCTAGTCTCCCCGAGTCAACGTACTAACGACGGTGTGTTCGAACGTCCAATACCGAGGACCCACCAATGTTATGCACATGCAACCATGATAGTTTATATCTAATTATAGTACCGAGCCTCCAGCTCTCTAGACTATCGAGCCTACTAGTTCACCAAGTTCTCGAGCCTACGGCTCCCTGGAGTAATCAAGTCTATACCGAGTCCATTTAACTCTACCAGTAAGCCCTTAGGCCACATGCCTATGCTATCCTTTCATTACCAATTTATCTCCTTACGTGTACAAGTGTGAGTGTAAGGTGAAACTATTATTAGGGTTACTCTTGCCCATATTATTCCAAAGGTTTAAGGTTAACCCTGGACTCCGTGAGGTCTACCCGGTGAGGGGCTCGCAGCGGTACTAGGAACTACGATGGGATGAAGCCCAAAGTTCCCTTTCCAAGGCACTTAATGTTATTGATTTCTACCCTTGATCAAACCTCTCTTTTATTTCAGTGTGAATACCCTAAGTGTGTTTAAGCTCTCCGAGTTAACCTATTTTAGGCCTATCCACTATATGCAAATCATGCTAAGCTACATGGTGCTCCCATTAGGGGGTACCCTAATTACTCTTCCAATAGATCACTAACAATTACTGGGAGTCTACCATGACCTATTAAGACTAAATACAGAGTCTCATAATTTTCCTAATTATGTGAGAATTTAATTTAATTAACCATAGACTCCAAATGCCCTACTTTGAACATGAAGTGCTCTCTAAAGTCAGAAACAAATCACCACAAAATTATGATAAATACAAAGTGACATTTAAACATTAAATCCAAGGTTTGAAAATTTTTAGAGGTGATTAGACCTACTTTTCATAATTTAGAACTTAAGGTCAATAATACCATCTAATGAAGAAAAGGCCAGCAATATTGTTCTAAAAATTATAATAAATTTCCGGTAGAAATATCATGGCCTAAAAACACCCTAGAAGTAGTCTCATAATTTTTACAGTGAATAGTAGCCCCTAATTTAATTTATAATCATTAATTCGATAACCATTGGTTAATGAAGTAAGTACTGTAAAAACTCATCTAATAATTATAAGAAAATTCCATAAGTCTGATAATGATGTAAAATCAACAATAGCCATGTTTTACAATTTTTCGCGCACATAAGGTGCCATGAATCTAATTAAATGTAAACTTCCAAATTACAGACTTGTGAAGTAAGTACTTGTTTTATCCATCTGAAAATCATGAGAAAATTACAGGATAATTATAATGGGCAGAAACACTCAGTGACCTATTTTCATAATTTTCTTGACAATATTAAAACTCTATTTCTATTTTTGATCAAAACCACAAATAATTATTTTCTGAAGCAAGTACTTGAAACAGTCATCTAGAAATTTAAACAAAAGTACATAGGGCTTTATCATTATATAAAATGTCCTATTACATGGTTTCACAATTTTTCAATTAATAGAAACTTCACAATCAACATAATAATCTTTAAGGGCACATCTAGGGTGGAAAAGGAAGTACTTATTTTATTAGCCCAACAATTCTACTAAAATTAATTTAGGAATATTTCTACCATAGAACTACCTTGCCCAAATTTCAAGTGATTTTAAAGTGATTTCATAGCCCAATACTCCAAATTAGGTTTGGTGCCCTAAACTAGGGTTAGGGTTTTGAGGGGGTTAAAAGCTTCCAAATTCTCTAAAATTTTAGCCAGAGGACTATACTAACCCTATAGTCCTCTCCACCAATTTTCAAGTCATTTCAAGGTCATTTGACCCCCCATGAACTTCAAACCCTAAAAATCCCCATTAAGGGACCTACCCTAGGGTTCTAGGGCTACCCTACTCCAAACAACCCGACATTCCATTGGAGGGTGTGTCATACCATAAAAAGTCAGTGTCCAAAATATCAGCCTCTTTTGAGGTGATTTGACCACTCAAAACTCAAAGGGGGTGTTTTGACCTAATAAACCCTATAAGGGTCAACCTAGGGTTGGATAAAAACCTAATCAAAACATATCCAAAGAATATGAAATTTTTATCTGAGCCCTAACATGCTCTCTAAGACCACCCACCCAAATTTGGGGGGATTTGAGGTGTTTATGACACCTAATTAATTTATACATGAATTATTAAATTTTTCTAAAAACTATAGAAATTTTTTTCCAAAAATTATGATTTTTGGATATGTCCTAAATATAGTTAATAATAGCCCATTCCCCAAATTTCAGATCATTTGGATGCCTGGTTTGGAGTGGGCATTTAAATTAAGCTCTGGACAGCCCTATGGATAGACCTCACCAAAATGAGTGCTAAGGTCTAACCAGGGCTCCATGTTACATGAAACAAATTTTAAGATTAAGTAGACTCATAGAGCTACATCTTTGATGTTGGACATTTTTCTGGGAGGAGCCTCTAAGTATTTTTAAAATATTTCCTAAGGTGACCCTAATTCCAGGACAAAAAATAGCATAAAAATAAATTAATACTTAAGATATGCACAGATCTTAAAGCCTGATCTGTGGCTCTGGGTTGTCTTCAAGCTTGAGCCTACGGCTCAGATAAGCTGAGCATGAGAGGCTTCCACCTCCATTTGCCGGCCACCCGACCATATCCCCGGCCGGCCACCACCACCACCTCCGTCGAGGTGGTGGCTATCGCCTGGCAGCGGTACAGCCGCCGGAGAGGGCTATTTCTAGTGACCCGATAGGGTGATTTTAATGGAGTTTCGGTAAGAAATTTATCACCGATAGAGCATCAAACGAGCTTGATTTCCTTCAACTAAAACGTCCTAGATCTAGCATAAGTAGAGAAGGAGAGGAGTGGACCTCATTTGGGGCATTCCCTTGCTCCGATCGCCGACAGCCATTGGTCCTCCTCAAGGTTCTCAGCGCCATGGATTCTCTGCACAGAAAGCCTAATCTCACTGGAAACAGGGGGTTTCTAAAGCTTGGCCCCTTTGGAAGCTAATGAGGGGATTTAATTGAGTGGGGGATGGCTCCATTAAGAGATCCTAAGGTGACCTTCCACCTCCTCCATGGACGGCCACCCCATGCACCCCCCCTTCCCTCAATTCCTTCTGAAAACTATTAGAATTCCCTTTAATTCATCAGGGAAGATTAATGGGAGCATTATTGGGTGATACCAAAGGGTGTATCACCTTAATGGCCATGAATGGCCACATTCTCTCTCCTCAAAATTGGGGAAAACCCCCATTTCTCTCTCCTAATCACCATGGCCGAATTTCCACTCTCTCCCATGTTAATTATCAGTCAATTATGTTGGTTGATCACTCAATTTGGGCCTAGCCCAAAGGGATTGGGCTAGGTCCAAGTAATTTGACCTAATATTGCCTAGTTTGACTTTTGGTCAAGCAGAGCCCTAGGGTTGACCAAACCATGAAATTTTTTTGCCATTACGTCCCCTCTGAGGTAATGACCCTAGGGGTGTGATCAATTTGAAGTTGTGGTGGTCAATAGGGGTGTTTAATGGAAAATCATCATTTTGACCTAATAGGGGTATTTTGGTCATTTTGCCCTATGGTGACCCTAGGATAGGGATTTTTGGTATACTAGGTCTATTATGATGTTTTAGACCTAGAAGTGAAGTCAATTCCATATGGTGATGGTCAGTTAGGCCAATTGATGGGGAATTGACCATTTTGCCCTAATTAGGGTTAGGGTTGACTTTGGTAAACTTGGCCTGTTTGACTGGCCCCAATGGGTCCTGAATGTCCCCCTGGGCTCCTAGATGGCCTAGGGATGTTGTGGTGGGGTCACTGAACCATGTTAAAGTCCTTAAGTCAAACCCTAGGCTGAATATTTGGAAATTACTATTTGCAGACCAAGGTGCTGCAATCCCTATTTTTGGTCTGAGTCAAGGAGGTTCCTAAGCTACCAAGGCCTTTTCATGACCTAGTCATGACAAATTTACCTTGGGGGTCTAGTTGTCTGGGGTATGTTACATCTTCACTCAACGTCATACAAAAAAGGTTGTGAGTCAAGCTAAGTAAGTCTAAGGCTAGAGAAATTTGCTGAAAATGTGGTTAAGTCCACAGGCGTTGAGTGTGGTATACTCACTCAACGCCATACAACTTTTAGCGTTGAGTGTTGCTGTGCCAGTCAACTCCACAAAAAAGTTTGGCAAAATTTTGACTAAGTCCACAAGCATTGAGTGTAGCTTACTCACTCTACGTCAGATCACAAAATAATTCTGCTAAGTAGTTTGGCATTGAGTAAAGCTTACTCTCTCAATGCCAAGGCGCATGAATATTTGCCAAGGCAAATAGCATTTAGTGAGGCAAGCTCACTCAACTCTCTCGGCGCTCTCAATGCCTTAAAGCAGAAATATGGCTAAGTCTAAATGAGTGGACTGCTTGGCTTTCGTCAAGCTCAGCTTCGTCAAACTGAGCTAAGCGTTCGTCGAACTGATCCTGGAGTTCGTGGGACTGAGTTTGGCCTTTCGTCGTATGAAAACTACAGTTCATCGAACTTAACTTGTGCTTCGTTGAGCTCAGCTTCGTTGAACTGAGCTCATCGTTCGTCGAGCTGAGCCTGGAGTTCGTCGAACTGAGTTTGGCCTTTCGTCGTACTAAGTCTACAGTTCATCGAACTGAACTTGTGCTTTCGTCGAGCTGAGCTTGCCGTTCATCGAATGGAGCTCGGCGTTCGTCGAGCTCAATACATAGACAGACAGAACATTATCTATGTATTGTGGTGTTGAGTGATACCTACTCACTCAACGCCTTTGGTTCTGATGATTGAATTTTGTCCAAGTCCAGAGATGTTGAGTCATGCTGACGTCAGTAAAGTCAAATAGTCAACCAAAATTCAAATATTACGGAAATGCTGCCAGAGATGTTGGTTGCCTGCTATTATCATCCTCTGCACTTTCCAAGAAATATTTTCATCATAAAGTGTTGGGGCCCACACACAGCAAGGAGCCGTTGAATCAAGATTAAATGGAAATTATGCGTTGAATAGTTTAATCTCAACCATCAATCTTGGTGGTGGGACCCACTGATCAATTGGTCTTCAGAGAATAAAAAGAAGAAAATCGGCCAAAGCAATCAATCGAATCAATTCCTTGTCTAGGTTTTCTAAAAACGAAAAGTGCGGTCGAACTTCATCTTCTTCCTTGCCATTTTCTTCGAGCCTGAAGAAGTTGTTCTGTACAGAGAACCTTGTTGGGAAAGAGATAGCTGAAGTAAATTACCATCTACAACAGTAGGTTCAGAAGGGATTTTGAGGAAGCAGATCAACAAGCTCTGAAGAGAAAAGAAAGCTGTTTGAAGAAAGATTCTACTGCCTACTTCATTGTCTTCAACAGCAATAGCTAGAACTGATATCTTCTCAGTCTAGGAAGAAGAAGACACAGAGTTCTTGCTCTGGTGTCTAATCATAAAATCTTTCTTGTTCTTTTGTTTAGATTCTTTGTGAGTCTGGAGTTGTATGCCTGTATTATAAAGGCTAAGGTCTTTGTGACCTGTGTTTTTCTTAGTACCGTGTGAAAGGTCTTTTTGACCTGGGTTTGGCTTAGTGCCTAGGTGTTAGGTTTGTGTGACCTGTGTGGTCCTGCGGGATCTGTGCTGTAAGCTATTAAGTAGCTGAGTTATGGAAGGAGAGCTGAATCTAACACATTGATAGATAGGCGCAGAGGGACAGTGGATGTACCCAAGATTGGGGAACCACTATAAAGTTGCTATGTCATCTGTGAATGTTCTTGAAAGTTGAAAACTAACCTAATTATAGGCACTGAAATCTGATCACAAGTTAGAAAAGTTAAATAGAAAAAAAACCTATTCACCCCTCTCTAGGTGTTTAGCTAGCCTTGAAAACAAGACCTTCATTTATGCCCAGAACAACCGCCTTGTGGTAGCATTAACACCTGGATAATTGATACTACAAGCCGCCTATCCTACCGGCCAATCTGATATCTCAATACCAACCCAACCAAAAGAAGAACATAGAAGTCATAAGATCACATAAGTAAATGTACAATCAGTGTACATCAATGATAAGAAGCTTCAACAACTTCATTAATATCAGAGTACACAAAAATCTGCCCAAAGGGTACATTATCACACTCAAACTCACATCAGTCACTGAAGGTAGCGAGTGTATCGTCATATTAGGCATTGTCTCCCTAGCCTGGCTATCCTCCTACACAAGGCGTTACTGCTGCTCCATCTGTGGGGTATCCTCCTAAAATGGTAGAAGTAGCAACCGTTAGTCATAAAGACTAAGTGGCTATCATATCCGCACACCCCAGTGACTCTTAGGCACCGGGCAGAGCAAAAGGAGTGAGGAGTTCATTATAACAGTAATATATAATCAATAGGTGATAGAAGATTGTTATTATATAGCAGTTCATGCATATATCAACAAATGACAATAAACAATGTCAACAGTAAACAACATCAAGAAGTATATGATACTATTGATACAAACACATTATCATAATTACATAAATTAACTTAACTTATAAAAATTCTCATACAAATTTATAAGTTAAGGATTGGGTATATCAAAATAACTCATCATATAAAAGTGCCAATACAAATTTATACGATGAGGATCTCATGCGGTGCAATGTAATGTTATGATGTGAATGCAATATGATGACTCACCCATGCACACACACACACACACTTGCTATGACGACATAGACCTATAGTTCCCACTTTTTGAGAAGGTAGCTAACCTCTCAGGCATCATCCTTTGTGGCCAAATGATGATAGTAGAGCGGGCATCTCCACTACTAGGCGGGCATGCACACTACCAAGCCTAGGCCTCTATATGACTCAACGCTAAGAACACAACATCATAGTCCCTACATACTATGACTCAGAAGGGGTCTTGGGTAGATGTGCACCAAGAACACAGCCCAACTAGCATAAACTATCATGGAAAGGGTCTTCAAGAGCATATCACCGAAGAATACATCCAAATCGTCCACTAGCACAGAAGGAGCCTCGGGAAAAAGCATTAAGGACTAATCCTAACTGCCCAAAGTCTATCTGCCAACTCCCGTTAGTGTGAAGACTGGCAAGCCCGTAGACCTACCACACTATCCTTGACCTAAGATTATGACACAACATGTCAACACACAACGCATGCAATTATATTTGGCCATGCCATCAAACATCCGAGGGCTCCAATAGAGTCCCCTCTCAACCTATCAATCTCGTGCTCAAGAGCACACAAGGACTCCAGACTTAGTCCCTTATCATAATCCTAATCCTGTGCTCAAAAGCACGCAAGGACTCCACACAGAGTCCCTTATCATAATCCTAATCCTGTGCTCAAAACCACGCAAGGACTCCACACAGAGTCCCTTAACATCATAACAATCTCATGCGGTCAAATACACATGCACCTACAACCCTTTCACATTTCTGTGCTCCCAAGAACCCAAGGGTTCACCTTAACATAGGTGGCCAGTAGACTTATACACCACGCTAGTCCCATGCTACTACCCATAAGGAGACATAACTCTATGCAGTGGACTACTCTAATCATCCCTTCAATTCTTAAGATTAGGATTCAACATATCACATTGTAATATGGTATACGTCATATGACCCCTTTCTCAATTATCATATACATGAGTGTTATACTTAATCAGTTCTTTGCACCGAACATCAATTCACAAGCCTCCATTGAATCACATCAAGTACTGTTCCCCTAGTTTAATCAAGCAAGGGGTGATCACGATATCACCAACCATTCCATCTGATCTGCCAAATACTCAATTCGTAAACAAAGTAATCATCTCGACTCCGCGCCATAATTTACAAAAATCAGATTTCAAGAAGTTACAATCTACCAATAATTACAAGCAACCCCAAATCAGGAAGGTATCTTTAAGGGTTACAACATCCACGTTGATCTTAGGATTCAAATCCAAATCCATCACACTTGAAACTGGATTTCAGTCCAGCTGTATACACCTAAACCGAAAGCAGCCTGCACACATGTTGCTACAGGGCTTAAAAATTGGCTAAATATTCCTGGAGCTACAAAGCTCCTATGAAAACATGTAACTATCCATTGGAATGGTCTTTTCAAGGACTACAACTTTCATGTTGAACACAAGACTTGCGTCAGAATGGATCATACCTAAAAACGGCCTTGAATTCTGCTGCGCATAAAAAA
Organism: Platanthera zijinensis; assembly: GCA_039513925.1. NCBI lineage: Eukaryota > Viridiplantae > Streptophyta > Magnoliopsida > Asparagales > Orchidaceae > Platanthera > Platanthera zijinensis. Next base: position 65,188,617 of record CM077095.1, on the reverse strand, counting down.
CAGATTTCTGTACAGCATATCGCACACATTATAAAGACGGATTAACGACATCGATTCATCTTATTCCTCCAACCATCATGCAAACAACATTCCACACTTTCTCCTCCCTTATTCACCCTCAATAGAGTACAATTTTTCATGAAACCGATCCCATCGTCCTCATAATGAAGAGAGGAATGGTTGAGGACAACAATAGTCCTAGGACAAGGTCCTAGCGTGGTCTCTTCCTAGGAAATCTCCATTAAATTCCAATCAAGCTCTGTTGAGACGATATCTATCATACTCTATCGATCTAAAGATCTAGCACAGAGGGAGAGGGTAGGAAGCTCACCTCATATCCGACCATAGATCTCGTTCTTCTTCTTAGCGGCATGTTTGGTTTCCTCATTGGCATCGTTCTTCACGGAGAGAGAGTTCGGAGTTCCTCAATAAACTCCACCTCTAGCAACCTCTTAGTTCTCGTCGATCTAGGCACCAAAAGGATCGATTCATCAAGAAGGAGCTCGGCTAGGGTTTTCGAGTATTCCTTTTTATAAGGAAATATTAGGGTTAATATTACTCTGCCACGTGTCACGCTATCATTGGACCGCCCATCATTACATTAAATAAGTCCCCTTAAAAAGAACAGTCATAAGGGCATCGTTCTGCTCGTCTCTCTGTGTGAGATTAAAAATCTTACAAACTTGGTTTCACAAACCAACAGAGGGACGATTACTGTTAAGGAGAAACAAGGATATCACAAAGAAAACACATACATTGTTGGCGGGGTTCCAAGAATAGATTTGGGCATTTAGAACACTTCTAAATTTCAAGATCTACACACAATAGATTTAGCAAGTTCTGAAATAACGATCATCGCTCAAACTGGCTCTGATACCATTATTGAGTTTTTTTATACGTCACAACAGTTATGCGCAGCGGAAGTAGGAAATAAGAAAACCCCAAAAGAAATATACCTTGCGATGAACATTGATCAAGAAGTAAAGTGCTATAAATAAACTTTACCTTTGCGGGATTGAGTCACTACTCAACCGAGATCCTCCAAGAAATCTGGCGGGCACTAGCAGATGGAGTTTCGAGCACATAATGATGTCCATGCCTCTACAGGTGATCCACACAAATAGGAGAACCCTTAGACACTTGTCACACAAGATCTAGGTTGGAGGAAAGCAATCTACATCTTCATATGGTGCTAAATATGCTCTAGAAGAGGCAGCAATGACAGGCGCCAGAAACAGGCTGAGCGATGGCGACGGGATCGTGACTTTCGAAAACAATTTCCGTCGGCCTTTTTCCTCTCAGGTTTCATGCACTTTCACTTATCAATGGCTCAGTATAGTAAAACCCTAAGACATCTTCAATTTATACCCAAATGAATAAATAGTAGAAATTTGTCACTATCGGTGTACAACCCTGTGTTCGCCGAAGGGACTCAGACAAGCAAGCGGGTCGACCCCGGCCTGCGCCTCCAAGGGTCGCCCAAGCGAGCCATCCTTGCCCGCACCCTCCCAGGTGAGTTAGCCTCCGACCCGCGTGTAACACCCCAGAACTCAAAATATGTTTGTACACAATTTTGAGTAGCAGGCTGTTAGACACGGCCTGGGACACGGGCGTGTCCCAGGGCGTGTCGGGGGTACACGGCCTGGGACACAGGCGTGTCCCAGGGCGTGTTCGAATTAAAGTTCGATTTTGGCCTATTCAAGTCAGAGCCGTACACGGCCGTGAACACGGCCATGAACACGGGCGTGTCAGGCTGGACACGGGCGTGTCAGCTGCCGTGTTCCGACCCGTGTACTGGTTTTGGAAGCCGGTGAGTGCCGTGTAGCAGGAGACACGGGCGTGTCTCAAGAATGACACGGGCGTGTCAGGTTCGACACGGGCGTGTCGATCCCCGTGTTATTCAGTCGGTTCCAAACCGCGTGTGCCGCTTAAGGGTACACGGCCTGTGACACGGGCGTGTCACAGGCCGTGTCAGGCAAAAATTGGGGTTTTGGGCAGATCTCGGCCGTTCGTTTCCTTCTATTTGGATCGTGTGGTCCAAAGCTGTTCCAGCCTCTTTAAGGCCATGGATTGAGATGAATTCTCATTTCCACTTAGCCTTTCTCTCTCTAAAGAGAAGAAAGAGAGGAGAGCTTGGAGGAGGAGGAGGAGGAGGCCGGTGGAGCTTCGTCGAGCCGAATAGAGAGCCGAGTGCAGCGTTGCGGAGGCAAGGCCGCTGCGGTGATTTCCATCCGGCTAGTTTTCTATGGCGCCGAAGCGATCGTCAAGGGTAACGATCTTTCTTCCTTGGGCAGGTGAAGCCCTTTGTTTTGCATGTGCATGGGATCCTCCATCAAGAGATGGAAACGCGTAAGTGATTCCAGCAGTTGAGTCTGCATCTAGAGCCGGAAGTCTGTAGTACGGCATAGGCATGCTGTGTGAAGCCCATCCAGACGTATGTCGGGATTGGTGATGTTTATATTGCGATCCGGAGAAGACTCCGTGTATGCATCGTTTAGCCTGCGGAGATGGTGAGGACGATGTGTTTGGTGTATAGGATGCTTTGCATAGCTCCTTTGGTTGCATGCTTGTTAAGAGCTGGTTGATGGAGTGCGGACACCTCTGAGTGGGTGGGTGCGTGAGGTCTTCAACAGGGGTTTGGAGGCTTATGCCCATTCTACCAAGTGGCGATGAACACCTCTGAGTGGGTGGGTGCGTGAGGTCTTCAACAGGGGTTTGGAGGCTTATGCCCATTCCACCAAGTGGCAATGTTAAGATCGGGTGAGCGGTCGATTGGTAGCAAAGCAGCAGGGCGAATTCCCTAGGCTTGTTACACTATGGGGGTAGGTCGACTGATAGTGCTCACGGGTTTTGGTGTGGTGCGTACCTCTGAGTGAGACGGGTGCGTGAGGTCTTCAACAAGGGTTTGGAGGCTTATGCCCGCCTACCAAGTACAAACCATAAAAGGTGCCCTGAGTGCACGGAGCGCCTGGCATTGAGGCCGGCGTTTGTGATGTTGGGTGTATGTGCTTTATATGTTGAAATTGCTATACATGCAGGGAAGGAACCACCGCCCCGGGTAAGGGGTGGGGTCGTTATAATTGGTCAGCTGAATGCTGACCGTTGCTTTGTTTATCACCCATGGGGTGGACGTCCATATGCAGGTGTTGCGGGCTGATGGATTGAGCGGGCAAAAGCCCATGCTGCTGGTAGGCCCTTGAAGGCCGTGCGAAGTGTTGGATTTCATGTGTGGCCGGCCTGCGTGCCGATGTATGAAATTATATGTGTTGTAAAGAGTAACTTGTAAGGCCTTAAGGCCGTGTGCGGTGTGGTTTTGTAAACATTCCTGGTTATCTATATAAATGTGATATTTATATATTAGTGGACATTCAATGGTATGAGTTCTTGCACTTAATAAGTTTCCGCTAGAATGCTCTGAGTTAGGACTCGTTTGGTTTGGTATTATCCTGTGACCTCACCGTCTGTTTGTGGCATATAGTGTGGGGCCCCGGCCGGACCTTCTACTATACGTCATTTAACGGATGGGGTCGTTACATTTTGGTATCAGCGTTTTTGTCGGTCTTCCCTTCCGAATTCGTGGTCGAATTCTTTTGTGGGGTGGCGAGCACATGTTTGTGCGACCTGCTGTAATGCTAATGAACTCAAGAATGTCCACTAGGAATGTGTGTGTGTGTGTCTATTCGGTGAGTTTGCCGTATTACCATAGAAAGTAATGCTATCTTGTTCACCTATAGGTGACGAGGAGTGGAGCGGGGCAGTCGGAGCCCCAGCGTTCGGATGAGAGTGCGGCACCACCTGAGGTGCCTACACCTCCCCCTTCTGCAGAAACGGTGCGCTTAGGTTCAGAGGTGATCTTTGCTATGCTTCAGGCACAACCTTTTGGGCAAGCGAGGCCCGCTGTGGCGCCAGTGCAGGTTGGTGCGAGGCAAGAGCATGTTGAGGTTCCGGTTGCTGTGCAAGCAGCGGACGAGCAACTTAAGCACTTTATGGAATTTAATCCGCCTACGTTTGTCGGGGCAACGTCTCCAACAGAGGCCGAGGATTGGCTCTCTAGAGTGAAAAGAATCCTGGCTGCGCTCAGGATTAGTGAGGAGCAGAAAGTCCCGTTAGCCACTTTCCTCCTGGAAGGAGAGGCGAGGCTTTGGTGGGATGAGATCGAGTTGCACCAGTTGGGCGGTAGAGATCTGGGCGACATAGCGATGGATGAATTCTCTAGATTATTTTGGGCGAAATATTTGCCAATGGCGCAGAGAATTGCAATGGAAAATGAATTTCAACGTCTGGTACAGGGTGATAAGACCGTGGACGATTACCTGCATGAGTTTACCAAGCTCGGTCGTTATGCGGGATCGACGTTTGCGGACCAGGCGCGGAAGACAAATAGGTTCTATGAAGGGCTGCGTGATGAGCTGAGGTTGGCTCTCCCGAGTTCAGTGAACCAAGGATTCCAAGCATTGGTGCATACCGCTAGTGCGCTAGAGAAGGATTTGAAGCGGGTACGGGAGAAGAAGATCGTAGCGGTGGAAAAGTCCGACTTCAAAGTTCCGCCATCAGAGCAATCAGATTTCAGGAAACGTGATAAGAAGCGGTTCAGCCCTGCTGAACAAACTTCTTCAGATGTTGCGTCAGGAGCAACGTTTGGGCAAGAACGGGTTGAGCCGCGTACATGTTTCATTTGTGGGAGGCCAGGACATATTGCGCGATTCTGCTGGAATGGTGCGTCCAAGGGTGAAAGAAAGACAGGTGCGTCTTATGATGAGAAGGGTAAAGCTGTGGCAGAGTCGTCTGCATTGCGGGCGCAACCGCGAATATACACTCTTGAGATGCAGGAGCCGCAAAGCTCAAATCAAGCAGAACAGCAAATCCGTGCTTTGAACTTGATGGAGGCCGCTAAACGGATTCTGCGAGATGCGGAGAAGCCGAAATAAAGTGGAGTGTGCACTTTATTATGTTGTCTATTGTCTGTATGTATGTTTTTTTGTTTGGGACAAACAGTGTGGTGGTACGATTCCATGGGGCGAGCCAAGCTGTGGCCTCTGAGCTCTAAACCTGGATCGTTTTGGGTTGTATCGCAATAGCGTGGTTGTGTTGATACTTGTGCGTTGCGCTAAATTTCGGGACGAAATTTCTATAAGGAGGGGAGGGTTGTAACACCCCAGAACTCAAAATATGTTTGTACACAATTTTGAGTAGCAGGCTGTTAGACACGGCCTGGGACACGGGCGTGTCCCAGGGCGTGTCGGGGGTACACGGCATGGGACACGGGCGTGTCCCAGGGCGTGTTCGAATTAAAGTTCGATTTTGGCCTATTCAAGTCAGAGCCGTACACGGCCGTGAACACGGCCATGAACACGGGCGTGTCAGGCTGGACACGGGCGTGTCAGCTGCCGTGTTCCGACCCGTGTACTGGTTTTGAAAGCCGGTGAGTGCCGTGTAGCAGGAGACACGGGCGTGTCTCAAGAATGACACGGGCGTGTCAGGTTCGACACGGGCGTGTCGATCCCCGTGTTGTTCAGTCGGTTCCAAACCGCGTGTGCCGCTTAAGGGTACACGGCCTGTGACACGGGCGTGTCACAGGCCGTGTCAGGCAAAAATTGGGGTTTTGGGCAGATCTCGGCCGTTCGTTTCCTTCTATTTGGATCGTGTGGTCCAAAGCTGTTCCAGCCTCTTTAAGGCCGTGGATTGAGATGAATTCTCATTTCCACTTAGCCTTTCTCTCTCTAAAGAGAAGAAAGAGAGGAGAGCTTGGAGGAGGAGGAGGAGGAGGCCGGTGGAGCTTCGTCGAGCCGAATAGAGAGCCGAGTGCAGCGTTGCGGAGGCAAGGCCGCTGCGGTGATTTCCATCCGGCTAGTTTTCTATGGCGCCGAAGCGATCGTCAAGGGTAACGATCTTTCTTCCTTGGGCAGGTGAAGCCCTTTGTTTTGCATGTGCATGGGATCCTCCATCAAGAGATGGAAACGCGTAAGTGATTCCAGCAGTTGAGTCTGCATCTAGAGCCGGAAGTCTGTAGTACGGCATAGGCATGCTGTGTGAAGCCCATCCAGACGTATGTCGGGATTGGTGATGTTTATATTGCGATCCGGAGAAGACTCCGTGTATGCATCGTTTAGCCTGCGGAGATGGTGAGGACGATGTGTTTGGTGTATAGGATGCTTTGTATAGCTCCTTTGGTTGCATGCTTGTTAAGAGCTGGTTGATGGAGTGCGGACACCTCTGAGTGGGTGGGTGCGTGAGGTCTTCAACAGGGGTTTGGAGGCTTATGCCCATTCTACCAAGTAGCGATGAACACCTCTGAGTGGGTGGGTGTGGGGGTGCGTGAGGTCTTCAACAGGGGTTTGGAGGCTTATGCCCATTCCACCAAGTGGCAATGTTAAGATCGGGTGAGCGGTCGATTGGTAGCAAAGCAGCAGGGCGAATTCCCTAGGCTTGTTACACTACGGGGGTAGGTCGACTGATAGAGCTCACGGGTTTTGGTGTGGTGCGTACCTCTGAGTGAGACGGGTGCGTGAGGTCTTCAACAAGGGTTTGGAGGCTTATGCCCGCCTACCAAGTACAAACCATAAAAGGTGCCCTGAGTGCACGGAGCGCCTGGCATTGAGGCCGGCGTTTGTGATGTTGGGTGTATGTGCTTTATATGTTGAAATTGCTATACATGCAGGGAAGGAACCACCGCCCCGGGTAAGGGGTGGGGTCGTTATAATTGGTCAGCTGAATGCTGACCGTTGCTTTGTTTATCACCCATGGGGTGGACGTCCATATGCAGGTGTTGCGGGCTGATGGATTGAGCGGGCAAAAGCCCATGCTGCTGGTAGGCCCTTGAAGGCCGTGCGAAGTGTTGGATTTCATGTGTGGCCGGCCTGCGTGCCGATGTATGAAATTATATGTGTTGTAAAGAGTAACTTGTAAGGCCTTAAGGCCGTGTGCGGTGTGGTTTTGTAAACATTCCTGGTTATCTATATAAATGTGATATTTATATATTAGTGGACATTCAATGGTATGAGTTCTTGCACTTAATAAGTTTCCGCTAGAATGCTCTGAGTTAGGACTCGTTTGGTTTGGTATTATCCTGTGACCTCACCGTCTGTTTGTGGCATATAGTGTGGGGCCCCGGCCGGACCTTCTACTATACGTCATTTAACGGATGGGGTCGTTACACCGCGCCTATTCGGCGGGTCATCCCTGCCCGCCTCTCCTAGGCGGGTCGGCCCGCGCCTTCCCAGGCGGGTCAGCCTCCGACCGGTGCATATTCAATGGATCAGCCATGCCCGCCTCTCCTAGGCAGGTCGGCCCGCGCCTTCCCAGGAGGGTCGGCCCGTGCCTTCCCAGGAGGGTCAGCCTTCGACCCGCGCCTATTCGGTGGATCAGACCTGCCCGCCTCTCCTAGGCGGGTTGGCCTGCACCTTCCCAGGCGGGTCAGCCTCCGACCCGCGCCTATTCGGCGGGTCAGCCCTGTCTTCATCTCCTAGGCGGGTTGGCCCGCGCCTTCCCAGGCGGGCCGTATCTAACCCGCATCCCCCAAGGCATGCCAGCCCCGGCCCGCGCCTCCCGCCGAGTAGAGGCCTTAAGGGGCTATTCACCCAGTCCCTAGTGGGAGGGATTCCTTGCCATTTCCACCCGTTGGCCTGCCCTTAGCCGGTCAAAACAGCGGAGCCCTGCGGTTTGCAGACCTAGGTGGGCTGCACATAGCTGTTTGGAACAGCAGAGTTTGGCTGTTGGTAGACCAGCCCGAGGAGTTTTCAGTAATTTCAGGACAACAGAGGTCAGTTATTTGCAGATCACCTTCAGAATCATATAAATATGAGCCAAGGGGTACCTCAGAGGGCATGCTTACTGGTCTTCTAGTCACCTAGCGCTTTCTGAGGTACCTTAGCCCGGCATTTGGCTAAGGAGGGGAAGCGCTCAGTGATCTTCCGGGTGTGTGGTGGGACCTCCGTGTCGGGCCCTTCGTCTAGTCCTTTGCTCCCTTTTCCTTGTTATTTTCTTGTAGGAGCGAAGTAGGTGCGCGACGACCCCTTCCCCAAGGGTGAACTCCACAAGATACCTCTAAAAAATTAAGAAATAAGTCGAGGAGTAGTCGGGTGACCGACTTCGGCACATTCACACAAGCGTGAATTAATGGAGTTGTCCGTACAATTTAATTTTTATTTTCCATTTTCCTAATAATAACCGTCTAGCTTAAAGACGGGAAAAAGAAAAGCGCTCTTGGGAGACACCCCTTGGTTATCCTTTACTTTCTTGCAATTTAATTTTCTATTCATTTCTTTTTGGTGTCTCCCAAGAACGCTTTTCTTTTTCCCGTCTTTAAGCTAGACGGTTATTATTAGGAAAATGGAAAATAAAAATTAAATTGTACGGACAACTCCCTTAATTCATGCTTGTGTGAATGTGCCGAAGTCGGTCACCCGGCTACTTTTCGACTTATTTCTTAATTTTTCTTCTTGTGGCGGTCGGCTTGAAAATGTAAATCCAAATCACCTTTACATACCTGAGGAGATTTGAATTTTTGTAGATGATCGACAAATGGATCAGGGACAAAGTTTGATTGCAACGACTCACACTACAACATTTTTGGTCTTTAGCAACACCTGACTTGACAACAGTTATAAAAATGTTGCCTAAACGTTGTTAGAGAATAGTTTTTAAGTGTTGCAATAGGTTTATATCTTTAGGCAACACTTTCTGTGGAACATTCAAAAACTGTTCTCTAATCCCTTATAGGAAACATTTTTGAAATGTTGCCTTTTAGAATTCACTTTAGGCAACAATTATGATATGTTGTCTTCTTAAATATTAATTTACAATATTTTAAAAGTGTCGTTATTAGTTTTCAATATAGCGACAAATTTCTATATTTCGACCGTATTTGATTTTTAAAGTTGTTCAAAATCATTACTCAACATTTATTGCGACGTTTTAAAAGGGTCGTTGTTAGTTTTCAATATACCTACTTGGAATTTTAATTAACTTATATCGGACTGGATTTTAATTTGTTGGAGTTGTGAAACACTTCCGTTCTGATCCTCTTATTTTTCACATAGAGTTTGCCCACGTGATATTAGAGGAATCGAAGTGTGAATCCCTTCGACATATTCGGCGCCAACGACAGTGGGGGTCCGGGGGCGGTAGCCCCCGGAGAAGGTCCCGCTGACCGGACAGCGGGCAAGGGTCCAGGGGACAGCGTCCGCAGTGGGGGCTTGGGGGCAATGCCCCTGAAACAAAATTAGTTTTAGGTTTCCCGGGTGTGCGGATATCTGCTTGTTTTTCCATTCGAATAGATGTTTAATTACCTTAATTAATTCCACTCCTCATTTAATTATATTACTTAATTATATATTTATACCCTACCCAAAACCACGACACTTCATCCATCGCCTAATTTCTTCCTGAAACCTAGCGCCAACCCTCTTCCCCAACGCGACGACGAGCTTCTTCCCCGGGCGCGGCAACTGCACCGCCTGCATCCTCTTCCGCGTCGATGCCGGCTTGCAAAATCTTCTTCCCCGCCAACGACTACAATCCTATTGCACCGACCTAGCTTCTTCCCCGTTGACGCCGATAGTCCGATTGCACTGAACTGACGACAAAATCTGCCGGAATTTCTCCGTCGGATACCTAACGCAGGGTTCTTGTACATTCTTCCTCTGCATATCTTGTGCTACCGTTCTCCATATCGCTGAGGTATACCCTTTCTCTTACATATCTTGTGTCCTAGGTATACCTAGCTTGTTTGATTACATTTTTTTGTGTGCTTAAAGTCTAAAATGTTGAGGGGTGGGAATCCATTCTTCATGTATGTTGTGTGTGCGTGTTGTAGGTGTTTATGTGTGTTGTTGTTGTGTTGTATGTGTGTTGTATGTTTATGTATGTGTGTGTGTGTGTGGTGTGTGTGGTGTATGTTATATTTGTGTGTGTTGTGTGTGTGTGCGTGGTCTGGTGTATGTTGTATGTGCGTGTTAGTGTTGTTTTTGTGTGTGTGTTGTGTGTGTGTGTTGTGTGTGTGTGTGTGTTTGTGTGTTAGTGTTGTGTGTATGTTGTAGGTGTGTTTTTGTGTTTGTTGTTATTTTGTTGTATGTGTGTGTGTTGTTGTTGTTGTGTTGTATGTGTTTGTTATAGGTGTGGTGGTTGTTTTATGTGTGTATGTGTGTGTGTGTGTGTGTGTGTTATAGGTGTATATATTGTATGTGTGTGTGTGTGTGTGTTATAGGTGTATGTGTTGGTGTATGTATGTGTGTGTGTGTGTGTGTGTGTGTGTGTGTTTGTTGTGTTCTATGTGTTTGTGTGTGGTTGTGTGTGTTGTATATATATGTGTGTGTTTGTTATTGTTGTGTTGTGTGTGTTTGTTGTTGTGTGTTGTATGTGTGTGTGCGTTATTTGTGTTTTTTGTATGTGTGTGTGTTGTAGGTGTGTATCTGTGGTTGTAGGTGTGTATCTGTGTTGTTGTGTGTGTGTTGTGTGTGTTGTATGTGTGTGTATGTGTGTGTATGTGTGTGTGTGTGTATGTGTTTGTTTGTGTGTGTGTGTGTGTGTGTGTGTGTGTGTGTGTGTGTGTGTGGTGTATATTGTATGTGTGTGTTAGTGTTGTGTGTGTGTTGTATGTGTGTTGTAGGTGTGTTTTTGTGTTTGTTGCTATTGTGTTGTATGTTTATGTGTGTGTTTGCGTGTGTTGTATGTGTGTATGTTTGTATGTGTTGTATGTGTGTTTTGAATGTGTGTGTTGTCGTATGTGTGTGTGTGTTGTCATACGTATGTGTGTGTTATATGTTTATGTGTGTTGTATGCTTATGTATGTATGTGTGTGTGTGTGTGTGTGTGTGTGTGTGTGTGTGTGTGTTTGTGTGTGTGTGTGTGTGTTTGCTGTGTTGTATGTGTTTGAGTGTGATTGTGTGTGTTGTATATATATGTGTGTGTTTGTTGTTGTTGTGTTGTATGTGTGTGTGTGTGTGTGTGTGTGTGTTTGTTGTTCTGTTATGTGTGTGTTGTTGTATGTGTGTGTGTTTGTTGTTGTGTTATATGTGTGTTGTTGTATGTGTGTGTGTTTGTTGTGGTGTATGGTGTATGGTGTATGGTGTTTGATGTACGTGTGTGTGATATAGCTTCTTTCTCTCAAATCATTTTTCATACACATAAATTATCTTGCAATGTTTTATATTAATGTATTTCTCTTAACATATCAGCGAAGAGCACACAATTCTTCTTTTATAAATTTTGCTTTGATAATGTAACTCAATATAATATTTTTTTGTTTAGGTACCATCATTTTTCATTATTCAGAAGATAAAATATGATGAAAAGGGATTGGATTTATTTTCCTCGTTATGGTTAAGATTATATTAATGGTGTTAAACATTTCTTTGATATTGTGTTTAGTAAAGGATTGTTCGAAGGAGAAGAGATTTTATGTCCATGTGGTTTTTGTTGTAATGGTATTTGGGGGAAAAGAGATATGGTGTTTGACTATTTGGTAAGTAAGGGTTTTGTAAAAGGATACACCGATTGGATTTATCATGGAGAGGATATTAAACGTATGGATCTTGATCAAGAAACAAATGATGATGTGTCATCTAATGATATCAATGGATTATTATTTGAGACATTTAAAGATGTGTTTAAAGAAAATGGATTATACGAAGGACTAAATGAAGATGCAACAAAGTTTTATAAGCTTGTTGAGGAAGCAAATAAAGAACTATATCCTGGTTGTAAAAAATTCTCTACATTATCTTTTACTATTCGTATGTATTTACTGAAATGCCTGCATGGATGGAGCAATGCATCATTCACATCTCTCTTAGAGTTATTGAAAGAGGCTATACCTGATTTGAACATCCCTATATCTTTTAATAAAACAAAGTCTATGATTAGAGACCTGGGATTAGATTATAAAAAGATTGATGCATGTCCTAATAATTGCATGTTATTTTGGAAAGAACATGAGAAAGATGACAAATACATACTTGTGGAGAATCTTGTTGGATTCTACATCCTGAAGTGAATTGTGAGTCTGAGAAAACCCAGAAAGCTCACAAAATTTCTGCAAAAGTGTTGAGACATTTTCCTTTAATTCCAAGACTAAAATGACTCTACATGTGTTCAAAAACTGCTTATTCAATGAGGTGGCATGCAGAAGAGCGTTCAAAAGATGGTAAGTTAAGGCATCCTGCTTATGGACAGTAATGGAAAGACTTTGATGTGAATCACCCAGGTTTTGCAAATGAAACTCGTAATGTAAGACTTGGATTGGCTAGTGATGGGTTTAATCCATTTGGTAATATTAGTCTGTCACATAGCGCATGGCCTGTGGTATTAACAGTATATAACTATCCTCCAAATTTATGCTTAAAGCTAGAGAATCTTATGATGTCTTTGCTTATTCCTGGACCACGATCACCTTGAAATGCTATTGATGTGTTCCTACAACCATTAATTGAGGAGCTAAAGATATTGTGGGATGTCAGAGTAGAAACATATGATGTTTCCAAAGACCAACATTTCAGATGCGTGCTGTACTTTTGTGGACAGTTAGTGACTACCCTACATATGTTATGTTATCTGGTTGGAGCACTAAAGGAAGGTTGGCATGCCCTGCTAGTCATTAACAAACATCTTCTTGTTATTTGAAACAAATTTGAAAGATGTGCTACATGGGTCATCGAGTATTTTTGGATGTGAATCATAAGTGGCGTTCTGATAAAGTTTCTTTTAATGGGATGACAGAATATAGGTCTGCACCTTCCTTGTTAGATTCAAAAAATATTTTAGAAGATTTACAAGACTTTTCTGACATATTCAAGGAGAATGATAAGAAGAAAAAGTTTGGTCCGTGGAAGAAAAAATCTATCTTTTGGCAGTTGCCATATTGGAACAGTATTACTTTACACCATAATTTTTATGTCATGCACATTGAGAAAAACATATTTGATAATATAATTGGGACACTTTTAGAGATTGAAGGAAAGAGAAAAGATCATGCAAAGGCTCGTTTGGACCTACAAGATATGGGGATAAGAAATAAGCTTCATTTGAAAGCAACAAGTGATGACAAGAAAACTCAACTCCCAAAAGCTTATTTCTCCCTAACAAAAAATGAGAAATCTATCTTTTGTGGTGTTCTAAAGAATGTAAAATATCCTGATGGGATAGCCTCTAATATTTCTTGATGTGTTCATGTTGATGAAGGAAAAATATCCGGGTATAAGAGTCATGATGCTCATATTACTTTGCATTACTTACTACAAATAGCAATAAGAGGTATAACTCCTAATCAAGTTGCAATTCCATTAATAAGGCTTTGCTCTTTCTTTCGTTGCTTATTCCAAAAGATCATTGATTTCAGAAGTTTAAATCATTTAGAAATGGAGATTACTTAAATACTTTGCCAGTTTGAGAGAATCTTTCCTCCTAGTTTTTTTGACATAATGGTCCATTTACCTATTCACCTAGCAAATGAGGTTAGATTAGGTGGGCCAGTTCAATTTCAGTTGATGTATTATATGGAAAGATATTTGGGTGAATTAAAATCATTTGTTCGTAATAAAAGTCGCCCAGAAGGCTCTATTGCAGAAGCATATTTGGCGAAGGAGTCTTTGACATTTTGTTCTCGATATTTATCCAGTGATGTTGATACACGCATCAATCGATTGGCAAGAAATAATTAATTTTATATTAACGGACATCATATTGGGGGGAGAACTCTCATTTCTCTTGATCATAAGTTACTAAACAAAGCTCATGGTTATATTTTGTTCAATTCTGATGAAGTTCAAGATTACATCAGTTACTATCACCATTTACTTATTTCAATATTCTCAAAAAATTAATTTGACATTGGTAAATAATCTTGACTTATTTATTTTATAGTGAACATGAGGTTTATCTTCAAAATTGCAAAAAAAGAAGTACGTGGAGCAAAGGTAAAAGTCAAAGAGATGATTTCATTCAATAGTTTGCAACACGTGCCATGAATGATGATGTTTCTGATTTCATAAAAAAGTTGTCTCGGGGGCCAAATAATATTTCAAATATATATTCTGGATAACTTATAAATGGATATAGATTTCATACAAGACAACGCGATGCAAGGAGGAAAACCCAAAATAGTGGGGTCACTTTGGAAGCGGTAACCCAAAGTTTTAAAAGCTCTAAGGATGAAAGTCATGAAAAGATATGTATGACATATTATGGAGCAATAAGTGATATCATTGAGGTAGATTTTTATGGACATTTGAATCAAGTATTGTTCAAATGTGTTTGGTTTGAAGCTGAAGAAGACAAATACGGGATGACTTGCGTTTATTTTAACAAAGAATGTTACAAGAATGATCCGTTTGTCCTAGCATCTCAAGTGCAACAATGCTTCTATGTCGAAGATCCTTTTAATAAAAATAAGCAGTATGTTTTGAAAATAATACCAAGGGACTCATTTCATATGGGAGATAATACAGATTTACATACTAAAAAAATACCTTAGGTGCCAATAAATATTGTTCTATCAGCAGATGATGTTGAAGTTGATTTGGCTAGGGAAGATTTGCCAGATGATATTATTGAAATGTCTTTATCTGAAATTCATGTTCAACACAAGGAGCTCGACGATGAAATCATTTTTGAAAGTGAAAATGAAAGTGATTTTGACTTTGTTTTTAGTGATAATACAATTTAGGTAATGTTTTTTTATTTATTAAATAGCTTTGTTCGAATTATTGTATAAGCATATATTATATATTAAAATGTGTTTAAAGATTAAATTTTATCATTGCAGAAATGAAGAAAGCAAAAAGTGGTTTTGATGTAACTCTTGAAGCAAGGTCCAGTGTTGAGTTGGCGAGAAAATTTCGTCAGGTTAAACAGGAGAAAGCTGATATTTATCATAAAAAGCTTCGTGAAAGAAAGGGCAAAAATATTCAAATCATTGATGAGCCTAATGGGAGAAATGAGTTATTTAAGATTGATGGAGCTCTCTATCAAGAAGATGTTGAAGTTGTTGAACCAAACAAAAGAATTGGTATATAGATTATTCTCTTTTTTATAGTCTATTTACTATATATTGTCTTATTTTAATTATTAATTAAATAGCTAAAGATCCGCATCCAAAGAAGCATCAACCTGAAGAACCTGCATCCATTGTACAACATTCGAATCAACATAAAGCAAAACAGGTAAAAAGGAACAAGAAATGTCCTTTAATGTTGATTGATAAGTTTGTTGGAGTTTATGAGATTTCTCATAAAGCAAGTTATTAACATGATCAAATTCATCGTTCTATAAAGGTGAATCAAAATCAACCTTCCTTAAAAGTGAACAAAAAACTACCACCATCTAGAAAACTAGATTTTAAGAATAGTGAGAGAGATGAGTTACTTCGGGTTGATGGAGCTCTCAATCATGAAGATGTTGAAGTTATTGAACCAAACAAAGAAATTGGTATGTAGATTACTCTTTTTTATATTGTGTCTATTTACTTTAGATTGTCTTATTTTTATTATTCATTAAATAGCTAAAGATCCGCTTCCAAAGAAGTTTCAACCTAAAGAACCTGCATCCATTATACAACATTCCAATCAACATCAAGCTCAACATGTAAAAAGGAATAAGAGATGTCCTTCAATGTTGATTGATGATTTTGTTGGAGTTTATGAGATTTCTCATAAAGGAATAAATCAACATGATCAAACTCAGCCTCCTACAAAGGTGAATCAAAATCTACCACCATCTAAAGAAATCCGGGAAGAGCATAGTGGGAGACATGAGTCGTTACTTCGGGTTGATGAATTTCTCAATCAAGAAGATGTTGAAGTTTCAGAACGAAATAAGGAAATTGGTACGTTAATTATTCTTTTTCTTATATTGTGTGTACTTACTTTACATTGTCTTACTTGATTATGTTTATGTGCCCCAATATACACTGAAATTAGGAGCAAGGATCAAAAGAACTTGTGGAGAAATAATGTGCAAAAACATTCATGCAAGAACTTTAGAGAAACGAAAAGAAGTTACCTTAAATGAACACGGTCAACAAATAGGACCTACTGACCGTGACGTGTCAGACTTAAGTCTCTTTTTGGGCACATTGGCTAGAAATTCAGTATTTGTCCATTAATTTACACAAGCTAGGCATCCATGCCAGAGGAGAACTTAGAGCGTGTATGGAATTATACTAAGGTAAACTTACATCTATTTTGTTTTCTTAATATATTTTTTATAATTATTTACTAATATTGATCGAATAACTTTTTTTCATTTTACATTTTGTAGTCAAAGTTTATTTTACAAGATGATGCAAAAAATTGGGTAAAGTTCACTGTTAGAGATGCTTAGAGACGTTACAAACACATTATTAAGAAGAATCATTTTTTGAAGTATTCCAACATGACTGAAAGGATCAAAAATCGCCCCACAAAGATGTCAGAGTCTCAATTTAAAAAACTTTGCATGTTTTGGAGTTCGGAAACTATACAAGTAAGAGTAATATTATTTTTTTAATTATAGTATAAAAAATATTTATATGTATCTTTTCTCATTTTTTTACTTAATGTGCAGTCAATCAGCAAAAGGAATACTCAAAGTAGGGCTACACAAAAGTGGAGGCATCGAATGGGAACCAAAACCTTTGTTATAATTCGTGAAAGAATGGTAATACATTATATTTCACTCACATCTCTAGATCTCAATTTTGATTCTTGAATGAAGTTTATACACATAGACAATTATATTGTGTATATTTCACCCACATCCATTGCAGAGAGCATCAAACTCCTCATGGGACCTCGCTGAAATCAACCTAAATTTCAGCGCGCTGCAGGTGCAGCCCGCTGAATTTCAGCACGCTGCAGGTGCAGCCCGGTGAATTTCAGCGCGCTGCAGGTGCATCACACTGAATTTAAGGGCATTTCTCTTGCTTCAAATTTCAGCACGCTGCTGGTGCAACACGCTAAGTTTCCTACCCTAAACTAAGTTTCCTACCCTAAACTAGACAAATGCTGACATCAAGTACCTCGTTCTGACATTTATGCACGATCAAGGGCTGTCTTTTTAATAACTTTATCCCATATTGCCATCATATAGCCTCAACATGGTTGAAAACCCTATAATTAGGCCACTACTCACCACGTTGAGGGATGGAGGATAGGGTACAGGTTGCAATCCATTATTTTTTAGCTTTGATCTTCTCTTGCTTCGAACTGATTGTACGAGTTTTGAGTTCCTTTTTTTTGTTCGCATGAGTTCTAATAAAAAGTGTTCTTCTGAAATCCAACTTCAAGGTCCTCTCTATCATTCTTCATTTGGTCAAAGCTGGACTTAACTAAAATCAGTCCAACAAGTTTAGTATTTCATTTATTCTAATTTCTGTACATGAAGTAGTCGTAATTTGATGGTTATCATGATGCTTTTATTTATCTACGCTAGCTATATGCCAAAAATGTTATAATTAGCTTATAAAGGTTGCATATCTTACAGATACACAGTGAATGATAATTGGAGTAGGGTTGCATAGCTTACAAATACTGCCCCAGATCTTCATGGGGAGCCTGCAGCAAGCTGAATTTCAGCATGCTGCACGCGCTGCAGGTGCAGCCCGCTGAATTTCAGCGCGCTGCAGGTGCAACGCGCTGCAGGTGTAGCCCGCTGAATTTCAGCATGCTGCATTTCTCTAATGCTGAATTTCAGCGAGCTGTATTTCAGCACATTGAATTTCAGCAAGCTGCATTTCAGCACGCTTAATTTCAGCGAGCTGCATGTGCAGCACGCTGAATTTCAGCGAGCTGCAGGTGCAGCACGCTGAATTTCAGCGCATTGTACCTATAACGCTTTGCAGCGCTGCACCTGTAGCGATAAGCTCGTTGTTCTACTCCGCTACACCTTTCCTACCCTAAATTGGACAAATGCTGACATCAAGTACCTCGTTAGCTATCTAATTATCCCCGACAACAACATCCTCACAATCACACAAACCTTCAGAAATGAGAAGCTCGCTGAAATTTATGCGAATATTGATCTTTAAATCCAATTTCATTGTTCATCCGAAGAATTTTTAGATATAGATTTCTACTGAGCTGTCAATTTATGTGAATATTGATTTTCTGATGAAAGTTAATTTCATCAATCTGCTGGCAGAATTGTATTTAGTTTTTTTTGTTGGGATGAAAATTGAATGAGAATTGGAGTATTGTGAGACAAAACAAAAATGAGAAGCTTGCAAATTCAGCGTGAGCGAGCTTGTACAAGCTGCAGGTGTAGCATGCTAAAATTCAGCGAGCTGCACCTGTAGCAAGTGTGCTGCAATTTTAACGTGATGCAGGTGCAGCACGTGCAGAAATTAACTGTGCAGCATGCCCTGCAGGTGCAGCACGCGCTAAATTTTGCAGCACGCTGAATATCAGCGGGCTACGGGCGCAGCACGCTAACATTCAGCGTACTTCGGGCGTAGCACGCTGAAATTCAGCGTGCTGCGGGCGCATCATGCTGACATTCAGCGTGCTGCGGGCGCCGCATGCTGACATTCAGCATGCTGTGCCCGCAACTCGCTGAATTTGAGCGTGCTGCGGGCACAGCACGCTGAATTTCATCGCAGCAGCATGCTGAATTTCAGCGTGATGTGCCCGTAGCATGCTGAATTCAGCGTGCTGCGCCTGCAGCACGCTGAATTTCAGCGTGTTGTGCCCGCAGCACGCTGAATTTCAGCATGCTGAAATTCAGCGTGTTGCGCCTGCAGCACGCTGAATTTTACAGCGTGTTGCGGGCGCAGCACGCTTAATTTCAGCATTCACCGTGTTGCGGGCGCATCACGCTGAAATTCAGCGTGCTGCGGCCGCATTACGCTGAATTCAGCACGCTAAAATTCAGCGTGCTGCGAGCGCAGCACGCTGAATTCAGCACCCTGAAATCAACGTGCTGCGCCCGCAGCACGCTGAATTCAGCGTGCTGCGGGCGCAGCACGCTGAATTGCAGCACGCTGAATTTCAGCGTGCTGAATTTAGCGTGCTGCGCCCGCAGTACGCTGAATTCAGTACACTGCAAGCGCTGCAGGCACAGCACGCTCAATTCAGCGTGCTGAAATTCAGCGTGCTGCGGGCGCAACACGTTGAATTCAGCGCGCTGAAATTCAGTGTGCTGCGGGCACATCACGCTGAATTCAGCAAGCTGAATTTCAGCGTGCTGCGTGGGCAGCACGCTGAAATTCAGACGCTGAATTCAACGTGCTGCGGGGGCAGCACGCTGAATTTTAGCGTGCTGAATTCTGCGTGCTGCGCCCACATCACGCTGAATTTTAGCGTGCTTCGAACTAATTGTACGAGTTTTGAATTTCTTTTTTTTTCGCATGAGTTCTAATAAAAAGTGTTCTTCTGAAATCCAATCTCAAGGTCCTCTCTATCATTCTTCATTTGATTACGTACATCTTGTTAATTATGTGCAGTTCATTGATTTTGTTTAATTTTCAATAATATTTTTTATGCATCTGTAGCGTTCGAAAGAGAAGAGAGACCCCACTCAAGCTGAAGTTTTTATTGAAACTCGAAATAGCACTAGTGGAAAGGAGCTGGATTTAGAAACCAGCAATGCGATTGTGAGTTATTCTTTTATTAAGATCACATATAATTTGCTTATTTGTTTTTTTTAAATCAACTATTCAATTTGTTATCAGTCACAACTTCAAGATACTATGAATAATGAGGAAGGTAATGTAGAAGCATTTAAAATTATGTTTGGGAAAGAACATCCTGGATCAATGCATTGCTTTGGGAAAGGTATTACACAAACTGCTTTAAAGCGAAAGGAAGACATTGCGGCTTTGAAGAAAGTACATAATGAAAAGGTGGCTTTATTGAATGAAAAAGTACAAAATGTGGAAGATACACTTAATACTCTAAAAAAGTGTACTTATGATTATGCTGCAGCAATGCAAACCCATTGGAGTTGATGTAGAATCATTGGAGAATCTATTAGGTTCATCTCTAGGGGATGCAAATAGTGGACATAAAAGAGACGGGCTACCACATGCACATTCTTCTACATCAACACACGTTCCAAACTATGTTGAGGTATAATGTTATAGATTTTCACACAATATATAAAAATACATTTACATGTTTACAACTTTTTAATTATATATTGATCTTGATGCCATTATATTTATATATATATTATTTTACTTTGTGCAGAAAGTTCTTTATGCCGGGAAGACAAATGAGGAGTTGCAATATAATCGATGACCTCATATCATGAAAAACATTTGATGTTTAAGCTGATTTAGATAATTTTGTTTGTGTACTGTAATATTTAAATGTTTTGATGTATTTTGATACATTGTGATGCTAATGATGAGTTATTAATTTGATGCTAAAACATGTGAAACTTTAATATTCTAAATGAAAGTATTTGTCTTGTTAAATTGTTAAATATTTATGCGTTATAAAAAATGTCTCATGATATAACACTGAATTGTTTTTGAAGTTTTAATTTATTTTCATGTTTTTTTAAAACTTATATTTTTTTTATTAATTAAATATTTTTGGCAACATTTATTAAATGTACCTCTAAACATTTTAAAAATGTTGCAATAGGTCTATGTAAAAACTGTTGCCTTTACTACAGAAATAGGCAACGGTTTCAAGTAATGTTGCCTAAACATGTGAAAACTGTTGCCTTAGGTCTTCGGTAACGCGGGCATAGGCATACACCCCTATGGAAACAGTTTTCAATGTTTTGGCAACATTTTACGGTTTTAGGCAACAGTTTTCAAATGTTACTAAAGACCAAAAATGTTGTAGTGTCATCTTCTACCTGAAAATCATTATTATAAAAAAAATATAAAAAAAATATGTGAAATTTTTTTTTTGCAAGGAAGATGTTCTTACGAAACCATATGAATAAGCTCCGATTGTTTTTTTCTAGAATAAAATTATTATCCGAAAATTCATTTAAAATAAAATCATTGGACACATTATGTTCATGAATTTGAATTCCTAAATATTTATAGGTTGTGCTTAAAAATTCATGAAGAAGAGGAGAAAATTCGAGAGAAGTAGGAGAAAAAACATGTTCTTCTTCTATTTCACCCAGTGTGCCCATATAATTAATAAATTATTGAATTAATAATTTTTCTTCATCTTCGGTATAAAAAACTAAGGGGGTACATAAAAATTCATGTTCCTCAATAGGAGAAATATTCGAAGATGGGAAAAAATTATTAGAACTAAAAAAATTCCCTTCTAAATTTTGGGGAGATGAATCAAATTGAAATTGTGAAAATTCTCAAAAATTAGAAAAAAAAAGTTTGCGGTGCAGAAGTGGAAGAATAATAATTCAGATCTAAAGAATTATTCTCAGTACTCGGAAATTTGTTTGGGTGATCTTGCCAACAAGAAAAGTCAACATCCAAGTTAGAAGAAAAATAATTTAAATGAGAAATATTATTCTCGTTAAAGCTCGAAAAATTATATTCATGAAAATTAGTAAAATCTGGAAAAATTTGTTTTAATGAAAATTTGAAATAGAATTATCACTAAAGTGAGAATAATTATTTTCATAATTATTATCAACATTATTTTCATAAACAAATTTGATAATAATAATAATAATAAAGATAATAAGTCTCACTTCGTTGAGTAGCAACACAATAATAACAAAATATTTGCCCATTTGTGGGGCTTCCAAAATATTTATTTTATTTTAAAGCTTGACAACCTTGGCGGCCAAATGAGATAACAATTTTTTTTATGAAAGAAAATTAAAACAACCTTCAATTAATAGAAATGAATTCAAAAAAGGGAATAAAAAGATAAATGGGAGTAGAGAAAAATAAAATGAAAAAATTAATAAAATTCACGCTTTCAAAATATCAACAATAATAACTCCTCGGCAACGGCACAAAAAACTTGATGGGGAAAATTTGCGATTAATAATATCTCTAAATTTTACAAACTATAGACAAGAGCACCTTTCGTTCATAGTATAAGATATTTTAAAATAAAATATCAAGTGTCGTATTCTTTTGGGCTTATTTATTACTTCTACTCACGCAAATTAATATTATTTTATCGAATATAAAAAGAGTGGTTAATTAAACTATAAAAAGAAATTAAAAGAAATAAAGATTAGCACTTGATCTAGTATCCCTTTGAATTAAAATAAACTTTCATGAATAAAAAAATGCAAACTTCTAATTACTTACTTCGACCGTGGAGGTTCCCAAAATATGAAAGCGCCTCTTTCGAGAATACACTCTCGACTAAACATTGGTTGATTAATCAAGAACCCTCGGCCAGTCGAAATCCCTAAGCTTGCTTTAGGAGGTGTACCCCACTATTTGATCTGACTCCAATCCGGTAATTTATGTCGTCCACTCTTAAGGAGTACATGCAACTCATGTTATCTTTGAGTGATCTCTTCATATCCATAACCTCTCGGTAAAATCTAGGATACAGATTTAGGATCGAAGAACATATACATGAAATATAAATTCGATGTAACTAAATTCATAGATAAATCGAAGTGAATAATAGTAGAGAGATTGACAATTTTGAGAAAAATAAATAAGTTTAATTCATTTCAAAGTTCATCATGATCAAGTGCCAAAAGAAGTTTTAGCTACTCAACATGATAAATGAATTATAAAATAAAGAAAAGAAGGACATGATTGCATAAAAAAGTACTTGAATTAAAATTACGAAAACTAAAGATAAACTAAGAAATGAAAAATACATGAAAGAAATGCAAAAATACTGAAAAGTAAACACTAAAATCCAGCTCTATTCTGCTCTAATCTCCCTGGATCTGCCTTATTAACTCCTAGCAATGTCTGTAATTTAATGTGAAGTTTGTTGGTGAGTCACGCCCCTAGGTCACGCCCGTGACTAGGGGCGTGTAAGGTACGAAACCGTTGTCTTGAAAGCTCAGGAACAATGGAGAAAAACTGCCAAAATTGAGTAGATGCCGGGTCACGCCTGTGACCTACGACATGTCTTTACTGTTACTAGAAATGGCGGGAACAAGAAATGGCAAGAGTTAATCTTGCGGTTACAAAAGAGGTCATGGCTCTAGGTCATGCCTGTGACCTAGGACGTGTAAGTTAGAACGGCTTGCGGAAGAAACTGCTTTCTTGATAGCCGAGTCATGCCCCTAAGCTGGCTGGTACGCCTATATGTCATGCTTGTGCCCTATTGGTCACGCCCGTGGTCGTGTACTTTTAATCCGGTAGGTTAGTGAAATCTGGATTTCCTTCAGGAGGGTACGCTCGTGACTAGAGTCACGCCCAAATGTCATGCCTTTGATATGGGGGGTGTAAATTTAAACACAATGGAAATCTTTCTAGAACAACTGGAGGCAGGAACGTCTGTGACAATGGTCACACCCCCATGTCATGCCCGTGACTGAGGCATGTACTTGTGATTTTTCAAAATTTCCTCGTAATATTCTTCTGATCAATGCTGCCAACTTCAAAATGTTATTTGCAGCCCAGATTAACCAGAAATATAAAAAGAAATAAATTAGAAACTTAATTAAAAAAATATAACTATAAAATAATTAATTATTAAATTAAAACTTTATAAAAATAAAGATAAAATTAGAGTTATCAATAGGTGTAGGGGGAAAGTGGATGTACCCATTCTTGGGGAACCACTATAAATCCTGGTGTGCCTTGCTTTGTGTGTGTGATTTTTCTATGATATGTTCTCTCATTGCGCTCCAAGTAAAATAACTCAAAGAAATCTAGAAACTCAATAAATCACTTATTCACCTTCCTCTAGGTGAGTATCAACCCTTATCTTTCACTCTTTTCTATATATACTCCATGATATAATCTTGAGGCATTCTACAATCTCAACAGTATAGATCAGAACCCTATATACATCTCAATAGTATATTCTTTTATAGCTAGATCTTGATTCGGAGTCTTTCTCCACGATAATGCCAATACTATGGAGAATCATTTACTGAAATCAATGATATAGTTCTACTCAGCACT
The DNA here is from genome assembly GCA_039513925.1 of Platanthera zijinensis. Classification (NCBI taxonomy): domain Eukaryota; kingdom Viridiplantae; phylum Streptophyta; class Magnoliopsida; order Asparagales; family Orchidaceae; genus Platanthera; species Platanthera zijinensis. The sequence goes on along the minus strand of CM077095.1, from coordinate 65,164,655 downwards.
TACACTGCTCGAGACACATTTTAGAGTCAACTTAATAAAACCTATATAATCATGAAATAGATCTACTATCAAATATAATATGTTGTAAACACTTAGAGGGGGGGTGTAAGACAAATTTTATGAATCCCCCCCCCAACTGATACTTTACCTCGGGTCACAAGGGAGAGTTAACTGAAATTTCAGAGCAACTAGCAATCCTAGGATCACAGCCACAGAATAAGCAACTACAAAACTTCCCTCTTAAGACATCCACCCCCTGGTAGTGGTTTTTGCTCCTTAAGGGGTAACACCCTACACTACTGAGAACTAGTTGACTTCCTTGCTCGGCTTAAATCACAACATTAATATCACATCATAGAGTTTAGCGGAATCATTAATAAAAACTCTAAGGAAGCTTGAGAGTGAAATAGATTGCACCGCTTTTCTTCTTCTGAAATATAGAAGCTATATCAATCTCTGTTGCTATTTTTTTCTTATATTTAATATGTCTTCTCGTTTTTCTTTTGGAAAATTTGAATTCGCAAAAGGTCGTAGCTACTATAAAGATTATGCATGAAGCCAGTACGCTATAGTAGTACTACAACTAGCATATTTGGTAAATAGTTCTTTGAATTTAAGCCTAAATTAGCTCTCTCTTTCTAACCACACATTAAAACACTTGAACTAAAATAAATACTGCTCGCTAGTATTCACATCTCGAAACTCTGGAGACAATGGGGGTTCCTCTGCTTGGGTAGTCCTATCAACTGGCACATCGTGCTGCAACAGCTTGTCACTATGGTGTTCCATCTCCTGTGAATAGTTATTAAGTTAATCGTTAGTCACAAAGCTAAGTGGAATCAAATCTCCTCCCCGGATCCATATCCTGGGGTCGAGCGCACACACCCAACAAAATAAGGTAACGGAAGCAATAGAGGGTTAGCACAACATTTCATAAATGAGCTAGGAGCAATCAAAAAGCATAACATAACATAACTGGACTAGTAGTAGTAATATTCATAAATTATATTATATACTCTACTAGCTTAGCAATGCAATAGGTATTCAAACCTGAACGAACTTCGCAGGAATTCAAGCCGCGCACATATAGCAGGCATTCAAAGTCGCGCACACATCATAGGCATTCACAACCGCGCATACATCACAGACATTCACAGCCGCGATCACATCACAGGCATTCACAGCCGCACACAATACCCTATGTCAACATAGAATGAACCCCATCTTTTCAAGCAGAGTAACGATCCCTGCGGGCCTCGTCGATGTGGCTGTCGGTGACAGTGGCTAGCCTACAACTTTTGGGGGTGATCATACTGCACATCCCAGGACCTTACGTACATCTCTGTGTACTCTTGGATGTGAGCGATATCCGGTGATTCAACATTTTGGCCGACCAGCGGAGGAAACCAAACGGGGAAGAAAACATAATGGCTGGTCACCCGTGGTACTCATCTCCCTATTGCCATGAGTTGTCGAACTTCCTGCACCGGTATGAACGGTCTGTGTAAGTGGCTGACCCGGCATAATTTACCGCAAACAATTTATAGGCAATCAAAATAATTAATTTCACTAGAACTCACAGGGTCGGTAGCGGCTTACCCTACTATGCTTTAAATAATTTGGGCAAATGGCACATAGCTCGACCTTTGACAAGGGGCGTGGGAGCGCTTTATTTGGGGCTAACTTAAGAGGAACATCACAACTCCTATTATCCCCAACTAAGGCTCAACCTATCAAATCATTGTCCGTCAGTACAGGACCCGTGCTTAGAATTGTAAACTGCAGAACAAAGTGCGGTAATAAAAACTGTTGTTAGTATAAGCTGCAGAATTCAAATGCAATAGAGAAATAGGGCTAGTAGGAAACAAGAGTAGTACTGAACTGAAAGTAAGTACTGAAAGGAACTGGACCAGTACGAGACTAGAATAATACTTAAAAGAAATGAACTAAACTAAAAGTAAGTATTGAAAGGAACTAGACCAGTACGAGATTGGAATAATACTTAAAAGAAATGAACTGGATTGAAAGTAAATAGCCAGGACCAGTACGAGACTGGAATATTGAAAAGAAAGTATTGAACTGAAATGAATAAATGAAATGGACTAGTACAAGACTGGAATAAAACATAAAAAAATGGTTAGTAGTCCAATCACTCCATCTAGGAGGCTTCAATTCTATCTCCGTTCTCAGGAGGCATGTTCAGTTCCATCTTCATTCTCAGGAGGCAAGTTCAGTTCCATCTCCATTCTTAGGAGGCTTAGTTCAGTTCCATCTCTATTCTTAGGAGGCTTAGTTAAGTTCCATCTCCATTCTCAAGAGGCTTAGTTCAGTTACATCTCCCTTTTTAGGAGGCTTAGTTCAGTTCCATCTCTATTTTCAGGAGGCTTAGTTTGGGTTTCACCCATTATTTAGGTCTAATAATAGTCATGTTGCATCCTTTATTGCTGTGAGTTAATCAGACCTGGAGAATTTAAGGGTTACACCCTTTTTTATTCGTCGAGTTTGTCTGCTCGTATTTTCATTTTTCAGACTTGTCAGAGTTACTCGAGAGCTTTGCAATGGACAAAGACGAGGCGCTCAGTATTTATACGAAACCTCGGAATACTCAGAGCTTGGCACTTGCCTCGATCACTCTCGTTGGTAAAATAATTTGAACTTATTATTGGAATAAAAGATGGTCACACGCTCCAATATTCATTTTGAGATAATCGGACGCATTGATGTTCGAGCGCAACCCTAGGCTTCAATTAAATTAGAAAGACTCCAATTTTTCTCCCAAGGCTTCCAAATTTTAATACAACCTTTAAGAATGACTAAAAAGAGCCTAGCATCTTTTTTCCAAATTTTCTGAGTAATTTTGGGCTTCTAAATTGGCCAAATAAAATTTATTTGGACTTTTAAAAATACTAAATAAATTCAAAAAATTCCTAAAATTTTGTGGAGAACGCCTTTTTTGAGGGGAACAACTTTTAAGTTCAAAACTTTTTCCCTAGGTACCTATATTTTTTTTATAAAAATTCCCAAAGTTCTGATTACAAATTGGTTTGCATATAGCAAATCAAACATGATCCTACGGCCAGGACCCCGCCAGATGGGAAAACTTTCCAGCGCTTCACCACAGCGAATCAGCCGTAGATCCACTGTGGGTGGCACAGAAGATGAGGCGGGGGAGAGGTAATCATAGTGAAAATGTCTAGTTGTCTACCGAAATCACCTCGAGGGGGGTGAATAGGTGAGTTCTGGTCTTTTTGCGGAATAAAAATTATAAAAGAGAAGCGCAGAAAATAAACAAGCAATCCAAAGACGACACCAAAGATTATGGTGGTTCCCCAATCTTGGGTACGCCCACTGTCCACCTCACCGATCTAGCACCATGCTAGACTTGGCTACTTCATTATTATCTCGGATTGGAAAACAATCCTTCAACTCAGAACAACGTTCCTATAACTCAGAATAAAACCACTCCTACAACAACTCAGAGAGCAACTCCTACAAACTCGGAGAATAACTCCTACAATCTCGGAGAATAACTCCATAAATAAAATGGAATTACAATAAAATACACAAACTTGTCTTCACAGATCTGATTGATTCTTGGCCTCTTCCTGCTTGAAATATTATAAAGCTCTGTCAGAAAAGTCGAGGAAGAAATCTGAGAACACTTCGATCTGAGAACGTGGGATCACCATGATCAAGGAGAAGATTTGTATATGTTGAAAAGCTTGATCGGTTGAATCCTTCTTGTCTGAATTTTTGGATCGAGAAGTTTGACGATGAAGAATACGTCTTGTCGACGACAGCGCTTCCCGATTTAAAAACTTGAAAACGATTCAAAAATCTGTAAAATTATTCTTAGGGTTTTTCGATTCTGACATGACCTTTTATAGGTCTAACATAACGGTCTGATTTCATTAATTACAATCCACGTGGACCAATCAAGGGTTAATTACATTTGAAATCAAATCCATCCGACACTTAAAAAAATTCAGATTTAGAACTCTGTTTCTCGATAGAAATAAAGATTACTCGAGTATGAGTTCTGTTCCTCGAGAAAAGATATAAAATTCTCGAGAAGAAAAACTTAAGCAAAATATAGAAGATTAGTTCTGGTTTCTCGAGATTTGATAGACTTTACTCGAGAAAAAAAATTCTGTTACTCGAGAATAAGAAAGCAGCTCGAGAAAAGACTTCTGTTTCTTGAGTAAAAACATAGACTTCTGTTTCTCGAGTAAAAACATCTGGTTCCCGAGAACTAACCGTAGCCTTCTCGAGAAATGTCTTTGGCTTTCTCAAGAAAGAGACTTAGAAAAATTTAAAGCTTAATTTTAAGGTTACTCGAGAAAGTTAAGACCTACTCGAGTACTGCATGGCTTTCTCGAGAACTACACTCGATTTTCTTGAGAAAAAGACTTCTGCTACTCGAGTACCGGACTAAGCTAACTCGAGTAAAATACTTACAAAAAATTTGTTAACTGAAAAATTATTTTCTTCTAAGAAACTTGCAACCAGCCTTTCTCCCATAGCTTTAGAACTTGAAAATGAAGTGTGTCCTAATAGAGAGGTTACACATGAGTCAACACAATGAGGGATTACATTGTATGGTCCTGTGTTTGGTGAACCATTATAAACTGACATTGGTCTACACTTAGCAATTATAACCAACAAGCACTCAACTTGAAAAGAGCATCAAATACAAACTTAATTCATCTTAGCTTAAGGGCGACTTCATACAAATCTAGGTTATTGTGGATACAATACTCAACAATCTCCCCCTATTTGTAGAAGTCAGAACCCTCTACATTAAGGTGAATTACATCAAGATAAATAAATAAAATAACTAATAAACAGAATAATAGGAAGAAATGTTATGTAATAGAAGATTTAAGTCATCAAAATTTAAAGATTTATATATATAGACATTGTCCAGGAAAAAGTCCTATTCCTCAAAATCTTATATAGGAAACTTATGATCATCTTCAATTACTTCTTTCTCTGTTGTTGATGCTACCTCATATATTTCTCTTCTTATCTCTGGAAATACATGAACGGCTTTGGAAAGTACTTGGATGGTCTGGGAGGAGCAGTAGGGTCTTCAAGACTATACTTTTTATCATGAAGCCTTCTTAGAGTCATAGATTTTTCATAATTTTCCCATTCAGAGTGAGAGTAATAGGTATCCTTGTTCTCTCTGAATTCCACTACTAGTCTTATAGTATCCAGAATAATTGATTTAGATGTAGGGCTCCATACTTCAGCATGTTCCCTTCCTACTTGTTCTGGCATAGGAGTGGACCTGCTTGCAGAAGCACCTTCACCATACTCTCTTCTCTTGGGTATCTGCACTTCAAGAGGATTATCAGTTGGAAGGTTCTGAGAATATTCTGGTTGATCTGAATTCCACACCTGAGAATATTGAGCAGGAGGAGCTTCATAATAGGAAGTTTCCAAAAGTTCAGGTCTAGGTGAGAATGAGGGCTTCTGGACTGTTGGATTGAGCTGAGGAGGAGGAGCAACATTTGGATCAACTTGAAATTCAAGGAAGATCTAGTTTTGCATCCAAACTGATGTACCATAGGTATGAAATTTAACATCAATAATCTGAGTTTGAACATCAGTACTTATCTCGTCTAGCTTTGCTACCCATTGGGTCTTCATGTATTTAGAGGCTTTTGATAGATATTCTTTGACTTTGTCCTCCCCCTTTCTGACTTCTACAGTAAGGGTTGTTATGGCATCTTCTTTGAATTTCCCAACTTCCTCACATGTTTTGAAATTTTATTCTTCTGTTTTATTCAGTAGATAGATCTGATTGTTGGCCACTGTTTCTGCCTGGTCCATAATTTTACCAACACTTATTATAGTGTTGGGTACATTTAAAAATATGTACCAGATTTAGAGAAGCCTCATCTTGGTCAATGATATGCATCAATTTGTATTTGATAGATATTTGAGTTACATTGTGCAGGTTTATGAATTTGAAGAAAATTTTCTAAGTACAAGAGTCGACACTTGTGAAGAAATTTTGTCAACACTCAGAACTTGAGTCAACACTTATGAAAAAGTTGTGTCGACACCCAGAACTTGTGTTGACACTTATGTAGGAGTTGTGTCGACACCCAAGCTAAGTCGACACTTATGAAGAAGTTGTGTCGACACTCAAACTGAGTCGACACCTAAAGAAGCAGTTGTGTCGACACAGGAGCTTGGTCTACACTGGAAGCTGTTGTGTTGACACACTGGACTTGTGTCGGCACATCAAATCTCAAAGTGCTATGTCGAGATCAGAAACAATTGTGTCGACACACAGGACTTGTGTCGACACACACTCAACACCATCTGACATACACTCAACATCATATGTCTGAAATAGATATGTCGAGACATAAAGACTTGTGTCGACACACTAGACTTGTGTCAACACATACAACAGAAGAAGTGTCGAGAAGCAGAAGAATGACTATGTCGATACATGAAGAGTTGTGTCGACATCATGAAGACTTGTGTCGACACTTAGCCTATATGTGTCGACACATGTGAAGCAGTTTATAGAGTGGAATGTGCTGAGTTGGAAAGTCTTTGAAGAATCAGCTGACTTGACTGGTGACTCGATAGCTGTCATATCCAACCGATCTGACACCACTGTCAGAACTGTCTGAAGGTTGTTACAAACTGGATCAGCCGGTAACCATTGAGAAACTCTATATAAGAGTCAGATCTGTGACAAACAACAACAACACAACATAAGAAGAAGAAGAACAATACTAGGGAATTCTTCAACAAGAATAGGGAAAACCATTACGATGGCAGATCAAGAGCTGTGTATAAGAAAGATTCAGAATTCATTCTGAATTTAAGGAAGAAGCTTACTGAAGATCATCTTCTACATTAAGTGAAGATCCATCTTTTTTTGTTTTATCAAGAAGCTTTGAAAAGCTAAGTCAGGTTGGATCAGAAGGGTCGGTTCATCCAAGAAGTGATCAAGAAGGCTACACCAATAGAGAAATCTAGCTGGTGAATTTTTTGTATCTTTATATCATTAAATTTCTGGTAGGATCTATTGTTAGATCTGAGTTGTAAGCCTGAAATTATAAAGGCTGAGGTAGGGCTGAGAGCCTGAGGTGTAGGACTTGTGAAAAGTCTGAGTTGTAAGCCTAGTGATAAAGGCTGAGGTAGGGCTGAGGCCTGAGGTAGGATTCTTGGGAAGAATTTGAGGTAGGACTTGTTTAAGTCTGAGCTATAGGAACCATTCTGGTTCTGAGTTGTAAGATCTGCGGATCCGAGCTAGTGAAAGGAAGTTAGGCTAAATCCAGTTATCTACTGGATAGGCGAAGGGGGAAAGTGGATGTACCCATACCTTGGGGAACCACTATAAATCTGGTGTATACTATGCTGTGATTTGTGGTCTGTGTTTTAAAAGTTTTGTTTGAATTTTCTAAAGTATTAAAGGAAAACTTAGAACATATTCACCCCCCTCTAGGTGTTTAGGCTCTTGAAATCAAGTCTTTCAAGTGGTATCAAAGGGAGGTTGCTCAAAGATTGACCTAACAGTCTTAGTGAATCTCCAAGGCAAATAAATAGATATCAAGAATGGGTTCAAATGAGAATCAAAAGGAGTTTGGATCTATAAAACTGCCAATTTACAGGAAAGAATCCTTTGGCATATGGAAGGAAAGGGTCAGGTTGTTTATGGAAGAATCTGATCCAAGAATCTATATCATAGTACAAGAAGATCCCTTCATTTCAATGAAGGTATTAGTCCTAGATGCAAATGTGAAAACCCAAAAGAACTATTCTGAGATGACAAAGGAATAAATCATCCTGGCAACTCTAGACAAAAGGGCACATAATATCTTTATAAGTGCCATAGATGATGTCACATTTCAGAATCTTATGCACTGTAAAACCTCCAAGTAAATGTGAGACACATTGATTGTCTACATGGAGGGAACAGAAGAAGTCAGAGAGGACAGGAAGTCTATGCTGAATCAGGAATATGAGAGCTTTAGGCAGACCAAAACTGACAGCATAGCTGAATGCTACAAGAAGTTCTTCAGAATAGTGAATGAGTTGATGACCTATGGAAGAGTCTTCAACACTTATGAACTAAATGACAAGTTTCTTAGGTCCTTAACAAAGGATTGGGACACTAAGATATGTGCCATCAGAGAAGTGGCCAGGCTGGCTGATACACCTCCACCCACACTTTTTGGAAAGCTGCTATCCTATGAAATGCAGCTAACTTCTAGAAAAGAGGAGGAAAGGGGCAGCAGATCTGAGTACAAAGAAAAGTAAGTAGCCTTCAAAGCTGAAGGCACAAGAAAGGGTAGGAGAAAATCTCCTTCTCCACCCAGAAGGAGTGCTGATGGCAGAAGAAGGAAATTCTGACAATAGCACATCAGATAGCCACAATTCTAATGAGGACTTTGCTGCCTTTACAAGGCAATTCTAAAGGTTCATGAAAAAGAAGAAGTGGAGAACCAGGCCATCAACATCCTACTCCAAGGATGAATACTACAAAAAGAAGAAGACTACCAAGGAGGATATGTATGCCTCTAAACCTAGTAAACAATCTAATACTAAGATTGTGTTATTGCTGCAACAGGCATGGATATGTCATAGCTGACTGTCCTGATAAAAGAAAGGAGTCTAAAGACAAGAAGAAACATTAAGTCAAAGGCAAGAAGGAGAAATCTCTTGTTGCTCAGAAGGAGAAGAGTTGGACAGACTCTTCATCTTCTGAATCTGGAGAAGAAGATGCAGAAGCATATGTTGCGTTGTTCTCAACAGAAGAGGATTCTATAGAACAAGAATTCCTACAATTACTGGACTCCATTAATGGAATAGAAGACTACTGCTGTAAAGGGCTGATGGCTCAATCAGAAGATGATCAGTCCCAGGATAAGCCTGGACCAAGTAAGGTATACAATTCTCCCTCAGATTCTGATTATTTTACTTGATCAGAATCAGTATCATTAACTTCAAGAGAAGGGGATGGTTTTGATTCTGAGGGGATGTACATGAACTCATTAATGAGTATGGTGGGTTGTTGCATGCTCTAAAGAAGAGCAAGTTCTTATCAAAGAGCAGACCAAGGAGATTGAGTCACATAAGCTAGCTGCGGTAGATTTAGCAAAGCTGTTGGATCTAAAATTGAATGAGGTTGCCAAACTAAAAAACATTACTGTTATTTAGATGGGCACAATCTCTTTCAAGGAGAATCATATAAAGAAACTAGAGCCAAACTTCAGCAAGAAAGAGAGCTAGTGGTTAAATTCTCCAAGCCAAAATCTATCTTACCCTTAATAGAAAATTTCATTTCACAAAAAGGGAAGACTGGTCTAGGTTTTAAGGAAAGAACTAGGGCCACCAATTCTCATAGAAAAGGTAAGGCCCCAGTTATGCCTCTAGCTATAAAACCCCTATCTTCTTTAGGAAGGTGATGAATCTTAATAACAGGTATGATCATGACACTACTCATGGTCACTGTGAGTATGGAAATATCATGGGCAAGGGTGCAAATGCCAATAGACCACTCTATAGGCATGCCCATCATCTACAAGAGAAATTCTTGAAGTTTGCTGCTCCAGCATCAACACTTAACAAGACTGCTGTCAACAAAGTAGCAAAGTCTGTACCTAAGAGAAGGTACAATAGATTTGAGTGTTTGTGTTGTGGTAGGGTGGGCCACGTTGCCATGGATTGCTGGTTTAACACAAGTATTAAAACCAAGAGTAGTTTTCCTGTTAAAACAGCTGCAGGATTACAAACTAACAAATACCTAGGACCCAATAGCAAATTGGGTTATAAGGGTAAGTGATTCTTTATTTGTTGCTGGTGAATCCAAGTGACCATACCCCTATATGGTACTTGGATAGTTGGTATTCCAAACACATGACTGGAACAAGAAGAATGTTGAGGGACTATGTACCCATAGAGGATGGACCCAAAGTAATCTTTGGTGGATCAGAAAAAGGAATCATCAAAGGATTTGGTAACATCTCTAGTGATTCAATTACTATCACTAAAGTGGCTTATATGAAGGGTCTAAAACATAACCTGATTAGCATAAGTCAACTTAGTGATCTAGGTTATGACATCTCTTTTCTCAAAGGGGAGTGCCAAATAAGAAGGTCAAGTGATCAAGAGATCATTTTGACTGGCACTAGGAAAGGAAATGTGTATTGCCTTAACCTAGAGTGTGAGTTTAACAACTCACCCATTTGTCCTAGTTGCAGGTGAGAAAGCTTCACTATATGTAAAATGGCACAAGTGGTTAGCTAATCTGAACTATAAGTCCATAGGACTGCTGTTTAGCATGGGTCTGGTGAGGAATGGTCCTCAAGTCAAGTGCATTAAAGAGGGAGTGTGTGCAGCTTGCCAAAAGGGCAAACATACCAAGTCCTCTTTTCCTGCACTAGATACCAAAGATTCTTTGAGATGTTTATATCTCTTGCATATGGACTTGTTTGGTCCTATGCCAGTTCACAGACTTGGTAGGAAAGAATACACACTAGTTATTTTGGATGACTATTCTAAATATACATGGGTTTTCTTCTTGAGGCAAAAATCTGAAACCCAAACTATTTTTCAGACTTTTGTTAGATAAATTCAGAATGAATATAACAGTTCAGTGGTCAAAATCAGAAGTGACCATGGAACTGAATTTCAGTCTGAACGTATGACAAAATTCTGTTAAGAACTTGGAATTTATCAGGAATTCTCTTCACCTAGAACTCCTCAGCAAAATGGTGTTGTTGAAAGAAAGAATAGAACTCTAATTGAGGCCAGTAGAACACTACGAAATGACACTACTCTCCCTGAATACTTCTAGGCTGAGGCAGTAAATACTGCATGTCATGTGCTCAATATGGCTTCCATCAATAAGAAACACAAGATGACTCCCTACCAGATTTTGAAAGGCAGAAAACCAAGCATATCTTACTTCAGAATCTTTGGTACCAAGTGTTTTGTTCTAGGTAATGGTAAGCACTACCAAACAAAGTTTGCTGCCAAATCCCTAGAAGGGATATTTGTTGGGTCAACAACAAAAGTAGGGCATACAGAATCTACAACTTGACTACCCAAGTTGTAGAAGAATCTGTGCATGTTGTATTTGATGAGTCAAAGTTTATTAATAGTGAATTGTCTAGTTCTTCAGTTAGTTCTACTGGTCTAACAGACAGCTGGACAAGCTGACAATCAATAAAGAAGTTCCTGCTTGGCTGGATGAAGAAAAAGATACCAACTGTCCAGGGGGAGAACAAGTCCCACTAGATGAAGAAGACAATGTGGAGCATCAAGTTGAGGAAACTGAAGAAAGTGATAATGCTGAAAGATTTCCTCCAGAAGGAAGACACTTGAAGGATCATCCAGCTCACCAAATCATTGGTGATGCAAGTTAAGTTGTTCTAACTAGGAGCAAGAGCATGAACACAATTCTATGTTCTAGCTTCCTGTCTCAAATAGAACCCAGGAAGATTGAAGAAGCAATGCAAGACTCCAACTTGATTGATGCTATGCAAGAAGAGCTCAGTCAGTTCAAAAGATGTAAAGTCTGGGAACTGGTGCCTAAACCTAAGGATCACAACATAATAGGAACTAAGTGGATCTACAGGAACAAGCTTGATGAGAATTGCACCATAGTCAAAAATAAGGCCAGATTGGTATCTAAAGGCTACAGGCAAGAGGAAGGTATTGACTTTGATCAAACCTTTGCTCTAGTGGCAAGGATGGAGGCTATAAGACTGTTTTAGCCTATGCTGCTTATCAAGGGTTCAAGATATACCAATGGATGTGAAATCAGCATTTTTTAATGGGGATTTAAAAGAGGAAGTCTATGTTGAACAACCCTCAGGTTTTGTAGATTCTCATTTTCCAGATTATGTATATAGGCTTAGGAAAGCTCTATATGGTTTGAAACAAGCTCCAAGGGCTTGGTATGAGACCTTGTCTACTTTCCTTATTGAGAATAAATTCTCTAGAGGAAAAATAGACAAAAATCTATTCTTTAGGGAATCTAAAGGCAAGATAATACTAGTCTAGATATATGTGGATGACATTATCTTTGGTTCTACTGAAAACAACCTTTGTAGAAAGTTTACCAAACTTATGCAAGGGAAGTTTGAGATGAGCAGTATGGGTGAGCTGAAGTTCTTCTTGGGACTTCATGTTAGACAAACTGATAGTGGTTTGTCCATATCTCAGTCTAAGTTCACCAAGGAGTTGATTAAGAAGTATGGTATGGACTTATCTTCTACCATGAAAACTCCAATGGGAACAAGTATGCCTATAGGCAAAGATGAGGCAGGGAAAACTGTTGATGAGTCTTTGTATAGAGGGATAATTGTCTCCCTACTTACTTGACTGCTAGTAGACCTGACATCATGTATGCAACATGTGTCTGTGCTAGTTACCAAGCTTGCCCAAAGGAATCACATTATACTGAAGTTAAGAGAATATTGAGATATCTTAAGGGCACACCTAATCTAGGCCTTTGGTACCCTAAGAATAGAGAATCCCTTCTAACTGGTTTCTCAGCTGCAGACTTTGCTGGATGCAAAGAAGACAGGAAGAGTACTACAGGAACTTGTCAATTCCTTGGTGGGCGACTGGTGTCATGGAGCAGCAAGAAGTAAACCAGTGTAGCTATATAGACAGGTGAATCAGAATATATAGCTGCAGGGAGCTATTGTGCACAATTGATGTGGATAAAGCATCAACTTGAAGACTATGACATCTAGGTAAGTAGAATTCCACTGTTTGTGATTCTACAAGTGCTATTTCTATTGCTAAGAATCCTGTATCACACAGTAGGACCAATCATTTAGAAATTAAGTTTCATTTCATCATAGATCATGTGGAGAAGGAAAATATTAGCCTAGAGTTTGTGAAAACAGATAATCAAATAGCTGATATTTTTACAAAACCTCTAGGATGAAACTAAATTCAATTATTTTAAAATTGAATTAGGTATGTTGAACCTAGAATAGGTTAGCACAAGCTTCCTTAAGTAGCATATGTTAGCGCCAAATTTCTCTAGAAATTTATCTAAGTACAAAGTTTGGGTCGACACAAGAAAGTTGTGTTGACACACTCAGTATGTTGTGTCAACACAGAAAAAGGATATGTCAACACAGAAACAATATCGGTGTCGATAGAAGAATTGGTGTCGACATAACTCTGTCGAGACTTAAGTGGCCTTTGTCGACACAGACACAAGTATTTCGACACAAACACAAGTATGTTGACACTGACACAAATATGTCGACACTGACATAAGTATGTCTACACATAGATGTGTCGACTTAATATAAGTATTGTTGACTCAAACATTAGTATGTCGACACATAGTCGTGCTGAATTAACCTAAGTATTGTCGAGACCTAGGTCATTTCTGACATCACGTATGCTGATTTGTCGACTAAGGCCCTTCTTTTGACCTGCCCTTGACACTAATACTATAAATAGGTGAAGCCAAAATCTGGTCGACTACGCTTTAGAAATTCTTGGCTCTACACCTTCTGTCGATTAAGGCCTTCTCTTCTTTTTTCTCTCATCTCTCTCGTCGATGGAACCTCATCAAGAAGACAAAGTCAATGAAGGATATGAGCTGGTTCGTGAAGGGTTCACGACAGCTTTAGAAGAAATTCAGGGTGTCATTGCCCTAATTTCTGAGAATTGTTTGGAGTACTTGGTCTCTGAACCAACCAAGATTTGGAAGAAGGAAGTTTTGGAATTTTATTCAACAGCAAGCGTGGATACAGAAGGGAAGAAGATCAAAGAAACAGTTCAGGATTCCCAAATGAAACTTACACTGAAGACAATTACGAAATCTCTTCAGCTTCCTTTGGTTAAGGATACAGATGAAATAAATCCATCCCTGACTACAGAAGCATTAAGTTGGTGCGGGCTGAGCCCTAATATCAAGGTTGGATCATCCATAACTCGGAAAGGGATGAATTCCCAAGGGAAGTTCTTGTCTGAAATAGTTAGGAAGGTGATACTATGTAAGACTAGTGGACATGATTGAATTTCAATCCACATGTTCAATCTGATGACACAGATCATATTCAAAGTGAAAACTGACTAAGCAGCAGTAGTGTTTGACAAGATCCAAGAAGGAGTGAAGAAACGAAACCTGGGAAAAATCCTAAGGTTATGTTTATCTTCAGTAATACCAGATATTTTGAAACAAGTGGCTGGATCCAAAATCAATCACATGAGAAGAATAGATGTGAGAATTCTGTCAAGGTGGGATAGGGTTCTGACCAAGGAAGTCACTACTCCTCAGAAAATAATTAAGAAAGATAAAAATAGAATAAAGTTGTTCAACAAGTAGAATCCTCTAGTGATTCTGAAGAGGAAGTAGTCTTCAGCTCAGATGAAGACCAACAACCAAAAGTAGCCTAAGATCAAGTGGTGGGCAGTGAGCACCAAGAGCAACAGATAGACTCCACTCCAGGGGAGATAATACTGAACAAACTGAGCTGCTTGCCCAAGGGGGAGGCATTGCTAAAGCTTCCCTTGAGAGTGAATTTGCTACAGATACTGTCATGAACACGGTATCTGAAATTAATAATGCAGCACAAACAATGTTGAGACAAAAGCTCAAAATGAGCCAGTAAGTATCTCCTCAACAATTTGGTGGTATCTAGTGGTTTTCTCCTCAACAATGTTCTAGGAGAAACTGTTATTTTAAAAGCTAATCTTGTTCCTCCTGTACAGATACAGTAGGAGTTCATTATGGAGGAGCAATTCCATGATCCACCTGCAGTAAGGACTGGTGGGGAGGAACAAATCAAAGAAAAATTTTTACCAAGGACTGAGGGGGAGTTGTCTCAGCATGCCCAAACTGATAAGGACATAGTTGATATACAAAGTACATATGAAACTTCTGATGATGAAGAAGCCTCAATGTCTAAGAAAATAAAAATAGTTGCCTTAAGGAAAAAGAGTTCTGGCTATATAAAGGCCTTGCAAACAGGCACAGCACCACCTACTCCAAGCATGGACTTTAGTTCTCTACTGGTCCAAATACAAATTAAGTTGGATGAGCAAAGAAAATCTATGGAGAAATATGTGGATGAAACTCATAAGGAGTTGCAATTCCAATTTGCTCAGGATATCAAGTCTATTAGATTTGAAGTCAATCAAAATAAAAAGGAAATGATAGATTGCTTCCATAAGGGAGGTAATGCTGTGGTATTCCTGGCCAAACAACAGCAGGATCTGAAAGTACAAGTGGAAGATATTGCAGTAAAGCAGGGTTATGTACTAGAGAATCAAATAAGAATGAATAAGAATCTTAAAGATTCACACCATGCTATCTTGACAAAAATGGATGATCTAACAACTGCTGTCAGAGTTGAAGTCTCAAAGCAGTTCAAGGAAGATATGGCTACTATTCAGGCCACATTTCAAGCCTCACAGAAGAATATATCTGATTTCTTGACAAAATTCAAAGATTATTATAAAGAAGGAACTGACTATGTTATTAATCAAGTCATATTTCAAAAAGATGATCTGAGGGATCATATTGATAGAGAAGTCATAAAGGGAAAGAGAGTAGTAGTCAAAGCCTACTCTGATCATGCTAAATGGATATCAACTAGCATCAGAGCAACTCTTGGATATCCTCCCCTATGTGATGATGACAATGTAGCTTAGTCTGGAATACAACCTGTTCATACTGAAGGAGATCAGCCTGAAGTTGATCAGGTGATTTACCCCCCAACAAATTTTGAAATGATTCAAGAGGAAGTTTAGAAAATGTATAGTCCTCCACTAGAGGCACAAAATGTTATTCTAGAGAAAGAAGAAATGTCAGAAGCTGTCATAGAAGCTTAGAAGGAAACTCAGCTATCCAAGAAGAGGTTTATATAACAGGCTGAGTTGAAGCCAGACTTTTAGCAATGGAGTCCTACTTCCAGAAATATTATACTGACTGCCTGGAAAGCTGTGAAGGATAAAACCCATGATAAGGGTAAATGGAATTCAGAGCAGGAATGGAATAAGTATAAGGATTGGCAGGAAGCCATTCTTCAACACAGAAGAAGTGCAAAGGCTGGGAAGCTACCTGCTAATGCTCAGGAGCCAAACAAGTACTTCCCAAAGCCATTTCACTATTTTGAAAGGCAGAGAATAAAGGCTGAAGAACAAAAGAAAAAAAGCTCTGAAAGTAAAGAAGCATGCTGATGATACTGAATCTCCTTTGCAGGCTAAGATCAAGCCTAGAAAAGGCATTGTAATTAAGGAGCCTAGTCAGTGATAGGATAGCTAGGCTTATGTAAAAGAACAATGGAATATTTTTTTTTAAAAGAAAATCTTATAAACATATCATTTTTCTGAATTAAATGAAATCAGTTTTAGTATTAATTTATGTTCTTTACAATGATTATTCGTTAACCTATTATGAAATTGATGTACCTCTATTTTTATTATGTTTTATTATGAGAGATGTATATCTTTGACTAAGGATTATGACTTCTCCAAATAGGGGGAGATTGTTGGGTACATTGAAAAATATATACCAGATTTGGAGAAGCCTCATCTTGGTCAATGATATGCATCAATTGGTATTTGATAGATATTTCAGTTACATTGTGCAGGTTCAAGAATTTGAAGGGAATTTTCTAAGTACAAGAGTCGACACTTGTGAAGAAATTGTGTCGACACTCAGAACTTGAGTCGACACTTGTGAAGAAGTTGTGTCGACACCCAGAACTTGTGTCAACACTTATGAAGGAGTTGTGTCGACACCCAAGCTAGGTCGACACTTATGAAGAAGTTGTGTCGACACTCAAACTGAGTCGACACCTAAAGAAGCAGCTGTGTCGACACCCAGGAGCTTTGTCGACACTGGAAGCAAATGTGTCGATACATCAACTCTCAAAGTGCTGTGTCGAGATCAGAAGCAATTTTGTCAACACACAGGACTTGTGTCGACACACACTCAATGTCGTCTGACATACACTCAATGCCATCCGTCAGAAACAGATATGTCGAGACATACAGACTTATGTCGACACACTGGACTTGTGTAGACACATACAACAGAAGAAGTGTCGAGAAGCAGAAGAATGACTGTGTCGACACATGAAGAGTTGTGTCGATATCATGAAGACTTGTGTCGACACTTAGCCTATATGTGTCGACACATGTGAAGCAGTTTGCAGAGTGGACTGTGCTGAGTTGGAAAGTCTTTAAAGAATCAGCTGACTTGACTGGTGACTCGACAGCTGTCATATCAAACCGGTCTGAAACCTCTGTCAGAACTGTCAGAAGGTTGTTACAAACCGGATCAGCCGGTAACCATTGGGAAACTCTATATAAGAGTCAGATCTGTGACAAACAACAACAACAACACAACATAAGAAGAAGAACAACAACACTAGAGAATTCTTCAACAAGAATAGGGAAAACCCTTACGAAGGCATATCCAAAGTTGTCTACAAGAAAGATTCAGAATTCATTCTGAATTTAAGTAAGAAGCTGACTTAAGATCATCTTCTACATCAAGTGAAGATCCGCCTTATTTTGTTCTATCAAGAAGCTTTGAAAAGCTATGTCAGGTTGGATCAGAAGGGTCAGTTCATTCAAGAAGTGATCAAGAAGGCTACACTAATAGAGAAATCTAGCCGGTGAATTTTCTGTATCTTTATATCATGAAATTTCTTGTAGGATCTATTGTTAGATCTGAGTTATAAGCCTGAAATTATAAAGGTTGTGGTAGGGCTGAGAGCCTGAGGTGTAGGACTTGTGAAAAGTCTGAGTTGTTAGCCTAGTGATAAAGGCTGAGGTAGGGCTGAGGCCTAAGGTAGGATTCTTTGGAAGAATCTGAGGTAGGACTTGTATAAGTCTGAGCTGTAGGAACCATTCTGGTTCTGAGTTGTAAGATCTGCAGATTCGAGCCAATGGAAGGAAGTTAGGCTGAATCAAGTTATCTACTGGATAGGCGAAAGGGGAAAGTGGATGTACCCATACCTTGGGGAACCACTATAAATCTGGTGTATTCTGTGCTGTGATTTGTGGTCTGTGTTTTACAAGTTCTGTTTAAATTGCCTAAAGTATTAAAGGAAAAATTATAACCTATTCACCCCCCCCCCTCTAGGTGTTTAGGCTCTTGAAAGCAAGTCTTTCATATAGTTTGGTCTATATCTTGGCCTCTAATTTATAGCAGCCTTTTGAATTCATCATTGTTGATCTGGATTTCTGCAAATCCTCGGCTCATTTACTTTTCTAAAGCAGAGACCTTATTTGTGACAACTTGAATGGAGGTATCAAAATACTCTCTTTTCTAAGACAACATGGCTTCTATTTTACTTAAGATATTGTCTTCAGTAATGACTTCAGACTGAGGAGGTAGAGGAGGTAGAATTTGATTTGTCCAAGGAGCTACTTCTTCAATGAGCAAAGTAGATGTGGAGGTCTGTTTTCTTCTAGCTGTTGTTATTTCATCTTCAGCATCATCACCTATGAAAGTAGAAATGTTGAAGTGTAGGATTGGGAGAGGTGGTTCGGCTTCTTCAGGAGATAATTCTTCAACATCAGAAATTGAAACTATCTCTTCGTCTTGCACACCCTCAATAAGAGACTGGGGCTGAGAAGATTCTGGTTCAGATGAACTTTTTGGTTTAGATGGTTTTGCTTGAGAATATTCTGGTTGAGATGGATTTTATGGTTGAGATGGATTTTTTTCAGGCAGAGAGGAGAGAGGTTCTTTAGAGGTTAGTTCCTCTATCATCCTGTGAATGTCAGATTCTATAGATATTACTTGATCATCTACCTGGGCATCAGTAAGAAGTTCTTGATTAGACATGGTCATCTATAATAAGACCTGAGCCATCTTCTTGGACAGAAGTTCCCTTTGCAGAAGCTGATGGAGCTGTAGATTCTTCTATGACTACATGTTCAGCAGCTAGTGGAGTTATGACTTGGGCTTGAATATCAGTTTGGGCTGTGTTTGGAACTAGAACTTGAGCAGAATGCACTGTCACTTGTACAGATGGAGCGGGCTCCCCCTAAATAAATGGACCAGATGTGCCAGTTATTTGATGAGAGAGGGAGATGGGGTCCTGACTTCATCTACAACTATCCTTGGAGCTGGAGGGGCTTGGCCTGGCCTTTGAAGTATGATTTCCCATCTCTGGATGGAGATAATTGAAACCTTTTTCATGTGATGAATGGCCATGCCCTTATCGAAGGTAAAGATATTTAGCCTCAACTGATTTAGATAGAGAGACAGAATTCTTCCATAGTTGGGGCTTTTTATACTCTCTTTGATCTTATCAAAAATCAACATCCCCCATTGAAATTTCTTTCTACAGATTACTGCAGTCATCATATCAAAGAAATCTATGGTGATATAGCTTATTGAACTGGTACAGTAGAGAAGAACCTTTCCCAGATTATCGGCAAGTAGTTTGCTCTCTACATTCATGTGTTGTCGACGAATTGTGAGGGTTGAGTCGGGAAGGCCATAGAAGCTGAAAGCCCTATCATAGTTTGTCCCTTCTAGGTCATCTTCCTCATCAATCACCGGCAGGCACAGAAGTTGAGAAACAGAGGTTGATGTCATCTTGACTTTGATTTCGCGTACCTTGGTTTTCAGAACTTTGCAATTGCGCTTGACCTTGGCACTCTGGAAAAACTCTTCCACATCAAAAATAAGAACTTTGCATGGGTGTTGAAGAACAAAGGTCAGTCCAGCGGTATCGAGCAATATAAGAACATTTCTGAAGTCTTCAGAAATATCGATGATTTCAAGTTGAAATGAGGTCACTACTGATGCCTATCTTTGATGTGGGAGCCATTGATTGAGGAACTGAAAGTCTGCTAACCAGCGAGAAGAGGAACAAGGTTGTTCGCGGGAGAAGGTATGGAGATGAAGAAGATGAAGTGTTTTCTCGAGAAGGAGATTTTAAAATCCTAGATTAGGATTTTTTTTGGACTTATTCTATTTATATAAACCTTAAATCTTGATGATTAAGGAAAGAAATAATAATAAAATACTTGAAGTATGGCGGTTGGAGTGCCCGGGCGCTAATATCAAAATTTGAACTTTGAGAAAATTCTGCATCTGATTTCTTGAGTGAAAGACAATTCTCGAGAAGAAGCTCACGTGTTCTTGAGTAGAGATATCATTTTCGATAAGCAAACCTAATGTTCTCGAGTAATGAAGTTGTTCTGTAGAAGTGAAGTCCTGACATAGAATTTTCTTGATTTTGAAGGGTAATCTGATTCTTGAACTTTGCTGTAAGGCCATATTCTTCACATTCCTTGTTGAGCATGCCAAGTTCTATTTTGAAGAACGAGAACTTGGCCTCGTCCAGTGGCTTCATGAAAATGTCTGTAACCTGCATGTTAGTTGGAACATACTAGAGATTTATGTCTCCATGCTCCACATGCTCCCTGATGAAATGGTACCTCAGCTCTATGTGCTTTGTCTGGCTATGAGAGACTGGGTTATTGGCTATTGCAATTGCACTGGAGGGGTCATAGAATAGCAGGATGTCCTTGACCTTCAAGTTATAGTCTTCAAGTTTATTCTTGATCCAGAGTAATTGTGCACAACAACTGCAGGCAAAAATGTATTCTGACTCGGCCGTTGAGATTGCGACATAATTTTTCTTCTTGCTACTCCATGAGATGAGTCTCCCTTAAAGGAATTGGCAAGTCCCGGAGGTGCTCTTTCTATCACCTTTACTACCTGCAAAATCTACATCTGAAAATCCTATTAGTTCATTATCATTACTTCTTGGGTACCATAAGCCAAGGTTTAGTGTTCCTTTAAGGTATCTCAAAATCCGCTTTGCAGCAGTGTGTGTGTGTAGTGAGATTCCTTAGAGCTCACCTGATATCTAGCACACACACATGTCGAAAACATTATGTCTGTCCTACTAGCAGTAAGGTAGAGCAAGGATCCAATTATGCTTTTGTACTTGGTTTCATCAAAAGGTTTCCCTTTCTCATCCTTGTCCAGAGACATAGTTGAACCCATTGGAGTCCTCATAGAGGTTGCATTCTTCATTCCGAATTTCTTAATCAACTCCTTGGTGATCTTCATCTAAGAGATGAAAAATCCTTCTTCAGATTGCTTCACCTGAAGTCCTAAGAAATACTTCAGCTCACCCATACTGCTCATTTCAAACTTCCCTTACATAAGTTTTGAAAACTTCTTACAAAGGTTATCATCAGTGGAGCCAAAAATAATATCATCGACATAGATTTGCACTAGATAAATTTTGCCATTTACTTCACCAAGAAATAATGTCTTGTCTATCTTTTGCCTTATGAACTTGTTAGACAGTGTTTTATACCAAGATTGTGGAGCTTATTTCAAACCATATAGTGCTTTAAATAATAATTAAATAGATTCAAAATGTTCAGGATCAACAAAACCTCGAGGTTGTTCCACATACACTTCTTCCTTTATGTCACCATTAAGGAAGGCTGGCTTCACGTCCATTTGGTAGACAGTGATGCCTTTGAGTGCAGCATACGTGAGAAACAACCTGATTGCCTCCAGTCTTGACACTGGAGCATATGTCTGATCGAAGTCGATCCATTCTTCTTTTCTGTACCCTTTGGCTATGAGTCTGGCTTTGTTCTTGATTATGGTTCCATCTTCATCCATCTTGTTTCGATAGACCCACTTTGTTCCAATCGCATTCTTTTCTTTGGGTCTTGGCACAAGCTTCCAGACTTGGCAACATTTGAACTGATTTAGTTCTTCTTCTATTTCCATTACCCAAGATGTGTCCTTGTTTGCTTCCTCAAACTTCTTTGGTTCAACCTGCGAGAGATAACTCAAATACAAATTCTCATTAGTTGTACCTCTGTGAGTTCTGACACCATCATAAGGGTCTCCTATGATTTGATCAATTGGGTGATCCTTCAAGTGTCTGATCTCTAAAGTCCTTGTATCTGGAGCTTCCTCTATCACTAGAATGACTTCATCAGCTTAAAAGACATCTTCATCATAGTGATTAACCTCTCCAATTGGGGTTGGATTGGCGATCTTGATGAACTCTTGACCTTTTTCTTTAACTGTCTCATCCAAGCTTAATTCCTTTAGTTTTGAACCTACATCTTCAACAAACACACTAGAAGAGCTGCTTTGTATTTTGCTCGTCTTATCAAATACAACATTAATAGATTCTTTTACGACCAGGGTTTTCTTGTTAAAAATCTCGTATGCCTTACTATGCCTATTGTATCCTATGAAAATACCTTCAAAGCTCTTTTCACTAAATTTAGTTATGTGATACTTCGCATTGTTAAGTACGGAGCATTTACTACCAAAGATTCTAAAATATAAAATAGTTGGTCTCCTGCCCTTTAGTAGTTCGTAAGGTGTTTTATCAAGGTTCTTATTTATGAGTGCTATGTTTTGCACGTGATAAGAAGTGTTGACGGCTTCAGCACAGCAGTATTCTGGTAGTTAGGCATAACTCAACATGGTTCTGTAGGCCTCTATGAGTGTTCTATTACTTCTCTAAGCGACTTTATTCTTTTAAGGAGTACGAGGAGAGGAAAACTCATTAAAGATACATAGGCTTTCACAGAATTCTATCATGGCCCCAGATTTGAACTCTGTTCTATTGTTACTTCAGATTTTGACAACTAAACAGTTATATTCATTCTGGATCTTCTTGACAAAATTAGTGAAAATATCAAAAGTATCTGACTTGTGTTTTAGAAAGAACACCCATGTAAAATGAGAGTAGTCATCTAAAATAACAAGTGTATAATCTTTACCTCCCAAACTTCTAATTTTCAGGGGACCAAACTAGTCCATATGAAGTAGGTGTAAACACCTATTAGAATCTTTGTCAATAATGCTTTTAAAGGTAGCCCTTGTTTGCTTGTCTTTTACTCATGTGTGACACGGTCTATCTTTAACGCACTTAACGTTGGGTGCATCACGAATTAAATTAAGAGAAAATAATTTATTAATAGTTTTGTAATTTATGTGTGCTAATCTCTTGTGTCATTGGTCACCAAGAGACACACTATCTTTTGCCAAAAAGCACACTGGTGTAGAAGAGTCTATGCAAATAAAATTTAAACAAAATATATTTCCACTACGAGTACCTGATAGAATCGTTTCTAAGTTATCGACCGATTTTATCAAGCACTTGTCTGCATGAAATTCTACTATGTATCCTTTATATAGAGTTGGCTTATGCTTATGAGATTATGTAATATACCTTCAACACAAGCCACATATGAGAGGGATACACTACCGTTAGTGATCATACCGTAGCCTCTTGTGATTCCTCTATCAGAACCTCCAAAGATAACTTTTGGTCCATTCACAACTAGAGAGTACATCTGAAGAAGGCTTCTTGTCCCGGTCATGTGCCGAGAGCATCCACTGTCCAAATACCAGATAGGCGATTTGTTGGCCATTGGACATACCTGTAAAAATAGAATAAGTTTATTTTAGGAACCCAAATGCGTTTGGGTCCTTGGTTATTTGTCAGCATGCTCCCCCTAGGAGTGTGAACATTAAGAGTGGTATGCCTCGTACTATTAATTAGATGAGTTTTATTGCTTCTTTGATTAAACCTATAAACTACAGCAAAGTGACCAACTTTGCCGCAACACCAACATTCAAACCTTTTGTACCTTTTCCAAGTCTCCTGCTTGACCATTTGAACGTGTGGTCTTGCAAGACCGGCTGATATGGAGGTAGAAGCCTCATGATGATGGCACTCATAAGTCTTTTTCACCTCCTTTTCCTTAGGTACAACTGGCTTGGCCTTAGATTCCTTATAAATATTATGTCCATGATTGAATGGACCATAGTATTTCATTTGTATTCCCTCATAAGGTATCTTGAGTACACTTTCACCAAAGTTTTGGGGACGGCTCCATCTTCAGTACCGTGACTTAGGCTCTACATAAGTAGGCCTGGCAAAATGACCGTAGGATGAATCAAAATCAAACTCGTTTATTGGGAGGATGACCTTCTTAAATGAAGTTTGATCTAGAGGAGCTTTCCCCTTCTCCTTGGCTAAAGATTTCTTAGCAGCCTTATGGCCTAAGCCAACTCCTTTAGCTTGAGCAGATAATTCAACAACAAATGGAAGGACTATCTTGGGCTTGGAGAAACATTAAAAAAGTTTCTTTTCAGCGGCAAGTTGTTCTTCCAACTTCTTGATGATTTTCTCTTTCAGGTTTAGGTGCTCGAGAGCTTTATTGTATTCTTCGATCGCAGCATGAAATTCCTTTCTGAGTGAGTCCATCCTTGCGACTTCTTCCCTCAGATTGCTCACCTTAGCCTTAAGAGATTTGTTCCCCTTGGATTGAGTTCTCGCGACTTTTTGACATTTGTCGTAAGCCTTGAT
Organism: Platanthera zijinensis; assembly: GCA_039513925.1. Lineage (NCBI taxonomy): Eukaryota > Viridiplantae > Streptophyta > Magnoliopsida > Asparagales > Orchidaceae > Platanthera > Platanthera zijinensis. The sequence goes on along the minus strand of CM077095.1, from coordinate 65,140,302 downwards.
TAATTCCTTGTATTGAGTCATGAGTTCAGACTCATCATCAGAAGAGCAGTCCTCATGATCATGGTCCGAAGCATTAGATTCTGAGAGAGGTGTGAGAATTTACCTTCCTAATGTAATGGAGTTCTTCTTCCTCATCTGTTTGTTCCCTCAGCCCATAGTAGGCTTCCTCTTCCTCACATGACTCAGATGAGTCAGTGTCATTGAGAGTCTTGACCTTCTTGGCTACTAAGATTCTTTCAGATTTCTTTTTACTATAAAAAGACTTCTTTTCTTCTCTTCTTCCACCCTCTTTCTTCTTATGCGGGCAATCCACAATTACGGGACCTGGCTTATTACAACAGTAACAAACAATGTCAGATGAGATATGTTTGTTCGGTTTGGAGTTATACCTTTCATGGCTACTTGAGCCTTTCTTATGACGATCACCATCATGACGTGATATTCTGTAAGAAAAGTCTTTGCCTTTCCATTACTTCTTCTTACTTAGGAACTTTTTGAATTGTCTAGAGAGTATAGAGAACTCTCCATCTGATAGCTCTGAGCTCGAGTTGCTCGGCTCCGAGTCTTCTTCTTCACTTAATTCATGTGCAGGAGCAGGATATACAGCTTTAACCTTCCTTGAGTTGTCTGTCTTTAGTGTGATAGACTTCTCAATTAATGAGTATCTGCTTCCCTCTTTTTCAGCTTTTCTTGTATTTATTTGAAGCTCATATGATATCAGTTTCCCGAAGAGGTTCTAAGGAGCAGTCTCAGCTAGCTTTCTAAACTCCCTTATGGCACATATTTTGTTGTCCCATTCCTTAGTTAAGGATCTTAGGAGCTTGTCTTTTAATTCTCCATTAGTGAAGACTCGGCCAAAGTTCCTCAGGCCATTGACGATCTTGAAAAATTTTCATAAGTGTCTGCTATAGTGTCTTTGGGGCCTTGCCTGAAGGCCTCATACTTCTGGTTCAAAAGGGATCTACTATCATCCCTTACTTCTTTCGTTCCCTCCATCAACACGATCAGTGACTGCCATATCTCTTTGGCAGATTGGCAGAGAATGAGATTTTGTAGCATCGAATCATCGAATGCACTTGCGATGATATTTTTATCCTTTTTGTCCAGAGAGACAAGTGCAATCTCATCTTTATCTAGATCCATCAGCTTCTTTGGTAATTGCTTTGAGGAATCAATAGTGGAGGCCATCTTAGGAATGTAGGGTACTTCTTCCACTATCATGAAAATCCTTGGATCCACAGCTTCCATGAAAAACTTCACCCTTTTTTCCACATGGGGAAGTTTGCCTTAGTTCATACAGGGAGCTTAGCAAAATCCTTGACTCTTTCCATGCTTGTACACTCTTAAGACAACTATGAGCCGATCTGTTCAAGGTGTTAACCTTTTGATGAACAACCTCCCTTTAATACCAATTGAAAATGTCTAGTTGTCTAACTAAATCACCTATAGGGGGTTGAATAGGTGAGTTCTACGTCTTTTTGCAGAATAAAAATTGTACAAGAGATGCATAAAAAATAAACAAGCAATCCACAGACGACACTAAAGATTATAGTGGTTCCCCAATCTTGGGTACGTCCACTCTCCACCTCACCGATCTAGCACCACGCTAGACTCGACTACTTCACTATTATCTTGGATTGGAAAACAATCCTACAACTCGGAACAATGTTCCTATAACTCGGAGTAAAACCACTCCTACAATAACTCGGAGCACAACTACTACAAACATGGAGAATAGCTCTTACAATCTCAGAGAATAACTCCTACACAAATAAAATACACAAACTTATCTTCACATATCTGATTGATTCTCGGCCTCTTCCTTCTAGAAAAATTGTAAGGCTCTGTAATAACTCTAATTATTTCTATATTTCAGTTATTAATTTCTATTAAATAGTTAGCTATTATATATCTATATTATTAAATAAAGCTAATAATTAACTTCATTTTGTATTTTATATCTATTTGGGCTAACATTAATATTTTCAATCTTGCAGGGCTGATCTATAGAATTTTTGGAGAAAATAAGAAATTTCTCAACTTCTCGGCCCAGACATGCTCGTGTCCATCCTGACACGGTGTGACACCCTGGTGTGACCCTTGTCACGGCCTGTATCATCAAGCTGTCCCCAAACGAAGTCCTGACATGTCGGGTTAAAATGACATGCCTGCATCACGGGCGTGTCCCAGTGCATAACTGTGAGCGTTCCCAACCAATCACTCTGCCGTCCTACCGTTTGCCGCCAGATTGTTGTTCCAGGGAGACACGCCCTAGGGCACGGGTGTTACTGGGGTCGTGACCCCTCCATCAACTATAGAATAACTCCCGTTATTTTTGAGCTTCCTGCCATTTTCAGTAACTGACCCGACAGTCCCTAGGCCATGGGCGAGACCTAGGGGCGTGACCCGCAATTTAACAGATTTTGTCGGTTTCTCCTCCAATGTTCGCGGGGTTTCCAGACGACGGTTCTGAGCCTAACACGCCCTAGGTCACGGGCGTGACATAGGGGCATGTCTATCCAGCACTTTTTCATATAAATTCATATATTTCGGTGCTTAGAGTCGAATTTTGGGAGTTGGAGTCTTGTATTTTGCTACTTTATTTGTTGTATTCTCTATTTCCTATTCTAGATTAATATTGTGTAAGCTTTAATTCTAGTTGTTTTTATTTCAAGCATGTCTTTCCCAACCTTATCTTGTAATTACCTAATCATGATGAATAGCTAAATTTCATTTAGCACTTATTCATGATGAACCTTAGAATTAAATAAACTTTTCATTTTTATCAAAAATGTCTTGTTCTTAATCTTTCTCACTAACGATTTATCTTTGATTTATATTTTGTCGAATTCATATTTCGCGGATATGTTCTTCGATCTAAGATCTGTATCTTAAATGACCGAGAGGCTGCAGATATGAGGAGATCACTCAAAGATAAAAGGAGTAGCATGCACTCCTCGAAGAGAGGATGATATAAATCCTCCGGATTGGAGTCAAATCCAATTGTGGGGTTCACCGCCTTAAGCAAGCTTAGGGGTTTTGACTGGCCGAGAGGTCTTAATCGATCAATCGAAGGTTAGTCAAAAGCATGGGCTTGAGAGAGACTCTTTTGTACTTAGGAACCTCCACGGTCGAGTGAGTAAATTTAAGAACTTGTATTTATTTAGTTTTCAAGAAGGTTTATTTTAATCCAAGGGGATTCTAGATCAAGTGCTAGCTTCCCCAAACATCGAATTTCTCTTTCTTAGTGTAACACTTTCGTTTCTGTTATAAACAAAAACTAACATTTCATTCATTAAGATAATACCTCTTTCTTGTGAGTATAAGTACTTGACAAGCCCCGAGTTGAAATATGACACTTGATTCTATACTCCGAATGATATGTATACTTGCCTCATCGATTGGAAACACGCGTTAGCTTGGTGAAAATAATAATCAAGTTTTTGGCGCAGTTGCCGGGGAGACTCTGAAAGTGATGGTAAGATCTACCTTTACTCTAGAGGGGGGGGGGGGGTGAATAAAGTATATTAAAATAATTTTCCAATTTAAAATTTATTCAGCAGTGGAAGACTTGATTTATATATAAGTGTATTGTGCTTGCAGTAAATAAAAACTAAGTAAGCAAGAAACAAATCACAGCACACAGCAAATCAAACACAACAACCAGAAGACACAAGGATCTATAGTGGTTCCCCAATCAACCTGGGTACATCCACTCTTCTACCACCCTAGATAGGAATCCACTGCAGGAATAGTTGATCAGGTATCCTTGGCACCAATGAGCTTTTGATAAGGTGCTCAAAAACTAAACTAGATTTTTTGATCAGGTGTCTTGCCACCACTGAGTTTTGATCAGGTCTCATAAACCAACCACAAAACTTTTGAAGGGAGTTTTGAGTAACCCTCTTATAGTAGAATAAAAGAAAAAGAAAGAGTTGATGTTCTTCTCTGTCAACAGTCAAAGAGAAGACTAGTGGATTGTTGTTGTCAAAGCTCCCCCTGAGATTTGCAGTTGTTCAGGAAGAGAAGCTTTGCACAGGGTGATAGGCCTTCAGTATGATTTAGATCACAAGCAAAGAATGATTTAACCAAAGGTTGAAATGTGATGTGTCTGGAGTCCTTGATTGATGAAGCCTTTAACACTTGAATCAGAAAAGTTCTTGAAAGAATAGAGGAATTCTTTTCTGTGTGGTGATCTCCTTCACTGTTATATTCCTTGTGTATTGTAAGAATTCTAACTTGTAAATCTGTAGTACTTGTGTCTCAAAATCGATTCCTTAGAATAATAATCATCATCATCCTGTCTCAATTACTCTGAAATGATATATTGAAATTCAGTCTTCTAGATAGCCGTTAGCCAGTCATAAATGACTTCCTTAATTGATATTTATCTCTGGAGTAAAGTCCTAAGAGACATTCCATTTCGTCTTCCTTAAAACTTGCTCCAGATTGATTGAAACAACTAAAAAATCCTTTGAAATAAATGCTGGATATGAATCAGATTGAATTCCATAACTGACTGAATTTGAATTCTGAAATCGTCGATCTCTCAAAAAAGTCGTCGACCTGAGCTTAGAGAGACTTGAGACAAAAATCGTCGATCTGAGCTCGGAGATCGTCGAACCGAGTTCGATGACTCATTGAACTGAGCTCAGAGATAGTCGAACTGAGTTCGACGCCTCGTCGATCTGAGCTCGACAAAAATTTCCTTAAACTTCTGCACTTGTAATCTAATCTAGAAGGTCTTGGGGACAGCTTTCAAACCTAAGTTCTAAGCGTTAGACCAATTCTAGTTGACCTTTAAAACTATACAATGACGTCAAGACATTTTCCTAAGGACATAGTGATCCTTACCCAAATCAGTAATAGGGTATTCCAACAATCTCCCCCTATTTGGGTTAGGATTACTATTTACATGACATATATAGGAAATAACAAGCATACAAGCAGAAATAAAAGCAAATACAACATTGCAGAGAAATGAATTGCAGCATTGTAGAAGCACATATGATATCATAGCAAGATAGTCAGAAATAGATGTATACTATCAGCTTACATAATTACTCCTTTTCTTTGCCCTTTTTGAATAAAATTTCTCTGTTATGATTTAGAGCTTCCTTCTTTGATCTTCTGTCATCAGCAGCACCTAGGGAGGTTTGAGATTTGGGTCTGGGAACAACATCCTCTGGGTGTAGCTTCAAGTAACTCTCTGGATCAAAGAACTTTCTAGAGGAGTATCTTTCAAGTTCTTTCTTCCTTTGCTCAGATAGAGTAGTGATGTTTGAAGTATCTCTTCCCTGTTCTCTTGCCTTCTTTATTTGATCTAAGGCAGCCAATTATTTCATCCTTGCTGTCAAAGAAAGGGGATTGTTTTCTGGATCTTCAAAGGGGACAGGAGGTTCATATTTGTTGATTGTATCACCAGGAGGAGCTATTGAAGTAACAATTTCTTTCAGCTTGTAAGGGAAAGGACCAGAAGTTGAATCAATGGGACCTTGTCCTTCCCTGTGATAAGGATGTTGTCTTGATTGTCCTTTGGAATAAACTCTGTAACTTCTTTGATTTCCTCGATATTGACCTCTTCTGGATTGGTAGCCTCTTTGTTGATATCCTCTGGATTGTGATCTGTCTTGAATTTGAGAGGAACTTTGAGTTTTAGAATGAGAGGATTGAGAAGCAGAACTTCCACCAGTTCCTGCATTTGGAGAGGGAGGAGGAGGAGGATTATGATGATGAGATGTGCCTTTGTCATACTTCCTCCTCTTCTTCATAGCCTTTAATTGATTCTTTGAGAATTGCATCCATGGTTCAGTTATAGGGCAGTCATGCAGAATGTAATAAGGAATATCATTATCATTCTTCACTTTCTCTAGAGGGAATCTCTTCAAATCTTTGCTTCTTGCTTTCCTCTTCCTTGCAATGGTTGCAGAGGAGTCATCAGAATAAGTTCTAAACTTGTCACTGTCTGAGCTTTGAGGATTGTCATACAATTTATAATTCCTTTTAATATACTCTTTCTGTTGTTTAGATTGTTTAGTTGAAGCAGCAGCAGCAGCAGTAGTGACAGAAGCAGTAACAGCAGACATAGCAACACTGGCAGAAATAGAAGTAGCAACAGAAACAACTGGAGCAACAGGAACATAAGAAATAGTAATAACAGTAGCAATAGATTCTGAAACAAAAGCAGCAGTAACATCAGGCTCATCAACAAGAATAGCAGGCTCTGAATCATTTGCCTCTGTCATCATCATATCATTAGCAATATCAAGACTAACTTCATCAGCAGCAGAATCAACATGCACAACATCAACAGAAGTAATAATTTCCACAGCCTTGATAGATTTGATATAAGAAGATATCAGGCTGGGATCACAACTAGAGATAGGCACAATGGTCTTAGTAAGGTCTTTAGCTTCTTGAGCTGGAAGATATCTGAAATGAAGTACATCAAACACTTACAACAGTGACCTGAGGTCAACTGTACTGAATGTTAGAATAGGAGCTGGTGCCGGAATCTCTGGCAGAGCTGGCATTACTTCTTCTGGAACAGACAGCATCTCTTCTTCATGTGGCATCTCCCCCTGCCTAGATTCAGTATAAACTTGATCAAGGCACCCCACAGAAGGGATTGCCTGAGGAGGACAGAAGGAGGAGAGCCTGGCAGATAACCCCTGGATGGATTTAAGAATTGGAGCCATGGAGGTCTCCAGCAAGAGTGCTAGCCTGGGAGCTAACATCTCATAAAGCTTATCTGCTAGAGCTGGAAGATCTACTTGCTTAAGGGATTCTTTAGTAGAGGTAGAGGAGAATGTGAAAGAAGGTGATGGTGTTGGAGGAGCTGTAGTGATGTGGAGAAATGATGTGGATGGTAGTGAAATGGATGGTTGAGAAATGGGAATGGTGGTGAGGGATATCACTGGAATGGAAATGGATGGAGTGAAGGATGGTTGAGCTAGAATGTCTTGAAGTAATTGTTGGTAAGAAGTAGAAGATGATGGGGGCTCAAGGGGTGAGGAATGAGAATCATCCATGAAGGAATCATCTAAGAGGTTGAAGGATGTAAAATGGATGGATGAGACAATGCTAAGAGGTGGATAATAATGTAGAGGATGGAATTGTTCTTGATTTGTTGCTGGTAGTGGTGAAGAAATAGTTGGAGATGGAGTTGAGATGGGAGAGGAGATTGTGATGGGGGATGAAATTGAAATGGTGATGGTGGATGTAGGTATGGTTGAAGAAAAAAGAGGTGGAGATAGCGGAGATGAGGAGGAGGCGGGCAATTCTTTCAAGGGGCAGTTGCCTGAGGGGAAGTGACATATACAGTCCTTGTGCTTGAAGTTGAGTTAACTGATGGACCCCAACTGGGTTTGGCAATTTTCCTATCCCATTTTCCAAAGAGGGCACAGGAGAGTCTCTTGGAGGCATTGATGTGCATGTCATTGGAAACAAGCAGTTGGGGGCATCTGTTATGCAGAAACTGGCCCAAAATCCTCCCAAAATTAACAAAATTCTTGTTAATCTTTTTCTTGATTAAATCAAAGAATATTTCTCCCCAATTCAAATGTTTCTTATCAACTAAGGCACCCATAAAACAGAATTGATACCTAGATATAGTATCATGAGCAGAATGCTTTGCTAATAGTACCTTTCCCACAACATCAGCTAAAAATCTGTACTCCACTGACAGATTTTTCTTAAGCAACTTTTTAGGGTTTGCTGCTGAGTGACCCATTCTATCGAATATAGAAGAAAATTCCTCTCCAGATAAATCTACAAAATCATGCCCAGTACTCAATTGGAAAACTTCTATTATAAGTGCAGGAGTTAGGGATACCTGTGTTCCTGATATTGTTCCAATCAATGTGTTTTGATCCAAGTTGTGTGTTGTATACACCCATTCCTTAATTTCATCTGCAGCCAATTTCATCCTTGTAGACATGATAGGAACCAACTGTTGTTCCTTGAACAATTTCAGAATATCCTTGAAGATTTGATCACTGCCTTCGAATGAGTCTATGTCGATGTCGAAGCCGGTGTCAAACTTCATTGCTGCTAAGACTGCAACAGAGACAGCCATGTTTACCTGCAAAGAAAATGAACAAACAAGACCGAGTGTAGAGAGGTTTGGAGGGAAAGAAAGCTCTGCAGAAAGTATGAAAGCGTAAAAGAGAACGACGGTCGAAAAATGAATTTTATATCAGGGTTCGACTCTGAAAAGGAGAGATCATTGAACTTCGTTCGACGATCTGGGCTCCTAAAGGAGTCTAAAAGGTCTTCAACATCGTCAATCTCTGTTCGACGATATTGAAGAGCGTCGAGCTCTGTTCGATGATCTTTGACTGGAAAGAGATAGCCTAGCACTATCTAGAAAACGCTGAACTCCGTTCGACGATTTCTGAGAACATCGATCTCCGTTCGACGATGTTTGAGAAAAACGTCGAGCGCGGTTCAGAGAATAGAAATAACATATAGACGCTAGAAAAATCAAGTTTTTAGCCTAGTCTTGGTCAATTTTAAGGTTTTAAAATCTTGGATCTTAATTTAAACTTCCTCCATATAACATTCCTAACTGATTCAGGAAGAATGTGTGTTTCTTTTCATCCAATGGTTTGGTGAAAATATCTCCCCTTTGCAAATCAGTTGGGATATATTGAAGTTCAATTTTATTTTTCTCAATATTATCTCTTAAAAAGTGATGCCTAATCTCTATATGTTTTGTCCTACTATGGAGGACTGGATTTTATGCTATAGAAATAGCACTGGTGTTATCACAAAATAATTTTGACTTATCTAAGTTGTAACCATAGTCTAGGAGCTGATTTTGAATCCATAATATCTGTGAGCAACAACTGCCTGCTGCCATGTATTCAGCTTCAGCAGTTGATGTGGACACAGATGTTTGTTTCTTACAAAACCAGGAGACAAGTCTGTCACCAAAAAACTGACAAGTTCCACTGGTGCTTTTCCTGTCTACTCTACATCCAGCATAATCATCATCTGAAAATCCAGTTAATTCAAATCCTGAATCTTTTGGATACCAGAGACCTAGATTTGGACAACTTTTCACATACCTAAGAATCCTTTTTACTAATGTTAGGTGTGACTCTCTAGGGCTTACTTGGAATCTAGCACATATGCATGTAGCAAACATTATGTCAGGTTTACTAGCTGTAAGGTACAATAAAGAGCCAATCATTACTCTATATGTTATCTGATCAACATATTTCCCATGTTCATCAGTATCTAATACAGCATTAGTAGGCATAGGTGTTTTCATACAGGATGCTTCAGACATACAAAATTTCTTAACCAATTCTTTTGCATACTTGGTTTGAGAAATGAATATTCCATCAGCATGTTGTTTGACTTGCAATCACAGAAAGAAGAAAAGCTCACCCATGCTACTCATTTCAAATTTAGAATGCATTAGGTTGGAAAACCTCTTGTACAAATTTGAATCAGTAGATCCAAAGATAATGTCATCTACATAAATTTGTACTAGTAGGGTATTGGACTTATGGGTTCTAATAAAAAGAGTTTGGTCTACTCTACCCCTTATAAAATCATTTTCTAAAAGAAAGCATGCTAAGGTCTCATACCATGCTCTAGGAGCTTGCTTGAGACCATATAATGCTTTATGCAATTTAAAAACATAATCAGGATGAGTTGGAGAGATAAAACCTGGGGGTTGTCTAACATAGACTTCTTCCTTGATATCTCCATTGAGAAATGCACTCTTTACATCCATTTGATAGACCTTGAATCCCTTGTGTGCTGCATAAGCTAGAAATATTCTTATGGCCTCCAACCTTGCAAATGGTGCAAAGGTCTGGTCATAATCTATTCCTTCTTCTTATGAGTATCCTTGTGCAACTAGCCTTGCCTTGTTTCTTACAATAATTCCTTGATCATCCAACTTGTTTTTGAACACCCATTTTGTTCCAACAATGGAGTGATCTTTTGGCCTTGGCACTAGCTCCCAAACTTTGTTCCTTTCAAATTGATGTAATTCCTCTTGCATTGCAATGATCCAGTGTGGATCTTGTTCTGCATCTTATATGGATTGAGGCTCAATTTGAGATAGAAAATAGGTGTGCATCAGATTTTAGTTGACCTGATTTCTGGTTTGCACACCAGTTGAGATGTCTCCAATCACTTGGGAGATTGGATGATCTCTTGATGTTACTAAATCAACAGGGGGTGTTGATTGTTCACCAACCTGTATTGTTGTTTCCTCTTGTGGAACAACAACTGGCTTTTCAATGTGGTTCTCACCAAGATGTTGAGTGTCCTCTTCATCTTCACTGCTTTCACCTTTTTGTTGGATAGGTGAGGGTGTTGTACCCTCTTCAATTATGTTCAGCTTGTGCAAATTCTCTGAGAGAGAATGTACCTGCAAAGGTTCTATGGTAGAAGTGTTCTTCTCCTTATAAGACATGTTAGTTTCATCAAAAGATACAAGTACAAATTCTTCAATTTTAAGAGAAGATTTGTTATACACCCTATAAGCTTTACTGATCATGGAGTATCCCAGAAACACTCCTTCATAAGCTTTACCTTGAAACTTTGCTAAGTATTTCTTGTCATTATTGTGTATGTAACAAATAAAACCAAAAATTTTGAAATAATCTACTTTAGGTTTCTTCCCTTTGAGTAATTCATAGGGAGTCTTGCCCTTCAGCTTATGTATCAAACTTCTATTCAACATATAGTTTGAGGTGTTCACTGCCTCTGCCCAAAAGGATGGAGGAAGGTGAGCATCTGTCAACAATGTAGTAGCAGATTCAATAAGGGTTCTATTTTTCCTTTCAGCTACCCAATTTTGTTGAGAAGTTCTAGGAGCTGAGAAAGTGTGCCTGATCCCTTCACTCTGACAGAACTCTTTCATAAGAAGATAATCAAACTCTGTCACATGATCACTTCTGATCAGGGCAATGTGAGTATTTAACTCAATCTGTATGCATTTGAGAAACTCTGTCAAACACTTAAAGTTATCATACTTTTCCTCAGAAAGAACACCAATGTGAATCTAGAGAAGTCATCTACAACTACTAAAGTGTAAGATTTCCCTCCTAGGATTTATACTGTAATGGGTCGAAAAAGATCCATGTGTAACAGATACAAAATCCTAGGTGAATCACTCTTATTAATTGACTTAAAACTATTTTTAGTTTGCTTGCCTAACTGACAAGCCCTGCAAAGTCCTTCCTTCTTGTAGGGTCCAGAAGGTAGTCCTCTAACAAGGTTGTCCTTGGATAGACTAACAATGGTTCTAAGGTTTATATGCCCTAATCTCTTATATCATAGTTCATTTGGTTTACAAACATAATTGAACAAGCAGATATCTACCATAGTTGAATGAAAATCTACAAGATAGATGTTACCTTTCCTTTTACCTGTCAACACAGTTGTGTTGTCCTCTGATTTGATTTTGCATGAGGATTTGTTAAATGTCACTTGGTAGCATTCATCACACAATTGACTGATGCTGATTAAATTGTGCTTCAGTCCTTCCACATAGGCCACCTTCTTGAATGTGACAGACCCTATTTGGACTGCACCATATCCCTTGGTTTGTCCAAAGTTTGAATCTCCAAATATGACTTTGGGTCAAGGCTTGGCTTTGAAAGATGTTAGATTATCCTTGCTCCCTGTCATGTGCTTTGAGCACCCACTATCCAGATACCATTACTGGTTTATTGTTGGATAGGTCTTCACCTGCATACATAATAATTTATTTGTTTTTGACCCAGTTTACCTTGGGCCTAGGTTGATAACCTTTAAATTCTAAAATAAAAGACATCCATGGTTGACTCTTATAGCCTTCAGGATGATATCTCCTAGGAGGTATTATCCATTCAACATAAGGGTTGAAGCCTTGGGATGTGGGACCTCTAGGATTGAATTTTTATTTACCTTAGAAACTTGTTCAAAGCTCTGATCTCTGTTTGACAATCTCTGAGCTGAGTTCGACGATCTTGGGTCAGATCGTCGAGCTCCGTTCGAAGATCGACTTTGTTAGAGTTCAGAGTTCTGCGATCGTCGACCTGAGTTCGATGATTTAGCTTGAGATCGCTGAGCTCAGTTTGATGATCGTCGACCTCTGTTCGACGTTTTTCGTTAAACCTTGTTTTTCTTAGGAAAATCAGAATTCCTCATAGCTACCTCTACAACTCCCTTTCCTTTATCTGAGATAAATTTAATTGGGGTTGTTAATAGTATAGGTTGGCTGGATGAAGCACCCAAGCCAAGTGTACTGTTAAGTCTTGAGTTCACTGTGCTTGTGATGTACATCAGTCTGATGCTTCTCCCATTAAGGGATTCTTCAAACTTCTTTGCCTGAGATAGTTCACTTTTCAGTGAAGCTATCTCCTCCCTACAACATTCTAACTCCTCAGAGAGTTTGAGGTTATCTGATTTTAAAGTGCTATGTTCAGATAGTTTATTTCTGAGAGAGATAATCTCCTTCTCAGACTTGAGTAGGTCAAAACATAGTGCCTTAAATTCAAATTTAAAGTCCTCTGAATTGAAATCAAAAGAATCTATTACCTTATCTTCTTCAGCTTCATGTTCAGATTCAGATTCTGACTCTTGTTCTGCATCAGAATTATGTTGAGAGGCATTGATAGCAATCATGCAGAACTCCTTCTCTTCAGCATCATCTTCATCATCACTTGAGCTTGATGAAGCCTCTGATTCTTCGTCAGTTTCACTCCAGGTTTCAGCTACAAATCCCTTCCTAGTGTGTTTGTTCTTGCTAGAGAAGGATTTGTCATTATTATTTCTTCTGAAGTCTTTGTCTCTTCTCCTGTATTTCTTATCTTTCTTGTCCTTATTTTGATTCTCTGGACAATCAGGCACAATGTGGCCTGGTTTCCTGCATCCAAAACAAATAATTTCTTTGTTACTGGACTTGTCATACCTTGGCTTTTCATGGCCTCTGGATGACCTTTTCCAGAAATCTTTTCTAGCCATCTTGTAAAATCTTTTGGCTAATAGACTCATTAACTCTTAATTGCCTGTGACCTTGTCTTCAGGCTGTTCTTATGTAGCTTTGAAGGCAATTGTCTTCTCCTTCCTTGTTGCTGGAGAAGCTGTCTTTTGCTCTTCCTCTCTATTTTTGATGAGCAGCTCATAATACTTGAGCTTGCCCAATAGAGCTTCAATGGTGATCTCATTTAGGCTTCTAGCATCCTTGATTGGCCAGATCCTTGAGTCCAAAGTGCTAGGGATGCACATTAGGATCTTATCATTAAGTTTAGTCAATGAGATCTCCTTGTCAAAAGTCTTCAGTTAACTAATAATTAGACTGAGTTTGTTGTACATGTCAGCAACTGGCTTAGTTTCTCCCTTCTTGAAATACTCATACTAGGTTATGAGATGGGATCTTCTATCCTTTCTTTCATCAGCTGATCCTGACACAAGCTCAGATAGCTTGTCCCATATTTCTTTTGCTGAGTTGCATTCATCCACTTTTTGAAATATGTCATCAGACATAGTTTGAGCAAATATGCTCATTGCCTTAGCATCAGCAACTTTCCACTTTTTGATTTCTGCATCTGTTCCTGAGGGGGGTGGAACAGCACTTGTACTTATAGTTGTTGGAGGTCTTGGACACACTATCAAAACAGAATTAAAGATGTCCTTATCAATAGAATTCATGTATAATCATATCCTTGCCTTCCAAAGTGCAAACTTAGAAAGATTGCACACTGGAGGTCTGGTGCTAGCATAATCTTTGTTCTGTGCCATGATTTTATATGAAAATAAAAATAATAGAAATAATAACCCTCTATTAAAGATTGATCTTATCAGAGATCTTTTGGTTCAGGTGTTATCCTGTAAAACAACCAACCTAGTGAAAATCTAGTTGTTGAGTAACCAACCTACCTCTGATACCAATTTAAAGTGAGGGTAAGATCTACCTTTACTCTAGAGGGGGGTGAATAGAGTATATTAAAATAATTTTCAGATTTAAAAATTATTCAGCAGTGGAAGACTTGATTTATATATGAGTGAATTGTGCTTACAGTAAATAAAAACTAAGTAAGCAAGAAACAAATCACAGCACATAGAACCAGAAGACACAAGGATCTATAGTGGTTCCCAAATCAACCTGGGTACATCCACTCTTCTACCACCCTAGGTAGGAATCCACTGTAGGAATAGTTGATCAGGTGTCCTGGGCACCAATAAGCTTTTGATAAGGTGCTCAAAAACCAAACCAGATTTTTTGATCAGGTGTCTTGCCACCACTAAGTTTTGATCAGGTCTCAGAAACCAACCACAAAACTTTTGAAGGGAGTTTTGAGTAACCCTTTTACAGCAGAATAAAAGAAAAAGAAAGATTTGATGTTCTTCTCTGTCAACTGTCAAAGAGAAGACTAGTGGATTGTTGTTGTCAAAGCTCCCCCTGAGATTTGCATATTTTCAGGAATAGAAGCTATGCACAGGGTGATAGGCCTTCAGTATGATTGAGATCTCCAGTAAAGAATGATTTCAACAAAGGCTGAAATGTGATGTATCTGGAGTCCTTGATTTATGAAGCCTTGAACACTTGAATCAGAAAAGATCTTGAAAGAATAGAGGAATTCTTTTCTGTGTGGTGATCTCCTTCACTGTTATATTCCTTGTGTTCTGTAAGAATTCTAACTTGTAAATTTATAGTACTTGTGTCTCAAAATCTATTCCTTAGAATAATAATCATCATCATCCTGTCTCAATTACTCTGAAATGATATATTGAAATTCAGTCTTCTAGATAGCCGTTAGTCAGTCATAAATGACTTCCTTAATTGATATCTGTCTCTGGAGGAAAGTCCTAAGAGACATTCCATTTAGTCTTCCTTAAAACTTACTCCAGATTGATTTAAACGGCTACAAAATCCTTTGAAATAAATGTTGGATATGAATCAGATTGAATTCCATAACTGACTGAATTTGAATTCTGAAATCGTCGATCTCTCAAAAAAGTCGTCGATCTGAGCTCGACTATCGTCAACCTGAGCTCAGAGACAGGAATTAGACTTGAGACAGAAATCGTCGATCTGAGCTCGGAGATCGTCGAACCGAGTTCGACGACTCGTTGAACTGAGCTCAGAGATAGTCGAACTGAGTTAGACGCCTCGTTGATCTGAGCTCGACGAAAATTGCCTTAAACTTCTGCACTTGTAATCTGATCTAGAAGGTCTTGGGGACAGCTTTCAAACCTAAGTTCTAAGCCTTAGACCTATTCTAGTTGACCTTTAAAACTATACAATGAGGTCAAGACATTTTCCTAAAGACATAGTGATCCTTACCCAAATCAGTTATAGTGTGTTCCAACAGACTCTTTTGTTGATATTTTGAAAGCAAGAATCTATTAATTTTATTATTTTCTTTTTTTTATTTTGTTTGTTTTCTTTAAAAGTTTTAACTTTAATTTTTTATAATTAAAGTTTCTTGCGAATGGGCCGTGTCGGGTTTTCATCCCGCAATACCGCCAAGTACCTTGCGAACCCATCATTGGGTAGCCCTTAGGAAGTCCGGGAAATTTTATTTTATAAATTTTTTATCTTAAAAATTTTACTTTTTTTTTATTTTTGTGTATAACCCGAGGGAATTCGTCAAAACTATTTCACTTGGATCCGGAGATCGAGCAAATCTTACGGCGACGCCTAAGACTCCATGACCTCAATTCTCCAAATTTGGTTGAGGAATCCGTAGGTAACACTTTTTCTTCTTCTTCATCTTCGTCTTCTTCTTCTTCTTCCACTTCCCCTTCTTCTCAATTTTCTTCTATTTTGGGTAACCAAAATCCAAATATGGCCGAAGAACGGACTATCTCCTATTATGCCATGCCAAATTTGGATGGGGCACAATCAAGTATTGTTCGACCTGTTATTGCGAACAATAACTTTGAATTGAAGCCAAGCATCATTCAAATGATACAATAATCAATACAATTTGATGGGCATCAAGATGAGGACCCAAATGAGCATATTTCTAACTTTATAGAAATATGTGATACTTTTAAAATTTACGGGGTTTCCGATGATGCCATTCGACTAAGACTTTTTCCTTTTTCTTTGCGCACCAAGACTAAGCAGTGGTTGGGTTCTCTACCAAGAGGCTCCATCACTACTTGGGCCGAGATGACGGAAAAATTTCTCACGAAATATTTTCCGCCTGCTAAGACGACCAAATTGCGTAATGATATTACATATTTCTCACAAGTTGATACAGAAACGTTATATGATACCTGGGAGCGATTTAAGGAATTGCTTCGTCGTTGTCCGCATCATGCAATCCCCAATTGGTTGCAAGTGCAAACCTTCTATAATTGCCTCAATCAAAAAATGAGGCAACAAATTGATGTCGGCGTTGGTGGAACGTTAAATAACAAGACACCAGGGGCCGCCCAAGAACTTATAGAAGGTATGGCCATGAATACGTATCAGTGGAGTACACCCCATCTCGTCCACCTAAACCGGCTGGGATATATGAAATAGATATGTTTTTTAGTTTATCTCTCCAGGTTGAGAAACTACAAAAACAAATAAACGAGATGTCTGCTTCCTCGTCTACACCTACCTGTGAACCCCAATATTGGGAGCCTTCCGCTATTGCCAAACATGTGGATTACATGGGTAATCCGAATCGGCCACTTTTTAATTCGAGTAATAATTATGGTAATACTTATCACCCGAGTATAAGGAATCACCTCAACTTCTCTTGGAGTAATCCGGGGAACGCGGCGTGCCCACCAAACATAATTCCACTCGATTATTTTCCAACACAGGCTCAAAAAGCTCCCAATCTCAAGGAGTTGTTCACCAAATATACGACTGCAAATGATGCCAATATCCGGAATCTCACCGGATCTCTTCATAATTTGGAGAACTAAATCGGGCAAATCTCTAAAATGCTCTCTAATCGCCAACAAGAAGCGCTACCGGGCAATACGGAGCCCAACCCAAAGGAGCAAGCCAAATCCATCACTCTAAGTAGCAGGAAGGAGGTAACCACTTCTCTAATTCTGGTTGATACGGAGGTAATAATTTCTTCATCTTCTACTCTGCTTAAGCCTTCTAATTCTAATAAACCAAAAGCTTATCAACCACCTCTTCCCTATCCGTCTGGAATTCAAAAAGATCAGGTGGATGAGCATCACCGTAAATTTTTAGATATGTTTAAACAAATTCAAATAAATTTATTGTTTTGTGAAGTGATAGCACAAATGCCAAAATATGTCAAGTACCTCAAAGATCTTTTATCCAATAAAAATAAACTTGAGGATATCTTTACGGTTCAGTTGAATGCAGAGTGTTCGGCAGTTTTACTTAATAAATTACCTAAGAAATTACCCGATTCGGGTAGTTCTCTATTCCTTGTTTATTTGGCGATTTATTAGTAACACGTGCGTTAACCAATCTAGGCGCCTCAATTAATTTAATGTCTTATTCTTTAGTGAAGAAATTGGGATTAGGAGAGCCTAAACCCACAAGAATTTGCATTAAATTGGTGGATCGGTCAATCACACTCCCTATGGGGATTATTGAGGATGTGCTTGTCAAAGTTGACAAATTTATCTTTCCGGTAGATTTCGTCATCTTTGACATCGAAGAGGACACCGAGGTAATACTCATTCTCGGTTGCCCTTTTCTCTCCACCTCGCGCGAGTTATAGACATTAGCAACGGTAAACTTCTCCTTAGAGTTGGAGATGAAGAAGTTACCTTTACTATTGACTCGTCTATGAAAAATTCGCTCTCAAATGACGACTCAGGTTACTATTTGGAGGCTTATCCTGAAGAAGACTCAGTCTTAATTTATGAAAAATTTTATTCGCCTATTTTTCATGATGACAATTTTGAAAGTTTAAATTTAATTTCTCATGAAATTAGTAATAACCATTTGGTCACACGCGCACCTATTTTAGAAACTCTCGAATTAGGTAGTGACCACTTAAGAACTTTGTATGGGGAACCCCCAACTTTAGAACTTGAACACAGGTCAGATCATTTACAATATTTATCTCTAGTGGAGGGTTCCAAACTTCTCATTCATATGTCGGCTTATCTATCCAAAAAACCCATAACGTAGCGCGCATCACTATGGTCGAGCTCAACGACCATAAACAAAGCGCTCGTGGGAGGCATCCCATGGTTATCCTTACTTTTTATTTTAATTTTATATTTAAGTTTTTACATGATTGAAGGTCCATTGTAGCAAGACGAGCGGTCGGTGTACAACCCCGTATCCCGCGAGTGGTCGACAGGGGTCGAACCGGCCGGCTCAGATCAACTTGGACCCAGCTCGCCGAGCCCGAGCTCGGCAATAGTCGAGCTGAGCTCGGCGATGGCCGAACGAAGCCCGGCATGCCGAGACCGAGCTCGGATGCGGAGACAGGGCTCGACGATAGTCGAGCCAAGTTCGACGATCTCCGTGCCGAGTCCGAGCTCGGTGGATCGTCATACCGAGCCCGAGCTCGGCAATAGTCAAGCCGAGCTCAGCGGTATTCGAGCACAAGTCTGCCGAGTACCTGCCCGCCTAGGCCCAAGGCGAGGCGAGTCAGGCCTCCAGCCGAGCGAGTGCCCCCTTAGGTCCAGCTCGCGTCCTGGCCACGGCATACTTTTACTATGAGGCCCCCTTTTGGTTTGCCTGTATTCCTCGAAAACAGTGAAGGTTGTATATTTGCAGGCCGTCTTTTCCTATAAATAGGACCCAAGGGGTACCTCAGAAGGGAGGCTTACGAATTCCCCGGCCTACTAGCGCTTTCTGAGGTACCTTAGCCCGGCGTTAGGCTAAGGAGGGGAAGCGCTCTGAGATCTTCCGGGTGTGTGGTGGGACCTCCACGCCGGGCCCTTGGTCTAGTCCTTGTTTCTTCTTTTCTTTGTCGTTTTCTTGCAGGAGTGAAGTAGGTGCGCGGCCACCCCTTCCCCAAGGGTCGAACTCCACAAGAGACCGGTTTTCCGGTTTCAACAGTCGGGTTCCCACAGCAAGTTCATGTGATTTCTTCATGTCGGTAATTTATATATAGTTTATTTTATTTCTGTCACAACAATATAACAAAAAAGAGAAAAAATATTATAAATTTTTCCTGTAATTTTGCTGTTACACGCCTCAGTCACGAGTGTGACAATATGGTCATGGGCGTGACTAATGGGCGTGTACTTCCCGGAATATGGAACCCGACGCTGGTTCCGAGGGGGATTCTTTTTTGTCCGTCTTCCATCCATGTCACGGGCGTGACCTTTCAGGTCATGGGCGTGACATACATGGAATATTTCGCCCGAAAAAGAAATAACAAAAAAATTCATCTAGTTTGTCACGCCCATGCCATCTTATGTCACGCCCGTGATATAGGAAAGTCACGACCGTGACTTGCTAAAAGTCTTGTTTTCAAGGTTAGCTAAACACCTAGGGGGGTGAATAGGTTTTTGTACTTATTTTAACTTTTCTAATTTATTATAAGATTTCTGTGCCTGTTATTAGGTTAGTTATCAGTTTTCAAAAACATTCACAGACTATACAACAATTTTATAGTGGATCCCCAATCTTGGGTACATCTACTGTCCCTTTGTGCTTATCTAACAGTGTGTTAGATTCAGCTCTCCCTCCAAAACTCAGCTACTTAATAGCTTGCAGCACAGATCCCGCAGGAGCACACAAGTCACACAAACCTAACAATTAGGTACTAAGCCAACCCTTAGTTCTCAACGACCTTTCACCCAGCACAAAGCCAAACACAGGTTACAAAGACCTTAGCCTTTATAAAATAGGCTTACAACTACAGATTCACCAAGAATCTTTACACAAGATAGAAAAAAAGAAAGATTATATAATTTGACCCCAGATCAAGAACTCTGTATCATCTTCTTCCTGGACTGAGCAGATATCAGTCCAAATGATGTAGGAAATAGATTCTTTCTTCAAATAGCTAACCTATCTTCCGTAAAAATTATAGATCTGCTCCCTCAGAACGAATTCTGATCCTGCTGTTGTGAATGGTAATTGCTCCAGCTATCTCCTTCCCAGCAAGGTTCTCTGTGCAGAACTCCTTCTTCAAGCTTGACGAAAATGGTGAGGAAGAAGAGGATGTTCTCCCGCGCTTCTTCTTGTTTTCAAAAAACCTATGCGAGGAATCAATTTCTCTTGGTTGTGTTAGGTTTTTTTTTTGCTTTCGCCGATTGCTTCCTTGTATACTCTAAAGGCCAATCGAGTAGTAAGCTCCACCACCAGGATTGATGGCTGAGATTAAGCCATCCAGCGCATCCCTTCCGTTTAAATTTGATTTAATGGATCCTTGTTGTGTGTGGGCCCCAGCACTATATGATGGAAATATTCCTTGGAAAGTGCAGAAGATGATGACAGATGGCTGCCAATGTCTCTGGCAGCAATTCCGCACCATTCTAATTTTGGTTGATAATTTGACTTTGCTGACGTCAGCATGACCCAACATCTCTAGACTTAGACAAAATTCAATCATCAAAACCAAAGGCGTTGAGTGAGTAGGTATCACTCAACGACACAACACTTAGACAAAATTCTGTCTAAGTATTGAGCTCGACAAAAGCTGAGCTCCGTTCGAGAATTGTCATGCTAAGCTTGATGAATGCAAAAGTTCAGTTGCAAACTTGGATCGATGAAAGGCTGAACTGAGTTCGATGAACTCCAGGCTAAACTGAGAAATTTGGCTCATCTTGACGATCGCTGAGCTTAGTTCGACGAAGATGATCTCGACAAAAGTCAAGCAGTCCACGCTTTTGGACTTAGCCAAATTTCTGCTCCAAAGCGTTGAGAGCGTTGAGAGCATTGAGAGCGTCAAGATCATTGAGTGAGATTACCTCACTCAATGCTATTTGCCTTAGAAAATATTTCTGCGCCTTGGTGTTGAGAGACTAAGCTCCACTCAACGCAAAAGCACTTAACAGAATTTTCTATTATATGGCATTGATTGAGTAAGCTACACTCAACGCCTGTGGACTTAGTGAAAATTTTGCCCAAATCTTTTGTGGAGTTGACTAGCACAGCAACACTCAATGCTAAAAGCTGTATGGCATTGAGTTAGTAGACCACACTCAACGCTTGTGTACTTGGCCACATTTTCAGCAAATTTCTCTAGGCTTAGATTGACTTAGCTTGACTCACAGCCTTTTAACTGTATGGAGTTGAGTGAGTAGACTACACTCAACGCTTGCGGACTTAGCCACATTTTTGGCTATCTTCCAGTTAGGCTGAGACAGACTCAATACTGTATGTTATTTGGCTTTGAGTGAGTAGACAACACTCAATGCTATATATTATATGGCGATAAGTGAATAGACTACACTCAACGCTTTTGTACTTAGCCAAATTTCTAGTAGATTTAATTGAGTCCATACCTCTGGCATTGAGTGAGCTTGCTCCACTCAACTCATGTGGACTTAGACAATTTTTGATATGTCCAGCAACCACTTAGTGTGTCCACATGTTCAATCAATATGATATGAACTACCTGCACTCAAGACCTCAAATGCACATCAAATACAGCTGCTGTGTGTGTCATTGACCTGTTTGACTTCTCACAAATCAGGGATATTGGGAACAATGGACCCAACAATCTCCCCCTCTTTGAAGAAGTCAAACCCTTATCAACCCTTATCAAAAAGGTTTTCTTTCCTTGGTCAATGATACACACAACCTATACGACAAAATCAAAATCAAAATTCTGATAAGCTATAAGAAAATATACTTCAATTACTCCCCATGTTTTGCTGCAAGGTTGATGTCCTTACTTTGAGTGCCACATGTCTTTCTTTCACGTTTTCCACCTCCTGCCTGTATGGCTATGTACCCCCCTTGCTCTGCTATGTCTCCCCCTTGCTAGGAACTTCTCTCTTCTCTCCCCCTTTTTGACTTCTGCAGAATAGGCATATGGGGGCTGGCCCTCCAATTGGCTTACCTTTTTCTCTTCTCTCCAGAGGAACTTACTCCCCCTCTGTAGAAGCATCAGTGAACTGATACTACTTGGGAGTCTGTATGTCCAACAAGAGGAATAATACCTACACCAAAAAAAATGCAAAAGGGAGTGTCTGAAGCAATGCCAAGTTCAACATACCCAACTCAAATTTGAGGGTGTTGAACTTTGCTTCATCTAATGGCTTAGTGAAGATATCAACCACTTTCTTGTCTGTGGGGAAAACTCAAGACTTATGTCTTCCTTCTCCACATACTCCTTAATAAAATGATATCTTATTTCTATATGTTTTGTCCTGCTATGTGAGATAGGATTCCTAGCAATAGAAATAGCACTTGTAGAATCACAGTAGAGAGGTGTTCTACTTACCTAAAGGTTGTAATCCTGGAGCTGATGTTGGATCCAATACAGCTGAGCACAAAAGCTGTCTGCTGATATATATTCTAACTCAGTAGTGGATATAGACACACTAGTTTGCTTCTTGCTGCTCCAAGAAACTAGCCTTCTACCTAAGAACTAACAGGTTCCTGTAGTGCTTTTTCTGTCTTCTTTGCAACTTGCAAAATCTGCATCTGAAAATCCAATTAGATCAAAATCCCTATTTATAGGGTATCATAGGCCAAGATCTTGTGTGCCCTTAAGATAATTCAAGATTCTCTTTGATGCAGAGTAATCAGATTCTTTAGGGTAGGCCTGATACCTAGCACAGACACATGTAGCATACATTATGTCAGGCCTACTATGAGTCAGGTATAGAAGGGAGCCAATTATCCCTCTATACAAAGACTCATCAACAAGTTTTCTTGTCTAATCTTGGCCTATTGGCATACTTGATCCCATGGGAGTTCTCATGGTGGAGGCTTCCTCCATACCATAATTTTTGATTAGCTCCCTAGTGAACTTGGACTGGGATATGGACAAGCCATCATCAGTTTGTCTTACTTGGAGTCCCAAGAAGAACTTGAGCTCACTCATGGTGCTCATTTCAAACTTCCCTTGCATAAGTTTAGCAAACTTCCTATAAAGGTTGTCATCAGTAGATCCAAAGATAATGTCATCATCATATATCTAGACTAAGATAAGCTTGCCGTTTGATTCCCTTAGGAATATGGTCTTGTCTATCTTCCCCCTTGAGAATTTGTTCTCAATTAGGAAGCTAGACAAGGTTTCATACCAAGTCCTAGGAGCTTTCTTTATCCCATATATAGCTTTCCTAAGCTTATAAACAAAATTAGGAGAGTTAGGATCTAAAAAACCTGGTGGCTGATCCACATATACTTCCTCTTTTAGGTCTCCATTCAGGAATGCTGAATTGATATCCATCTGGTAGACTCTGAATCCCTGATGGGCTACAAATGCAAGGAAGATCCTTATGGCTTCCAGTCTGGCTACTAGGGCAAAGGTCTGGTCAAAGTTTATGTGCTCTTCTTGCCTGTAGCCTTTAGCCACCAGTCTAGCCTTATTTTTGACAATAATGTCATCTTGATCCAACTTGTTCTTGTAGATCCACTTAGTCCCAATGAAATTTTGTCCTTGTGGTCTGGGGACCAACTTCCAGACCTTAGATCTCTTAAATTGGTCCAGTTCTTCTTGCATTACTCCAATCCAGAACTGGTCCTTCATTGCTTCTTCAAACTTATTTTGCTCTACTTGAGACAGGAAGCTTGAGTAGAGAGCTGTATTCATGCTCCTGCTTCTGGTCTGGACTCCATGATTTACATCACCAATAATTTGGTGTACTGGATGGTCCCTTAGATTCCTGGTAGTTTGAGGCAATCTAGCTGCAGCTTGCTGATCTTAAGGGTTTTTAGCTAACTGGTCTTCATTTTCATCAGGTATGTTATCTCCTTCTCTTAGAGTAGTCAGTCCATCATCATTTTCTTGAAATATAGGGGTAGCTTCCTTGATGGTCAGCTTATCCATCAACAGCTCTTTCCCTGTAATACTATAAGAGGAGGAGCTTGGCAGCTCACAGTGAACTATGTTGGATTCATCAAATACAACATGTATTGACTCTTCTATACCTTGGGTAGTTAAGTTGTAGTCTCTATATGCCTTACTATGAGTGTTGTATCCAACAAAGATCTCTTCATGGGACTTTGCAGCAAACTTAGTACAATGGACTTTTTCATTGTTGAGCACATAGCACTTGCAACCAAAGATCCTGAAATAACTCAGGTTTAGTTTTCTTCCCTTCAAGATCTCATAGGGAGTCTTCTTATGGCTCTTGGTGATAGAAGCCCTATTAAGTACATAACATGCAGTGTTAATTGCCTCAGCCCAGAAGTATTCTGGGAGGGATGAGTCACTTAGTAAGGTTCTACTAGCCTCTATGAGAGTCATATTTTTCCTCTCAGCAATTCCATTTTACTGGGGTATTTTAGGAGAGGAAAACTCTTGATGAATCTCTAGCTCTTCACAGAACCTTGTCATGCACTCAGACTGAAACTTAGTGCCATGGTCACTTCTGATTTTTACCACAGTGCTGTTGAGTTCATTCTAAATTTCAAATACAAATGTCTGAAAATACATCAGTGGTTTCAGATTTATTCCTTAGAAAGAACACTCACGCAAATCTGGAAAAGTCTTTAACAACCAAAAGGGTGTAGACTTTCCGACCTAGACTTTGAATTGACATATGACCAAATAGATCCATATACAAGAGGTATA
This sequence comes from Platanthera zijinensis, assembly GCA_039513925.1. Lineage (NCBI taxonomy): Eukaryota > Viridiplantae > Streptophyta > Magnoliopsida > Asparagales > Orchidaceae > Platanthera > Platanthera zijinensis. The sequence continues at coordinate 65,115,694 of CM077095.1, read as the reverse complement.
AGCACCTCACTGAGTCTTTGGTGTCAATGTTCTCGAAGGATGTCTTAGTCTATTTGCCCTTTTGGCATGTAGAGTAGATACCCTCCTTTGTGCATATAGACTTAGTCCCATTCCTAACCAGCTCAATGCTGAACAGCTTGCCTATGGTCCTATAATTTAGATGGGCTAGCTTTTTGTGCTACTGGACATAGGAAGAGGCATTCTCATCTATAATAAGGCATATAGGTGAGTCTTTGCTAGAACATAGGAAATCAAAACAGTACACATTTCCACTCCTAGTGTCTGTTAAGGTGACCTCTTGGTCACTTAACCTCGTAATTTGGCACTCATCCTTGTGAAATACTATGTCATAGCCAATATCACAGAGTTGGCTAATGCGTATCAGGTTGTGTTACAACCCTTCCACATAGGCTACTCTAGTGATAGTGACTATGTCATTAGAGATCTTATCATAACCTCTAATCACTCCTTTTTTAGATCCACCAAAGATAACCTTTGGTTCATTCTTTACTGGAGCATAATCCTTCAGCATGCTCCTTGTTCCAGTCATGTGCTCGGAACATACACTGTCCAAGTACCATATAGGGGTATGAGCACTTGGCCTATCCTTCAAAATACACATCAGTTAACCTTAGGACACCAATTTGTATTTGTTCCTTGGTGCCTGTTGACTAAAAATAATTCCGCCTGCTTGTAACTTTTCTGACAGGCAAGCTAACATTTGCTCTTTACACACTATGATTGTGTCAGCAATCAACAACAAAGTGGCATACTTTTCCATAACACCAACACTCATATATGTTGTACCTTCTTTTTGGAGCAGGTCTAGTGGCTGAGTTAATAGTAGATCTGGGTCTAGAAGGAGTAGCAGTAGTCATATTCCACTATATTCCAGCACTGGTCTGACAAGTGGTGGGTCTGGTAGTAGAAGTGTTTGGGATATCTTGAGCCCTTCTAACAGCAGCTTTCTTTTCATAAAGCATACCCTTGATGGCCTCAAAGATGCCCAGGTAAAGTCTATTGACAGCCTTCCCCTTTGTCTTAGAGTGGGCTGGAGGAATTTGAGAATAGTCAGTAGCTTTACCCTTGATTGAAGGGGCTGTTGCATCAAACACAAATAATATAGGATGGGCCAATTGTATTTTCTCATATATACTTGCACCTTTGCTGTAACTGCCACCATATTATGGAACATCTTTGTTCACACAAGATGGTCTAGCATGATTAGAGTGACCATAAATACTCTCATGGTCATGGCTATTGGAAGGAAATTACACTCTAACAAATTTTACAGGAGGCTTAGAGGCTTGTGGCTCCACTTGAGCTTTGCCCTTTCCCTTGGGATTAGCAGCTCTTGTTCTTCCCTTGAATCCCAACCCTTTCTTTCCCTTTTGGGAGAATAATGAGTCTATCAAGGGATAAATTGTTCTAGGCTTGGAGTAGCTAGTCACTAGTTCCTTCTCCTTTTGGAGCTTTCCTTCAAGATTCCTGATATGTTTATTCTTGAAGGTTATAGTGATCATATGAATGATTGTCACATTCTTTAGTTTGCTAACTTCCTGCATCTTCAGATCCAGCATTTTTGCTGATTCTGAAGCAGCAAGCTTTAAAGAGACAATTTCATGAGCCTGCTATTTGGAAAGGAGCTTGCTCTTATTTAGAGCCTGCAAAAGTTCACCATATTTATCAATCAATTGATTGATGTCTCCCTCAGATTCTAAGCCATCATCATCACTTGATGCAGAGGCATAAGAATTTGGAACTGATTCATATTGTGAACATGCAGAGCTAGTAAAAGAAATTACCTTGCTTGGACCAGGCTGATCCTGGCTGATTTCTTCATCTGACTTAGCCATCAGCCCAACGCAGCAGCTGTCATCTTCATAATCCATCGCTGAATCACTATCAGATTGTGATAGAGGGGCCCTGTCATCAATCCTGGAAGCAGGATGAACCTTCTCAGCTTCTTCTTCTAAAGCAGCCAGCCTTTTGATGCAGTCTGCTTCTACAGCTCCTTCTTCAATAGAGTAAACCCTAATGTAGACTTCTTCTTCTTCTGACTCTGATGTGGAGGAGTCAGTACAACTTCTTTGCTTTTTGGCAATGAGGGATTTCTTCTTGTTGCCTTTTTGTTTGTGGTCCTTTTTCTCACTGTGTCCCTTCCTTTTGACTGGGCAGTCAGCTATCATATGCCCAGGTTTTCTGCAATGATAACAACTTATGTTAGAGGAAAACTATTTATAATTTTTTGGAACTGTTGGAACCCCTAGTTGGATTTAGGTTAGGTTCACTAAGTTAGTATATGACCCAACATTTATAGATCAGGCTCATAGTCATGTCCTAGAGTCTAGATCAAGTCCTTAGAGTCAATAGTACAAAGGACCAGCCTTCAACACTGCCAAAGACTCAAGACTTAGAGAATTCAAGTTTTGGAAAAAGGAGATCTACGTTCTTCGATCTCCGATCGACGATCGTCGTGCTCAGCTCGACTAACTTAGAGACAATTCTCTGAGCTGAGCTCGACTAACTTAGATCTCAGTTTGACGAACTCTGGACAAAGTGATAACTCCTCTAGTCAAACTTCAGTCAACGAACTAAAGAACATCAGCTAGACGAACACTGTCCTCAGGTCGACTAACACTTCAACTCTCAGAGCCATAGATCTCTCAACGCCATAGTTGACTCAACGCCATAGTTGACTCAATGCCACAGTTCACTCAAAGCCAAAGCTCACCCAGAGCCCAAGATCACTCAACGCTCTCAATGCCATATCAATACTTCAACACTCGACATAAGAAAATATTCTAAGTCCAGACCGCAGACTCAGCTCGACGATCTCAGACTTCAGCTCGGCGAACTTGATGCACAGAAGAAGAAAGTTATAAAGTAGCATTCAGAGTTCGACGATTTTGGATCTCAGCTCGACGAACAGCCATTCTCAGGTCGACGAACTCAGAGCACAGAATCTGCCAGTTTATGCAGTGTAGTTGTTCGCTGATCCCAGGTCGACAAAAGCTGTTCTCTGGTCGACGAAAACTATAAGACATATTGTTATTTATTCTTTCCTTTTCTGTCTCCTTATTTCTCTATTATAGTCTGTTAATTCCCTGGATAATCAACGCATTTGAATAGAGTCGTTACTGGCAGCATTGATTGCAAATATCCCTCATGGAATTAATTGCTTATATCTCGGGACACACATAGAATAAAATATATGACGGCATTCTTGCCATTTTCATTCCCTAGATTTCGTCTAAGCATTAATTGCTGCTTTTTGAATTCGACCTTGAGGCGGTTATAGAGAAGATAATCTCTCAGCCAAAAACAAGGAAGATACACAGAAACTTTTCAGAACACACAAGTGCAGTGCATACAGCTCTCTGAAGAAAAATCAACTCCTCTAAAAAATAAGAAGAAAGAACAACAATCACTATCAAGATTCTTTCTTCTCCTTCTTTGTTTTCTGGGATCTCAAGTGACAAAAGTTTTCAAATCAGTCAAAGGATCTCAGAAAGTAGATCTTACAGCAGAAGGCTTACTCACCCTTTGCAATGATTCCACTCTTGAATTCAAGATCTCAGGGGGAGCTTTGACAACATCTCTGAATCCACAAAGTCATATCTCAGTTGCTTTTGAGAATAGAGAAGACTATCATCACTCTCATCCCCACCTCTATACAGGGTTTTAATTCCCTTCAAAATTATTCTGGTTGCAAGTCTCCTTCCAAAAGACTTGGGTTGGTTTTTGAGCACCTGATCAAAAGTTCATTGGTGGCAGTCACCTGATCAAAACCTGTAGTGGATTCCTACCTAGGGTGGTAGAAGAGTGGATGTACCCAAGTTTGGGGAACCACTATAAAATTTCTTGTGTTGTCTGTGTGGCTGTGATTTTTTTGTGTGCTTGTGCTGTGATATACTTTGCTGTGTAGCTTAGTTACCTTTTCTCTAATTCACTTGCTGCACTTGCACACTTATACACTTATATCATAGTAACATATTTGATTAAAGACTGTTATTTCTGCAAAAATCAAAAAGACTTTAAAAACTCTATTCACCCCCCCCCCCTCTAGAGTTGTTCAGAGCTTACCCTATCTTTCAATTGGTATCAGAGGAGGGTTAATCACATCTTACAGGCTCACACCTGGATTAATCAAGATCCTCAGGATAAACTCTGAATAAGTCTTACTAGTTTCTCAATTTAAATTTTATTTTCTGATATCATGGCACAAAATAAGGATTATGCCAGTACCAGACCTCCAGTTTGCAACTTGCAAAAATTTAGAATCTGGAAGGCAAGAATCAAACTTTATATGAACTCTATTGATGAGGACATTTTTAATTCCATCTTGACAGGACCACCAGCTCTAGTGGCCTCTACTTCAACCCTAGTAAATCTTAGTACAGTGCCTCCTCCATATCAAACTGATGTACATAAGAAAGCAAAGATTGCTGATGCCAGAGCTATGAACATACTAGCCCAAACTATGTAAGATGACATATTTTAGAAAGTTGCTGAATGCACATCTGCCAAAGCCATTTGTGATTCCCTCAACCAAATGGTAGCCTGATCTGCTGATGAGAGGAAGGATAGAAGATCCAACCTCATATCTCAATATGAGAATTTCAGGAAAGATGAAGCAGGATCTGTGGAAGTAATGTACAACAGGTTGAGCTCCATGATCAGTGAGCTCAGAACAATGGACAAGGAAATTACTCTAACTGAGGTCAATAACAAGATCCTCATATGCTTCCCTAGCACTTTGGACTCTAGAATTTGGCCCATCAGAGAAGCCAGAAGCATGGCTGAAATCTCAATAGAGTCTCTACTTGGAAAGTTCAAATCCTATGAGCAATTGATCAAGTCAAGAAGAACTACAGTTGAACCAAAGGCTTCAACACCTACTAGAAAGGAACATAACATAGCACTCAAAGCTGCAAAAGAATCTCCTAACTTGCCAGCCAATAAAGATCTTATTGCTCTCTTTGCTAAGAGATTCTATAAAATGGCAAGGAAGGACTTCAGGAGGAAGCCTTCAAGGAATGAAGATAAACCCAGGTATGATAAGACCCCTTCTAAAGAGGTTCTCTGTTTTGGGTGTAGGAAACCTGGACACTTCATCTCAGAATGCCATGAAGTCCAAAAGAAAGACAGAAGGCAAGAAAAGAATTCAAGAAGACATCAGCACAGCAAGGCCTCCTCCAGCAAGTACAAAAAGAAGGAGAAGGGCTTTGTAGCTGAAACTTGGAGTGATACTGAAGATGAAACATCCTCCTCCAGATCCATTGAAGATGATGTAGAAGAGAAGAAGGCAAGGTAAATGTGTCTTGTTAACCCCAAATCGACGATCCCTCCCAAGGTCTCTAGCTCGCAAGTCGCGGCCCACTCAAGGGAACCCCCCGAGGATCGCGATCTGCCTCAGCCTTCCCTTTTTGGCCCATGCGGTTTGGCCAGGCTAACCATGCAGCATTGCTTTCTTGCAGGAGGCAAACCTATATCAGTTCGCAGGTTCGATCTGCCGGTGCCGGCACCCGACCGAACCATCGCAAGGCTCGGCTCCCATGTCCAGCCTGGCCCCAGGCTTCCGTCGTCAGGCCGCCCTCCTTAGAGGCGACCTGGCCTCAGGCTGCCCTTCCCAGGGGCGGCCTGGCCTCAGGCCGCCCTTCCCAGGGACGGCCTGGCCTCAGGCCGCCCCCCCTTAGGGGCGGCCTGGCCTCAGGCCGCCCCCCTTAGGGGCGGACTGGCCTCAGGCCGCCCTTCCCAGGGGCGGCCTGGCCTCAGGCCGCCCCCCTTAGGGGCGGCCTGGCCTCAGGCCGCCCTTCCCAGGGGCGGCCTGGCCTCAGGCCGCCCTTCCCAGGGGCGGCCTGTCCTCAGGCCGCCCCCCCCCCCCTTAGGGGCGGCCTGGCCTCAGGCCGCCCTTCCCAGGGGCGGCCTGTCCTCAGGCCGCCCCCCTTAGGGGCGGCCTGGCCTCAGGCCGCCCCCCTTTGGGGCGTCCTGGCCTCAGCCTCAGGCCGCCCACCCTTGGGGGCGGCCTGGCCTCAGGCCGCCCCCCCTTGGGGGCGGCCTAGCCTCAGGCCTCCCCCCCTTGGGGGCGGCCTGGCCTCAGGCCGCCCCCCTTAGGGGCGGCCTGGCCTCAGGCCGCCCCCCTTAGGGGCGGCCTGGCCTCAGGCCGCCCCCCTTAGGGGCGGCCTGGCCTCAGGCCGCCCCCCCTTAGGGGCGGCCTGGCCTCAGGCCGCCCCCCTTAGGGGCAGCCTGGCCTCAGGCCGCCCTTCCTAGGGGTGGCCTGGCTTCAGGCCGCCTGCCCTCAGGGGGGGCCTGCTCCTCAGGCCTCCCCCTCTTCCTGCTCCTCAGGCCTCCCCCTCTTCCTGTTCTTCAGGTTGAAGTCCTCCGAGGTCGTCTCAGGTCGCCGAGGTCGTCAAGGATGACGTCACTGGGCCCCGCTTCAAAGATTCTCCCCGGGCCTATAAATACCCCCCAAGACCTCTAATTCAAGGAGGAGGAGGAGAACTGCCACCTTGATCAAAGGCTGCAGACTCAGTATTCTCAGTCCGTCAAGGTTGATCAGGCAAGGTCTGCAGCCTCCAAATTCTCAATCCGTCAAGGTTGATCAGGCAAGGTCCGCAGCCTCCAAATTCTCAGTCCATCAAGGTTGATCAGGCAAGGTCCGCAGCCTCCAAATTCTCAGTCCGTCAAGGTTGATCAAGCAAGGTCGGCGGACTCAAATCTCCAGTCCGCCCAGGTCGTCAAGAGCTGTGGACTTAGTTTTTTCTGCCCTCGTCAGGCAGCTTCAGCAGGCAGCTTCAGCCTCAGTTCTCCAGTTCTCCGCAGCCTCTTTCACTTAGTTTCTGGCACCTCCTTCCTCAGCCGCCAGCTTCCTCCATTGTACCCTTTACTGCTTTTTCATGTAATGGTGCAATAGCAAGTTGTAACTCTACTTGATTAAAGGAAAAGCCCGTCGCAAGAGTGGCATTCAAGCCGCGGCGGGCGAAGTCTGCTGTTGCCGCTGCTAGCGGCCTCCTCTCTTCTTCTCTCCTCTCTCGGCATCAACATGCAAAGCTAACCGCCAAAGTAGCTGTCCGATCGACAGTACCTGACCAAGCTTCTCCTCTGCTCAAGCTAACTTCCTCTCTGCTCGAGCAAGCTTCTCCTCTACTCAAGCTAGCTTCCTCTCTGCTAGAGCAAGCTTCTCATCTGCTCAAGCTAGCTTCCTCTCTGCCCGAGCAAGCTTCTCCTCTGCTCAAGCAAGCTTCCTCTCTGCTCGAGCAAGCCTCTCCTTTATCCCTGCAACCCTTCTTCCTTTATCCCTAGCTTGTGAGATTGAACACCTCGTTAATTGGAAGGCGCAATTCTTGCGTCAACATTAACACGCGACCTTCAGATCTCGATTAGACAGTGAAAGCAGTGGTTACTCATGACAGACCATCAACCAGCCGAGAGTCTTTCTCCAAGTCCCAGCGATGATTCTCTTTGGGAGGCCTTAGAGCAATCTCGCAGAGAAACTGCCCAACAGTTTCAAGCCATCAACCGTACTCTAGCAGCTCTCACTCAGCAATTGGTCGCTCAATCCTCAGTAGCGCCAGTTCCTCCAGTCAATCTAGCACCAACATCAGAAACTCCTCAAGTTTATCCACCGGCTCATCTGCCGGTCTATCCTCCTCTTTATACTCCAACCTTTCCGCAGGGGCCAGCAGCTCCCTTGCGATCTCAAGATGATGAGTTTGCAGCTCGTCAAAACTTCTTCCGGGAGGCTGCCCGGGGAAGTCCAGCCAGATTTTTGAACTTTTAGGGAAGTCACCCCTCCTCTTCAGCTCCTGCCTTTGCTCCTCCCGCAGCAACCTTTTACTCCTATCCTCCTGCTCCTTTTGCAACTACCGCTCATGCTCCTTACTTTCCTTATGCAGTAGAACCAGAAGAGTCATCGCCGTTTGTAGAAAATGTTCGATATGAACCAACTCCGGTCAACTTCAGAGAGCCTCGATTACCCGTCTATACTGGAGAGACTGATCCAGTTAAACATCTTCAAGCCTTCGAATCAGCCGTGGCTCTCAAGACCCTCTCAGATGCAATTAAGTGTAAGCTCTTTGTGACATCCTTTGATGGGCAAGTGAGGGATTGGTTCTATGGACTACGTCCTCAGTCCATCTCTTCCTTCGCTGAGTTGCGAAGGGAGTTTTTGCTCAGATTTTCCACCTCTTCAAAAAGGAAGGGCGGCCCAGAAGCCCTCTTTGAGATCAGGCAGCGAGAGAATGAGACTTGGTCTCGTTTTGTGGATCGTTTTCAGAGGGAAATATTGGACATCGAGATCGTTGACCAGGAGATGTATCGAGTGGCTCTCATCAATGGTTTGCAGGAAGGACCACTCAAATTTGAGTCCAATGTCCGAGCACCAAAGACATATCAAGAACTAATTGCCTTAGCCAACTCGTACATCTGCGGTGAAAAGAGCAACCCCAGCTTCGTCTCTAGGCTGGTGTCGGAGAAAAATCCTTCTTGCAAGCAGCCTTCGAGGTCTCCTCGAAAAAACTTTTCATCCCACTCAAGAAAAACAAAAAGATTCCAGCATCATCATCAACACCTCTTCCCGGGCCAGGATCGTGCCCAAGAACGACTGCTACCACCAGCCCCACTTCCGCAAACAGCTTCGGTTCATCAGCCGCAAGATGATGACTTGTCATATTCTGGACTTGATGAGGCCATGCTAGAAGTATGCCAGATCATGAAGGATAGGGCAAATTCCAAAAGGCCCTACCAGCCGACGAACCAAAAATCAAAAGAATCAGATCCGTTCTGCGAGTTCCACAAAGAAAGCGGACATTTGACCGAAAATTGTCGAGCGCTTCGTCAACTGGTGCAAAAATTGTTGAATCAGGGTAAGATGCGTGGTCTGTTCCCGAAGGATGACCACTCCAATCCGTCGACTTTAAGAGGAAAAGAAGTAGCGGATGTGCCTTGCAGCTCAAAGGGAGTGAATCAAATCGACACGTATCGTGGCCTCGCTATAGGCGAGACCCTCGATGCTAATGACATGGGCGCCCTGGGAGACCTGTTCTAAAAGCAAAAAGGACATGACAGTCCTCAGAGCTCCTCGCAACCAGTAACAATTACTCTTGCAATATTTTGCATATTTTTCAAACACTCTCTTTTGTTTCATTCAGTAAAGTTTACGTCAGAGATCTCCTACTGACACAGTTCCTTTTTTGTAATGTTTCTCCTCCATATTTCTTCTCTTTGTCAAAGAGATCACTGAACCACCGAGATATCGCCGAGTCTCGCTCAGGGCCCCCTCGAGGTTGTTCTCTGGCATAAAACCACATTGACCACATATAACGGGGAGTTTTCGCATATGTGCAGTGGGGGCCGTTCAACTCTCGTGCGGAGGATGACGGGGCTTCGGATCCCGGCCGATGTCTAGCGCAGTGTGAGTGCCTAGGGGTGGCCTCCTGTGATAGTTCTATCGTGTTCCGATAGGGATACGTTACAGTTACAATGATCTTTGCTTGACAAGCAATGGCGATCAAGTGTAGCCTTGTCTCCTCGATCATCTCACAACTGTGATGGCCGAACACTCTATGGTACTCTCAATCCGTGCTTTCGCAGGACCCACAATGTTGTTGATCTCTTCAAAGATGAGCAATGCTGTAGACCATTTGGCGCACCTGGTAGAACGGATCAACAATGTTTGTAACCCGGGGCAAGAGAGCAGTGTATCTGTCGCTTCCTTCTTAGGATTTTGCGCATGTTTCCCTTTTGTGCTCTGTCAAGGGAATGCGGCCAGCCCGCTTTAGGTAGGACTACGCCCCGGATGACTTTAGGGCAAGTGATGCATAAGGCCCACGGGTGCTCTCCTGTGGCAGCATTCAACCTTTTTTAGCTCATCCTCGGGGTATAGCCCTCCTTTGTGCTTTTTTATTCTTGCAGGTTAACAGGTTAAGTCCAACCTATTTTAAGGATCTGCAATACCCTTCTGGACTTATGATCATCTTATATGCGCTACCCTGCGTAAGCTCCTATCAGATAATGATCAACAAGTTCTCCTATCAGATGTTAACCACACATCATTTATTCTCTGCTTGTGGTTCTTCTTGATTAACAAGCAATGTCATCATAAATCTAATTTCGGACTTTCTTATTTGCCTGATCTGGGTCTTCACGTTGATGTTGGTCACACAAGAGAGAGTCATTATCACGGCTTGATCTTTATTCAATTGATAGCAGAGCTTGCCAGAGACTAGCAGATAGTGGCAAGTTCCATACAGAGACTAAGCAGATAGTGGCAAGTTCCTCTCAGAGGCCAGTAGATACCGAATTCAATGGAAGACAGTTATCCTCTTCCTCATTTACAAAAGCAACTCAGGTACACGCAACATGTACCTCTTTGTGCCTGCATTGATTTTTTCTTCGCAGGTAAAAGATAGGCACTGATAGATTTTTTCTGAGAAGGGACATCAGGTTCTATCTCTCCTGACCTCTAATTTTTTCTCTCCTTATTACTGAGGGGAGGATAACAATTTTTGTGGGTCTTCTACTTTTTCGAAGTTCCTTTCAGAACTTAAAAAAGTGCAGGGATTATGTTAACCCCAAATCGATGATCCCTCCCAAGGTCTCTAGCTCGCAAGTCGCGGCCCACTAAGGGGAACCCCCCGAGGATCGCGATCTGCCTCAGCCTTCCCTTTTTGGCCCATGCGGTTTGGCCAGGCTAACCATGCAGCATTGCTTTCTTGCAGGAGGCAAACCTATATCAGTTCGCAGGTTCGATCTGCCGGTGCCGGCACCCGACCGAACCATCGCAAGGCTCGGCTCCCCTGTCCAGCATGGCCCCAGGCTTCCGCCGTCAGGCCGCCCTCCTTAGAGGCGACCTGGCCTCAGGCCGCCCTTCCCAGGGGCAGCCTGGCCTCAGGCCGCCCTTCCCAGGGGCGGCCTGGCCTCAGGCCTCCCCCCTTAAGGGCGGCCTGGCCTCAGGCCGCCCTTCCCAGGGGCGGCCTGGCCTCAGGCCGCCCCCCTTAGGGGCGGCCTGGCCTCAGGCCGCCCTTCCCAGGGGCGGCCTGGCCTCAGGCCGCCCCCCCCCCCCGCCCATTAGGGGCGGCCTGGCCTCAGGCCGCCCTTCCCAGTGGCGGCCTGGCCTCAGGCCGCCCCCCTTAGGGGCAGCCTGGCCTCAGGCCGCCCTTCCCAGGGGCGGCCTGGCCTCAGGCCGCCCCCCTTTGGGGCGGCCTGGCCTCAGCCTCAGGCCGCCCCCCCTTGGGGGCGGCCTGGCCTCAGGCCGCCCCCCCTTGGGGGCGGCCTGGCCTCAGGCCGCCCCACCTTGGGGGCGGCCTGGCCTCAGGCCGCCCCCCCTTGGGGGCGGCCTGGCCTCAGGCCGCCTCCCCCCTTGGGGGCTGCCTGGCCTCAGGCCGCCCCCCTTAGGGGCGGCCTGGCCTCAGGCCGCCCCCACCCCCCCCATAGGGGCGGCCTGGCCTCAGGCCGCCCCCCTTAGGGGCGGCCTGGCCTCAGGCCGCCCCCCCTTAGGGGCAGCCTGGCCTCAGGCCGCCCCCCCTTAGGGGAGGCCTGGCCTCAGGCCGCCCCCCTTAGGGGCGGCCTGGCCTCAGGCCGCCCTTCCTAGGGGTGGCTGGCTTCAGGCCGCCTGCCCTCAGGGGGGCCTGCTCCTCAGGCCTCCCCCTCTTCCTGCTCCTCAGGCCTCCCCCTCTTCCTGCTCTTCAGGTTGAAGTCCTCCGAGGTCGTCTCAGGTCGCCGAGGTCATCAAGGATGACGTCACTGGGCCCCGCTTCAAAGATTCTCCCCGGGCCTATAAATACCCCCCAAGACCTCTCATTCAAGGAGGAGGAGGAGAACTGCCACCTTGATCAAAGGCTGCGGACTCAGTATTCTCAGTCCGTCAAGGTTGATCAGGCAAGGTCTGCAGCCTCCAAATTCTCAGTCCGTCAAGGTTGATCAGGCAAGGTCCGCAGCCTCCAAATTCTCAGTCCGTCAAGGTTGATCAGGCAAGGTCCGCAGCCTCCAAATTCTCAGTCCGTCAAGGTTGATCAAGCAAGGTCGGCGGACTCAAATCTCCAGTCCGCCCAGGTCGTCAAGAGCTGTGGACTTAGTTTTTTCTGCCCTCGTCAGGCAGCTTCAGCAAACAGCTTCAGCAGGCAGCTTCAGCCTCAGTTCTCCAGTTCTCCGCAGCCTCTTTCACTTAGTTTCTAGCACCTCCTTCCTCAGCCGCCAGCTTCCTCCATTGTACCCTTTACTGCTTTTTCATGTAATGGTGCAATAGCAAGTTGTAACTCTACTTGATTAAAGGAAAAGCCCGTCGCAAGAGTGGCATTCAAGCCGCGGCGGGTGAAGTCTGCTGTTGCCGCTGCTAGCGTCCTCCACTCTTCTTCTCTCCTCTCTCGACATCAACATGCAAAGCTAACCTCCAAAGTAGCTGTCCGATCGACAGTACCTGACCAAGCTTCTCCTCTGCTCAAGCTAGCTTCCTCTCTGCTCGAGCAAGCTTCTCCTCTGCTCAAGCTAGCTTCCTCTCTGCTCGAGCAAGCTTCTCCTCTGCTCAAGCTAGCTTCCTCTCTGCCCGAGCAAGCTTCTCCTCTGCTCAAGCAAGCTTCCTCTCTGCTCGAGCAAGCCTCTCCTTTATCCCGGCAACCCTTCTTCCTTCATCCCTAGCTTGTGAGATCGAACACCTCGTTAATTGGAAGGCGCAATTCTTGCGTCAACATGTCTTATGGCAATAGATGCAGGAAGCAGCAGATAAGATTCAGAAGAATCAGATGATCAAGAATCCCTCACTGAAGAGGATCAGGTAATTGCTTCCTATGACTTTCAATCTAAAGAATTTCAATCTAAATTTAAACTCTTGTGTTTAGACCTAATAGGATCTAAGAAGGAAATCAAACTTCTCAGGGAATAACTTTTAGAACAAGACAAAATCATTGCTGAAAGTGAAAAATTAACTGAAGAATTAAGCTTAGCCAATCAACTAATATGTTGGAACCCCTAGGTGATATGGGCTAGGTTCTCTCCTTAGGTTGTGACCCATATTGTATAGAAGGGCCAAAATTTTATGTGTTTCTAGAGTCTAGACCATGTCCTTAGAGTCAACAGATCAAAGGACCAACCTACAACACTGCCAGAGACTAAATACTTAGAGAAATCAAGAATTAGAAAAAGAAATCTACATTCATTGATCTCAGTTCGACGATAGTCGTGCTCAGCTCTACTAACTCAGAGCAAAAATCTCTGAGCTGAGCTCAACGAACTCCATTCTCAGATCGACTAACTCTTCAACACTCAGCGCCATAATTCACTCAAAGCCAAGGCTGACTCAGAGACAAAGAACACTCAACGCCAGATGTGCTATTCACTCAACGCCGACAGATTGACCAAGTTCTTAGGTCGACTGACTTCACAGTCTCAGGTCGACAAACATAGAGCGCATAATTAGTCAGTTTATGCACAGCAGTTGATTCACAAAGCTCAGGTCGACGAAAGCTGATCTCAGGTCGACGAAAACTTTAAGAAATTTTGTTATTTATTCTTTCTCTTTCTGTCTCATCACTCTATATCTATTATAGGCTATTAATTCCCTTGTAAATCATTGTAATTATATTCTCTGAATAGAGTCGTTACTGGCAGCATTGATTGTTAACATCCTCCATAGAATTAATTGCTTATATCTCGGGGCAGACATTGAATAGAATAATTGACAGCATTCTTGTCGTTTTTCGTTCCCAAGATTTCGGCTGAACATTTATTGCAGAGTTTTCTTTTTGAATTCGACAAAGTTGCAGTTATCTGAGACATCTCCCTGCAAATAAAATAACAATACAGAAGAGCATAGATTGATCATCAACTAGAGTCACAGCAAAGAAAACATCTCAAAGTGCAGTGAAAAACATCTCTAAGAAAATTGACTACTCTCAAGAGAAGAAGAAAGAACAACCATCACCATCAAGAGTCTTTCTTTCTCTCCTTCTTTGTTTTCATGGATCTCAAGTGACAACAACATTTCAAATCAGTCAAGGATCTCTGAAAAGCTGAAGGCCTACTCACCCTTTTACAAAGCTTCATCTCCTGAACAATTCAAGATCTCAGGGGGAGCTTTGTCATCAACAACTCAGAATCCACATAGTCTTCTCACTGTGTTTTGAGAAAAGAAGACTTTCATCAAACTCTCATCCCACCTCTGTATAGGGTTTTAATTCCCTTCAAAATTATTTTGGTTGCAAGTCTCCTTCAAAAAGAATTTAGGGCTGGTTTTTGAGCACCTGATCAAAAGCTCATTGGTGGCAGTCACCTGATCAAAACCTGTAATGGATTCCTACCTAGGGTCATAGAAGAGTGGATGTACCCAAGTTTGGGGAACCACTATAAAATTCTTGTGTTGTTTGTGTGTCTGTGATCTTCTCTTGTGCTTGTGCTGTGATATAATGTTTGTTGTGTAGCTTAGTTACTTTTCTCTAGTTCACTTGCTGCACTTGTACACTTACCTTTTATTTCAACAAAAAGGGAAAAGTTTTCAAAAACTCTATTCACACCCCCCCCCCCTCTAGAGTTATTCAGAGCTTACCCTATCTTTCAATTGGTATCAGAGGAGGTTAATCATATCATATAGGCTTACACCTGGATTAATCAAGATCCTCAGGATAAACTCTGAATAAACTTTAGTAGTCTCTCTGATTATATTTTAGTTTTTGATATCATGGCTCAAAACAAGGATTATGCTAGCACCAGACCTCCAGTTTGCAACCTGCAAAAGTTTGGAATCTGGAAGGCAAGAATCAAGTTGTACATGAACTCTATTGATGAGGATATTTTTAATTCTATCTTGACAGGACCACCAGCTCCAGTAGCCTCTACCTCAATTCCATTAAATCTCAGTGCAGTGCCTCCTCCAGACCAAGCTGATGCACATAAGAAGGCAAAGATTGCTTATGCCAGAGCCATGAACATACTGGCCCAAACTATGTCAGATGACATATTTTAGAAGGTTGCTGAATGTAAATCTGCCAAAGCTATTTGGGATTCCCTCAACCAAATGGTAACAGGCTCTGCTAATGAGAGGAAGGAATGAAGATCAAACCACATATCCCAATATGAGAACTTCAGAAAAGATGAAGCAGAATCTTTAGAAGTATTGTACAACAGGCTAAGCTCCATCATTAGTGAGCTCAGATCATTGGATAAAGAAATAACTTTAAATGAAGTCAATGACAAGATCCTCATGTGCTTCCCTAGCACATGGGATTCCAAAATCTGGCCCATCAAAGAAGCCAGGAGCATGACTGAAATCTCAACAGAATCTCTACTTGGAAAGCTCAAATCCTATGAGCAGCTGGTCAAGTCAAGAGAAGCTGCAGTTGAACCAAAAGCTTCAACACCTACCTAGAAGGAACAAAACTTAGCACTCAAAGCTACAGAAGAATCTCCCAACCTATCTGCTAATGAAGAAATTATGAGTCTCTTTGCTAAGTGATTCTATAACATGGAAAGAAGGGACTTCAGGAGGAAGTCTTCAAGGAATGAAGATAAACCCAGGTATGATAAGACCCCTTCTAAAGAAGTTGTCTGTTTTGGGTGCAAGAAACCAGGACATTTCATCTCAGAATGTCCATAAGCTCAAAAGAAAGATAGAAGGCATGAGAAGGAGTCAAGAAGACATCAGCACAACAAGGCCTCCTCCAGCAAATAAAAAAAGAAGGAGAAGGGCTTTGTGACTGAAACCTGGAGTGATACTGAAGATGAAACATCCTCCTCCAGTTCCAGTGAAGATGATACAGAAGAAAAGAAGGCAAGAGAAGTTTGCCTTATGACAATAGATGCTGGAAGCAGTAGATCAAACTCAGATGAATGAGAAGATGAAGAATTCCTCTCTGAAGAGGATCAGGTAATTGCTTCATATGATTTTAAGTATAAAGAATTCAAATCTGAATTTAAACTATTGTGTTTAGACGTAATAGGATTTGATAAGGAAATCAAACTTCTCAGGGAAAAACTATTAGAACAAGAAAAATCATTGTTGATAATGAAAAATTAACTAAAGAATTAAACCTAGCTAATCAACAAATAATGTTCCTAAAATCTGAATTAAGTAAGGCTAAGGAACTAGAAGATACCTTAAATGGTATAAGTTTACAACTAATAGACATAACTAGCACAGTCAATACAAGATCGAGTAATAACAAACTAGGATTAGGAGCCTCATCTAGTGAACCAATCCTTATTCAGAAAAATCAACTATCAAAACCCATAAGTTTTATTTCTAAAAATGGTAAGAAGAATACTGAACAAGTAGAGAAAGTCAATGAAGTGCTTAAACAACTAGACCTTAAGAAAACAAGTCAGAAAAAGAAAAACACACAATATAACTATGTTCAGCAAATTTCGTCGAACTCAGAATGATGAAATGGGTATAGTTCGTCGAACTCAGAACGACGAACTCTGAACGCAAATAATAATGTAATCTATTCTTCGAATTGGGATCGACGAAACCAGTATGGTTCATCGACCAGAGATCGACGATTTTGGGGCTCTGAGAATGGATACTTCCATTCTTTGAACAGAGATCGAAGAACTCAACCCCGATCGTTGAGCTCAGGTCGATGAACATACCCAAATTTGTCAGATCTAGTTCATAACCAGAGTAATCTAAAAACTAATAAATCCTTTAATCCCTTTAGTCAGTGGGTCATATCTCCTAGAAGGTATCATCCTTTAGGTTATAAGGATCAACCTGAATGCTCTTTTATTTCTAGTTTTGGCTATGTTAAACAAGGACCCAAGGAAACCTAGGTCAAAAACTGCTAATCCTCTTTGTTGGTGGAAGAGAACCCTGTCACTCAAAACAAGTGGTACCTAAACAGTGGCTGCTCTAAACATATGACAGGTTTCAAAGAATGCCTAATCAACTATAAAACCAAGACTGGACCTAAAGTAATCTTTGGGGACTCAGGCTTTGGACTGATAGAAGGCTATGGTGACTTCATCTGTGGAGCTGTCACATTCAAAAAGGTGACTTATGTAAATGGTCTAAAGCATAACCTAATATTAGTAAGCAAACTATGTGATACAGGTTATCAAGTAAGCTTTACTAACTCTTTATGTGTTATTTCTTTAAACAACACAACTGTTTTAACTGGAACTAGACAAGGCAACATCTACTAAGTAAACTTTGAATCAGCTAAATCTAAAATCTGTTTATTCAATTCTGTTAGCATTCAAACTACTTTATGGCACAAAAGAGTAGGACATGTAAATCATAAAAATATAGCTAGGTTATCTAAGGACAATCTTGTTAGAGATTTACCTTCTGGTCCCTACAAGAAGGAAGGCCTCTGTAGGGCTTGTCAACTAGGCAAGCAAACTAAATCTAGTTTCAAATCCATTAATAAGAGTGATTCACCTAGAATTTTGTATTCACTCCATATGGACCTTTTTGGTCCTCTTACTATACAAAGTCTAGGGGGAAAGTCTTATACATTAGATATTGTAGATGACTTCTCCAGATTCACATGGGTTTAATTTTTGAGAGCTAAGTCAGATACTTTTCAAGTTCTTATAGATTTTCTCAAGAACATACAGATTGAGTATTCTACTCAAGTTGCATTTATCAGAAGTGATCATGGCATTGAGTTTGAATCTCTTCTTATGCTAGAGTTCTGTAGGAAAGAAGGTATAAGACACTGCTTCTCAGCTCCCAGAACTCCTCAACAAAATGGAGTAGTTGAAAGGAAGAGTAGAACACTCATTGAAGTTGTAGGTACATTGCTTGCAGATGCTTACATGCCTCTATCATATTGGGCAGAAGCAGTAAGCACAACAAATTATGTCCTGAATAAGTGCCTAATACATAAATTAAAGCTTAAGACTCCCTATGAACAACTCAAAGGGAAGAAACCTATAATCACCTATTTTAAAAAATTTGGATGTATATGTTATATTCACATTAATGACAAGAAACATCTTAGAAAGTTTGAAGCTAAGGCTACAATGGGAATTTTTCTAGGATATTCCCAAGTCAGTAAGGCATATAGGGTGTTTAATAAATCAACACTAAAAATTAAAGAATCTATGCATGTGACATTTGATGAATCTAACATGTTTTACAAGGAGAGAGATATCTCTACTAACAGTCATTTACAGGTACAGAATTTGTGTGAGAGCTTGGATGATATAAACCTTACCTCAAAGGTTGAATCACATCCTTCTCCATAAGTTATATCAGAAGATGAAAGTGAAGAAGAGTTTGTGGAAGCAACTCAGTCTCCTACAACAGTTGACACAATTCCACAAGAGGAATTTAATCAAATAACTGTTGCTGAACCAACTTCTCTTAATGATTTTGTCACACTTAGGGATCACCCTAGATCTCAAGTAATTGGAGACATATCAGCAGGAGTGTAGACAAGGCATCAACTCAACCCTGATGTGATGCTTGCCTGCTTTCTCTCTCAAATTGAGCCTCAATCTATATCTGATGCAGAGAAGGATCCAAACTTGATTATTGCAATACAAGAGGAACTCAATCAGTTTGAGAGGTGTAAAGTTTGGGACTTAGTTCCAAGGCCTAAGGGCTATCTAGTAATTGGGACTAAGTGGGTATTCAGAAACAAACATGATGCCCAAGGTGTGATTGTGAGGAAAAGGGAAGGGCTTGTTGCTCATGGATACATGCAAGAGGAAGTAATTGATTATGATCAAACCTCTGCACCTGTTGCAAGACTTGAAGCCATAAGAATTTTCTTGGCCTATGCTGCTCACAAGAAATTCAAGGTATATCAAATGGATGTCAAAAGTGCTTTTCTCAATGGGGAACTAAAAGAAGAAGTATATGTGGAACAGCCACCAGTTTTTATCTCTTCAACTCATCCCTCCTATGTTTTTAAATTGCATAAGGCTCTCTATGGTTTAAAGTAAGCTTCAAGAGCTTGGTATGAGACCTTAGCCAGCTTTCTTTTATAGCATGGTTTTTCAAGAGGCATGGTTGATAGAACCCTTTTTACAAAACTACATCTTGATAAAATTCTATTAGTACAAATATATGTAGATGACATAATCTTTGGCTCTACTGATCCAAATCTGTACAAAAGATTTTTTGATCTAATGCACTCAAGGTTTGAGATGAGTAGCATGGGTGAGTTATCATATTTCCTTGGTCTCCAAGTGAAACAAACACCTGAAGAAATCTTCATCTCTCAATCTAAATATGTTAAAGAGCTTATTAAGAAGTTTGGGATGAATGATGCCTCTATCATGAAGACTCCCATGGCTGAAAATGTTGTTATAAATGCTGATGAATCTAGAAAACCAGTTGATCAGACTAAGTATAGGGCCATTGTTGGATCCCTACTGTATTTAACAGCAAGCAGGCCAGACATTATGTTTGCCACATGTCTTTGTGCTAGGTTCTAGGTGAACCCTAAAGAATCTCACATTATTTTCTTTAAAAGGATTTTCAGATATATAAAAGGTTGTCCAGATCTAGGCCTCTGGTATTCAATAGAATCAGCATTTGTGTAAACTAGATTTTCTGATGCTGATTATGCTGGATACAGAGTAGACAGGAAAAGCACCTCAGAAACTTGTTAGTTTCTTGGTGACAGACTTGTATCTTTGTTCTGTAGAAAGCAAACATCTGTTTCAACTTTCACTGCTGAAGCTGAGTATATGGTTGCAGGCAGTTTTTGTTCAGAGATTTTGTGGATACAAAACCAACTACTGGATTATGGTGTCAACTTAAATAATTCAACTATACTATGTGATAATACAAGTGCCATTTCAATTGCACAAAATCCAGTATTGCATTCTAGAACTAAGCATATAGACATTAGACATCATTTCATTAGAGATTGTGTTGACAAATATAAGATTAAACTTGAATTTAACTCTACTGATTTGCAAAGAGCAGACATATTCACTAAGCCATTGGACGCATCCAAGCATCTGTTCTTTGTCAATTAGCTTGGTATGATAAATGGTCATGATTTAATCTAATGCTCTGTCTGTAGTCAAAGAATTGTCTTTGTTTGTCGACCTGAGATCGACGAGCTGATAACTATTCTTGAGAATTTTCGTCGACCTAAGATCGACGAAATCTCTTAGTACAGCTCATTCGTCGATCAGAGGACGACAAATTATATCTCTACAAGTTTTCTGTGAACGACGAAAACTTTCCCTCTCTTCGTTCTTAGATTGACGAACTTTGTCCTTTACGTAATTTTCGTCGACCTGACATCGAAGAATCTTGAGTTTTCGTCAGATTGAGATTGTCGTTTAATATTCCAGAAAATACTATATCTTGCTTTTCTTCGACCTCAATCCCGCGCTTTCAGAATTCCCCTCCTACACTTGATCTTGTGTTTTCTCTTGCAGGTGTGCTCTTTCTCTCTCTCATTCGATCTTAACGTCATAAATGGATGCTACTGGATCAACCGGCATGAAGTTCGATCATGGTTTCGATATTGATTTTGACTCTTTCCAACAGTCAGATCAAATTTTCATAGATATTCTACAGCTATTTGAGGAACAAAATCTGAAGCAGTTCATGTCTGATAGAATCAGGATTCCTATGCCGAAAATCAAGGAATGGGTTGGCACTTCTTCTTCAACAGAGACTGAAATGACTGGGACTATCAGTAGTACTCAGATGATTCTTTCTCCCTCTGTTCTCTCTGAACTTTTCAATTTGAAAACTGGAGAAGATGATCTAGAACTAAATTATAAGGAATATGAAGATATGCTGGCTGTTATGGGTCACTTCGGCGAAAACCCTAACAAACTGTATAAGAAAAATTTCTCCCCGACATATAAATTTCTTGCGGATGTCGTTGGGAAGGTGATGTTTGCTAAGCATACAGCACATGACTACATCTCTAGGAAACAGTTCTTAGTTATGGCTGCCCTGGTCAGTAAGAAAAGTGTGAACTGCCCACAAATTCTGTTTGACCTAATCACGAGAAAGAACAGCAAAAAAGAGGTTTGTTATGGCAGAATCTTGGCCTTGTTCCTAAAAGCCAAGGCCAATGCACTACTGCTATCTCAGACAACATGCATCAATGCATCTAAGAAGCTCTCATCTGCCCTCTTTGGCAAATGGGAGAGGACTATCATAAAGCCATCTAAGGGAAAGTCCTCTTCCTCTAAATCTTATGAAAGTATAAGGGCTACATCAGCCACTCCTCACCCCTCTGTAGAGATTCCATCCACCCCTCCACCTCCTCCTGATTCTCAAGCTCCATCTCAGCCTCAAGTTCAACAAACCCCAGCCTCCATTTCTATTCTAATACATACCCCTACACCTCCAGCATCTCCAATTCCTTCTTCCCCTACACATATTCCATCCAATTCTCCCTCTCTTAGGGCTGATACATCCATCCCTACTCCTCCCCAATCTCCTTTTCCATCTCATCTTGCTGATATCCCCCTCTCCACTCTTTCTTCAATCCCATCTTTCAATTTACTTTCATTTTTTCTAAACACTCCTTCTCCTCACCAATCTACTCAACAGGACCACCTTGCAGACACTTCCAACCAACCATCTCCTCCAGCAACTATCTTCACTACCTCTATCCCTTCTCAACCACCTCCTGCCCAAACATCTGACTCCACATCTTTGAATCCCTCTATCATCCAACCACTTCTTGAGCTCCTCAAGCCTATCCTCCAAACCATCATTACAGAGGCTATTTCCCCTCTGCCTATCTCCATCTCATCTCTTTCTGCTCAAATCTCTACCCTCACCTCACCCCTCTCTTCATCTGGGGGCCTGGCTTCAAGACATACTGAAATTAGGCAGGGGAAGATACTTAATGATGAAGTAGCAACAACAGCACAAGCAGCAGCAGCAGGAACAAATGTTGATATGGAACCAGATTTTCTACATTTTCTTGATACTGATATGGAATCAAATAATATAGAGATAACTGACTCAGTAGCAGATGTAGATAATCAAGGTACAGATATTATAGTATCCAATGCTCAAGAGACCAGCTTGCCAGAAGTTCTGCCTGGAAGGGTCCACTTCATTAAATCTAAAGTAAATCTACATACTCTGCTGAAAATTTTTGGATCTTATATTCAGTTCTGCCTCTCCTCTCCCACTCAATCATCCAGAGCAATAGTATGCTACACCTCCCCTGCAAGTTCAGAAGTGTTAGCCATTATAAAGAAAAGTCTGACAGCTCCTCCAGTAGCATTATATGAACAAAGATCTATCCCTCCTGGGCCAACTTATATCATGGATAATAGCACTATTCCTAGTTTAGATGATCTAATAAATCAGGACATTGCTATGGAAGCTGAAGCAGCTGAAGCTGAAGTTGTTCCCACTCAAGCTAACAAAGAAATTCCCAAAGATCTAATTAGTCAGATTGATGAAATGTATGACAATCCTTTGTCTTATGGTGATGATGATGATAATAATGATGATGATTTTGATGATGCTCCAAAGAGGAAGATAATCTCCAAGAAAAGGAAAGCACCTCCTTCACCTGCTCCAAAACCTTAGTCTACAAATGATATTCCATACAACATTCTGCAAAACATAACCCCTTATAAGGGTATGCCAGCTTGGATGTGGCTATCCAATAATGAACAAAAGAGAAGAAAGAAAAGCAGAAGATACTCTCCTCCACTTGAGAAATTCAAAAGGGATCCTCCTCCTCCTCCTCTAACTGCAAGTGCCTCAAGAACCTTATCTCAGAGCTCAGAAGGATTCACTAAACCTACTCTCACAAAAACTTATCAGAGACAGGGAAGACCTTCTCACTCTTATGGAGACAGTCAGCATAAACAGAGACATCAGTCTTATTCCAGACATCAGTCAGCTCAACAGCCTATCCCTCAGCCAACTTTTTCCCCTCCCCTATCTCCTGGCAAAGCTAATGAACCTGAAGAACCTCCAATTCTAGCTTATGATCCTGAAACTAGTCCAACTATAAGAATGGCTAGATTCAAGGAATCTGTGGCTCTCTCACAAATCAGGCAAGCCAAAGAAAAATGGCAAGACTCTTCTCAGTTCTCTACTATGTCTAGCTACAGGAAGAAAGAATTTGAAAGATATCAAGTAGGAAAATTATTCAATGTTGATGAATACATGAGTCTACATCCTGAAGCAGTGGTTCCAAGAACTACCTCACAAAGGACTATTGGTGATGCTGATATGACCATGACTATGAAGCAAGCTCATGATCCAAACAGGATAATAAAATTTGCTAAGCCTTCTGATTCTCACAAGAACATTTAAATTGTTTATTTTCTGTGCTTTCTGTGAATAATCTGGGTACATAGCTTTATAAAGGTACTGATAGCTTATTTATTCTATCAGTTATCTCAGTTTTCATGCTATGTTTACCTCATTTTGTCTTGTGATCTTTATCAATTTTTGGTTGAAGTAACCTCACCCAAATAGGGGGAGATTGTTGGAACCCCTAGGTGATTTGGGCTAGGTTCTCTTCTTAGTTTGTAACCCATATTGTATAGAAGGGTCAAAATTTTATGTGTTTCTAGAGTCTAGGCCATGTTCTTAGAGTCAACAAATTAAAGGACCGACCTACAACACTGCCAGAGACTCAAGACTTAGAGAAATCAAGAATTAGAAAAAGAAATCTACATTCGCCGATCTCAGGTCGACGATAGTCATGCTCAACTCGACTAACTCACATCTAAAATCTCTGAGCTGAGCTAAATGAACTCCATTCTCAGATCGACTAACTCTTCAACACTCAGCGCCATAATTCACTCAAAGCCAAGGCTGACTCAGAGACAAAGAACACTCAATGCCAGATGTGCTATTCACTCAATGCCGACAGATTGACCAAGTTCTTAGGTCGACTAACTTCATAGTCTCAGGTTGACGAACATAGAGCGCAGAAAAGAAGAAGGAAGAAAAATCCAAGAAGTAAAAACAGAAAATCCTGAAGAAGAATTGCTACTTTTGGTATACTTTGTTAAAATTGTTTTTGTTTTCTGTTACAAAGCTGACTATGTAAATATATCTGTTACACTTGTTATTAAATTATCTTCCATATATATATTGTGTTCCTGCTTTGTATATTTTTTCTTGTATTGAGTCTGTTATTAGTGACCTCACCCAAATAGGGGGAGATTGTTGGAACCCCTAGTTGGATTTGGGCCAGGTTCACTGAGTTAGGATATGACCCAACATGTATAGATCAGGGTCATAGTCGTGTCCTAGAGTCTAGATCAAGTCCTTAGAGTCAACAGTACAAAGGACAAGCCTTCAACACTGCCAAAGACTCAAGACTTGGAAAATTCAAGTTTCGGAAAAAGGAGATCTACGTTCGTCGATCTCCGATCAACGATCGTCGTGCTCAGCTCGACTAACTCATAGACAATTCTCTGAGCTGAGCTCGACGAACTAAGATCTCAGCTCGACAAACTCTGGACAAAGTGATAACTCCTCTAGTCAATCTTCAGTCAACAAACTAAAGAACATCATCTAGACGAACTCTGTCCTCAGGTCGACTAACACTTCAACTCTCAGAGCCAAAGATCTCTCAATGCCATAGTTGACTCAGTGCCATAGTTCACTCAAAGCCAAAGCTCACCCAGAGCCCAAGATCACTCAACGCTCTCAACACCAGATCAATACTTCAACACTCAATATCAGAAAATATTCTAAGTCAAGACCGCAGACTCAGCTCGACGATCTCAGACTTCAACTCGACGAACTTGATGCACAGAAGAACAAAGTTATCAAGTAGCATTCAGAGTTCGACGATTTTGTATCTCAGCTCGACGAACAGCCATTCTCAGGTCGACGAACTCAGAGCACAGAATCTGCCAGTTTATGCAGTGTAGTTGTTCGCTAATCCCAGGTCGACAAAAGCTGTTCTCTTATCGACGAAAACTGTAAGATATATTGTTATTTATTCTCTCCTTTTCTGTCTCATTATTTCTCTATTATAGGTTGTTAACTCCCTGGATAATCAACGCATTTGAATAGAGCCGTTACTGGCAGCATTGATTGCAGATATCCCTCATGGAATTAATTGCTTATATCTCGGGACAGACATAGAATAGAATATATGACAGCATTCTTGCCGTTTTCATTCCCTAGATTTCGGCTAAGCATTAATTGCTGCTTTTTGAATTCGACCTTGAGGCTGTTATAGAGAAGATAATCTCTCAGCCAAAAACAAGGAAGATACACAGAAACTTTTTAGAACACACAAGTGCAGTGCATACAGCTCTCTGAAGAAAAATCAACTCCTCTAAAAAGGAAGAAGAAAGAACAACAATCACTATCAAGTGTCTTTCTTCTCCTTCTTTGTTTTCTGGGATCTCAAGTGACAAAAGTATTCAAATCAGTCAAAGGATCTCAGAAAGTAGATCTTACAGCAGAAGGCCTACTCACCCTTTGCAAAGCTTCCACTCCTGAATTCAAGATCTCAGGGGGAGCTTTGACAACATCTCTGAATCCACAAAGTCTTCTCTCAGTTGCTTTTGAGAATAGAGAAGACTATCATCACTCGCATCCCCACTTCTGTATGGGGTTTTAATTCCCTTCAAAATTATTCTGGTTGCAAGTCTCCTTTCAAAAGACTTGGGTTGGTTTTTGAGCACCTGATCAAAAGCTCATTGGTGGCAGTCACCTGATCAAACCTGTAGTGGATTCCTACCTAGGGTGGTAAAAGAGTAGATGTACCCAAGTTTGGGGAACCACTATAAAATTTTCGTGTGTTGTCTGTGTGGCTGTGATTTTCCTGTGTGCTTGTGTTGTGATATACTTTACTGTGTAGCTTAGTTACCTTTTCTCTAATTCACTTGCTGCACTTGCACACTTATACACTTATATCATAGTAACATATTTGATTAAAGACTTTATTTCAACAAAAATCAAAAAGACTTTAAAAACTCTATTCACCCCCCCCCCCCCTCTAGAGTTGTTCAGAGCTTACCCTATCTTTCAGGAACCATACATGTCCTCCTTAGAAGACTTTCTTCTTCCTTTGTAGTAGTCATCCTTGGGATAAGAGGTGGTGGAAGACCTTCCTCTCCAGTGATTCTTCCTTTAAAACTCTTAGAATTGCCTAGTGAAGGCAGCAAAATCTTCATCAGACCATTGGCAGTCTTATGCACTTCCCTCTGATCGTCCAAAATCAGATTCAGCATCTCTCCTTGGTGGAGAGGGAGACTTTCTTCGGCTTTTGCTGGTGCCTTCATCTTTGAAAGCTACAGTTTTGTTTCTTTCCTTAGACTTGTTGTTATTCTCCTTTTCTTTCCTTGTTGCCAGCTGCATCTCATATGATAGCAGCTTCCCAAAGAATGTGTGAGGAGTAGTGTCACCCAGCTTTTCCACTTCTCTGATGGCATAGATTTTTGTGTCCCACTCTCTAGAGAGAGATCTAAGGAACTTGTCATTCAGTTTATAGTGACTGAATACTCTTCCATAAGTCTTTAGCTCATTCACAATCCTAAAGAACTTTAATAAAAGGTGGTTATGTTGTCCCCCTTGGATTGTCTGAAAGCCTCATACTCTTAGTTGAGCATGGACTTCCTATCATCTCTAACCTCATTTGTCCCCTCCATGTAAATCACAAGTATTTCCCACATTTTCTTTGCTATTGTATCATGGATCAAGTTCTGAAGTGTAGAATCATCAATAACACCCATGATAATATTCTTTGCCCTCTTGTCTATTGAGGCTAGGGCCAACTCATCCTTGGTCATCTCATCATATGTCTTGGGGGTTTTGACATTAGCATCCGGTGCAGAGACCTTCATTGGGATGAATGGTCCTTCTTTAACTGTAATGTACATTCTAGGGTCAGCAGCTTCCATTAACTGCCTTACCCTTTCTTTTCAGATGCCAAAATCTTCCTTCCTATATATTGGAAGTCTCACAGCACTCAGCTCCCTATTGGTAATTCCTGAACCCATGGAGACATACTTCTTGATAACCTTGGAGGTCTACTCAGACTGTTAAGTCCTTTAAAGAGTAACCTCCCTCTGATACCACTTGAAAGTCTTGTCTTTATTTTAAATTTTCTAATTTGTTATCAGATTTTTATACCTTTGATTAGGTTAGTTATCAGCTTTCAAGAACATTCACAGACGACTAGCATTTTTATAGTGGTTCCCCAATCTTGGGTACATCCACTGTCCTTCTGCGCCTATCTAATAGTGTGTTAGATTCGGTTCTGCCTCCAAAACTCAGCTACTTAATAGCTTACAGCACAGATCCCGCAGGACCACATAGGTCACACAGACCTAACAATTAGGCACTAAGCCAACCCTCAGGTCACAATGACCTTTCACTCGGCACAAAGCCAAACATTGGTCACAAAGACCTTAGCCTTTATAAAACAGGCTTACAACTCCAGATTCACCAAGAATCTTTACACAAGAAAGAAATAGAGAAAGATTATATGATTTGACACCAGATCAAGAACTCTGTGTCATCTTCTTCCTGGACTGAGCAGATATCATCCCAACCTTTTGTTGTTGAAGACAATGTTGTAGGCAATAGATTTTTTCTTCAAACAGCTAACCTTCCTTCTGCAGAACTTGTAGATCTGCTCCCTCAGAACGAATTCTGATCCTGCTGGTGCGAATGGTAATTGCTCCAGCTATCTCCTTCCCAACAAGGTTCTTTGTGCAGAACTCCGTCAGGCTCGATGAAAATGACGAGGAAGAATATGATGTTATCCCGCCCTTCTTCTTATTTTCAGAAAACCTAGATGAGGAATCGATTTCTCTTGGTTGTGTTGGGTTCTTTTTTTTGCTCTGGCCGATTTCTTCCTTTTATACTTCTAAGGCCAATCGAGTAGTGGGCCCCACCACCAGGATTGATGGCTGAGATTAAGCCATCCAGCGCATCACTTCCATTTAAATTTTATTTAACGGATCCTTGCTGTGTGTGGGCCCAAACACTATATGATGGAAATATTCCTTGGAAAGTGCAGAAGATGATGACGGATGGCCGCCAATGTCTTTGGCAGTAATTCCGCACCATTTGAATTTTGGTTGACAATTTGACTTTGTTGACGTCAGCATGACCCAGCATCTCTGGACTTTGACAAAATTCAATCATCAAAACCAAAGGCATTGAGTGAGAAGGTATCACTCAACGCCACAACACTTAGATAAAATTTTGTCTAAGTATTGAGCTCAACGAAAGCTAAGCTCCGTTCGATGAACATCGAGCTAAGCTCGACGAATGCAAAAGTTCAATTGCAAACTTGGATCGATGAAAGGCTGAATTTAGTTCGATGAACTCTAGGCTAAATTGAGTAATTTGGCTCAGCTTGACAATCGTTGAGCTCAGTTCGACCAAGCTGAGCTCGACAAAAGTCAAGTAGTCCACGCTTTTGGACTTAGCCAATTTTCTACTCCAAAGCATTGAGAGCGTCGAGAGCATTGAGAGTGTCGAGAGCGTTGAGTGAGCTTACCTAACTCAATGCTATTTGCCTTAGCAAATATTTTTGCGCCTTGGCATTGAGAGAGTAAGCTCCACTCAAAGCCAAACTACTTAACAAAATTTTCTATTATCTGGCGTTGAGTGAGTAAGCTACACTCAACGCCTGTGGACTTATTCAAAATTTTCTCCAACTCTTCTTTTGAGTTGACTGGCATAGCAACACTCAACGCTAAAAGCTGTATGGTAATGAGTGAGTAGACCACACTCAACGCTTGTGGACTTGGCCACATTTTAAGCCAATTACTCTAGGCTTAGACTAACTTAGCCTAACTAATAGCGTTTTTATTGTATGGTGTTGAGTGAGTAGACTACACTCAACGCCTGTGGACTTAGCTACATTTTTGGCTATCTTACAGTTAGGCTGAGACAGACTCAATGCTATATATTATATGGCATTGATTGAGTAGACTACACTCAATGTTATATGTTATATGGCGTTGAGTGAGTAGACTACACTCACCGCTTTTGTACTTAGCCAAATTTCTAGTAGATATAATTTAGTCCATACCTCTGGCATTGAGTGAGCTTGCTCAACTCAACGCCTGTGGACTTAGGCGATTGTTGGTATGTACAGCAACCACTTAGTGTGTCCATATGTCCAATCAATATGATATGAACTTCTAGCACTCAAGATCTCAAATGCGCATCAAATACAACAGATGTGTGTGTCATTGACCTTTTT
This sequence comes from Platanthera zijinensis, assembly GCA_039513925.1. Classification (NCBI taxonomy): domain Eukaryota; kingdom Viridiplantae; phylum Streptophyta; class Magnoliopsida; order Asparagales; family Orchidaceae; genus Platanthera; species Platanthera zijinensis. Next base: position 65,086,601 of record CM077095.1, on the reverse strand, counting down.
GACTTTTCATAAATCAGGGACATTGGGAGCAATGGACCCAATACTTGCCTCGCGTAAAACAAAACAATTTATAAATTAATAAAAAATATTTTTCGTTGTTCTCAGTTATACGCCCCAAAGTCACGGGCGTGACACTGGGCCGTGTCCAGCTAATCTGAGGCAATGACCGGTCAATGCTTCGGATTCCCTGATCTCCCATTAATTAGGATACACGCCCCATAGTCACGGGCGTGACTAAGGGGCGTGTGCTGCAGAAAATTGAATTTTCCGCGTTTCCCGAGTTTCCCCATTTCCGTGTAGGTTACACGCCCCAGAGTCACGGGCGTGACTCTGGGGCGTGACTCGTGAATCTGAGGCGGCGCGCCTCCGATTCCTTCCCGTATTACCTCGGGCTTGACTCGCCCCCTATCACGGGCGTGACAGGGGGGCGTGACCGACTCGTGAATTCCTATAAATAGGAATTCAAAACCTTCTCTTCTCTCCACACTTCCACTCATCAAACCCCGTACTCCCTTCTCCTTGTGGCCGAAAACTCCTCTTCATTTTTTTCTCATCATGCCTCGACACCACCCTCGTTCCACAACTTCTTCCTCCGAGCACCCCGCGGATCCCATCTTTGCGAAAGCCATGCTCCTCTTTGAAAACTCCACCCAGCAGGACCGAAGCGAGCGATTACGCGCCAAACCCTTAAGCATCTTTTTGATCTTAGACAGGGCGATCTTTGCGACCTTCGGAGCGGCGGAGTTGGTTCGGGAATTTCTATCCACCCCGGGATGGACTCCCCTTTTCTCCATTTCGTAGTCGGCTTTCCTTGAGCTCATTGTTGAGTTCTTGGCTTTCTTTGAGTTCCGTTGGGCAGCGCATGACGATTTCATCGTCTTTCGCATGAGTGGGATGATGTATCAGCTCACCATCAGCCAACTCAATATCGTCATGGGCTTTTGCTTGGAGGCATTTTCCCATTCTCCCGCCTATCTCAACCTCAAAACTTATTTTCCTTCCGATTTCAACCTCCTCACCTTTTGGTCGGAAATCAGTAATGACACCGCCCCCTACACCCCAAAGAAACCGAAGGGCAGCCACCTCATTTCCCCGGCTTTGCGCATTCTCCATAACCTCCTCACCTTTACTCTTACCTATCACGGCGATATCTATGGTGTGGTGTCTCGGGCAGATTTACTATATTTATATAGTATGTTTTACCGGGTCCCACTCAACCTTGGTTATATGCTTGCAATTTTCTTCCGTCATCAAGCTAAAAATGTGTGTTTGGGAGCAGTTCTTGGAGGCAATTTTATTATTTTCCTTGCCAAGAAAACCGGCCTTTGGGATGCCATTCCGCGGATGACCATCATGCAGACGCCACAGGTCCTCCAGTTCCCGACCCTTCAGGCCCTCTTCCTAGCACGCTGACGTAATGGCAAGTTTGAGGCTATTCCCCCATCAGTCGATGGCGGGGATCTTGATCTTGATCTTGGTGCCGGTCCCAACGGTACTCATCACTCTCCCCAGATTCTGCCACCACTACTACACTCTACCCCAGTGCCCGATCCTCCAAATTATTGGGATCATCAATTTAGGTTGATTCACACCCGCCTAGACCAGATGCAAACTCATTTTGATGGCCGTTTTACTCATTTTGATGGACTCTTTGCCGCACTGGAGAAAAGTCACGCTTCTTCCGCGGAGCATATTACCCATGGAGGCCATGCAGAATTTCCATCAGCAGCCCAAGGACGCCCCCGATCAGGAGTTGCTTTCTTTTCTTTTCTTGGGACTTGTAGTGGGTCGCCTATCTCTGTATCTGTATCTTTGCTTATATTTTCATGTATTTGTTTTTATGAAAAATCTATAAAATAATATGTTTTGCTTTACTAATGTCTTACAGGTACCTTTTGGTGCTGCTTTGACATCTTCAGGGAAGTCTCCTTTTCTTTCTTTTCTTCATTTATACATTGGGGACAATGTATTGCTTCAGTATGCGGGAGGGATATTTTTTAAGCAAAACATACACACAAAAATTATATTTTTCAAAAATTAAAAACTTAAAAAAATTATATTTTTCAAAAATTATAAACTTAAAAATATATATATATATTAAAAATTTCAAAAATTATATTTTGTTATGTATTTTGTTTTTAATAAATTAAAAATGAAAAAAATAGAAAATCGAACATTAAAATTCTTAGAAAGGGCCGTGTTGGGCTTTCATCCCACAAAACCGCCTAGTACCTTGTGAACCCGTCACTGGGTAGTCCTTGGGAAGTCAAAGAAAAAAAAATTTATGATTAATTTTTAATTAGAGAAGTCGTTATTTCTATATTTATTCACATGCAAAATTCCTCGTAAATTAACTTTTACATAGTGTTTAGAGAATTTTGATACTTTAATTGAATTTTGAATTTTGGAGTAAAACTGTTGGTCATGCCGTGTATCTAGTTAAGTGCACATGTACGTAGAATTTTATGTAGATCTAAATATTCAGCATACAATAAGATTTTTATTTTTCGAAAAGCGTGGAAATGTTTTATTTTACTGTCATTTTGAAACCGGTAAAATCTAGAAATAATTTAGGAGAGTGTGTAGAAGTTTACTATAGCGATATTTTGCGGATCAAGAAAGAGGTATTCTTTCTCGATGTCTAGAACTTGCCTCTAGCTATTCTCAAGACTTTGCATAAGTTAAACTCATTAGTATAAATATGATTTAGGCATTTCTTTTGGCAAGTTTGAGCCTTTGCTGCCGTACCTAACGTTTTATCTTTGCTAAGCCAAATTGAGCCTATTACACTATCTTTTGTTATTAGCTACACCAAGCACTTTACCAAAGCATAAAAAACATCCTAATTACACACCTAAGACTGATCTTGAAAAAAAAACAAATACAGAAACGATTTGTGAGTGGTTAGGAGCCATTTTATTTTGGTAGTTAATTGAAAAAAAAAAGAGTTGATTTATTTCTCCTCCTCTCAAAAAAAATATATACTAAAAAAAGAACATGAAAACAAAAGGAAGTAGTAAAATCTTCATCATGATGAGAAATTCAAGAAACAAAGGGATTTAGGAATTTACTGCGTTCTTTAAGCCATGACAATGTTTTTTTTGTGCAAGCTCTCTTTAGGTTTGGGTGTGTTTAGCCATCGTTTTTATCTTTGATATTCCTCACCAAAAACCTAAGACTATGTTTCAACCTAGTTAAGTCCTATTGATTTGTGCTTATAAGTTAAACTAGTGTCGCGGCGAGAGTGTGAAAGGGCAAGCCTATGACCATCGATATTGATGGATTTCTTTGGAGGGTATATCAATCTTCGATTTGTGCAATGTTATCTTAGTACGCACACTACTTTCTCCCTAAATATAATTTTAAGATTTGCCGGATTTTCGATTTAAAAGTAAAAATAATAGTGGAAATACATTCTAAAAAAAGTAAAAAACTAATTTGTATGCTGAGTGAGTTTTTCTACCAAAATAGCTACAAGCATAGGCATAAGACTTCGCATTTTATTCCTTAGGTTCAATTTTCTATTCTAGCATTTAAAATTTTTCTACTCCCTATAGGAAGTTGTTTGCTTGGGACTAGCAAATGGATAAGTATGGGGGTATTTGATAACTTTAATTATTTCTATATTACAGTTATTAATTTCTATTAAATTGTTAGCTATTATATATCTATATTATAATATTAAGCTAACAATTAACTTCATTTTGTATTTTATATCAATTTGGGCTAACATTAATATTTTCAATCTTGTAGGGATGATCTGTAGAATTTTTGGAGCAAATAAGAAATTTCCCAACTTCTCGACCTAGACATGCATGTGTCCATCCTGACACGGGCGTGACACCCCGACGTGACCCTTATCACAGCGCGTGTCAGCCAGCTGTCCCCAACAAGAGGCCTGACACGTTGGATTAAAATGACACGCCTGCGTCATGGGCGTGTCCCAGGGAAAGACTGTGAGCGTTCCCAGCCAATCACTCTATCGTCCAGCCATTTGCCGCCAGATTATCGTTCGAGCCAAATATGCCTTAGGGCACTGGCGTGACTAGGGGCGTGACCCCTCCAACAACTGTAGAATAACTCCCACCGTTTTCAGCTTCCCGTCATTTTTAGTAACTGACCTGACACGCCCTAGGTCATGGGCGTGACCAATAATCTACAGTTTTTGGTCGTATCTCCTCCAACATTTGCGGGGTTTTAAGACAACGGTTCCGAGCCTGACACGCCCTAGGTCACGGGTGAGACCTAGGGGCGTGTCTATCCAGCACTTTTTTCTATAAATTCTAGACAGCTTCAGATGCTCAGAGTCGAATTTTGGGAGTTGGAGTCTTGTATTTTGTTACTTTATTTGCTGTATTATCTATTTCCTATTATAGATTAATATTGTGTAAGCTTTAATTCTAGTTTTTTTTTCAAGCATGTCTTTCCCTATCTTATCTTGTAATTTCCTAATCATGATGAGTAGCTAAATTTCATTTAGCACTTGATCATGATGAACCTTGGAATAAAATAAACTTTTCATTTTTATCAAAAATGTCTTGTTCTTAATCTTTCTCACAAACAATTTATCTTTGATTTATATTTTATTGAATTCATATTTTGCGGATATGTTCTTCGATCTAAGATCCGTATCCTAAATGATCGAGAGGTTGAAGATACGAGGAGATCACTCAAAGATAAAAGGAGTTGCATGCACTCCTCGAGAGAGGACGACATAAATCCTCTGGATTAGAGTCAAATCCAATAGTGGGATTCACCGCCTAAAGCAAGCTTAGAGGTTTCGACTGGCTGAGAGGCCTTAATCGATTAACCTAAGGATAGTCAAAAGCATGAGCTCGAGACAGATGCTTTTGTACTTAGGAACCTCTATGGTCGAGTGAGTAAATTTAAGAACTCGCATTTCTTTAGTTTTCAAGAAGGTTTATTTTAATCTAAGGGGATATTAGATCAAGTGCTAGCTTCCCCAAATATCGAATTTCTCTTTCTTAGTGTAACGCTTCCATTTCCATTATAAACAAAAACCAACTTTTCATCTGATAAGATAATAGCTCTTTCTTGTGAGTACAAGTACTCGACAGGCCCCATGTCAAAATACGACACTTGATTCTATACTCCGAACGATAGGTATACTTGCCTCATTGATTGGAAACACGCATTAGCGTGGTGAAAATAATCATCACTCTGTCAGAAAAGTTGAGGAAGAAATCTGAGAACACTTCGATCTGAGAACGTAGTATCACCACGATCAAGGATAAGATTTGCATATGTTGAAAAGCTTGATCAGTTTAATCCTTCTTGTCTTAATTTCAGGATCGAGAAGTTTGACGATGAAGAACACGTCTTGTCGGCGGCGGCGCTTCCCGATTTAGAAACTTGAAAACTATTCAGAAATCTGTAAAATTATTCTTAGGGTTTGTCGATTCTAACATGACCTTTTATAAGTCTAACATAACGGTCTGATTTCATTAATTACAATCCACATGGACCAATCAAGGTTAATTACATTTGAAATCAAATCCATCTGACACTTAATGAAATTCAAATTCAGAACTCTGTTTCTCGAGAGAAATAAAGATTACTCGAGTACGAGTTCTGTTTCTCGAGAAAAGATATAAAATTCTTGAGAAGAAACACTTAAGGAAAATATAGAAGATGAGTTCTGGTTTCTCGAGAATGGATAGACTTTACTTGAGAAAATATTTTCTGTTACTCGAGAACAAGAAAGCAGCTCGAGAAAAGATTTTTATTTCTCGAGTAAAAACATATTGTTCCCGAGAACAAACCTTAGCCTCTCAAGAAATGTCTTTGGCTTTCTCGAGAAAGAGACTTATTAAATTTTGAGCTTAATTTTAAGGTTACTCGAGAAAGTTAAGACCTACACGAGTATTGCATGGCTTTCTCGAGAACTACACTCGACTTTCTTGAGAAAAAGACTTCTACTACTCGAGTACCTGACTAAGCTAACTCGAGTAAAATACTTAGAAAAAATTTGTTAACTGAAAAATGATTTTCTTCTAAGAAACTTTCAACCAGCCTTTCTCCCATAGCTTTAATACTTGAAAATAAAGTGTGTCCCAATAGAGAGGTTACACATGAGTCAACACCAAGGATCACACAATGAGGGATTACATTTTTTTGGCCCTATGTTTGGTGACCCATTGTAATCTGATATTGGTCTACACTTGGCAAATATAACCTGCAAGCACTCAACTTGATAAGGGAATCAAATACAAACTTAATTCAACTTAGTTCAAGGGTGACTTCATACAAATGTAGGTCATTGTGGATACAATACCCAACACATAGCCGTTCATCTCATTTCATGAGATGAACGTCGGTGATCTTCCCCCACAGGAGAAGATGGTGGTGGCCCTCTGCCACCGCCGGCCGGCCACTACCGGATGCTAGCGTAACCCCCAATCGATCCATCATAGGCCGGCGAGTCTTTGGGTGGTGGTCCGGCAGCTTGCCTGATATCATCAGCCCGAGAGCAGGGTGGCGGTGGCTCTGCTCCCAGGGCCACCGCGCCACCCTGCCTCTATGGTGCTTATCTTGAATACAAAACCACCCTCGACCGGCGCACCGGGGGCAGTGCTCCTCTCTAGTGGTGGTTT